>LR824536.2:8195000-8820000 GCA_902850265.1 Spodoptera littoralis | reverse complement strand
GTCCCCACGGGTCTCTATTCAGAGTCCCCAGCATCTCTCGGCGGGCCTCCTCCTTGGCCCGCAATATCTCCGCCTTGAGGAGGGCCTTCGCCGCCCTGTATCCCTCGTATAACTCCGCCTCTCTCGCCTCCGCATTAGGAGGACGGATACGGCGCCTGCGGTGCCTAGTGTACTGGCGTCGCGCAGTAGTGCACGCCTTGCGCAGAGCCGCCAGCTCTTGCGACCACCAGTACACCTGGCGCTTCTGTTGCCTCGACCGGATCCGGGGCATCGCCACGTCACAGATCCTGGACATGGCGTCCTGGAGCCACTTGGCCTCATCGTCAACGTCGGCAGGCCTGACCGGTGGTATCACCCAGGCCTGCACGATGGCGGCTTCCAGGAGCAGCTCCCGGTCCAGCTGTTTCAGCGCCCAACGCGGGCCACATGGGGCCTGTCTGACCGGCGGGTCTGCGGACTCGGCGGAGACGTCGAACCGGATATACCGGTGGTCGGAGTACGTCTCCACCTCCTCCATGACGCGCCAGCCAACAATACGCGGTGACAGAGCAGGGCTGGCGAACGATGTCCACCACCGACTCGCCCTGCATCCGCACACACGTGGGGACAGAACCCCGGTTCAGGACGACTAGGCCTGTCTCAAGGGCCCAGTCTTCCACCATCCTACCCCGGACGTCGGTGAACCGGGAACCCCAAGCCAAGTTTTTGGCGTTGAAGTCCCCGAGGACGAGCACGGGGAGGGAACGGAACCCGACGACGACAGTGACCAACTCCCTCAAGGAGTTGTGGAACTCGGCGAGAGTTCGGTTCGGAGAGAAGTACACGCCCACCACAGCGAGCTCTCCGAACCGTGCTGCGACACAACCCCGGCCTCTTTGAGCAGCCTCAAGAGTCGGGGTACCGGCGGCGGCCGACGAGATGATGGTCACCGAGCCGTCCAGGTCCGCCACCCAGTGATCCCTGGGCAGGACAAAGTACGGCTCGGAGACCACGGCGACATTGATCGACCACTGCGCCATGCTCTGGAGCAGGAGATCCTGAGCAGCGGCGCAGTGGTTGATGTTCGCCTGGAGGAGGCGGAATGGGCCATTATTGGCAGTCCATTCCGACTCCTCAGTGGCGGCAGCGGCGACTGCGGTGGCAGTGGCGGCGGCGGCGGAAACGGCAGGGGCGGCGGAGGGCCTACCTTTGCCCTTGGGTTTGGCAGGAGGGGAGCAGCCCTTGCTCCCGACCCGGTGATTGGCCGGCTTGCCAGCCGCCGCACATGCATTGCAGTGCAGCGGGGCGTACACGAGCCGGCCTTGTGACCGGGCCGACCGCAGCGGAAGCAACAGTCGCTGCGGTCCACCTCCGAGGTGCATTTGACACTCACGTGCTCCCCCACGTGACAGCGGTAGCACCTCAGAGGCCGGGTCTCGAGCAGCTTGACCTGCGCCGAGACCCATCCCACCAAGAGCCTTTTGCCCTCCTTCAACTTCTTGGCCGCTGTGACGGGGCAGCTCACCACCACCGTGCGCAGCCCCGAGTTGTCCGGACGGATGTGCCCCCCTGACCTGGTCAGCAGGGCACCCTCCCGTCCTGGCCACAGCGGCCACCACCTCACTCTCCGTGACGGAGTCGTCCAGGCCCAAATCCTGACATCCAGGCATTTGGTGGCCTGGACACGCGGGCCTCGTCCGCACCGAGGCACGCCCTAAGCCTCTCGGCCAGGGCGTCGGCCGATGGGCCGCTGGTCGCGCCGGGGACCTCCAAAAGACGGGCTCCGGTAGCGGTCACCTTGACCGCGAACCCGTCCGGGGCCCCGAACTCCGCAGGATACCGCCCCCTTTAATTTGGCGAGGACGTCGCCATATGTACGCCCCTATTGACCGCCTCGGGCTGTAGCGTAATCACTACAGCCGCGGTCTTAGGGGCGAGGAGCAAGGCAGCAGCGCGTTTCTCCCTGCGCTGCTGCTGCCGTCGCTGCCGCTGCGCCTTTTTGCGGCGCTTCCGGCCCTCCTTGGCGACTCTCCTCGCCTCGCCGGCGATTTGCCACCCCCGCCGTCCTCCGCTCGCGGGGCGGGTTCCACCACCGCTGCCGCAACTCCAGCCTGCCGGGCTGGAGCGCCTCTCCTCTCCTTGCGCCCTGCGGGCGCTGGCGCCGTCGGCGCAGCTGGGGTCTGCGCCGGCGGGGGCGCCGAGGCCCTCGCTGGGGCAGCCGGTCGCGCCCTTGCCGGCGGTTGGGAGCTGCGGCTAGCCTGACCCGAGGTCGAAGGCTTGGCCGCAGCGGCCGCGTACGACCGCGGGACCGCGGGGGCGACCTGACTCGCCGCGAGTGGGGGGCGCAAGAGCCTGCCCTCCAGCACGTCGAAACGTCGCTGGAAGGCAGCCAACTCCGCCCGCAGCAGTCCGACTACGTCGGCCTCCGCCGGGGGCTGGGGGCGACTGCCGCGAGCAGCGGCGAGCTCGGCCCTGGCCGTCCGCAGCTCGGCCTCCAGAGCCGCATTGGAGGCCGCCAAGCGCGCCAGCTCCGCCGCATCTCGGCCAGCTCGGAGCGCACCTTTCCCGCAGTGGGCACACACTGCTCCAAGGCCGCCTCCGTTATTGTGGCCGCCGCCGCCTGAGGAGGCGGAGCCTAACCGGCTGGGATTTCCCCATCGCCAGCTTGTAGAGCTCCGCCGTAATGGCCTGTTGGAGGCCCCCGGAGCAGCTCTCGCTCTCAGAGCCGCGCTCGCCCTCCGACATCTCCACGCCGGACATCTCGGCCGCAGAGGACTCCGAACGGGCAGCGCTTGAGAGAGCCCTGCCCTCCGCGGCCAGCTGCTCGGCTGACTCCGCGCAGGCAGCTGGTGCCGGTTTCCGGCGACCGCTGCCCTTGCCGCCCCTACCCCGCGCTGCCGTGGGGACCTTGGGGGGAGGCGCCTCCTGAGCGCCGGAGGACGGGGACAAACTGTCCTCCTCCAGCCTGGGGCGTTTGAACGTCCCCGTCGCGCGGCGGCGTGAGCCTTTCGAGCTCACGCTCAGCCGCTCCGCCAATGTTGTGTCGGACTCTGAGTCCGACCCCCTCCGACTAGACTCCCGTGTGTGGGGCCTGCTGGACGAGTCCAGCGCCCACCACGAGTCCCGGAGCCACTTGGGCTCCCTTCTCCGCTACTGCAGGCGAGCCAAGCTCACCCGCACTCTCCTCCTCCGTTGTGGTTTTTTTTGAATTTGCTCCATAAAGTTCCCACGAGTATGGGGGAAATATTCGGTCCACCCAGGCAGTGCCCCCTGTACCTGGGTAAGTGAATTTGTTTCCCAACTAGAGGGTCCACTGGTCCCCTAGCTGGGGGTGCGCTCGCGACTGACACTACTCCTCAGCCATGCATACTCTCGCCGCGCACCAGAACTTAGTATTGGAGGAATTTTTTATAGAGGTTATCTTCCTCGCGGTCCGGGCGACCAAGCCAAGACCCTCGTCCCGTTCAGAGTCACAAAACATGACCGTGACCTCCTTACGGATTACGATATCGACGGCTGCAATCGGGGACAGCTTGTGTCCCGATGCTGCTCGCTGGCAGGGTGAGTGCACAACGAGCACCGCCTTTGCCTCTCCGCCACGCTCTCTGCTATGTCCAGAGAGACGGGCGGAGAAACGCCCCTCGGAAGCGCGGGCTATGAGCCTCCGCACACAGCCCGCCGCCTCCAGAACCCTATCGGGTTCGCCCGCCCAGTCCAGAAGTCTGCTGCGGGCGACAGTCACTCCAACCCTATCACCCCCGCTAGGGAGACTGTCGCCCGCACCCAGGGTGCACCACGGGACTAAGCACCGCCTTACCTACATACCCACATACTGCAACTTGATATAAAGGTTACTGGCACTTGAGGACAGACATCCTTTTTAAAGTACTTTGAAACAATTATTGTAATTTCGTCTTGTTTGTAGCAGTTACTCATTAGTACAAATTGGATAATGGACATTGTGGACAGTGAAGGATTGAAAGAAAAATATTCAGTTCTATATACGTGGGTAGTGATTAATAGGTAAAGAATATATTTTTATAATAGCTATCGTGAGACATACCAAATTAAGTAAAAACGCGGGTTACTCACGTGAATATACTGAGAAAAGCTCTACTAATTTCGAACCACAGAGCATTTCTCATGAGCAGCGTGCGCGCGTGGAGTGAGCTGCGCGACGTCGCCGCGACCACTGCTCATGAGGAAGAACCCCTCTGTGGTTCGAAACTAGTAGAAATTTTCTCAGTATATTCACGTGAGTAACCCACGTATTTTCTTAAAGAATATATGTATGTTGTGCAGAAGATTAGGCTTAAGATCATGTTAAAGCAAAATTAATGTATCTTTATATATTTGCAAAAGTGCGTTTTAGGCTTAAAATGTCTTAACAATATTATTTAGGTACTCTTGTATAGATTGTAGTGTGATTGCTGCCTTCAAGATTTTTGCTAGCCACCATCCTGGATCAGGAAATTTACTAATCATTTGCAATAATCTTACTTCATTATTATGAATCTAAGTCTATATAATTTAAGATGGAGGCGAGGCGTGTGAGGGAACGAACCTTCTCACGCCCTAGCCCTCGCGAAAGACACTCCGGGCGTCGGGCATCACGAGATAATCTCCGGTAATAGTAAGCATGGGCTTGCGGACGGCGAGCACTGATAACTCGCCGTTCGAGCAGAACCAGACAAGAGTGTACGGCGCGTTGCATATCATAGCCATCAGACCCCAACAGATGGGACCAAGGACGACTGATGCCGATATGGAGCCGCGGAGAGCTTAACGGGTTACCAGGGCTCCAAGTCGAAAAGCAGAAATAGAAACGGAGTGGCTAGACAGTAAGAGTCTGATACTCCCTCTCGCCTCACCCAAAGCGGAATGAAAAAGACATTGGATAATTTTCTGCCCTCAAAAAAAAATCAATATAACTTGCTCAGAGTAAACCTCTGCTATCCTGCTATAACATTAATAAGTTATTAAGCTATGTAACATTAATTATTAACAAAATTAATCCCTACTACCGTTTAATTATCAACGTGTTGTTCATATAATTGTAAATCAGATAGTCGATGGGTTGTAATGATTGGACGTGTCACCGTGGTGGCTTCTGCGTATAAAGCAATGAATGTGATGACGTAATTGCTTAATTAATTATCATTTACATTTCCCTGAGTACTGAGTATGTTTAGTGAGTTTATTAGTAAAATAACGTAAATAACATATACTAAATATGGGGATATGTATAGAAAGAGCTCTCGTTGGTGACTTCTAATTATTGGTACTTAGTACTAGTAGGAGTTGTTACAGTGAAATTATATAAAGAGAAAAATACTATTCCTACTTTCTATGGCTGAATACCGAAGTTTTAAATGTGGGAGAGCCATGCTTCAGCACAAATGGGCCGGCACGACCGGAGTGACACCACGTCCTCACCGACTTGAAACAATGCTTGCGTTGGGTTTCGTCGTGTGAGTGACGTTCCCAGAGTCCGAATTACCCCCCCCCCCCCCTAATCTTCCCAAACCCTGAATCCTAACAATCCTCAAATTTCTAATCCGCAAAAGGCCGATAACGCACTTGTAACACCTCTGGTGTTCCGGGTGTCTTCTCGTTTACCGGTTAACCACATAAAAAAACTATTCGGTTATCGAAGGTCTCTGTCAAATAGTTTCATCTTTACCCTACATTTTATTACATTGGCATACTTAATTACCTCGACTCGTTAAAAAACTCGTTACATTTATCCTACCGTAGATAATTCTTATACCATTTCAAAAAAAAACGTGGATAAACAGAAGTAACTATCAATTACAATTAAATTCAAACTTATATAATTGGAATCGTAAATTCTTTGTTAAAATAGCAAACTATAAGGCAAAAGCATTCCGAACCCATTTCGCACAATGAAATTAAACCTTATCCTTGCAGTTTTAATACTGCTAAACGATGTTATGATAAAGTATGTTACTCTGCGTAGCTATAAATTAATTTGGCAGAGTTCCAACCAGCTTACAAAACCCCCTATAATAGCAGCTTTCATTTTAATTCAAATACGATCTCAAATATTGAGGGAAAATTGAATAATATGAGAAATATTTGGAGCATTAAGATGTTTCGTTTACGTATCTAGTGAATTTGAGTATTGAACTTGTGTTGGATACCCTTGTCGGAATATTTTTAGAGTAACGATATTTTATGGGTATGCATGACCCATGTCTAATGAGATAGACTCTATTTTTATAATTTAGCAGAACTTCATATTACGGCACTTAATGCCACTGTACAATGTAACACCCACTTTTCACTATTTATATTATAAGTCCCATGCAATAGGAGGCCATTCGGCCAACGAGGCAGTCATCTAGCACTTTACTTCTTTGGTAAGTACAAAAATCAATGTAAGAGATTGATATTTGACAAATTGTTACAAATATCACAATATATATAATATGTATATCAAGACCGTACATTCGTTTGATAATTCACCTCATTCCATTTGACTAAAGTTTATGACTTGAATAGTAAAGTGACATAATAATACAATTAGTATACATTAAATTAGGATAACAGACTTAAATTTTATTTCGATAATCACTAGAATAACATTGTGTAACAGTAATGGCGTATAATATTAAAACGGTCCATGTGGCCCGCAATATGGTGCGACCACAATGATACAATAAAATCTATTTTATTTTTTGTGTTTGTGTGTGGGCAACTCATTGAATGAACAAGCATAGTTGTCGTACCTAGCATATATAACCTAGCATAGTTTTTGGATTCGGTCTCATAGAGTTAGTAAAATGGTGTACATTTATTCGATTTCAAAACCCCATTTTACGGCATTTATTTCAAATTGGTTTTTCTAATATATTTATTCAATTCTTATCGTATACATATCAGAAAAAACTGTGTGATTTTGTTTTACTTTGTTTGTTTAATATTAATAACATTCACTTCAAATATTTTACGCACAATAATTGAAATTGTAGAAAGAATTTTCTATCCATTTTGCACTATATCTCCTGCGGTAATCCCCGAGCAGTAAGCAAATAAAAAAGCTCTCAAGACAAAATTAAATTCCATACTTGTCGCCAGTATTCAGCTGCACCATCTGAATCGCTTTCGGCGCGCATAAATCTCATAAATCTATTCTAATAAAAACATTCCCATTCTATTTCACATTGCAAGAGAAATATTAAAATATTAACAGTATTAGTATTACGTGGTATTTTTAGCTCAATTTTTAATGCCTTGTAATGTATCGAATGTCAGAAAAGCTATTTACTGAGTAGTGTAGTTTAAAAAAGTCTAAGACATTACCTAAAATAACATTAAAATGTACTTATTTTTAGAGTTTCTTTAATATTTTATTAGCAATTTCGTGAAGTATTGAGAAAGTACATAATTTATATTTTTATGAGAAGCTAACTTTTGTCGATATTTGACCTTTAAGGCATTGTATTTGAGTAGATATTTATATTAAACTCTGAGAATGGCTAATTCCCGTCAAGTAGATACGAAACAATCGTTTGGTAAATTATGTTTGTTTTAAATGGTTCTTTACGAATGAGAATAAAAAAATCGAAACAACATAACATAACATCACGCCTTTTATCCCCGAAGGGTTAGGCAGAGGTGTACATTATGCCGCTGTACAATGTAACACCCACTTTTCACTATTTATGTTATGAGTCCCATGTAATATTGAGTGAGCCTATTGCCATATACCGGGCACAATTCCAAGCTCCGTGATTTTTTTTAAAAACCCTGTAAACTTTGCCCGACCCGGGAATCGAACCCGAGACCCCTTGCCCGGCAGTCGCACTTGCGACCACTCGGCCAACGAGGCAGTCAGTAAAAAAATCGAATGTAGTGAAATATCTATACATCTATACATATGTATACATCTATAAATGAGAGTATAACAATCGGTAAGTGCGAATCTAGCGTATAGATTATAGGAAACCCTCTCGAAAAGAGACGCTTAGTCCAGCAGCAAACTGCCAAAGACTATTATGATCTTACCACGTAACTATTCTTTTAATTGAAATAGTATCAATCTGTTTCAATTTGTCGTCATTACATAAAGTGGTGAACATAGATAAACATCAATTAGATACAAATTATATTGTAATGTTAAATCAAACGAGAACATTTGACAGCAGATTGCATTATTCGGTAAGTTAAATTTAAAATAGCGAGCCATTTGTCCCAAACCCTCGTTAGTAGTAAATTAGACTAATTAACCCCAGTGAGAGTAATAACTGTTTACCAACTCCAATTACAGTATTCGGTTCAAATTATTGAATTGGTAACATATTAAATGAACACAATTGTTTTGATCGTTTACTTGAACGAGCGCGTGCGATTTCAATGTTTATAGGAATCCCTTTTAATAGATGTTGCCAAAGTTTTGTACAAAAGAATTGAATGTATATTTGTTGATTTGTCTACTTATAATTTTCTATCGACGTCAAAATTAAAAGTGAGGGGAAAAAGTAGTTTTCTATTTGGTGACGTATTTTTGGTGTGGCTTAAATCTAATCGTGTAATTTTCGTAAAATGTTACTTATGTGAGTTAACTGCACGATTGATAAACAACGCATCACAATTTGAGCAGTCACCCATTATTTTGTAATCTATAAAACAGTATCTTCAGATCTATATGATTATGTTCGACAGTGTTCGACAGACGACATAAGTTGCTATTATTTGTTTATGTTTTTTTTAAAGATTACAAACAAAGTCACATGTTATATATAGTTCAGTTTATGAACGCAATAAATAGTGGTCCTTAAAAGCCGGCGAGGCTTAGAAATGTTGGTTTAACTAATGGGAATCGACTGGAATATTACCTGCCTCATGAAACCAGATATTTTGTCATGAAATCAAATCATGAGAATATTTCTGGTATTTTTGTACGTTTTCAGTTATTTATATGTTCAAATAAATTGTTATTAATATTGTAATATTTTCGTCCTAATTTGTATTCTAATACCGCACTTACATATTTATATGGGTAATGAGTACCGTTTCCGTAACTTGGTACAAGATTTTTATACCTAATTTCTTTTACTTATCTAAGTATTTACTTTTACCCTGACGTACTATGAAATTTTAATAACAATAATATTATGAGATTCTTGACGACCTGCTCAGCTATTCTCAAATAATATTTGACCTTAACGAACACATTAACCTTTTATTAAAATGTATGGTGGAAAAATCCCATAAATACTTTATCCGATGCGAGAATCAAACCCTATAGTCACACTCGCAATCGCTCGACCATATGATGCAATAAAATCTATTTCAAATACTCTTCAAAAAAGAATTTTCAAAACGTCCACAACCGCGGCGCTGTCAAATTAACAATTTACAAACAACTTTACATATTCATTCGTTCCTAAAAAAAAAAAACTCGGTTCTAAAATATTTCAGTGTGACTGCCGTCAATCGCGGATGGACAGTTCTGAAATAGTCGGTGAAACAGTGAGATTAATTGAATACCATAAAAAATATCTAACAAACTATCCGTAAAACAAATTCAGTTAGATATTCGACCGAATCGACCGACCCGGTCAATGTTCAGAATAATGAAATGAATTGTTTTGGTGTATAATTTTTGTTTTAATAAAGCTTTGCCCCATAATATGATTTTCTTTTTTGTCGTGGGACCTGTTTACAAACATAAAATTTCACTCACACATGACACCTAGACTCGGAATAAGAGTTTGAGGATCAGACAAAGAGTTCTTCGAACCTGCGACACGTTGCACGCCAGCCAGTTATCAAGCCACATGCTGCTCGTGTAGTCAGTCTAAATTTAAGTGTTACATGTAGGTAATAATGTGATTTTACTGAAGCTAAATGTACTTTCTAAGTTTGTTAGGACAACAGATAACGGACTGTGAAGGAATCATTGTGAGGATCCATTTTCATTCTTTCAGTCTTTGTCCAACAGTTCAACCGGTAACAGGGTGACGTGAAAAATGAACTTTTGTAGGTACCTGTTATATTTTGACGAAGGTACCTCATATCTGTAATAAGATAAATTTCTATTAACATTTATATGAGGCTCGGTAGCATTTGGGTAAACTACATTCATGCGTACATTACAAACTCAATGTTAACTTTACAAAATATACAACAAAGTACTTAAGTTCCCTGTCATAAAATCTAATTTGCATTACCAACGTTACAACCTGTTTTTAGCCGTTTCGCTTGGTGACGTCACAAAGAAGTCGACTAATTACTTTATAGTTTAATGTAAATTGCGACATTATTTACTGAAGTGCTCCAGTAAGTCATGAATATTACGGTTATTTTACTAGAACATTTAAAGTGTAATTGGTTAAGTTTCGTACGTAAAAAGGCTGACTTTTGAACCAACAGAAACTATAAGTCTTACTGTCTAGATACGAACAAACTACTTGATATAAAACTCCTATATTTTTGTTTAAGTTTACGAGAAAATTTATTCAAATATACAGCGTGAATACAGAGTATGCGTCGGTGGTCAGATTTGAAACTGTTTTCAAATATATAAAGGAATTTATACAATTTTATTATTAATTTTACAAAACAAATTATTATATAAAATCTACTAAATCCGTAAAATAATAACAAAAACATTTTTTTGACTTGTGTGTCGACCCCAGAAATATCTGCTTTATCCATAAAAGTTAACTTCATAAAGAAACAGAAAGAAAATCAACTTAATAAATTATAACGAACACTAGTTACATTTCAATAAAAGAGAAACTATATTTTTCTAATACAAAATTCCCTGCAGAAAATAAATAAACTTAATGTACGGATAATTTAAGTTATACAATGACATACATACTATGTACTTGTAACTATAGGCATCCGTGGGACAACTGAAGGGATAGTAATCGGTTGCTTATCTCTCTTGAACATTACAACGGCTGTCGTACTCGGACTATGATGAAGATAGATTAATCATGGCTGGAGGAAGGACATAAGTACTTACTGATTGATACAGGCTAGAGGAGTGATGTTTAATAAAAGTTAATAATTATTAACACAGTAAAACATTGTTGTTGTTAGTGCATAGAAGAATGGGTCTGGTGGTAAAAACGAACACAAAAAAATGTTGTAGTGATTTTTCCTTTTATAAATATGTGATAATTATTGGTAAGCATTGTACTTAAGAGTACGTTTTAAAAGTATACATATAATAGAGAATTTTAGAATAGAAGAACTTCGGACATAACGCAATATCTGGTCTTTAACCAATCATTTGGGGCTGTATGTATCCTTTTCATCTATCCGTCATTCCTGAGATCTCTTCCTCCCAAAAATGTTTGAGATGAACAAAATAAAAGACAAAATGTCAATACACGTCTAATGTTATGTATATTTTATTCACCTTTTTTTGTTTGTGTGTTTGAAATCCCTATGAAGCCATATTTTCTCTTGCATTTTGATAGAATATGCGTCCCTACTTTGCATTAAAACGGACAATGGACTTGTAGATGTGACTGTTTTTTTTTTGTATTCGGTTTTGTTATTCCAGATGAAGGACGGAATGGAGTCAACTTAGAGATCGCTTGTTGACATTAGCACTGTCGAACTTTGAAAAAATACTACATAACACAAGAGTATTACATATAGTATAAATAGAAATTTGATTCATAATCGAGTAAAAGTTATCAGTTTCTAATATTTAGATTCTCGATTTGTTCACGCATGTTACAAAGAAGTAGTAGTAAACATGTTTTTTAAATTAAACATACGGATATTCCATACGGTTAAGGTTGTTTCATAAATATTTGCTAGTATCGAAGGCCTACAAAAAGTTATCGGTCAGTAATCTTTACTTAACATTTATAACGTAATAGGAAAAAAGAATGTCGTCGTATTCCGAATATCATCGAAAATATCGCAAACAAATTGGATAACGCGCAACTCAAATGTCTGCCAAATCGCGATATTATGTCGGCAAGAGGTTTAAATAGCGTTGTAAAAACTGATTTCAGCACCAGACCCAATTGAATTTTGCATACGGCTAATTAAAAGATCCTGGAGATAGTCCAGCCAGTGGCCAAAAGTGGGTTTATTAATATTAGACCCGTTTAGCACATGAAAAGGGTTCTTTATAGAGCGATCCGTAGGTATCTTGTGCAGGCAAATGGTTTACTTCTCGCTTCTATTGAAAGGAGTATCCTGGAGGCAACATCTTTACAAATTTCGTGTCGTATCGCCGAGGGACGGGAGTGCCTAGTTCAGCCGGGCTTTCCGAATACGAAACTCCGAACCTGAATAGAAGATCCAGTTTGTGAATATACGATACACTTGAATATCGAACGAGCCGAACGTACGGTTATCGACGTAAGTCAATAAAAATGTACCTACATCAGATTTATACTGTAATTGAATCGTTTTTGCTATCCACACAGAAAAGTACTGGTAGCATTTGGCTAAGTGATAGTCGTATCAATAGTTCGATTTTGAGATTCGACTGAGGACTTTAGTATCTGATTCGGTGATCATATCTCTTCACGATCTAGTCCAGATACTGTCACGTGTTTCAGCAAATCTAGATCTATAAAGGTTATTTATACTATTTCATCTAATAGGTATTCACGTTTCTATTAATACCAATTTTCAGAGCCGCAGACTTGGAAGATTATGTTTCATCTTTCATCGAAATTATACGAAACCAATGTCCGAATATCAAAATAATATGACATCAATGTGATTGGTTTTCCTCGAAATATGAAGGCGTAATTTCTACACAAATTTTATTATTTATATACTAATTTCCAAGCAATACAATCAAATTACGTTCTGTCCCACTGCAATAATATTGTAGTAGTACTAAGAATTCTAAAATTAAAATACTAACTATATACCATACTAAAAGTTCAGAGAACAGAATTTAACACATCGACCTCTTTTACATATTTCTGAAAGCCTTTTCAGTATAAAATAGTGATCAAAAATATAACACGAATATTGTAAATGGTTGAATACAAAACCAATTCACTCTTAGATTGAAATTCTCGGCTTTCAAATAGCTTTTGTTGTTGATTGTACATTATGTACGCAGCAACGCCGCAGGTAAGATGAATGGGTATTTTTAATCAGACAGCAGAAATTCGGGTTGATGTACTGCACAACGTACTTAAGTATATTGGAAAATACAATGTCCTTTACCAGAGAACATTATAATTTTAAAATTATATTGGTTTATTTTCAAAGAAGACGATAGTGTGGACTAGCTATAAGTACTGTGTAATGTGTACAGAGATTTCTAGTTTTCTTAAATTAAAAAAGTATTAAGTTTTTAATATAGCATAGGTAGTGAATTTTACTGTTAACAAATCAGTTGTCTCAACTGCCTGAATTAAATAAATAATAATAATATTAATATCATTGTGCCGATAGTCGTGTCGGCCAATAGGTTAATCCCTAAAAGCCTCGACATCCATCTCAGGAGGCTGGCGTTAGGTGGATGGATCAAGGGCCTGATACAAAAGGCAGTTCTCCTAGAAACAGCACGTATCGTGAGGAGGTTTCTGTCTCTGGAGCCCTAACCACCGGTAGCTTGGACCATGTTCCCGCTACTGGTCGGCTCCTATTTTTTATATTTTTAAATATTATTTTTCAATTTATAAGTAGAATTTAAAAATGTAATTTGTAGAGAATTTCAAATTAATATATGTGAATATAAATAATACCCATTTCCAGGGCCCGGTCGTTAAGTCTCCGCCCGCCATTTTTACGAGTAACGGTAAAATGGGGTGGATAGGGATCGAGAGGTGAATAGGGACAGAAGAGGGGTGAATCGATACTATGAACAATTTCCCAATATCTATTCACCCCTCTTCTGTCTCTATTCACCTCTTGATCCCTATCCACCCCATTTTACGGTAATAATTTCGGCAGGTGCCATAGTCATCCATAGTTCCCAATTTACCAGTCCACACCAACCCATCCATAGCCCTACCTTTTTTTCCCCATTCCCCACAATAGTTCTACACTAACCGGGGACTGTCTATGGGTGCATTTCCATAGTGCATACAGGTATAGTCGTCGGTTTGTGTGTCCATTACATTTAAATTAAAGTTGTCTAAAACGCCTCTGCGCAGTTGGCTTCGGCCCCTCGTACGCCTCCCAAATGACCGGGACCCTGTGGTCTCGTGAATGGTAAAGAATAATATTAATTAATTACAAATCTCGTTATTGTGACCATTCGGTATAAGTTTAGGCAGTTCTTGTTAAATAAATATCTTTATCATGTTGACGAATTATAACTTAATTTATTGGAATTGTTGTTGTGTGTTTTTTTTTGGTATTTTATGGATTCATGACTATATTTAATATATTTTGTGTATTATTGTTTTATTTTTATTTTTGTTATAATTAATTTTGAATTGACAAGTACAAGGAATGACATTTAACTTTATAATTGTTATGTCTAATTATTGCATGTATAATTTTTAGAATATAGGTGTATTATTCAAATTCAAACACAATGTAATAATTGTTAATGAATAAATAAATGAAATGAATGAAATTCACAATAACGAGATTTCCGTATCCATATACGGTGAAAAACTAAACTTTTCATGTTCATCAATCGTCATTGCCGTTGATCAGATTAAAATCAAGTTAAAAAGACATCTTATAAAGATGTGATGTGTGTAACATGTCAAAATTGTCAATCTTAACCAAACCAATGTTATTTATTTACACACACAGGGCAAGGGTCGCTTTCACCTCGTAAGCCCAAAATAGTTGGTAATTATAACTTGTAAACTAGCGATTACCCTAAAGTGGTTAAGTCTAATTTGTGTTTAAACGGTGTAACAATGTCGATGGAGAATTATATACGTACCTATGTGAATACTACACACACTTGTAAACTTCGTTTGTATTGTTTAGATAGATGTGGTAGCCTCAACTATTATATTGATATAACACATAATGTTTCGTAGAAACAAACCCGTTCCCGTATTCCCCGAAGGAAGAAACAAGCGTAGTGCTGTAAATGATTACGCACTTTTTGCTAGTTTGTCTAATAGGGGATGTAACATATTCGCCCTAGACTGAGTTTTGTTTAGGCTAATCTGAACCGAGCATAAATTTTTTTTTCTAAACCCGATTCAGCGTTTTTCCTGATGTCATTATTTAAAACTGGGAAATAAGTAGGTAAATGTACCTATTTACGTAGGGACTAAATAGTGCAAAATGTCTCTGTCTCATCCATAAACTAACTTCGACTTATATTTTATCAGCACGGCTGTAACCCAACTTCTATCTTTTTATAATAATTGGAACGTCACAATTGATTTTTATGCTTCTATAGAAGCAATAAATTTATATGCAAATAAAAACGCAAATGTTTAATCAAAACTAATGGAATATGGCACGTATAAATTGGACTAGTTCAAGATTGGTTTGCGTTCATTTCTCTGGCACATAAAGTTTCATTAATATTCATCGTAAAAAGTGCAAATTTCATATTTGACATTGATTTATGTGCGGTGCTGGGAATGAATGCACCACTGTGCCCACATTATGGCTGTAACAAATAAAATTATTCTAATAGTTACGCATATAATATTCAATAACGTACAGTACAAACAAACTTGATGTACAAGCTTGGTTAATATATTTATTAAATCGGCTGTTTTTTGCATGGTTGATATTTATTTATTTTATTTATTTATTTAAACTTTAAGTAGACAGAAACAAGTAATGGTACATAACGCGGACATTAATGCCATATATATGTAATTGTAACACACTATAAGGTAAAATTAATCTCGTAGTGTATGGCAATCTTGCCAAACTGAGCACAATTTTAAATAAAATTAGTGTAAAGGCATCATAAACTTCTATATTGACAAGTCCTTTTTTTAAATTACCGTCATAAATTGACTTCACAGTCTAAAAATAGATTATTGACAGGAAAAGTACAAAAATGTATCCACTACGATAATTGTATCTTTTATGTATAAACTGTGATAGTAATTTACTCTTGTCTTTTATGTTTTATCTGCAACAGACATAGTCAGTGCAAAATTTTCTGATACAATGGGGTTTTTTATTGGAATATGCAACTGTGTACATTCTCGTCCACCGCTTCCGAGTTTTTTACTGAATATTTTTTATTGAATGTTTTCATTTGCTTTCAACAAACAATGGTTTACATAACGACGCAAATGAAGCTAAAGCATTCCAATCATGACTCAGTTTGCTTTGAAAAAAAAATATTGTTCTTTAAAACGTCGTCCTGTTGGTTAAAACATAAAAAACCAAAATAATTCATTGTTTTTCTTTAACCACGGTCGGTAAATTATACTTAGTAACAGACTACGAGTCTAAAGTTACCCTTACACCACACACATACTTACGTCCATCGATAAATCTAACTTAATTACCCAAGTCTTTGCAGCAAAAGTTAGCAATCAAATTGAACTTCAAGATAGCTGTTGGTAGTTGAACTAATGTAAATTGTCTCCACACGTGTTTCGCAATTTTTGATGGTGACTAGAGCTGTAGTTGCGCTAAGTAGTGATAGTATAATCAATATATGCAGATTTTATTACTTTTTTTAAGGAGGGAAAATCATCGAATTACTGCTCCCACCTGGGTGAGGGGGAGTGAGTGTCAGACTCTTACTGACTAAACATTTTTTTACTAAAACTCAGGTCCTTTCAGAGGTTAAGTCATGTTGTATATTATTATCTTTACACTCACAAATAATAGTTCAATCATTTGTCAGTACTACCCGGGATATTTTCCGAGAGTTTTGAAAATTGCCAATTTTGTAGATCTTGATGTGGTCTTTCCGATTTCCATATTGCACCCTCATACGTGCGCCGCTGCCGCCGCCATCTTGGAAAAATGGCGGCCAAAAACAGTTTTTTTTTAGGAGAAAAACCTTAACTCCAGTCCATAGGTGCCTTGGGTAACCATGGGTACCAATTGCGACGTTGCAGATCAAATTTTCGTCCGGTTATTTGCAATACACTAGGCTATTTTTTTCTATCCCAGTATGGGAAAAAATGCAAGTATCAACCAGTTTATAATATTACGTGCCATATTCAATTATATCACTAAACCTGGTGCAACTAGGTTATATAAAACGGAATAGGTTGATGATCGTTAGATACTTTTATTATTCATCTAGTGACAAAGGAGGTTATGTTCCCTAGTCACGCTTGAGAACAAACCAACAAATCTTTGCCATACTAGAGAATGACGTAGTATTTTAATATCCTTTGATGTCAAAACACCCAGACTGTCTCATTGGCCGAGTGGTCGCCGGGCAAGGGATTCGATTCCCGAGTCGGGCAAAGTATTACTGAGTTTTTCAAAAAATTAACAGTAGTAGCACGGAGTCTGGAAATGTGCCCGGTATATGGCAAAAGGCTCACCCCCTATTACATGGGACTCATAATGTAAATAGTGAAAAGTGGGTGTTATATTATGTTATATCAAAACACATAACTTATTGCCGTACACTGGGCATTACCTCATTTTCTACACAAATACTGAGTCGGAATATCACACCCCATGAAAATTTAGCCGGAACCAAGAATTAAGCTACTGTTACGCATGCTAATTTTAAGCACGAAGGCATGCTTCAATTGAGCATTTGTCACTTAGTACCATGTATGTCGGTATGATTCTCAAAATTAGCCTGTTCAATTCGATGTTAACGAATCGAGTTCGATTTATTACCGACTTCAAAAAGAGGAGTCAATCGAGGGAACTCCTCAACGGTTTATAGTAACTACCTTATGTTTTACCTACATGGAGTGAGTTTATCATTGTCTGTGGGTCATTAAGGGTCTGATGATGAATAAATAATATAAGACTGACACGGCAAATACGCTCGACACGATAAATACGACAAACACGACAGTTACGATAAATACGACAAGCACGATACATCCGACCGACAGGACCGACACACGCCACGACAAATATGACAAATAGATCGACACGACCGACACTAAAATATAATTTACCTTACTAAAATAAAGAAATCTAATAGTCTAACATGGTGCTCACATTTGCATACTGACAATCCATAAAAATAGTGCTTCTATAGAGGTACAAGAAAAGGAAACTCTTTGTTTCAATAAAGTAGGAAATGCTCGATGCGATGGACGACAAATACGACCGACACGACAAATCCGACAAATACGACCGACACGTCAAATCCGACCGACACGACAAATCCGACCGACACGTCAAATCCGACCGACACGACAAATCCGACCGACACGACAAATCCGACCGACACGACAAATCCGACAAATACGATAAAACCGACCGACATGACAAATCCGACCAACACGACAAATCCGATAAATACGACCGACACGACAAATCCGACAGATCCGACTATTCCGACCAACACGACAAATCCGACAAATACGACAAATCTGACTAATGCGACCGACACGACATATCCGACCGACGCGACAAATACGACCGACAACAAAACCGACCGACACGACAAATCCGACAAATACGACCGACAACAAAACTAACCTACACGACAAATACGACCGACACGTCAAATCCGACCGACACGACAAATCCGACCGACACGACAAATCCTTCCGACACGACAATCCGACAAATACGACCGACACGACAAATCCGACAAATCCGACAAATCCGACCGACACGACAAATACGACAAATCCGACCGACACGACAAATCTAACAAATACAATCGACACGACAAATATGACAAATCCGACTGACACGACAAATACGACAAATACGACTGACACAACAAATATGACAATTACGACCGACACGATAAATACGACCGACACGACAAATACCACAAATCCGACCGACACGACAGATCCGACAAATACGACCGACACGACAAATCCGACCGACACGACAAATCCGACATATATGACCGACACGACAAATACGACAAACACGACCGACACGACAGATCCGACAAATACAACAAATACGACCGACACAACAAATCCGACCGACACGACAAATCCGACACATACGACCGACACGACAAATCTAACAAATACGACCGACACGACAAATCCGACCGACACGACAAATACCACAAATCCAACCGAGAAGACAAATACGACCGACACGACAAACACGACCAACGACCGACGTGACTAATACAAATCCGACCGACACGATAAATACTACCGACACGACTAACGCGACAAACACGACAGATACGATCGACACGACAGATACGACCGACACGACAATTACGACTGACCCGACAAACACGACAGATCCACCAGGTCAGGGTCTGATAATGGGATCCCACGGAACCGAGAGGAACTTATCGAAATTATAGGGGCGGCGGGAGCGTTTGTTATTTTTTAATGTAGTATGTAACATTACTACAATTTGACGAAGATATACTTAACACTTAGCACTCGACCACCGAAGCAGTTCCAACCTGCCATACCCTGAGTCTCCAATAGGAAGCAAGTCTTTCAAAAGTGCCTCCCTGGTCTAATTGAAATAAATATGAGCCTCTAGCATGGCTTGACACTAGTCGACTTCCTCGTCAAACAGTTACGTGAGTAAGCCGAACACATAATAATTAGCATGTCTCACGAAAGTTTTAATATGTATAAACCTTTCCGAGGTCGAGCCGGAGCCCCGGCAACCAATTAAATCATCCGCGGCTCCGTATCGGCATCAGCCCCGTTGGGCCCCATCTGTGGTGGTCTGATGGCTCCTTGAGGCGCGCGCGGAACGCGACGCGCCGTACGCTCGGGTCTGGTTCTGGTCGGGTGGCGAGTCACCCGTGCTTACCGTGGCCGGAGATCGTCTCGCGATAGCTGGGGCGTGAGGATGTTCGTTCCCTCACGCGCTCCGCCTCCTCCTTAGCTGCGTGACTGCTTCTTAGAAGGAGTAGACGGCATCCCAGTCCCCTCGCTCCGTACCATGGTCTGAGCCAGAGCCGGACACGAGAGGTCGCCGTCACCGATCACATCCCTGAGAATATGTATAATATAAACCTAGTGCTATTAACCGGACAATTTTCCAATTTTAATTTTGATGTGATATCTCAAAAGAGTTGATTACATCGAGTAACAAGTACAATAAATCCAAAAAGCTATTTATATAGATTGCGGTTTTATTATTAACGATTGAAACATATTATTTACATTTACAATTTGAAATAAAACATGTCAATTCGCCTTCATAATTATGCCTTTAATATGTAAGT
Organism: Spodoptera littoralis; assembly: GCA_902850265.1. NCBI lineage: Eukaryota > Metazoa > Arthropoda > Insecta > Lepidoptera > Noctuidae > Spodoptera > Spodoptera littoralis. The sequence goes on along the minus strand of LR824536.2, from coordinate 8,799,779 downwards.
TATTTACATTATTAATCCATGCATAATTTATCACTATAATTACAAATATCTGTGGCCTTATTAATGCTCTAATGTTGAATTAATATTTTAACTCACATAACAGATTTTCGAAACTATTTCGATAACACGAAACATTAAATTACACTGGTTAAAATGTTGATTGGAAAACTTTTGATAAAGGATTTTTGTATTGGAACTTGTTTAACGATATTTGGAAAAATAAAGGATGAAGTAACATAACAACGATACGATATAGAGGCGAGTATATTATACCAACCAACCATAAATCCAGACTGAAATTAAGACTAACAATTTTGGTATGAAAAACTAAACGAAAAACTCTTATTTGGTGTTAGTATAAGACCCGGGAGACCCGTAATAACCAGTTTAATGGCCACTAAACCAGTGAGTTACAATTAAAATATTTGAGTTATAACGTAAAAAATAATTTCATGTTCGTTAAACTCCAGTGGCCGTAATTTATGAAATGCAAATTTTGAACTACGATTCCAGGTTTTTGGCGGACGCATTCTCATTCATCTTGTTTCCCCACGTACTGTTTGATGTTGAAAAAGAATGCAAAAACTGTTTGCAGGCCCACATTCATTTTGTACACCATCGGTATAGAGCTTGTGCATACATAGTTCAAAATAGTTTTCGTTTTTACTCGTGAAAATGGCGAATGAATGATGTAGTATTATGTATTTACCTATGGATTACTGCGAGGTAACTTTATAAATTCTTCAGAATACTACTATGTGTCCTGTTTTAAGTGATAGACTAGGTCGCATTGTGATATTGACTGAATCTTAGGTATTGCTTTTCATTTTGTCTTATTTTTTCAATAGGTAATTCTAGAGCGACACCGTGTGATGATTTTTTGTTCTACATACATAAAAACAACTATATCTTAAGTTACATTGAAATAAAGTATAACTTGAAGAAGCCTTTATTATTCTACTAGAGTTGGACAATCTAAAAAGGCAAACGGCACAGTAATAAGATCATTCGTTTTTCTGTCATAGTTGATTTGTTCTAGTTTGATAAGGGTTCAATCAACAAATATGTATGTAATTTGGTACACAAATAGACCATATTTTGTTTTAACATAACATTTTAACTTTTAGTCGCAAGCAGATATATAATAACGATGCAGTCTAATCATTTAAAAAACCCTTTTTGTTTAAATGAGACTGTTACCTAGCATCGTTTATACCAGCCATGTCTGTTAACACTAACAGTACCTACCGTGCAATGGGGACGAGGTTATTGCTAGAGGCTGACCAGATGCTTCTTTTGCGCTGTATTTAAGCCCTTATACGATAACTTGGCATGGGCTGAACCAGTCCCGAGTGTACGGCGCGTCGCGTTCCGCGCGCGCCTTCAAAAGCCACTAGACCACCACGGATGGGGGGCCTAATAGGGCTGTTACCGATACGGAGCCGCGGAGGACCTAACGGGTTGCCGAGGCTCCAGTTCGAAGTGCAGGAGTAGAAAATGGGGTGGCTTTTAGTCAACAAGAGTTTGAAACTAAGGCGGGAGAAGTCATTAGATGATTCCCCCCCCCCCCTTAAAAACAATACGATAACTCGATAGGTATATAAGAAATCAAAGTACAAAAACCCCGAGAATTTGCTTAAAAGTTTAAACAACTTAAAAACAAGATTATCTATACTTATATCACCACAACCGAAGTTAAATAATAATTTCTCTAGTTAACTTCATAGTCGTGATTGCTAGACTCGAGTGTCAAACGTTAACAACAATTTAGTTAAATTATGGCCGGAACAAGTTGCGACTTATATAAAATGTCTCCTCTTCCAACAATCCTCGAACAGTGAAGCGAAGGACCGTGACTCTAAATATACATGGCGTTTTTAAATATTATAACGCTTATGTATGGTAGTGAATCATGGGTGTGGCAGAAGAAGCATGAAAGCAGGATTAATGCGGTGGAAATGAGAGCCCTGAGAAGTATGTGTGGACTAAAATTGAGTGATCGAGTGAAAAATAGTGTTATTAGAGAGAGGTGTGGATTGAAAGACGATGTAGTGACAAGGATTGAAAAGGGAATGTTACGCTGGTTTGGACATGTAGAAAGGATGGATGAAAGTAGAGTAACGAAAGAAGTATACAGAGCGGATATGAATGGAGCCGTCGGTAGAGGGCGCCCTAGACGGACATATAGTGACCAGATTGGCGATATATTAAAGAAGGGCCAAATTAAAAGTACCCTTAACCGACGAGCATGCATGAAAAGATTGATGACTGTTAATGAAGCGAAAGAGGTATGTAATAATCGTGGTAATTGGCGTTCCTTAGTCTCTGCCTACCCCCATGGGAGACAGGCGTGAAGTTATGTATGTATGTATGTTTTAAATATTAATTAATTAACTTAAATATAATGTCATGTTTTTTGATAAAGGTAATTGCTTTTCATTTTGCAAACTGGTTATTTAACGTGTGCAAAAGTGCAAAGTTTAATATTCAAATTGATTTTAAAGATAAGAATGGTTTTTACATTATTTAAGCACGTGATAAATAAAAACATAAACAGCAGAGAAGACCTATAATTCTATTAACATCCTTGCTACGAAGTTCAATGGTACAATTTCGTAGCCGGAGCTACGGAGTGCTACGAGAACTCTATTATTTGAACCACATGTGTAAAGTACATCCTAAATGTTATTTCAAGCAAATTGACAAAACATGATATTTACCTAACCTATGTAAATATATAACACTTACATACATGTATTATAATATATAGCTGTATTAGACTGAATGTTGATGTTGACAATTGCGTGTACTACGTGTAAATAAAATACCCCTTTTTAATAGAATGTCTATGGCGGCGGAGGAATGGAAATGGACGAATGATTGAATGTTAAAAATGTAATAATCAACATTTGAAATGTTTGTTACATTTAATCTGGTTGAAATTAGTTTAATTCATTATTTTTTATGTGTGGTTAATAATATGTACGATGTAAAAATGTTGTGAATAAATAAATTTGTATCAACACTAGAAATAGTAAAAAAAATATTACTCGCCAGAATATAAATACCGTCACACATTTTGTTCTAGACCTTTTTGTTAATTCAACCGTCACACTGTTCAGAGCTCTGATTATTGTAACTTTGTGAAATAAACCAAATGAAACTTATTTTGAGTTTAACTGTTAATCTTATATTTGTAAAAATATGCAATATTAAAAGTACATAACTATCTAAGTACCAAAGTCAACAATAATGTCCAAAGTCAGATCACAGTTAAATAACCAGTTAACAATAAGGATTATTGAAGAATAAGCTTATGTATATAAGACTAGTCATACAAATCTACTGTTAATATAATAAGAAAAATAAGGACATAAATAATAATAATGAAATGGGAACGAGATGATACATAGTAAATATATATTAGTTCCGCAATTTGTTGGAGTCAACTGGATTAAATGAATTACCGAAGCACTCTTATATTATAGTAAGAAATTACATAATAATATTACGCCCGACTGCCTCGTTTACCGAGTAGTCGTATGCGACTGCCGGTCAAGGGGTCTCGGGTTCGATTCCTGAATCGGGAAGTATTACTGGGTTTTTAAAATTTTTAGTGGTAGCACGGAGTTTGGAAATGTGCCCGGTATATGGCAATAGGCTCACCCCCTATTACATGAGACTCATAACATAAATAGTGATAAGTGGGTGTTACATTGTACAGTGGCATTAAATGCCGTAACGTGCATCTCTGCCTACCCCTTCGGGGAAAAAGGCGTGATGTTATGCTATGTTACTACGCTCGATGAAGGAGTAAGCAGAGGTTGTAGTTCACTATATTTATAGACAATTGTAAGTACTGAATCTAACAGTTTCAACTATCATAGCCGCGTTGAACTTACGTACGACAACGAAACCTTTAGCTAATACAAGTTTGGAGCTCCTACTTAATTATTTTGTTTAGGCTTACGCCTGCTTGGTCCATCTCATGATTTCATTTGTAAAGACTTGAAAAATAATTTAATTACCAAGTAGGTAATTGAGTTTGTAAATCACATATTATAAACTGGTTTCCTCTTTGGGATACTTGTTACAAGAGCTGACCGGAACGTCTATAACTGAATACAAACTGAACTAAACGAAATTAATAAAAAAAATATCTTACAATTTACAAAAAAAGAAAAAGAAATTTAAATAGCAGTCAACTACAAAAATGTTACAAGTTATTTTTTGTATTCCCGACGACCAGACCCATGTCATTAAAAAGAAAACAATCTGAGACAAACAAGTTGACATTAAGTACGTAAATGTAAAGTACACAAGACTTTTGACGAATGAAGATGTCAGACAAAATCTAGATAACTTGCTCCATCCCACATCAAACGGTCCTGTGTCGAGATGAATTTATTTTTATCCACCGCCAACGCAGATTCAAAAACGGAACGCTAAGGTACCGCAGTGACATGTTGAAATAGTAATGTTGATAGTGTGTGTAGAATTGATCTTCCTTAAATTGTCAAATGACTCAGTTTAATAATAGGTCTATGAAATTCCCGTTCTGCAGTACTGGCCATTTCAAATTTATATAATTTTTGTTTGCCTAAGAATTCTAATTTCAAATTAATTCTATTTTAAAACATGGACTTTCCAATAGTAGTCTTTTATTTATTGATTAGTTTCACATTTTAAATTTTAATAAAGAAATACGTACCACTATGAAATAATCACCTTTATCTTATGCTATTTTGATTAGAACAAGAGTCGCCATGAAAATGAGATTGACATAATAATCGGCCAACAATGCGACCGATTAAACAACTAATTTCATAAAAGCATTTACTTTTGTAAAAAATCTACCGTAACTTAAATAATAAGTACTGGAAGAGTATTTGTTAATTAAACGGAAAACGAACTACTTTAAAATAAATTGCAAAATGTTCTCTACTTAAGAAATGGTAGACAAAATGTATTCCTAAACGAACTTTAGTTATAGCAAATAAAATACTGGATTTTGCATTCAGTTATCTTAAGACTAAGAATATTCCGCTTTTAAGTTCCTCTTAGCTCCAAAATACAATTATCATGCGATCCAGACTTCAAGAGGTATAATCCTTTGAGATTTTATTCCACTACACTTGAAATTTCAGTTAATGAAGCACCTTGAACCTAAATCCCTTATCCGTGCTTAACCTTGTAAACTTTCAACCTTCCATTAATAAACTCCAGTTTTAGACTCCCGTGTTGTGCGAATTATAAAATTTAAAATTCCTATAATCCACGTACTCAAGAGTTGCGTAAGAAAATAAACCAACCAAGTAATTTACATTATGAACTAATGATACGACTAGAAAAAGATTATAAATATTGTATCATCAATTTTCGCAAAAAATATTAATACTACTGCAGTATTTATTGTAAAAACATAACAATCGATAATTTAACATCACGCTTGGTAATATCAGAGAGAAAAAACCCGACGATTTATAAATTGAAGTACAAAAATGAAGTCGTGGTCAAACCACTAGTTCATAATAAAACTCTTTACATTGGGAAGTTGGGAGTTCGAGCGCTACTTATCCCGGATTCAGTTCCCAGCACATTTTTTAACGATTAAACTCCACTAATAAAAAACCCTTTTGTGAAACTCTTGTTTAGTTTTGATTTTCATATTTAGAAAAGTTCGCGCATTCACTTCAAATGAAAATCCACAGGTAAACGTTAAATCTCTAAAAAAACCTGTTAAACAATATTTCAACTTTATGAATTATATTTTTCAATCTGTGCTTATGCGTGCCGGTTTGCGAAGCACTTAGCATTCAGCCGGCCCCACCGGTTACTTTATAGACAAATATTTCTCTCTAACATACGAGCTACGTAAATAAAGCCGAGCATTTTTTCTCCACATTTATATTTCCCCGTGTCCTTTGAAGTTGCTACTTTATTTAATGCCGCGTTAGTTCTTATTTTCCACTCGTTGACAATAGACACCTTGGAGCTTTACAAACCGCTTAGAATGACATCATTATCGTACGTGATCACTTCAAGTGTATTGTGCACTGTTCAACTAAAGTTGTTATGTTTTAATGCAAGTCTGAGATGGGTGCACTCGACAATCTGACTAAACACGTCTTAAGCGCTGTTATAATAGGCTCTACTATTTGTCTTAGCACTAAACAAACACAATTTAGCGTTCGACTTACAACTTAGTCCGCGAGTTAATAATGTAACGAAAACAAAGACGTAATTTCCCCGTCTTTGAATGGCAGAGAACTTAAGTACAACATGGCGTGCTATCCATCTCGCGGAATACTCAGTCTTTATTTCAGAAGACAGACAACGGGGAAATATAATAATACGGGGAAATACTGACTGCTAGTTAAATAACATTTCTATTACATATAATTCTATTCTATAATTAAATCAAACCCACTGTCGATGTTCAAACCCGTGTCATGAGTTTGACATGGGATTAATTGAATTTACCGAGTAGAGTAGTTTTATTTAATTTAATTTTCCAATCAATTAACTAACATGTTGTATAAAATTGAGTGTTATTAACTAAACTTGTGAAACATAATATGTACTATATTTTGTTTATTAAGAGCATGAAACATTATTGTAATGTAGAAGACACAATCTAAGGGTGCGTCTACATCTGGTGAATGCACCGTGAATGCGCAGCTCGCGAGCCGATCGCAAGCCGATCGCAAGCCGCTGAAGAGCTGCGCGCATGCATTTAAAGTTAATATTTATACGAACTTTATATGAGTTGAGCACCAAACCATTGCTATGACTGCACGCGCACAGCTCACGAGCGGCACATTCGCGGTGCATTCGTCAGATGTGGACGCACCCTAAGGTCTATGTATGTTACTACTATGCCTTTTGTTTCCGGAAAAATAATATCGAAGCTAAACCAACTTTCATACTAGACCTACATACGTACGATGATGAAACACTAATCAACCGCCAAACCTAATTACCCCAAACTACTCGACGTAGAATTAGCGTGTCAAATTGTCGAGTCTAGCACAAGTGTCATTATTGTCGCTCATTATAAACACAATGACATGAGAACCATGATTATGAGCATCTGTCTATGAGGGATGACATTATGTACTGTGGAGTGGACACTTCCACGGATGGTAAGGACCCTCCACCCACAATTTACACAGAACATTATTTCGATGCTCAATGCTCAGTCTACTTGTCTCGAACCACTTAGTAGCAACCTCAATTGTGCGAAAGAGAATTCAAAAGTATTTAAACCTCAATACCAGCGCCTTTCAAGCGATGATTTGCAAGAAAAAAGTGGTTCCGTCACACCTCTAAATGGTAACTGTCAAGTTACTTAGCTTATTTGCTTCCCATTAAATATTTTTAGCTTAGTGAAGTTATTATTCTTGATTTTTCGGCTACTAGTTATTAAAGTTATTTCGTTCTTCCTCTGATTGTAAATGGGATTGTTAACCGAGTGATATAACATTTCATTGTCAACTTGATTAAAAAATTATTGGGATTTGTGACAAACCAAAATTTTTGGGAATAAACGAGTAGTAGATTGGCATGTTACAAAACTGTAATAAAACATGACATATATATTACCGTCACACCTTTTAGTCTCCTATAGGGTAGATGCGGAGGCCCCATACATACTCATTTTTTACCAATAACAACAACTATTTACTCTATAACACATTTCATACATACTACTATTCATCGAGAAACCTTTAATTAAAATATGAAACGGGATTAGTTTACATAATACAGAGTGCAGGAAACATTAATTTATCGTTTGCAATATCATTAGTCCGTGTAGGTTGACTCGGTTGGAACTCATTATAAGTATTAATAGAGAAGCGAAGCAGATCACACAATATTAATATTAATATTGCTTTTGTAGGGCTTATTTGTAGCTGATTGCGTGCATTATTTCTATCGTAGATAGAAAATAATATTGCTTTATTGGTTTGTACTTTCTATAATTTTATTTGATAACCAAGAACTGAGTTTTATGTAAGAAATGATGTAAAAATGTTACGTAATATAACTCTCCCCGGTTCCAAGAAATCTGAGTTTGTTATACAAGTTATAACTAGTTATGAACCTAACCAAAATATGTAATTAGCTAAATGTCTTTGACGAAAAATATTCATATACCGTCTACTATATTAAATTTTTCTATATACGTAACAATGTAGGATGTTTTTACCACGCCTATGGGCAGGGATAGACAATCCATGACCGCAAGCAATGTACCGAAGCCGGAAAATAAATGCAAATAAAAGCCGAATCATGTTTTATTTCAGTGTTGACAATGCATTCGTAAAAATGTTGCTGCGTTATCCGGTCAATGAACTTTTGGCTTTATCGCGTGTGTTTTATTCAAACTTTATCTACTGCATTATTGAATTTGTTTGTTTAATACATTTAAGTCACAAAGTGGGAGAATTTTCAGAATTTCACTAGAACGAAATTGGGATTTATCTTATGTTTTTATTATCAGCCCCAAATATTACTTACTATGTTTTTCGGCTTACTCATGTAATTATTTAACGAGGATTCCCGTCTTTCGAAATAATTACATAAGTAAGCCGAAAAACATAGTAATTAATTAAGTATGTCTCACGAAAATTATAATATAAATAAGCGACAAATCTATTAGCCTACTTCTATGTGACTTTAAAAGTCCTTAACCAATGTTTACAAATCCCCTTTTGAGCCTAACACGTCTTTAGAATGCTCGAACAATGTATTTGCGCAATAAAAAAAAACAAGCAAAACAGCAAGCAAACACTAGTTTAATTTTAATTGTATCACATCAGAGAGACCTCAAGTCCTTTTTGATATCACAAAGTATCACTTTTAGATAGCACGTGCGGCACAAAAACATAAAATAATATATTTTCCTTTATAACATTTCTTTCCTCTCTTATACGAAATACTTACTCGTTGTTAACGAATGCTTCAGGCTCCAAGTATTGGGGGCACGCCTTTATGCCAGTGTACCCCTAACGTTATACATAACGCTCGCTGACACCGTAAATAATAGTAAGTGTTCGTATAAATATCCGCAATCAGAAGAGACAAAGATATTTTTTCAACTTTCCCATTAAGCAAACAGGAAAATTTGCTGATTTACTTTTGGGAATAGTTTTAATTTGTCTTTACCTTGCTCTTAAAGGAATAACCAAACAAAAGAGGAAATAGGTTAGGAACACAAAGAGCCTCCGTAGTTCGGTACTGTAAACGATTCGAATGAACAATTTGACGTATTACGAACCGCTGTTGTGAAGTAAATTGATTGAAATCGTACGTTATTACGGCGCGGCGTAGTAAATTGCTAGATAATTGTTTGTTTTATTGTTTACTTTTAAAGTTTTTGGATATAATTAATTAATAGAATACATCTGGTGGTTAGTTTGTCTTGTTTTGGATACGATTTTTTAAGTTATTATTTTTTTTGTTGTTACAAAGTTACGGTTAAAATACGTAGCACAATTTATTACAGAGAACTTCTAGGTAAAAACCTAAACGTTTCAGTTCACTTTACTCTAGAATTGAACTCAAAACCTAATTACCCCAAGGCAAGGCAGTCAGCATTTTAATTTCTTATTTTCAATTCATAAAAAATCTCACGACAGTCAATTTACTCGAACAAATAATGTTTCCTCAAGCATGTCTTACGAGGTATACTTACTGAATATTAAGCAAAATACAGTCATCAAAATCCGTTCAGCATTTTGTGTGGGCGCAAACAATTTAAGGGCACTTCTTTTTATATCCCACAAAGATATAAACTACATAGGTACATAAAAATAGAATACTCGACCTTCCCTTACTTTTATTATTTGTTGTATGTGTTAATATGCTCACGTTTTTATCTCTTTAACCTTTTAGTATCACCGTCAGACGTAAAATAGTTTATGCACAGAACTGAGGAATATTGTAAAGGGTATTTTAAAGCTCTTTGTAGCGAAACCTGATAATATTTTGTTGAGAAAATATATAATATTATTTTGTCCAGCTAATAGTTGTTCGCGGTTTTATTTGCAGGATTACAATTTTTATGAATTCCTTTTTTAACCATACTATAGAAAACTTTTAGACAAGTATTGCAAGCATTCATTCGCCACGGTAACCACTTACCACAGGTGGGCCGGGTGCTTTTTTGCGATCGTTGTGGTATAAAAAAAAGGCAGAAGAAATGTTTTCTTTAGCCTAATGCCTACCTAAGGCATTGACTCTACAAGTTTATACAATTTAAAGGTTACAATACTAATTTAAAATTTCACTTAGTCTAGTAGTATTTTTTTTGAAGCACTAAATGTATGTCAGTATGGATATGTAAACAAGCACTATGTCCGACAATATTTTATTTCTGTTTTTAATTTTTTGTTTTGTTTTTGTATTGTAGTAAGTTTTGTAATTTGTTAAATGCGTCCAGCGAGTCTTTGCATTGTTCTCACATATACGTAAAATATTGGAATATGTATCATAGACATTGTAAAACAGACTTTTTTTAAGAGATTAACGAATGGAGTTTCTTGTTCGTTCTTCTCTATTTGAATCAACATTTTGGAACGACCACCTAAGCTTCTTTGTTAACGTTTTAAAACGATTAAATTATGGTTTATTGGAAATAAATGCTTTAACTGTGTTAACAAGTTTCCCAATTAATCGTAAATTTGTAAAATATACTATCCTTATGTAGGCACCTAAGGTTTTTCACTTTCAAAATGTTAAACAAATCAAAACCTTGTTAATTGAGTTTTCAGTACAGTAATTGATAGAATACTTCCACGTACCTACATAATATTTACACAAAGCCGTTGTTTATTTCTCTGCTCTCTACTTTTCCTTAGAACAGTAAAGTTCTAAGGCGAAAGCTGATTTAATTAGTGTTGTTAGTACAGTTGCGAGGTGCTTGCAAATAATCACAGTTCAGAGGGCCTAGTGTGATTTTGTTGTACGGTAACGCGATCGCACTCTGACTGGTTGGTTAATTAGAGCTGACCAATCAGGATGCCGAACGTTATACAAGTGTCGATCGCGATAACGTGCAAAAAACCTCGCACTAGGTCCTCAGGTAGCCACATGACGGTAAAACTCCAGCCATTTTCTTCATAGCTAATAGACCTGTAACAGTTAACTCTTCACTTAAAACTAGGCGTTAATTAATTACAAGCACCGTACAAACCGGCTCTTGGCTAATTAATTGGCTTCCCATTTTAAAGCCTGAAGAAACTTTTCAAATTTTTTTACTTTAGTTTCGAGGTGAAAAGTTCGCTAATTTTATTACTAGGTGAGTTTTAGTGTTAATTTCAATAAAAAAGTTCTAGAACTATATTGGAAAACTATTTTAGAGTGTAAGTAGAGTTAAAAGGAATCCACTTTGCTTATATACAAAATCAATAAGAATTATGTTATAAAGTAATTGCATTCGATCCTTTAATGAGCATTTAGATCTCATATTTAGATATAATAACTTATCGTTGAATCCATAATAAAGTATAATTTTTTAGCACACAGAAAATATCAAAATGTATCCTAATATCCTCTATTGAACAAAGTTTCACAATATTTTGAATTAAACAACAGTCTTCGATGCACTTTATCTACAATAAGTATCGTAGCCTTTCTCTCGGTTAGAATTTAAAATACCTGATAATATGCTTTGAGAATAAAGTTACTTTATCGATAATAACCGCATTTCCTTCTCTCTTGCAAACCACTCTAGTTAAGTAGACATTTATGACAATAGCACTAACGTAATAGGTACTCCTTTGTCACATTACAGTTTCACTTCGTGAAATATATCCGCAACCCCATCGTGGGCAACATACTACTATTACTTTTTAAGAACTGAGTACTTTAATTCAGTTCTTGTGACGTCCTATATCTGGCGTCATACTGGTGATAGTTTTAAGTATAATAGGAAAGTGTTTAGCTTTAGAATCAAAGATTGCAATTTGCATTCGAACTCTTCATAAGAACTAAAGGGTGAGAATTTCTCTGAATAAGACTTAACAATATAAAAAAATAAACACCTAATTATTCCAAATGTTTTTTTTTTTGAGATAATCCCGCCACAATCTCCCATAACCACTGCAATTCCTGTGAGCCACGTAGACACAACTATGAAAACACCGGTACACTGAAGTCCGGCGCGTTCCAGGGAGATGAATAATTGTCTTGGATCCCGTAACGAAACAATCAGAAAATATTCCAAAATGAAATTACTGAAACGTATCAAAAAAGCTCTTTCTATTAAAAAATCAAGATAATACACGCTAAAAAGTTTCAAAGAAAACGAGAAACATTCCCTTTCATGCAAATCCAACAGGCAACATGGCAACTACGCGAGAAATAAGCAAAAAATCTGGCTGTTTATTGTCAATTCTTTCTATAGTTTTATCTCGACGACTATAACAGTGTTATCTTTGACATTTCTTGAATGACAAAGCGAGGCGGCTCAATAACCATCCAATTTGCATAACCTAATTTCTCGTGGCTGCGTCAAATTGCTGACAGATCACAGAGCCCGCACTTGGATCATAATAGATGGGACGTCGATTCCGATAAGACCGTAAACTGACAAGAATATATCTGGTCATTAACGTACTACGAGCTGAAGTTACTATCCATATATAGTTTACTGGTCATACCGTCTTTACGATGAGTACTGTAAAGGCATTGGTGCAAGTATTACCGACTTTGAAACCCCATAGCTGATATACAGTCTGATACATTACAGGGAAAATGTGAATGGGATACCTATTTATATTAGTTTAGTGAACTATGGTACATTATAGAATTATCTTTTACTGCATGGAACTCGTAAGCTAACTAGCGAAAAGTGGGTTATTAAAACCAAATCCTTCTTTATGTTCTAAAATTGTTGAAAATGTTAACGCTATCCTCTGTATCATAAAATATAATGCAAAATCTGTCATAAAACTTAACTAACAAAAATTACTAACTTTATCTATAAAAGTTTTCAATTTAGAATCTCCTTTCCATAGCGTTAAACCATAAACCATTTATCTCGGACTCCTTGAAATGATTTTTCCATTACAGGCCAGTAAATCAAATCAGTTACAACATTCATTTATTTTTTCATAATGGCCAACAGCTCAGAAAAGACGAATATAAACAACTATGGAAAAAAATACAATAAATGTAGCTTCCAATATTTTGTTGGTTGCGCTGTAATTTTAAAATAAATGCAGAATCAGGCCACTCATTGTGACCACACTAACTGTCCACTCACTTTTGCCCGTCCCGGGACCCGCCCGGCCTATTTTACGAGCTGATGCGAATGGCCGATTGTTGTTATGGTTACATTTCTGTCCCGGATAATGTACAAAATGTTAAGAATCTTTTTCATGTCGAATGCTTATCTGCGTAAATTCTTGCCTTTCGAACCGGGGACCTCTCAAGGGTATTGGACGGCAACCTTGTACAATTCTCAATAATTACATTTGTATTTTAATAGACCTTTCGAAAAAGGATTCGTTACAAAGATTTTAAGACAAAGCTGAGGTTTCTAAGGCCTAAAAAATATTTCGTTAGAAGAAGTACAAAGACTTTTTTACTTTAAATTGACTATTCTTCTAAAACAAGGACCTACATTTGCTACGACTAGTAGAATCTAGATCAGGGGTTCGATACTCAGTACTATTGATATAGCATCCATGCAACATGTAGGTTAAACATGATACTAGAAAACCACAAAATCTTATTGATACACGCATTTTGTAAGAGAACATATAGTAAGTTAGTGCAGTACCATAATATGGTAATAGAATAAACAGACAAAAACTTATTGTATTGTTTGTGAAATCATTCATTCATTCTTGTTTAACATCGTAGCTTTATCTCCTTCGTTACTGATATCCGAGAATATTTTAGTCATATAGTTGGACTACCCATAAGGACGTTTACAGGCTGCAAGCATTTAGTCCTACCAAATGCTAACAGTTCATTGACATGGTTGAACCGAACGTTAGTAACTGTATATTTTGTTCTTTTTTCTCTTGATAATTATTTGATCTTTTACTCTTATAATCTTATACTATTTTAATTGAAATAAATAAGTAAATTGTAGAGGTTTACATGCCATTCTGCCAAGTAATGTTAGTGTAATTCGGACTAAACCAAACTCATCTCACTAGAAATAAGGACAGAAAAACAATGAAAATCACATCATATTCTTGCTCTTTGGTCGTAAGGCCACCACTACAGCACCCGATTTAGGGTCGATACCATTATTTTTTCACTACAAAGTTGATTAAATATCTTTGAAACATATATTGCTTATGCATTTTTGTTATTTCTTCAAACAAGAACGAACCAGTACGTTTGCAAGTAAAACAGCAAGGGTAGTAGATCTTCTAATAATGCTTGGACACGGTCCAATTACCTTGAACGTTGAGCGTGTAAGATGCAGAACATTTGCGTACTTCGCACATATGTACGGTGAAGTTACAAGACCAGGTGTTCACTTATTTACTTTAGTTTACAAAACTATGATTAACGTACACTTGGTTAGGATGGCTGTATTAAAACATAGCAAAACAAGGATGGATATCGTATTTTTTGAGCTATCATCATCATCATCGTCAACAGCCTATCAATGCCCACTGCTGAGCAAAGCCTCTTCTCACATGGAGAAGTTTGAGCATGAATCACCACGCTTGCTGAATGCGGGTTGGCGATTACAGAATTATAATTAGAAATTATAAGCTCGGGTTTCCTCACGATGTTTTCCTTCACCGTTTGTCAGTGGTGTCTAGATAATCTTAGAAAGTACATATAACTCGAAAAAAGTCATATTGGTACTTGCCATTGATAGGTTTCAAATCCGCACCCTCATGCATGAGATCCGGGCGTCTTGAACCTCCGAGCCAAGAGCTATAGATAAAATTATTTTTTCTGTAATACACCCACATGATATGGTTACTACGGAAGTAAATCAATGAGTTGATGGATAAGTATGCAGAGTAGGTAAACAAATAGTTATCAAGGTGTTAGTAACGATGTTAGCTTCTGAGTGCAAAAATGTGCACCCTCGACAACTTCGACGGTTACCAAAAACGTGCAAAATACGATATTAGCTTCTATATTTGAAAAATACATTTCCATAAGAAAATTCAATGAAACTGCATAAACTTACTTGATATTCTGTGAATTTATCGAAAATACATAAAACAAAAATGTTCTATAAACAGTTCACGAACTCAAAACAAAACCTTAGGTGTATTCTGTTAAAGTTTTTCTTGGGTTATAGAGCTATAAAGTGAAAAGTCTATTTTCTTTCAGATATTCAGCTGTGAGAATGTTTCACAGCTCGTATCATCGAAGTAAATGCAAGTCTTCAAGGATTTAGTTTAAAATTTAGTTTCTGTTCAATCTGCTATTTGTACTAAAATAGAATATTCAAAACATATAGGCAATGTTCCTGAAGTCATTTTATTCCAGATAGCTGCATATGCTGGTTACTACACACACTAGATTTTTAGGTGATCTTAACATCTTTGGAGTGAAGATTCATGGTATTAAGGTTGGTTAAAACTGTGACATAGAAGCATTTTTACTCTATTTAGGATTTTAAATACGGCCATCTTTAGCTTCATCTTGACTTGATAAAAAAGCAGTTCTTAATAACTAGTAATCTGTCATAGTTACTTCATAGAATGCATTTCAGCACACGATTAAATATTTAAGCTCGTAATTTTTTTTAAATAGCGCGTACGCGTTAAAAGCCAATTTATTTGAATACTGCGCGGTATTATTTTGCGTTTCAATACTAATAATTTGGCACATTGCGGTTGCATGCCATTCAGATTATTCGAGGCGATTCTACACTCAAATGAAGCTATCAATTGCCATTGATTTCGAACGTTACGTTTCACGAACCATTGTTGGACATTTAAATTCAAAGTTATCACCAAATCCATTATTACATCTACATTCCAGTCACTGTGGCTAGTTGAAGTAGTAAACTTAGTAACAATTTGATTGTCATATTAATACAGGAAAAATACGGTATATGAATAGTTTACAATACAATGTAAAAACTTGAAGTACTTCCTAACGACATGTAAAAATACTTCTTTTGAAAACCGTACATCGATATGCAAACGAAATTGCTGTGAATAACATCAGAGTGTCGTTTTTGCACACTTTGCGAACACGGTACTTGTTTCTTTATATTCAGTTAGAAAAATATGTGAAACAAATTCTACAGGAACCATGGAATATCTTCGGACCAGAAATCTGTATTCATGTGTTAGCTGGCAGTAAATTGAATACGTCGTGACTCCGCGGACTCTGTCAGGAATCCGAGGGGAAAAATTAAATTCCTACAGACGACTAGCGTGCCCAATGCGTGCACTCACGTGCCTGTGGACACCGCCGCAGATAACGAATATTGGGAAGTGTCACCATTATTTGAAAACAATAACTACAAAATTTACTGATATAGAAATATTATGTTCGAAATAATTAATTATTTTGTCACAAAATCATTCTCACTAATCCCGAAGCCAACTAAACTATAAACCTTACCTTAAGCATTCCAAGAATTATTATAAATAGCTAAAACGGTAATCTATAAACTCGAAGCTCACGAAATGAATATACAAAAGGCTGAAATCTGTAGCAAAGTGAGCAATATGAGGAGGCTCAGGGTGACTCATTGTAATCCGACGGCGTTGTGCAGATACTTCATGATATTCTTTTTGTAATGCAGTCAAAGTGGGGCGGCGGCTTAGCGTCCGCTGTAACTTGTAAGGCGCTGAACAAAATTAATGGCTTTCCTTCAGGCTTCTTGCGCGCCTGCAGGCTTAATCCCGGCAACACGTGATGCACTGCCCGCCTCCGCCTTCGATCACGGCGGAAAAAACGTTCTACAAGTTTTCCGTTAAGAACTTCCTGAACTTACAAGTTTCAAGCGAAAAAGGCGAGTCTTACGTCAGCGGACCATTCATTCGTTTTTTGATCGATGGTGGTCGAAGTATTGCGAGTCTTTTTATTAGTTGTAAGACTCTCTGTAAAAAAGTGGTGAATCCTAGCCCTACTTTGTAATTTGCCACAAGTCTCTTCTTTTGTTCTCTGGCAGGTTATTAGGTAGGCAAGTTATGTTTATAAAATTTATGTTACCACAAATTAGGCTAATTCAAGATTCATACTTTACAATTAGTGGGATCTTACAGTAAACAGTTTGGATTTTTAACTTGTTGAAATATCATCCCCTAAATTTGTTAATTTTGCTTCATCGAAAGGTATTTAAATAATAGTTTACAAAAATAACATCTATTGCTGCTAGCAAGTAGAAGTGCTAACTTCGCTGGTTAAGTTTTAATAGACCTTAGACGTATAAATCTACATAGCTACATACATTACTTGGCCACGTTCACCCACTCCGCACTGAGTAGTAACACGTAAACACTATCATTCATTTCATTCCACCTCGGGCTTACAATGTGGACACGTCACATGCATGTAAAACTATGTAAATATACCATTAGTAGAGGGAAATACAACATGCCAACCATTTAACATTATAATGCTCCTAATTAACAACATTAAATCAATACAGGACACATCGACTGCCGGGATATAACTGTTGGCAAATCATAAGCTCGTTTATTGAAATGCAATTGATTAACTGACAACCAAATTGCAGGAGAACTTTATTTTTATTATTCATTAATCTGATTCACTGATTATTCACAATAATTGTATTATGTAATTCAATGAACATTTTAACGAGTGATAATATAATCGGCTACGCGTGCTACGCGGCTACGACTGCGCTACGCGTGCTACGAAACTCTATACGTTGGGTTGTTCACTAAAATGTCTGACCGCAACTACATTGGCGACCAGATTCTATTCTAGATTCCAAGAGATTTATTATATCCGACGTTGTGATATACGTAACACGAAGAGAGCCTCGGTCGCAAGTGACGTTATAAAACCACGTCGTTGTACGTGGGAGGCAGCTGTGGAGCTGCGGCTTAACTCTAATTACGCACGGAGGCGACGAACGCAAACATTTTGTTTCTTTATACTGAATGTACATAATGTAGGAAATTGTGTTAAGAAAAGTTTGGTCTACCTTGGCTTTAGGTGAGGTGAACCAGTTACTCTCTTAATGAGGAAGAGTTTATAGCACTGCTGTGTTATTCTTACGTACAATATTTTTTGCGTGCGTTGTTTATTTTTATTCGCCAAGTTAATGTAACTAGCCGTATTTACTTTCATATATTCATAACTTAGACTTTGTATTTTCAACTAGAGAGTTGACTAGGTACTCAGGATTCTAACCTAGTCTTGACTGAACTAACAGTTTCCACATTACATTTGACTACAAAACAACTACCTGTAGATCTAACAAACATTTGTTCCGTATGAACATCAAACCCACAAACGTGTAACTTAAACTAACCACCATAATCACAACAGTAGTAGCGTCCTAAGAATTATATTTACGTACTTAGACGTTAAGCTTTATAAATACTCTAAATCTTTGTATTATTCAGATTCATCTCAAAATAGGTACCGTATTATTATAGAACGATTACCATCTTCTCACTATAACCAGGTAAAGGTGAAACCATATTATTAGTTACACATTATATGAGGTTTTTGGAGCGTCCGTCTATAACGATTAACTAATGATCAAACCGAAACAGACTACTTAACGTTTTCTCTGAAGCAGAGTCTCAAACTGCGGATTATAAGTAATAAAGACTAATTCAAAACCCTAAATTCTGCCAGAAGTCATATTCTACGCGGACAAAGTCGCAGTCAAATAGCTAGTAACTTAAATATCCCTAGCGATCCGGCGTGGGAAACAATCCCATATCACATTGCTTTGATAAGCAATACTTATTGATATACCTATAGACTGGTTGATACCAGTCAAGTAACTGTACTCGTAGTTTGGTGCAATAGGCTAAGTAACATATAATAATTTATCACTCTAATTTGAAAATCACCTTTCAAAATACTATTGAAGTAGTGGACTATTTCAACAGTATTTCAGAATGGTGATATTTATACATTGTATGTTGGTACGTAAAACTAACTTGGATACAAAGGTGTTGGAGCAACACATGTTCCGCAAATGCATAGAAAACAGAGGAAAAGGTACGAAATTCCCGTCATTTCTTTTCAAGATAAAATGCTGTGATGAAAAAATGGCTTCATTTTGTAAATGAATTGAATGCGATTTCAGCGACAGTTTTTAAAGTTAAATAAATGGCTATTAACAATAATATTTTGTCTCAGGAATAAGTTAAGAAATTAAATATTAATTAAAAATGTACTCGGATAGACGCAAGTAGCATAGAGGTAGTTAACACAATTTTAATAACATCACGGTCCATGAGCCATGTTTTTATATCTCATAATTTTTTCCAATGGAAACTTCTCTTACTTTATAAAATAATGTTAAATATAACATGCGATTGTTATCCTTATAATAAAACTGTTATGTACTATAATAGCATAACATACATAATGATTTATACCAAACAGTTTTTGCTTTTTAAATTGGTTATTAATACACCATAATATGGGAACTCTAAAAACAATTGTCTTGTAATAAGACCTATGCAGTCAGAATTTAACTTGATTCGAATGGACCAGTTCACGAATAAGCATGCATATATAAAAAGTTTTAAATGGAAGGTGCCATTTAAAGAGTCAAAGAGGTCTTTGACTCTTTAAATAATATCTTCTAATTTATTTCATTGTGGGTTCCAATTGTACACGGTCTTGATTGTGTTAGTACATTCATCGTTGGTCTATTGCAGATCCTGGCTAACAAGAACTACATATACTTAAGTCCCCATAAAAGAAATAAATAATGTAGTAAAATAGAATAAGAATCAAGTTACATTAGTAATTATAATTATTTGTTCTCGTCAATATGAGACTAGTGATAAGCAAAACATTTTCAACTCATACTGCATGTTGGTCGAGTGGTCACAAGTGCGACTAAGCGACGGTAAGGGGTCTCGGGTTCGATTTCCGGGGCGGGCAAAGTATTACTAAATTTTATTTTAAAATCTTAGTTACTACTAAGAATTTAAAATAAAACTCAGACTTCATGCTACTGCATGAAGTTTAGAACTGCGCCCGGTGTATGGCAATAGGCTTATTTCCTATAACATGGGATTCATAATATAAATAGTGAAAAGTGCCATTAAATAGCATAATGTGCACCTCTGCCTACCCTTTTGGTGATTAAATGCGTGATTTTATGTATGTTTTAACTCTCGTTTTAATTTACATTGGCAGGTAGATTAATTTCTGAGAAATCTATCAATCGCATTGTAACACAGACTACATCTATTGCCAAACAGTGCGCACAGTTTGAATTTCCTCTTACTGGAATCTTTCATCTTTTACAGTTCGGCCATTACAATTTTAAATTACAAGGAAAAAAACATCATTTCAAAACAACACCAGCACTGTCTTACAAATTAAAGAAGAAAATGGAAAAATAAACAACATTTATAAATATAAACATTGAACGTCCATTTAAAAATAAACTTAAAATATTTTAACGATTAGAGTACTATTTTCGACAACGTAACCATAACGAAGATTCGTTTCATAAACATTCGAGAGTAGTCGAGGTACTTATCTATCGTAGTTTATAGAAGTGAGATTCTATTGAAAGTAAAAACTATCGACATTTGCAGGTGGTATCAGTATAAATAAGACCACGACTGTTATATAATGATTGATAACAATATTGTATGGACTTGTGCAAATGCCGGATCGAAGTGTCATAATAAAAGTACCTAATATCCAGTCTCGATTGCGTCACGTTTTTTGTTATAGCGTTCTTAGAAGCCAGGGTCATATTATTATCAAAAATAACTAGATTCTTTAACTCGTCGAGTACCGGTTTTATAGACACAATTAAAGAACAATAGGTCGCGGTCACCGGTGACCGCTCGGTGTTTGACAGATTAATGTAATGGAAGGTAAAGAAAACTCTATGGATTGAACTAGATAGTTGTCTGTAGTTTCTGCCTACCATCGAGGGACAAAGACATAAATCTTAATAAGAGTACTTAATATAGTACGTTCGTTGGTTATGACAGTAGTGCTATCGAGAGCGAGGACACATGGTCATGTATCATCAGTATGTTTCAGCATCATTGCTTATCGGTCGAGGTGGTCCGGATATTTAAGACGCCCGCTTCTCATACATAAGGTTCGAAACCTACCAACAGAATGTACTAATGAGAAGTTTTCCAAGTTACTTGTACTTTTAAGATTATTTAGATACCACTGACAAACGGTGAAGAAAAACATCGTGAGGGAGCCTGGACTTATAATTTCTAATTACATCACGTCTTTTATCCCCGAAAAGGTAGGCAGAGGTGCACATTACGGCACTTAATGTACAGTACAAAGTAACAACCACTTTTCGCTATAATTAGAGGTATAATGAGTCCCACGTAATAGGTGGTGAGCCTATTGCCATATACCGGGCACATTCCCACACTCCGTGTTACTACTGGAATACCCTGAAATCGAACCCAAGACCCCTTGCCCCGGCAGTCGCACTTACGACCACTCGGCTAATAAGGCAGTCTCTAATTATAAGTTTCTAACTATAAGTTTGAAATCGCCAACCCGCATTGAGCAAGCGTGGTGATCAATGCCCAAACCGTCTCCGTGTGAGGCTTTGCTCAGCGGTGGACATTTATAGGCTGTTAATGTGTAATGCTTATCATTGAAAACAATGATATAGGAACGTACACACGTACCTTACCAACCTAACCTTTTAGAAAAAGATTGGGATCAAGGTTTTTCCTATTCCAGTGACTGGCAAAAAGTTTGTGACCTGTAATAAAGATTACCACTGACTAATCAAGTTAGTTTAGATAAACCGATACGTGTCTTTCATAGGATAACTAGGTAATCTATAGGTAAATAAATAGAACAAAAATTAACTATGTAATATAAATTCCATAATGCAATATCTAATTAAAACTTAAGCTATATCAGAACACAATCGGTTGAGTATTTGAGACAATAGTAAATATGTGCAAGAGTACCGGTGGTTTTATAAGTGTGGAGGTCCTATTTTCCAAATGCTATTAAATTATCACGAACTTAAGCAACAGACAACGCCATCTATCGAGCAAGAAATATATTACAAGAGCGCGGTCACCAGGTCAGCCGCTCAGGAAATGGCTACGGAGATTTACATTCAATTAAAACTTCTACTTACCCTCTTATGGGGTATGGAATTATGTGATTACTTAATTATTGTTATTTTCTTAGTCAATTGGATAAACTTCATTTTTAATAAAGTTGAAAATTGCTTGATTTTCTTTTATAGCTAATATTAGTTCTACATACACGTGTTCAAAAGTTTATGCCTCTTTGGTACAAGTCCACGTGTAGTGTACACGAGTACAAGATTTAATACTAAATTATAAATAAAGAATACAAAAATGATTAGGTACCTGTTGCCCGCGACTTCGTCCAAGTAAAATATGAATTTTAAAACATAACTATTTTTTCTTTCAATTATCCAAAATAAAAGTAAACTGTGTTACTCCTCAGTACATCAGCTACCTGCCAATAAAAGTCTTGCAAAATCGGTCCAGTCAGTGACCACGCAGAGATTACCCAGTACAAACAGACAGACCGGGAAAAAATTGTAAAAAAAATATTTGGGTATGTGTATCGTATGTATACTCATGTGTATTATTATAAACAGACACTCCAGTTTTGTTTATCTGTATATATATAGATGTATAGATAGATATTTATACTCCGAAAAGGTAGCAGAGGCAGATATTATACGTAACACCCACATTAGGCACGTTTTATAATAAATACAATTTAATAGATAGTAATTCTAATATCTGTGTATTTATCCACCAAAGACTCTTCTAGAAAAAAGATGAGTAACTAATTTACATAGTAAGAAACAAGCTATCAAGAACTGGTGCAGTGAATACCACATACATAACAGTAAAGTATTGTACTAGGCTAAAAGTCGTCGACTTGCAAGTTTCGACCTACCCTACCCTCCCCGTTGACTTTACAACTCACTACTCTATTTCGAATTAAAACACGTTTCGCTTTGAATGTATGAAGCTACTTATCTGAACTTAAAGACCTATGCACTCTGAACGTACGGAATTGTTGGTAAGTCAAATTTCGGAAATCCTTATCCGTATGTACCGGAATCCTTGTATGTAGGTACTTATCGGATAATCCTAATCCTTATTTACCATTTGTATAAATGCGAATATGTGTTTGTTTGTAGGCTAGAACAGGATCAGGACGGACAGACTGACAGCCTATTCTTTATTTGTTGACGTTTCAAAAGTATCTGTTTATAAACACTTTGATTTTGAAAACATTTGATCTTTATAACGCTTTCATGTTTGTATTAAATTCGTTCATGAGGTATTCCAAGACAGAATAACTTCATAACTATATCAGTAATAATGAGCTTCTATCTGCAGCCTTGGCAGTCTCGCTTGCGATTCATAAGCCAATTCAGCAATTTTCGAAATTAGGCATGATGAACGTTCTTTTTCGCATCTACGAAACACGGAATTAAATCCATTCAGTATTGGCTCCGAGATTCAAGGGGGACGTCACTACGCCAAGGAGATTTGATTTATTACATCAGGAAATATAAAATGGCTCTCATTGTAATGTTAAAAAGCTTTTTCATCGCTGAAATGCGACACATAAATGCAGACATGGCTTCTCCAATCTTTTCTCCATAATTGATTCTGTCCTAATATATATTTATTTTTATTCAACTTCAGTAAAGCTCAAGGGAAACGCTTTGTTTCCTAGTTTTGTTTTGTTGTCGAACTTGTGTGTGTAGTTATTATTATAATAAATCAAGTATACTGCGAGAATTATTGGCTGTTACTTGTTTAGGTGTTTCGCTACATTCTGTGTTTATTAGAGTTTGGTCATTCTTATAATTAATCGAAGTTTGATGTGACTGAGTGGGAAATGGGAACTTTTGGGTTGAATGTTTTTTGATGTATGGCTTTGTGCTATTATTATTGTGGGCACGACACAATTTTATTTAGAGAAGTTTTCAATATACGTGATGGATCATGAATGTGTTAATTACAAACTTACGAATTGCGCGTTAATCGTAACACATATTTTTTATGAGATTGACACATTGGAGTATGTTTTTTTTGACATTACTTTACTCAAACCTTTGAAGTATTATAAGTAAAGTGATGTAGATAACCACATTTAACATTATGCCATTTTGCAATATTTAGACTTACTGAAATGACACTTATTAACTCAACCAGACGGCTTCTAATCTTACTCCTTGTTGTTTATGAATGAGGAACTACTTTTCAACCGCTGGAGTTCTAGGTATACAACAATTACAAGTAAGTTCTAAACAGACGTACAATAATTATTACAATCCATTGGTTCCTAATAGTGGTAAATACAAGGGTAGGTAGTAGCAAGGCGTGCGGGTGTTAACAAAGTTTTGCCACCAACTTCGAGAACATTCGATTACTTAGCCTCGCCCCAGCTCCGGCTGTTTGAAGTATGACTTACTAAAGTCTTATTTAGAAAAGAGTGCGAACAAAACTCGCCGTGAAAAATCTACGGTCCCTTGAAAAAGCATACACAAACATGTGATCAATTTAGACTGACAAGACTAGACTGGAGTAGCATGACTATAATACCTTAAAGGGTTCGTAAACGAAGAAGGGAAGGCTAGTGATCTGTTTTATTAGTCTCTAATAAGTTCCCAACTCCGTGAATCGACTGCTTTGCCTTAGGATAGGCTACGATATACATAAGCAATCTTCAGTTGAAATAAATGTACATTGAAACACGTTGCTAAAAACTGGAATTCCGGCTGTATAATTGGATACCGGAAATAATCCCGTCACAGTTTTCCACGGCACCGCAATCAGGACTATAACCCACAGCCAGCCACTTAAATAAGGCTGGTCGAAATTTCATAAAAATTAATGCATCGAATATTTCATTTTATGACAAATCTGTTATATAAAGGGACCGAGGAAACCGCCGTCCGGGTCCCACCCACGCGTCCAAATTCGGTTTCAGTAGTATTTATGGCCGATGATAAATAAAACCGTCCAGAAATAATAACTACTTCACCAACCATGAACGGCACGACTTTTATTAATTTAGGGACACATATTTTTTGGCGATATTCATCTACTACCACTATGTACAGCTTGTTTTAATGTTTAACGATCACGTTAGTAATTCAACAGATGAGTACGTCGATCCAGCTCAATTTGCCTACCTATATCTTGCTTTCAACACAAATGTTGTTCGTGACAGACATGTTTAAGAGGTTTTCTTGAAAGTCTAGATCAAGGGTTCAACTAACAAGTTTGAGTTTGGGGCTTGAAAGGCACATAAGTAGTTTATACGATATCTTGTCTAATACCCAAATCTAGAGTATAATACAATATAGAGTCGGTTTATGTAGTCAGAGCCAGTCCAATTACAATCTCCATAAATGAAAATAAAACATTGTGACTACAAAACAAACGTCACGTTTTGCTACATTGGTAAAATAGTGAGTTTGAACGTGAAGTGCGCAGAGTTTACGATGCGCCGCGACAGATCAGGCCGACCGTAAATTACGCCGGTTTCGGAACGACGGACGTGCCTGTGTCGTGTGAATAATTGTGTGTACCCGTACCTGCGAACTGCGTGCTGCATCCCTATCTTACCCACGGCTACAAACCCGTAAATATCTGAGAAATGTCCAACAATGGTGTCTTTTCTAATTGTTCTCGGTAACAATGTACCAGCGTGTACCTACATTGTTTTAAACATGTTTTCAATATAGAATCTAAAACTATTGAGTACCTACACAGATACATTCTTGAATAGGACGGATAGGACTCTACAAAGTAATATGATATTTCGTTGAAGAAATAAATATTTTCTTGCGAAAGCTTTCAAAGTTTAAAGTCTTTATAAAATTCAAAACAAAGCACTAAAATATTTGAGTATTTACATCGGTATTGTATGAACGTACACCGTAAACCGTTTGAGCAAACTCTGTTAGCTGGATCTGCGTGGAAGTTTGCGGTAATAGGGCAACTCTTTCCTTCGTGTTATACGATTTCAACCGCCCAGTTTTTGAACTCACTTTGGTAAAACAGTTGTAAAATTACTCGCGTAACTTTCATTTATACTGGTAAGAACTGGTTCGGACTTCCAAACGTGCCATGAAGTCTTACTAAATTAATGAAATGTAACGATTATCTCAGCTTAGTCCGCATTTGAATTGTCTACCGAGGCAGATTTATTAAATTAATTCGGTTCCCGGCCACTAATTGTCTTTTGTATCAATTCAATTGGAGGATTAAATTAGAATATTATTGCAAAATAGTTCTAAGGGTATTATTGACAGCTGTTTCGAGCAGATATGGGCGTGAATGTGTCGATTACAAATTCATAAAGTGTGCATTAACAACGAGCGTTTGGCAGAGAATTTATTAGCGGTTTGTAAATAGATAACATTGGTAGTTTCATGCAAAACTGATAGACTGGAAACATTGACTGGTGTTTAGCAGTAACTACAATCGCTATAATCGTAGTATGCGAGCTTAAGTTAGTTGGAGGAGTCGTTAAATTCACGCAAGAGCTTTGTTTCACGGTGAAAACTAAGTCTGACTTAGGTTGTTTCTATGTTCTTGAATGGCGAGGCCTCAAATATCCGAGTAAACTTGAGAGCTACTTGAAAATACCGCAGTGCAGTGCCTTTATCATGTAAGCATGTGAACGGTTTATGAGATTAATATTTTATTACACTCATCTTACAAAAACCGTATTTTCCTTGTTGTTCTAAGGTGGAATAGGAGTGTTTCATAGCCAAATAGTATGGTTGTTTAAGGTAGGTACCTGATATCGTCTTGGTTTACGCTTCAAATACATAACAGGATATAACAATACCCGAGTGACTATAAAACTTAAAACCAGTTTAAATAAATTATACAACAATATTTTATAAGAAGATTGTATAATATATCAAAACTCAGAAATTGCGATTGCAATCACTAAACCAACAAATCCGTTAGACGGTAATAAATCAGAACATGCCGATCGCGATGCAAAGTAGATACACAAAGTGTTTATCTAAAACATTGCATTTTAAAAGAACATTTATCATTATGGTATATAAGTTGTTATTACATTGCTAACAAACAAATTAATGATAAATATTTGTCGACAAACAAGTTCCAAGCAGATTGCTTCAGAAACTTGGCTTTTAAAAGTTGCGTGACAAAGTGACCGTTGGTTGTACTTTCTATATTATATTTGTGTTTTATGTACGGTTCCAGATCGAGCTATACAAAACCATTTTATCGTGGTCTCGTTATATATGATCTATCTACACATTTGACGGTCGGTTTAAACTGGTTTTGCATAGGTTAATGTTTACTGTGTGTACACAAATCTGGAGCGCAATGCCCAGTTTGTTTAAAACATTGACTTAGATTTATAACTGCAGTTTCGTCGCTTTGACTGACTACTATGTATTATTTAAGTTTTATGTTTGAATAGACATGGTTTATTACATTAATCACAACGTTATTGTGCCATTTATTGCCAAAAGGGGTTTATGGTATGCTATGTTCTGAGTTCCATTTAATAGTGGAACTTTATTAGCCTACACTGGATTTATTTGCAAACATCATTCTCTGAATTTGACCTTCTAAAATTTAATGATACTTTGGCCTGTCTGAGAATAGAACTCGTAACATCGGAAAGTCTACAAAGTGTCTGCATTCATCAACCGCAATCGAAATTGTTATATGGTATTGTTATTTTCTTAATATACCTTTTTCCATTACTTTGAGGAAATAAGCGTAAGTAACACATATCCATATGATCAATTGAAGTATTTTAATGAAATAGCAAATGTCGTTGCCAGCAAATTATCTTAGTTTTAATTAGTAAGAAAGCAATCAAAATGTTCGAACTCCCAACTAAATGAACTCCAGCGTCGTTATGAATGGCATTTAAGCTTTTTTATTGCCCATTTCAGATTTTATCATTCCAAAAGTACTTGAGATTTTAATACCATCAACGATTAATATTAAATCCGTATTCGTAATGTTTTCCTACCAAAACAGGGAAAATATCCTTCATTATTATTCACGCTTATACAGATTTAACAAATTCCTAGGAAATTTTATAACGGATCAGCATATTATTACGAGATATTTTTATGAAAAATAAGTAAACACAGTGCAATTATAATTGTGTTCTCCTGTTATTTCTCATAAATGAAACTTTATTATTCAAAACATATTTTTTTATATATTATGTAATCAAAATCAATTTTAAGCAGGGTATAAAATTTCTTATTTATTTCTTTCATTACGATATACACCGAAATTCCTTAACATTAACCTATTATGAATTTCGTAATTAAAAATCCACTTATCCGTTTTTAATTCGTAATTACGTACGGATTCTACCAGTACGTACCTGTGATGAAAGCCGTACCTACTAAGCATTAATTGCAAATAATTATACACCCTATTTAAGGCCCATTACGTTGTATAATCAAATTGGCGGAACTCTAAAATTAAATAAAAAATTTCTATGAATGAAATTCATGATATATATTATTCTTTTTTAGTAATAGGTACTTGTTTATTTTTAATGACATGAGAAATATCAACTTTCTGCAAAATAGTAAATACAATCTCTATACAAACTTATACAAATTTTATTCTTTAATTGTATTTATTTAGGAGTTAACATCTAAACTTAAACTGTAATATATAAAAAATGCTAACACGCATTTTAAAGAAAACATTAGGTCCAAAACATTTCAGTAAGTAGGTAAATCGTTTATACCAGACTTTGTGATCTACCTGAAACAAAGTTTAATTTGGTGCCGTGAAAGAGACAAATGGAGTAATGTAGCGTGACTGTTAGCTCAACACGTTGAACTAGTGACGGCTTGGAGTTTTACGATCACAGTTTCTTTTTTATCATGGAACGATTTAGAAAACCTACGCCACATTTACTTTTTAAAAGAATATGTTTCTCAAAACCATCCCAACATGAGCTAGTTAGGTACATTATCGTGTGCGACTTGAAATTCTAAGGTAGGTACTACCTACTAATATTACAAATGCGAAAATTTCTATGTTTGTTTATTACTCCTTTACGTCAAGACTGCTGAAGGGATCAAGATGAAATTTGGAACAGAGGCAGATTATAAACTACAATAACACATAGGCCATAACACATAGGACTTTTTATACCACGGGAACGCGGGCGAAGCCATTGGTAGTGTTTCATATAATAGGGTAGCTGCCAGGGAATGAAAATTACGTTGAGAAAAAATACGTACCAGATGGACATTAAAATAAAATTTACCCTATCATTCAGTAACACAATGTTTAGTCATTGTGAACGATTAATCACAAAAAAATTTAAAGTACGAAAACTACAGGTGGATATTATTTCTTTCATTTCTACGTCACAATAAGTGCAGCGACATTAATGTCACTAGCACACTGTACTCGAGGAGCTCTCCAATATATTGTCATTGTTCTTCCTATATGAAATACTAGTTCCAAGTAGTTCCTATTGAATTTAGTTCAATGTTGCCGTCACTACAATCGATCAAGTTACGCTTGATACAATTCTTCCATTATTTGTTGCAATGTATTTTCTCTTACCTTTTGTTTTGACTCAGGTGGTTTAACATGAGTCGAAGTTATTGTTTTGTTCGAAAGTAAATCCATTGATTTGTTTTTTATTTAAAACCTTTAGCTCATTTTCCTTTGATTAGAAAACTATCATTAAGTTTTCTTAAAATGTTCGTTAACAGCTTAAGTGATGTTTTCAAACGTACCTTGCACGACTTGTTGTGACTTGCAGTTTCATAATTTTTAAAAGCATCTAAATTAGAGGCACCCTGTAATACATAAAATAGTAAGAAACAAAATGTAAGTAAAATGCAATACATTAGCATCGTGTAAGTCGCGGTTCGTTAGACACGACTTTACTCAGGGGACCAATTTTTCAATTCGCACTGCAGAACAGCTGCAATGGTTTTGAGATAAAAAGTTTATATTAATTAAGTATAACGAAAAATAAGAATTGCTGCCATTTATGTAAATTATAGAACCTGTGTCATAGGTCGCATGCACGACAGTCGACAGGCACGAATCCTCCAGTTTTATTTTAGTATGAACCTTAGTTACTTGTAAGATTATCGGTAGTAGCTTAAATACCTTACTATGGTTGTACTCTATAAATACCTCTGCCTATCACTGTTGCGGAACAACGGATGCAATGCCATGTTTGTTATAGTTGCACGGGCCTGCGGACGGCCCGTGCGGTGACTCGCCGCCCAACCAGAACCAGGCCCGAGCATACGGCTCAAGGAGCCATCAGACAACCACAGATGGGTCCCAAAAGGGCTGATGCTAAATACTTAACGGGTTGCCGGGGCTGCAGCTTGAAGTGCAGAAGTAGGAACGGGGTGGTTTTAGTTTGTAAGAGTGTGACACTCCCTCTCGCCTCACCCGGGCGGGAGAAGGCATTCGATTATTTTGTCAAAAAAAATGTGTGATAGTTATACTTCAAGAATAGGTACTTCATAAGTTTTTGTGAATGGATTTAAAACAAATCCAATAGATTTTTTCACGTATTTCCTTTAACAGGTAGGTACCGACTGATAGTACCGACAATTTGTTATCGTAAGTTCCTCAGCTTTGTCTAGAGGACAATTGAATCACATTTGTCTCGGTCTCCCCTAATTTATCGTAGAGTTTGAGAAAATATTTAAATTTCGAACAAAACTTTCGACTTATAATAAAATCAGAAAATAAATTAGATTTGAATGTGAATTGAGGTTAGCCGTTGATTTACACAACGACACGCCTATGTCTATAGTTTTGTATAACGTGAAATAGTACCTTAGCAATAGCAAATATACTATAACAAAATTGATGGTGAAAAGTATATTATTTTAATAGTGGTTTTTCGTGTCATTAGAGTATAGACATAATAAAAACTTTTTTCATACCTACCAATGTATGTGTAAGTAAGCTGATGAGTACTCAAACATACAGAACAAATCACCACCATCATCATCAACATCCTATAAGTGGCCACTGTTGACCAAAGGCCTCTTCTCACACGGAAAAGTTTTGGGCATTAATCACTTGCTCAATGCGGGTTGGCGATTTCAAATTTATA
The DNA here is from genome assembly GCA_902850265.1 of Spodoptera littoralis. Taxonomy (NCBI): domain Eukaryota; kingdom Metazoa; phylum Arthropoda; class Insecta; order Lepidoptera; family Noctuidae; genus Spodoptera; species Spodoptera littoralis. The sequence goes on along the minus strand of LR824536.2, from coordinate 8,768,504 downwards.
ATTAGAAATTATAAGCCCAAGTTTTCTCACGACATTTCCCTTCATAGTTTGCCAGCGGTATCTAGATAATCTAAGAAAGTAGATATAACTCGAAAAAGTCACATTGGTACTTGCTGTTCTTATGTTTTGAACCCATCACGACATTAGACAGAACAAATAAATGAATACATTTTTCATCTAATGTTCACGTTATATCACTAAAACTCATTTACTTGAAAGTACATACCTAGTCAAAAGTCATCTCTACTAAACGAATACTTATTGTTTGATGGAACTTTCAAGGAGACGGCACAATTTTATATCCGTATTCTGAGACAAGACTCGATTTCATTTAAGTTTATTATACACATTTCGACCGAGAACCGTCATGATAATAAAACGCTGCCTTTCATATATAAAACTTCACATTTTAACTCTTAAAATTCAACGCTATGACCCTAAAGTTTGAATTTTATTAATATGACATGAGAAATTAAAATATTTACTTTGTCGTGATAGGTACACAAGCCTTCGTCGGTTGCGTTTCCCTAGCTGGCGTCAGGTGGGCCAACCTAAACAAAATGTAAATAGCCCTGATTATTCGCTCTCGACATTTTGTATTCGTTAAAGTCAGCGCAATAAAAGTACCTAAATACGTTTTACGCGTAATTTGTGTTTTTCATACTGGTTAGACTTTGTGCTCTAAATAAGAAATTTTGTTTTGAAGTAGCACTACTATTGTTCAATCTAGGTTCCGAACTTAGCATTTACAGAGCATGAAAGCAGTAGATATATGTATAAAATATCTTACTCTAAAAATATGTGTTCATTTATACTTACCCGACCATAGCTATCCATCAGTTCAATTAATGTTTCAAGAATGAATTTTCATTTTCCAAATAACTGATGAAAGCAATACTAACAAATTGCCCTCTCATAAAAGTAAAATATTATTTTATGGTATCGGTAAGTATTTCTTTGGTTGCTCGGCGGCTTTTATTTGTATTTTGCAGTGGATTACGGGGTCGAACGCGCTGGGGTTTAGCGGCGGAACATTGGATGAGCGGCTAGATGCACCTGTAATTGGCAGCTTCCGTGTCTGCGCCGCCGTGCTGGCGCCCGCATCCTGTGACTTATCAGCAAATAGCTGCACTGCCTTTATTAAATAAAGTCCCAGAAGCGTCGGCAATTATTTTAAAAGCACGTTCTCTAATCTTTGATCCAGATACTAAAAGATTACCTGTCAGGCATTCGCTTCGTATGCACTACGTATGCCGCCGTTAAAGATGAACTGCTATTGAAACGTTTGTTGGAAACATTCTCTGAGTTTTAGGAAGATTCCATTCAAATATTACCTTGTGAATTTAGTGACCTTTTCAGATCGAATTAAGTACCAATAAACTTTCTTTATTTCTGGGTTAAGTAGGTAAATAGGACTATATTTGTATAGTCTTCTTCGGGAAGATTTTTCAATCAACAGGTAAATCGTTAACTGTAGAATAAATTGACATTTGACAGTTTTTAGTTTCAAAGACTTCAAATTCAATTATTGAAAGTTAATTTTCTGGCAAAATTTTTCTGGCATTGTAAAATTCGGCCCCTAGTCAGCAATTGTTAACAATATTTAAAATACATACTTTGATAAAAAATAAAACTAGTGTTTACTAAACTAATTTAGTTAATTAATCTTCTGATTCTAATTAAAATTGCACTCCTAAATGAAATTTCGCTAACTTAAACTGTCAAACACCAAGCGGTCACCGGTGACCGCAACCTATTGTTCTTTAATTGTGTCTATAAATACGGTACTCGACGAGTTAAATAAATGATACGCCACCGACATCACGATCGAAACACTATAGACAAAAGTACAATGTTTTGTCTAAATTCAAACGATACTTTTTACTTGTACAACATTCTGCTATAAAACAAATGACACGTCAATGACGTCACACCCGAAGTAACAAGGACTAAACATTTATCGTGTTCTTCTTCTTAAACATTTATAAAAACATTATTAAATCAAACTAATGTATATCATAATAATATAAAATTAAGTTGTGATATGATAAAATTGTAACAAATTAACAATAAAGAGCACAGCTTTCTGTTTGTGCGACTTTTCACCTTCACACAATTTTTAATACTACCCAAAAATATAACAAACTTCGAAATCATCGAAGAACTTCACCAAATCTCATCCTTATCGTGAACAGATATAATCTCAGACACCCATTAACCCTTCGATAAACTACATAAATATAAGATCTCGGATAAATAAGCAGAAATCGAATACCCAATCAGGGCATTTCAAAGATATTGGTATATTTACTTTGAGGGGTCAAATTGCAGTTGCGTAAAAGCTGAGCAAATAATGACACATCGATACATGGCTCATCAATCAAATACAGATTATCCTGTGATGGATTGACAGTAGCATCTTATTATCTTACTGTCAGTATTTGTTTTGAATGCTTCTATAACATTGTAAAACTGTTCAATAGAGTATGCACGTCTAGACCTTAATGGAAATGAATTGATTAAAAAGTTTATTTGTTAATGTATTTTTGTATATGTTTTAAAAAGTTTTCCAAAGTTGATGTATCATAATCGTAAGCCTCTCATAAATAGTACGGCCCCCTTTCATAAATGAATCTACTACATAAAATATATTCAAAGTTAAGAATCCAAATTGTTTTTTAAACTTTGCCCCCCTCTTGGATTTTCTCCTGTTTCATAGATAGGTTTACAAACATACTAGTTTACACACACAATGACACCCAGACCCAAAACAACAATTTGTGGATCACACAAAGTGTTGTTCCGTGCGGGAATCGGACCCGCGACATGTTGCACGGCAGCTGGTTGCCCAGCCACCGCACCAACCGTGCAGTCAAATTACATTTAAATCAATCCATAGATCGTCCTATTATGGTAACAAATACTAGACCGAGTACCACGACTCATAGAAACGTTGTCATAGCTGAACACAAATAAACATCTTCAAATGAAATTGCGAATTGGAAGGGGCCAACGAGAAATACAGAGATGTAATTGTTTTTTACACATGGCGTTAATAGAAAAGTAATTTATATTTAAATAACAAAAGAAGTTGGTTCATTTTAATAATGTCCATATTTTCCTTATTGTAAATATATTACTATAAAAAATCACCACACCCCAAATTGGTTTCTTTCCGCATTTTCCCTTAGTGAAAAATATATCATGTTTTATGTATATTGTACATTTAATGTTTTGGGCAGGAAACTTGATCTTCAAAACATGATCAAAGCAAGTAGGATACTCACTAAGTACCGAATTTATTTATTCCAAGAATTCCGTCGAGTATACATAGCTACTGTATACATATTTATGCTTCAGAATTAATTTTGTTTTGTTGTCTTTCACTACACTTCACATAAATTTTACCAAGAAAAGTAGCTAATAAAAGATTTAGACAAGAATCGAATCTTACGTTGTAAGCAAAATATTCCCGTTCTTGGTTTCTATTGCATTCAATAGGATTTAGATATTTGACTTAGTTCATATAATACTTTCAATGCTCTATACTGATTGATACTTTTGACTTCAACCATTGTTTAAACCTGAATATTGAAAATAAAATCCGTAGTATTTTATCATAAGGACAATATTTGAAATATCACAGTTGTTGCATAATTTGCTCTGGAAAAATTTAGCTACATCTTTATAGAAAAAATATTTAATAAGGTTATTCAACCCCTATGTTTGTCTTCGAATAAAACTGAGCCATTCAAATGGTTACGAAGAACAAATGGTTTAACTTTCCTAAAGTAATAAAATACGAAAAGGGGAAAATGTGTGAAGAACTCGAAGTTGTCGTTCGTAGACCAAAAAAATTTGCCAATATTGCTGTTCTACTTGTTCAATCAATAAAAGATGGACAAGAAAAGTTAGGACGCAGAAGAGAAAATATGACGTATTTAGGATAATCTTTATTCAATTTAGTCCTGATAAAAATAGAATAATATTACTCATGTCACCCTTCGAATAAGTATATACATATATAGGATGTCTAAAGTTAAGTCAGGTCTGCTTAGTTTTTAAGCTATATACCTCTTGTTGCATACACAAACAAGAGGTTAACTTTGTTTGAGAATATGTCCGTAGTGATTCTAAATACAGACAACAGTCCCAAACTATACTTACATACCTACTATGCATTAGTTTGGAGAACTGTACACTGAACACCTAGCAAGAACTGCTTGCTTACTTACTAAGCTAATTATCTAACTTGATCTTCCTAACCGACAAGCCACGTTGACTCACCAAAATCTTAGTTTGCACACATTTCTTAAGAACAACACACAGTGTGCAAATGTCCGCTTTGCTAATAATCACAGAAGTGCGAATTATTATCACGTTTTACACACACTTAATTATGTTGACAAAAACCACAGAACATATAAAGAAGGCTAGAAAGGAAATAGTTCCTGATTTGTATTAGAACACGCGTCGCCGTTTGTCCCCCACTCTTTAACTTTACTACAAGCAAGAGACCAATACCTACGCGGAAAATGCACACAAATAAACAACACGCACTAGGTTAAAAGATTTGTTATTGGTCGTCACACTGACGCATTCACTTCGTTTGACATACACTAATACAAGCGTAAAAAACTCATATATGGTAGGGGGAGCGAAAGGTCGATTATTGATATCGATAAAATTAATGGCATCTAGCTTCTTAATTTACATGCATTGCGGACTATGCGGATTTGTATAAGGCATATTGTGTACATGTATTTACGTTAATGTAAATAACTATACATAGAAAAATACATAACTGATTTTTAAAATCAATTACACTATTAACATTAAAATAATTTGACATGGAATATAATTATAAGTAAATTGTTGATCAAAAAGGTATAAAAAACCGAAAAGGTGTTATTTCGATTTTGTTTTGTTTTCAACTGTAAGTTTTATAAAAATAAAAGGAGTCCGGGAAGTCATGGGGTCAAAAATATAGATTTTTACTTATTCAAATATATAAAAAATAGCGTAATTTCTCCCTAAGGAATGAAAAATCATAAAATAATGAAATATTGAGAATTATCATAACGTAACCATATCATGATATATCTAATCTGTGGTCAAAACTCTGTTATTGTCTCTGTTAGATATCATCATGAGATTCGTAATAAAAGTCGTTCGTATTTCTTTAATAGTTAATATAAATAGGAATTATTATATAGTTTCGGTTACATAATTTCCTTTACTGAATGTGAGTGGTGTGCAAATTAACTTAGAAAGTACGTATAAGTTGTATGAAACAGCGCCGCAACCTCCAGGCCAACACAATATTTTAGCTCACGTAAATTAAGTCAGCTCTGAAAACTAGAAAAGTCATCAGGTGTACATAGCTATTCTTAAAAAAGGTACAATACAATCGCTCCCAGGATATAATGTCATTTTATTTGTTGTCATAGCTTTGTTCTCGAATAGAAAACCTCAACAACTATTTTAAATTATTGACTAAGATTTCGGCTGGCTTTTAAGAATTTTTCATAGTTTCAACTATTTACAATTTGGGCCTAAGCATGTATGAAAGAGTATCCATCTTACGAAAAATGATTTAGATGTCGCTTAGATGATATCAAGGTAGAAATGTAAAATAAAATTTCCTAAATCATAAAATCAGTCTACTTACTGAACAAAACATAACGAACACATAAAAATTATATAAATCTGAAATACGAATAAAATGCCTCACTTAAAACCTATTTCATAATAAGTCGTAATAAATAAAATTATTTTAGTTATAATGTGTATAATTTGATAATAATTTTTTGAATCATAGTAATTATCGACATTGTTTACAAATTGACACTTCTCTATATCGATTCGAGAAAATGACGTTTTAATTTGATACTCGGGACTCTCATTGTGAACGTAATACATTGCGCGATCGTTTATGTAGTGCGAAATGGTACGTATCTATTGCAAGCAATGTATACTGCTTGCGATAATGTCGTTTTTGTCTAGAAACGTCATAATATTAATGTTATAATTACAAATATCACAAGTATATTAATGTTTTTAGAGTCAGTGGTGGAAAGAAATCCCTTCTCGTGCTACATTGCACACCTGTCTTCTTTTCCGACACATTACAATAGTCCAAGACGGCATAATTTAATATTATTTGCGGAGTTTCGTACGCTGTCACAACAACATTGCGTTTGATGGCCGGTTTTTGACATTTTGGTAAACTCAGAGAATTTGATCATAACCGTGGCACGCGTGTACCGCCCACAAGGCCGTTCTATCCTCCTTTATATGTTCTGTGACAAAAACAATAGTCATATGACATCTTGTATCATCGTTTATTGTCACAACAAATAAAACGATACGTTACCTTACATTTTGAAATGAATAGCAAACAGTATAGATATTTCCTCTGGGTTTTACTGAAGGCTATTCACTGAAATGAGTTGAAAAATGTAAACAAGTTGTCTTTCAGTTTTGAGGCGAGAGAAGCATATGCAAGAGGATGTGCGCTCAAACTGAACGACGTTTGATGTTACACAGCGGGAAAATAGGGGCCAGTTGAAAGCGTTTTTCAAATAAAAAGAAAACTTTGAAGAGTATGATTTAGAACGTTTCTCATTTATTTTTAGATGAATGTTGTTGCAACGATTAGCTGTTTACGTGGTCATGTCCTGTGTTTGTTGAAATGTTTGTCTAGCCTTATAGCTAGGTTTTGTTTTCTAAATATGCTTTAATAGCTTGGTGGAAAATTATTGTTAACACTACATTATGATTTCTTGACGGACTACTTGAACTGAACAAAAGGACAAAAACTCATATTGAGAACTTAGAAACCAGAAATAGTTTCCCAAATCTCACTTGCTCACTTGACCTATGGAAGCAAGCATAACGTAGTTGCTATAGCTAAAATACTAGTAAGAGCAAGATACTGCAGAATATTAATTCCGTGAGATATGTTGCAAGTACATCCTATATCGCTTACTGGCTCAGAGATAAGTCCCATTTATGGATCATGAATTTCTCACTGAGCTTTGCTCATAAACCTTAGGTGTACGCCAAACTGGCGATCGTTGTTTGTATTGCACGGAATCTGTAGGACTATAACCCTGTTAGTTCCATTCATCACGGTACTCGTGTTCCATGGGACAGAAATTGTTTAATCTAAACCATTGGTCCCGTGACGTGCCATGAAATATTCCAAACATGATACGTAATGTATCTACACAAAACAGCTGTTCGGTTCCTGCATTCATTTTCATCAAAATACAATATTTCTATTCAAATCACTGTTTGATTGTTTACTGATATGCCGCTAAAGTATTTTTATCGCCATTCAAAATCGATCCTGTAAGCGTATTTTTGTGTTTTGCTAAAAAGTATATAGTAACAGTTTAGATAGTGTATTACATAGCTAGAAAATATTCAGACTGTCTGTAGTATTGTCGATCTTGCAACCACAAGCTTTACGACATTTCGTCGAGAAATTCTCAGAAAATCACTGTACTGTAGGGAGTAATGTTGTAAAGAGCGAAGAGATAAGTATTTTATAGTCAATGGCAGCCCACAGAGTCGTCATTTGGAGATCTGATTAGCCGCCAGCTCTCCGATGGTAACGTGGGGAGCATTTGTAACCAAAGAGTTCATGCATGTTAAATATGCTAAGAAGGTCTACTATCGCCAAGATAAACGATGCTCCGTCTTTCTTTTTCCTGAAGCGAAAGTAAATTCAGTATGTGAACGCACGTCAAGAAGCTCAACCCTTCGTACTTATGTTAAAGATTTATTTTGTTCTGTATGTAAATACAAAATAAAAGTTATACTGATCTTGTGTACTACATCCCTTATATTAAGTAAACGCGTAGTGTTCGTGTCGTCTTAACAAGTTTCTTTCTCTGCTACATAGCGATAGCAACTATTCGTTGGTAAACTACCCTCTTTGCATCTTATAGAAACCTGTAGAATTCAAAGCGGGTTGCCCTCGGCCTGTCTTTCAAAAGTGTACCACTCCTTTCATATCTCTGCTTCAATTTCGCAGCGCAATTTATATGCACTTTGTGGCGGTGGCCGTTCAAAAGCACCTCGACGTACCGTTTATTCGCGGAGAGTGCTACTGTTAACCGCCGTTTTTTCAGCTGAAGAAGAGTCGTTGATGACAGCGTTCATAGTTAATGAGCAGCTAGTATCCGGTGGGTGTTACTGCGCAAATTGCCCGCTCTTTACTGGCTCGCCGTTTGCCAACTCGACGGGACTCGGTCTAGCGTGAAAGACGTTTCCGACCGTGCGTTATTGTTTACCGCCGGAATGACTTCCCTTTGCTAGCGCTCCTAACGAACATAGAGATCGTAGGTTGTTGCAACTGCACAAACATATCTCTTTTATCTTGACTCGAACAAACTACGGCCATCAATGTGTGGCCCTCGACGTTAATAGCCCGTTTTGTGTGCCCAAATAGCTTCAGGCTTTCAATAGTGATGTTTGGCCAATGTGTATTTTTTCTTGGAGCACACACGCGGAAGGTAAATTCAATGACAGTTATGAAATTCCTTGTAACAATTACTTTCTATTTTAAATTCGTAAGTCTTGTTTGTAACGTGTCGGAATATTTAAAAATAAATGTCTATTGAATTTGTGCCAATGCCAAGTCGGTTGAACTAACATGGATGAGAATCTTTTAAATACAAGGACGCTATAATATATTTAAACTTTGGATGGCAATGGTGATGGAAGATAGATTACATTTTCAAAACGTGTACCTATGTCGTAAGAAATAGGTAGTGTCAATAACACTAATGTCTTTTTAAACAACGTATGTATAATTTAGGGGCTTGTCGCACAAGGGGTAGCTATGATGAATGGTCCTGGGCTAATTCATTATGTAACACACTTGGCGTAAGGCTGTAATAGAACAGAGAAGTGGCAGCCCTGTTTTAATTCACTGTCTAGTGAGTCGACGTTCCAGTAGAATAAAGCAAACTATCTCACGCTGGGCTATATTTCATGATTTTAAGTGCCTTTCATTGTACCATTTGCTGAAGAGAATTGTTTCGAAATACTGGATGCCAAAATTAGATACTAGTTGTAATTTTATGGAAAACCTACTGACCAAGACCTTTTTAAATATACATTTTTAAATATTTTTGTAGACGTCTTCATTAATTAAATAATCAGAACCAATTACTTAAAATAAAATGTTGTCTTAACGTACTTTAACAAATATCAGGTCAGTACTAAATTATTTTTCAAAAATGTATAAATAGGTTTCAATTTCCCATGGACTTCTGCTGTAGATCAATGGTTTCCCCCTAATGGATTTGCTATAGTCCCTTTGGTTGGCAAGTGAAAGTTAGGTACTCGAAAAATTAAAAGATGTAATGCACATATTTGCAGTTTTAGAAATTTTGTTATAAATCATACATAAAATAAACCTCATCTCCATAAAATATGATGCAATTTGCAACACAAACAGCATCTATAATTTATTTCACCAACAATAAAGTTTAAAACATGAAATATTGTTATAACAATCTAAAATATGTAAACATTAGGACTATTCTTTCATTTTATGTGAACGATTTCATTCACACGCAGCGCCTATTATTTTCATAGATTTGTTTTAGAAATAAACCAAAACTAGTTATTGAATAATGTCAATATTTTCATAGTCAAACCTAACATTGATATACAAGTGTACTAACTTTATACGTATGATGATATTGTTTACACTTACGTTTACTCAACGTACTGTGAGTAAGATTTAAGTAACAAAATAATTGCGATGCATCCTTTAGGTACTAATAATATTTGGATAGTACCAAAAAGTATAAAAGTTATAGTTCGCTAGTCAATAGGTAACTAGTATAAATTTTATCACGAAAGATCTCTCTTTATTAAAATCATTCAGCAGATTGCTAGCCACAGATGCAGGGAATTAATTCTGTATTTTATTGTCGAGTTATGAAAACATAGTGAGCTATGACGTTAGAATCAGACGTATACGCACACAAGCGCCTAGCACACGTTTCTTGTTGAATAACTGTTACTGACTTATTTTCAAACTGCCTCGATTGTGTGACCACATACTGTAGCATCGACATATTCCTCTGTCCGGTGATTAATGTATTTTCTATTATGGCAATTGGACGCAGTGCGCATGCGACGAATAGTATTATTAGAGGGACGCTAAACGAGATCACACGGGTTCGCCGGTCGCTTTTGGGCTCTCGAGCAAAGCGTCCGTAGTGCTTTCAATACAAACTATGTGTCTACGTTAAAGCTGTACATTAGTTCCGTGTGTCTTTAATTAATGAAAGTGAATGAAATTGTTAGTTTCCTCGTGTTCACGGTCAAGGCATCATGACCGCCAATAACTGTGATGATGGTGAGTGTTGCTTTTTTCAGTTTTTACTTCCGTGAGCTCTATTTATAAATGTGAAAATTTTCAGTGAACTAAAAATGTGTTAGTAAATATTTATCTTAATAAAACTTGTGTTTTACATATTTATTTCTATTTAATAATGGAGTATTTATATGAAAAAATACCCTTTAATAAAAACAGGAAATAGAGAAAGTGTATTTAACTATGATAATATTATAATCAGTTATAATGTTATGAATAGTTATCGCCTCTACGATTACAGAAGGTATTATACGCGGCCGTATTCAATTTAATGTTTTGTTTTACTAAATAACAATGGACAGTAGATCTCATCTACGAGCGGTACTTAATTAATAATTATTGAATTCAGGTTCATACTGATTAAAACTGGTTATTTGCAGTAAATTGTTGTGGATTATGATATGAACACAAAAGAAAATGAAATTTATTTTTGTTTATTGAGAGTGCATTTTTCAACGAAACACTAGTTTTATTGACATGAAAGTTATAGGCTTATTGGCTAACACTGTAATTGTAAGTAGTTTAAACGTTTGGAAACGTTTTGTTATTGTGTTTGGAGTTGATAAGCTGATTTCAGTCATCGAATTTTACTTATAGTTTTATGTATGTATGAGCTATGCTTACACACAGATTAGTAGTTAATGCTATTCCATAGGAACTCAAATACTGTTGTTTTGTTACTATGAATGATACTATAAACAACAAATACCGAGCAGATGACAGCAGCGTTATTAAATAAACCTGAAATTTTTAAATTGCGGTCTTGAAATCAAGTGTGGAATGTGAAAAACCCCGTGTGTAGAGGAAACCCTTAGTCGAGATGCGGACTATCATAGACAACGTTGACTAATCCTGTTCAGAATCTCAATACTGTCCTTGTAAAACTAAAGCGGGTCACTATTACCACGGCAGGCACTACAAATTAAACAACATGTGTATCACGTCATTTAATATGCACTGAAAGTTATCCTTTGTTATAACGAAATTTCCGAAGTATCGTTTTGTTAACTTTCCCTAGGTATTAGCGGTGGATGCGATGAACATCCAACAAGTAGCAACAAGTGACCGCAAAAGTTGTTGAAAGTTGCTCTACAATATCATTTTGAAAATATATCTAGATGGTGAATGTTGACGATTCGAACATGTTTTCGATTTTCAGTTTGAGCAATGTATTCTTAGGTTATTTTGGCGTAGAAATTGTCATTTGTAGCAAAGGGTCTAGATTTGTGACCCATTCATAGGACATTGCCTGTCTGGGACTCATTACATAGCTATTACGGAGTAAAGCACATTGGTACAAAGAACAAAGATATTAAAATTAAAAACATTTTTTCACGCCACATTGTACCTCTATTATGATGCACAAGCATTTAAGAAATCAAAACCTAATGGTATAAAGTGTACATTTCCCTATTAAAGTTTACTCTACGGACCAAAAATATATAGAAATAAGTAATTATAAGCATAAGTAATCATTGGTTTTGTGTTCGTCTTTGTCATGTTGAGTACCTATGTAACGAATAAAATTCTTGGTAAACCAATAAAACGGAAAATTAACATAAAAACATCAAACCGGAGTATATGTAATGGACATTGGATAATAAAATTTCCATAAATGCTATCGGCTTTAATTAAGAAATTGCACTTGGTAATTACAATACCTACTACTACATTTTACGTATATTTTTATTATGTAGTGTTTTCTACAAATATTTTCATATTAGCATAGTGTATATCATCTCATCATCAACAACCTATAAGTGTCACTGAGCAATGGCCTCTTCTCGCATGGAGAAGGTTTTGAGCATGAATCATCACGTTTGCTCAGTGCGAGTTTGCGATTTCAAACTTATAACTAGAAATTATAAGCCCAGGTTACCTCACGATGTTCCTTCCCGGTTTGTCAGTGGTGTCTAGATAATCTTAGAAAGTACATATAACTCGAATAAAGTCACATTTATAATTGCCGTTGGTAGTGGTTGCTCATGCATGAATCTTAAACCTTCTGGCCACCATGACATAGCGTATATTTCTATTATGTAGTGTTTTCTTAAAATTATATTCATAGTAGTGTAATACGTAATAGTTATAATTTCAAATGTTTACACGGTATATGAGGGTTATGTGATAGACAAATTCTTTATTGTGCATCAGAATAAGAAATATAAAGAAAATAAATGCATTATTATTAACGAGTTTGTCATTTTGTTTATATTTTAACGATGTAAACTAATAAATTTTTGAAAAGAGAACTTCACTAATATTATTGCAGTTTATATACCTCAATGCTAGTATGCCAACTTTGTGCAATGATTGTAAATAAAAATATTTATTTGATTCGTAAAACTTTCAGTAATACCTCAAAGTCTAACAGAAAACTATCCTTGTGATCTGTAATATCTACACTCTTACTACATATAGCAGGATCATCTCGAAATATCAAAATATATTCAAATTCTCTCTATTTTCGTACCACAAAAATATGAAGCGAATTTCCAACGGAAGAAACGAAAAGATTGTGAGATCCAAAAAGATATGTCGTGCTGTGAACTACTGGGAGTCAACGTACTGGTTACATGCCAACTTTACTTAGAACCTTTGGAAATTCAATTATCTAAAGCTACTTGATTTTAAACTAACTTTGTTATAAAATTATTTCTGTGTATTGTTATAGTAGGATTTCTGAAGCAAGATAATAAATATATTATAGTAAACATACTTAGGTACACAAAGCACCGCTAATTAGTTCGCGGCGCTACATACACACTTTATATTATATTTCGTTGATAATCGTATGACAATTTAGATTTACAAAAGCGTAAACTTACACACATCACCAGCCCATTTTCTTTCTGTCTATCGCTGAACTTTTCTTAAGGAGAAAAATCATCAAATGACGTCTTCCGTCTTTAGTGAGTTAAGAGCGACTGTCAGTCTCTTACTGACTAAAACCACCACGATCTTAACCTACTTCAATAATTCACCACATAACTTGAACCCATTTACAACCAACCACTCAGGAATATTGTCATCCCATAGCTGGAGGCGTAGTCTACTCCAGAACACGCCTATACCAACAACGGTCGTCGGTTCTGTGATGTCTAACTAAAGTTGAAAATTTTTTAAATCTAAAAATGTCGTCGTTGCTCTAGTGATCCCATGCGATTAAAGCTCGTGACTCCTTTGAGACCACTACAATCCTAAACAGACCTGATTCCGAAAACTACATAATACAATTCACTTTTTAAAAGGTAACTGAACTTGACAAGCCTAATATTAACAATTTATAAGAGGACTGGCACAGGTAATTTCTTGTGTGAGGGAATTTACTGAATGGAGTTAGTCACAAATATTGAATGTGTATTTAAAGATAATCTATTCAATCGAGCCCTTATTATAAGTATCTCACCATCCATGTAAATAGTCCTGAAGTATTTGCAAACTCCTTGAATACAGCTTGTGTATAATTTCTGCGTATTGATAAAAATATCTAGATCTACACGTGTTCAAATACGATTGATATAAGATATGTAATATCTTGTCGTGGTGACCCAGAGGTTTAAAACGCCCGCTTCTCGTGCATGCGGTGAAACCTACCAACGGCAAATACCAATGTGACTTTTTCCGAGTTATATGTACATTCTGTCACATGTATGTACATCACTAATTAGTAAGTAGTGGCTCAAAAATAAATCCGTCTATAATTAATCCACCAACATAACACATTCTAAGATTATTTAGAAACGTGAAGATAACGTCGTGAGGAAACCTGGGCTTATAATTCTAGTTATAAGGTTGAAATCGCCAACCCGCATTGAGCAAGCGTGATGATTAATGTTCAAACCTTCTCGTTGTGAGAAGAGGCCTTTGGTCAGTAGTAGTTATAGGTAGTGGATGTTGTTGTTGTTAATGTTAAAGATAATATGTCATAAGTTATTCCCTGTTAGCGATAACAAAATGTGTATTAATATAACACTCACCGTTCGCCAAGTCGATAACCTATAATCCTACACGTGGTCCATTCCAAACTTTTATAATCCAAAGCCTTCTGTTATTCATTTTATTCCAGGAATTAAACCAAAATCCCTAATTAAATCGTGATAAAAAGCATTTCTCCAACAAAACGTTGCTAACGTGTTTTTACGACGCCTTCTATACTTCAATGGTTTTGCGAAAAGTCCAATTTAGATTTTTTTAACTATAATTGTTGATTTTGAGAAGTATTTAGTAAAGTGCATTATAACTGAACTAATTGCTCATGAATTAGTATAAAAGAATAAATAAATATTTTCACGTCTACATGTAATTGAAAGCCAACACTTCTTGCGCGGGACAGTCATTAAAAGAGCGACAGAAATAACATAACAAACCTTACGTACAAAAAAGGGATGTCTAATAGTTACATGTCCTGTCCTATCATCAACTGTAATGGTATTTTATATAATTGTAAAACATATCATAATTATAACACGTGGCGTGACACTCATAATCGTGAACGCCATTCCCTTTTCACGTTCATTCATTTAACAGTTAAAATAATGATTTACACCAATACTCATTTCTTGCGACCTTTTACATTAATTTAAAACTTTCCTCGTCGACACCTCGACAAAGTTAATAACATAATTTATAATGCTTTTAACTGGTCATAACATTCGTCCCGCGTAACGACTTTTGTTCCAGAGTTTTTGGTAATGAGTATACAACATTTGTTTGATGTTGGTTAATATAGATTTAATTGTTTGTATCTTTTTCTTTCTTCTAACAAGATATACTTGAGATTTTAGATTTAATCTTAAACATGGACATATTTTGGAGAAATTGGCGAAATTGGGGAGGATAGTTAGGCCTCCGGTAACCTCACGAACACGACGAAATACAACGCAAGTGTTGCTTCACGTCGGTTTTCTGTGTTGCCGTGGTACCACTCCAGCCGAGCCGGCCTATTCGTACCGAAGCGTGGCCGAATGTGTCTTGCCTTGAAATATCTTCATGTCTTTTTTTACAATAACTATCGTGAGACATAATAAATTAACTAAAATCTAGTAGAGCTTTTCTCAGTATATTCACGTGAGTAACTCGCGATTTTAGTTATCTTCATGTCTGTTTAAAATGAAGCTATAGATGGGCTATTACAAACGTGCGGACGTGCGTGC
This sequence comes from Spodoptera littoralis, assembly GCA_902850265.1. NCBI lineage: Eukaryota > Metazoa > Arthropoda > Insecta > Lepidoptera > Noctuidae > Spodoptera > Spodoptera littoralis. Next base: position 8,752,943 of record LR824536.2, on the reverse strand, counting down.
GTGTCAAGTAATTTTTTGTCGGGTCTCTCGCTCACACTTATGCGGGTTATGTGGCATTGTTATATTCCTATAACGACGCTTCAGACGTTTGTAAGTAATAGCCCAACTATAATACCTTATCAATGCCTTTAGCCAAACGCCACTTTAGCGCATGTCTACCGAGAGAGTAGAAAACTAAATGTATGGGGATGACACTGACAAGTGTCAGAATTTACGTCAATTCCATATAATTTAGTTTTCTACTCTACAAGTAGACAAGCGCTAAATGGCATTTGGCTACAGCTACTTTTTTCTTTGAGAGGTGAAAATCATCCAATTCCTTCTCTCGACCGAGTGAGGCGAGAGTGAGTGTCAGACTCTTACTGACTAAAAACCACCCCGTTCAACTCCTGCACTTCGAGCCGGAACCCCGGCAACCCGTTAAGTTTTCCGCGGGTCCGTATCTGGCAACAGCTACTGAATTGGCAAAATTGCCTCCTATCGATACTCCATGTGGGACAGTCGACTGAAGTACAAACCGTCCTTCACAAGTTCGTTGTTAAAGACGGTATCCACTACGATTGGTGGGCTCGATTAAGGACAAGACTATTGATTAAATAAGTAAGACAACTAATTAATAGAAGTATGTTACAAAAATAATTATTTCTGGGAAATGAGTTAATCACTTAACAGCGAAATTCAGGAACGGAACTAATATCCAAAACTGAAAATAAATAACTCCTCGGAGAGAACTCACTATTTTTGGATAGCATTCGGCCTTCACACATCTTTTATATTTGGAATTATATTGACTATTTCACATAGCTGATCTTACAGTCAGATATTTATCACATAAATAAACATGTACGAATTTGTTTAGATAATAATAAAAATACTAAGCGTCGACAAAATAGTAAATAATAATTAACTATTCTGTTTTAATTCCTTGAACCTTGCACTAACATATGTATGCCAATCAATAAAAATAAAAAATAAACTGATTGCAGCGTAGTCAGTTGTTTTTATTTTTTGGTACATATCTATTAAATAATGCTTGCAAGTAATAGATAAAAATATAAAATGTTTATTTTTGTTGAAAGTTTAGCTACCTATTAAACAAGTTTTTCCAATGCAAAATACTTAAGTAAAGACGGACCTACATATATCATGGACAATAAACATATATTATGATCAGAAGTTGGTTTACAACAAATATCTTTAAAATAATAAGAATATTACGTCATACAAAATTTAATGGTTGACTTTGAAACGTGATCGATCATAGAAACCGGTTCCATTTCTTTTTTTACTAAGAGTATTGTTTTCCTCGTTATCGTGTGACCAAATGCACAAAATAAACTAGTTATCAAGGTACCGTAGCTACTGTAGCCTTCGTTATTATGAGATTTAAATATCTGTGTAGTTTCGAAGTCAAAAGTTTAGGCAGTTATTTTATACACACATTTTATCATTATTCCTATCTCCAACCAGGATAAGTTGAAGTATTAGAGCAACTAAGGGCTCGATTTTGGCGTACTATCCACGATTACGAATAACCCACAACAATATTTTCGTCAAAAAGTAGTCTATAAACATAATAAATAAGGTCTTTAATGGAGTAAAAGGAGAGCGGTCACCGGTGACCGCTTGGAGACTGACTTTCACTTTACTTTACGTTTAATGTAAGTTTGTCAATTCAGGTTGATTTTGTTATTAAATTAGAATAAAAAGGTATTGTTAAATAAACTGTTACTCGATTAGTGTGTCCTGAACTGACTTATTTTCCCCACACAATTGTTTAGCGATAACTAGAACTAACACTGAAGAAAACTTCTGCCTCTAATTACATTTCTCCACATCTCTGTGTCGTGGTCACATGAAACCGAAGTTTAGCAACACAACGGAACCCTGCATCACTAATCGTCACTTGATAGCTCTAATTTAAATGTTTTCATCCATACGTTTAAGGTCCATAATTGGCCACTTGTCTCAAATTATACCGAGAACAGATAATACCAAAAAATATTCGTTTCAAAGAACATCTCATCACCATTTAAATACAAATTATATCTTATTATAATCACTAGTGATTGTTATCCGTCATTTGTTACCGATCTGTATTATACCTATATCAATTAGGAGCTCACATTTGTTATAATACAGGTATCTTCCACAGACTTAGGTCGTGTTTTCTCATACCTGCATTCGTAAATAAGTATCTGAAATCTAATTTTTGAATAACATCTTGAGTCAGATAAACAATAATAACTACAGTGTCAATTATAATTAGGATTAAAAGTGTGAATTATTTATTTATTTATTTATTAGAGTGCAAAATGGTTAATTTTAATTTAAAACAAATATTTTCAAGAACGCTTTCGTCGGGTAAGATTTTTTAATTAATAAATGTATCGTTTAGTTAATTATGTAATATTTTTACCCAATTTAGTGCAGTCGTTCGGGTGTTATGCACATGTAAACATTTCGACGATTCATTTCATATAAAACTTAAGAATTAATCTGTGTTAGTTCGTAATCAAACGTGTATATAATATGACATTATTTCGTTCAAAAAAATTTATTATAATATAATCAAATTTTTTTGAATAATATACATACATACAAACATAACCTCACGTATGTGTCGCAAGGAGGTAGACAGAGGCTACTTTATTATAAAAGTACATAGTTGATTTGAACACAATCTGGTATATATTTAATCTTGAAAGTTAGGACCTGGAAATTAGGAAGTTGTGTGTGTGCTTTGAAATGAACAAGATGTTTTCAAATGCGCCAGTACTTTCATAGCCTATTATTTCAATAAACAAACAAACAATACAATACTTTGTCTTTATGATATTAATATACGCGTATAATACACAACGTTTATTATTGCATGCCTATATTTCTTCCCGTCAACACTTTTTCCATTATTTCTTTGCGTCCGAGTACATTTCCCCCACATTTTCCACGCCATGATATGGCGAAGTTTCCCATAAAAGTTTGTTCTGATACCTCTTTTATTAAAAAAGATATATATTAAAAAACATATCATAAGAAGATAAACCGAATGGTTTTCAATTACGAACAAGTATAATGTAATCTTTATGTACTTTGTAAAAAGATAATAAATTATTTGCAAGACAATGCATACCATTTTATTATAAATTATACAGTTTATTGCATATAATAATGATTTAAAAATTGTAAATTAAAATAACATATTTATCACCTATTCTTTTTATAATTGGAATATGCAGATGAGAATACTATATTATCTATGGGCAATGAACATAAATTAACATTTTACCTTTTATTTTTGAGCTTGCTGCTATTGCAGCGGTAAATCCCCTCTTTGAGGACTGGCTTGAGTGACGCTACGGCGTCCTCACCGGACATGGGAGCTTCTGTGTCTGGGAGGTACCTGTGTCTGATGGGGCGGGAGGAAACGTCTGGGTGTAATCAATGCGAGGACCACCCTGAGGACACGGTGAAACACACAGTAGAGGAGTGACCTGCGTGGGCTGAGCACCACCGTGCCCTCAGGGATGTGACCGGCGGCGGTCTCCGGCCACCGTAAGCGCGGGCCTGCAGACGGGGAGCATCGGTGGTTCGTCGCCTAACCAGAACCAGACCCGAGTCAAAGAGCCATCAGACCACCACGGATGGGGCCCAATAGGGCTGATGCCGATACAGAGCCGCAGAGGCTTAACGGGTTGCCGGGGCTCCGACTCGAAGGGCAGAAGTAGGAACGGGGTGGTTTTTAGTCACTAAAAGTCTGACACTCCCTCCCGCCTCACCCAGGCGGGAAAAAACATTCGATGATCCCCCCCCCCCCTTAACAAGCCTTTTATTTTGTTCTATTCTCATGATTTTATATTGTATAAATATCTATATTAATGTTTGGCATCACAACTTCTGAATACTAGTTCTTGCAATTAAAAATCTAGGTTAAATTGTTATTTTGGGTATGAAATATATGAATGCCAACCAATAAAAACCCCCTTTATAGTATTCTGAATTTACATTTAAATGATGCAATTATGTTAAATGATTTCACGCTGTCAGGTCTTTGCACTTTCGACCGTTGCATTTTGAGGACCTTATTGAATGTTTGGCTACTAAGTTTATTGACATATTCCATCGTTTGACAATAAAAACATAAATACAAAAAGTATTAAACAATTTTATGTGACAAACTTGCCGTTATTTGTACTGTAATTTTTTACTAACTCATTATTTCAAACGCAGATAGGTTATGGGGCTGTCAATATTTCAACACAATCCATCACGCAAATGCTTTTGTATGAATCTGACTTAAAATATAAATAGCAATCCATAAAATATTCACTCCTTGCGTGTTTGCTAATCGCCAACTTCTCTAGTCTTTTAAAAGAATGCTGTATAATCAATATTCACTCTTTAATCTGTTACCGTTTAATAAACAATCTTTCTTCTACACAAAATAATCTGATTTATATTTTTTTTATAACACAAACCATGGCACTGGCACCCTTAGATCATAAATCGTAAAATTACAAGCCAGGTTACAGCCAGTCACCTACATTAGTTAGTTGCAGAGACAATAGTTCCTTCACTATCACATTATTATAACAGGACTATTCAATTAACCTCATTATCTATGATAATACAATTGAATTAAAAAAGAGGGAAAAATATCTCAAAGAAATAAACACTTATGAATGAGTAACAATAATGAATTCTTTGACCACCTCATCTGATCACTTCATCGCAGATCTTCTATAAAGATCCACGGCGCGATAAATAAGGCCACGTAACTTACTTGGACAATATAACGTAACGTCGTTTTTTATTCCGCAAAAAGACACGGAGAGGTACACAACTGTACATAGGTATTAATTGTAAAACCTATTTTTCATCAGCCATGTTATTGGGTCAGTAATGGGTAAACCTATTACTATACACCGAACACAATTCTAGACTTATGGAATTGTGTCCAGGGATTTTCAAAAAGTTGCTTTAGTATCCATGTGATAAGGTATTATTTTGATTTCCAGATAAGAATGAAAACTTCAGGGCTACCAACGTGACCACCTTCGATTTGAGTTCCGCCAAAATGTGAGTAAGTACTTGTATGTGTATAATTTCCATACTATCACCTTTGTAACACTAAAAAAAAGAATACCGCCGGCAGGCAGACCATATAATAGATATGGTATTCTGGCTAGTACAGAAGCAGTGCAACAAATTCAAATAGGTTCAAACGTAAATTAAAGCCATATTACCTAGAAATATCTTAAATTCTATATAAGTTTCAACGCCTGTATAATATTTATCTAGTGTGGGGTCAGGACCCTACAGTCAAACCATTGCAACGGTTTTGTGGGGCTTAAATTATAACATACTTAGGTACCTGTGTGATTTAAAGATAAATAATAATAACAGTATGTTTTTACATGAATGATAAGATAATTGAAAGAGTTTTAAATATTGTAATTATAATAGTCGTTATTTGGTTACATCTGGTGATTTTTCGTTCCCATTATATACCTTCTATTTTTTGGACTACCCATTTACTTTACAGTTCCTTCTTCTTCTGATGATTGAACATTGATTTTCATTCTTATACACAAAACTTTAAGATTCACTATTAATAACTAACTCACTAATGAAGTAGGGCTTGATACGTGTAATTTTTGTTTCAGTAATCATACAGAAAAACATGAAAAGAAAATATTATTTGGAAAATTATTTCAAGCACTGCCAACGGGCCCCGAATTAAAACAATATATCAGTGTATTCCTTTGCGGTAAGTTCAAATTTCTGTATTATTAGGTTCTCTATTTAAATACGATGTTTTTTTCCAATTTGGAACAGTACTTTTTGAGACTAGTGCGTTTAATCAAACTAACAACTTCTTCAGCTATATATGTAATACCAGACACTGACATTTTACTCATAAAGTAGAAAGTATAAAAGTATGAAAAAAAGACATTTTTTTAGTAAGTTTAGTTTTCGTAGCAAGTTATAAATACACAAACGCTATTCAATTTTAAGTCGCGCTTAAGTATAGTTCTGTCACTCTGAATTGGTATGATGACAGGGGATGAAAACTAAAAAGGATAATTGAAATATATTAGACACGTATTTTTTTATTTTGTCGTATAATAAAACAATACTTAGATAAAAGACTGCCTCATTGGCCGAGTGGTCGCAAGTGCGACTGCCGGGCGAGGGGTCTCGGGTTCGATTCCCGGGTCGGGCAAAGTACGACTGGGTATTTTATAAATTCTCAGTAGTAGCACGGAGTCTGGAATTGTGCCCGCTAAATGGCAATAGGCTCACCCCCTATTACATGGGACTCATAACATAAATAGTGAAAAGTGGGTGTTACATTGTACAGTGGCATAATGTACACCTCTGCCTACCCCTTCGGGGATAAAAGGCGTGATGTTATGTTATGTTATGTTGTTACTTAGATAAAACGAATCAAAGTTTAGGAGTAGAGCTATAACGTCATTTCTACGTATAAAATGTACATAGAAGTGACGTATTATATCGACGCAATATATCGTCGAAAGTATTCGTTTCTGTAAGAAAATAAAAAATACGTGTCTAATGATTTAAAATAATCTACCAGACGGATATTAAAATAAAAATTTTATTAGGCATCTACCCTATTCTTTTTAAAATGATAGAGACTGCACGATATTTAAGTACAACTTAAAATTGAGTACACTTTCAGTATTCGGGCGTAAAATACTTATTAGTAAGCAGTATAAACCGTTACTGAAAAAAATACACACAACATAACATCACGCCTGTATTCCCCGAAGGGGTAGGCAGAGGTGCACATTACGGCACTTAATGCCACTGTACATGCCAATGTAACACCCACTTTTCACTATTTGAAAAAAATTCTTGAAAAAAATAATATAAAAGCAAATAACTTATTTTAAATCTTAATAACACGTCTACTCAGGTGGAATCTCTTCCTCAACACGATCACGCTTGACAGATCCCTGGTGATCTTTGGTGACGTAATTAGATCATAAGCTAACACTCGTTCAGCCGGTGTAATCTCTCCTTAGAGATGGACCTCTATCGTAGATGTTGTCAGCAACTAAAATTCTATAGATGACATGGATATTGATATCGTTGAGAACTGAACTCTTTGAAAAGAACTTTTTGTATTCGGAACATTTTCATTGGGTACAAAAATTTATGCTACTGAAGTGGGTACTTGCCGACTAGTCAAATTCAATACTTTTTTCGAACTGTCAAAAACGACAGTTTTCTATGAATTTTGTACGAGATTGTGTATTCCGACGTCACGTTTTTTAGCGTCAAATATCAAACTTATTTCTTAAAAATTCGCTGGAAAAATACTAAAATTAAGTTGGTCATAAAATCAATTAATGAAAGTGTGATTAATTTTTAATATTTTATTATATTAAATTTTAGTATTGAACAGTCAAAATAATTTATTTTTGATTAAGGAAAGTAAGTACTTACACAATTCTATGAGACATTTACGTCTGATGATAAAGTTGTACAAAACCTCATCCATTTTTACATCAGCCAAGACCAAAATCAAGCTTAGTATTATCGCTTGTAATTATAATAATTTTGGCATCACTTTTGAATAAAAGAACCTCATATAAACACAACTTTAGCATTTGTATTCTGGTCCTATGAGTATGAAAGTCCTATCTTGCTCTAGTTAGGGTAGCTCTAGTACGGCACCGCACGCGATACCGTGGGATCAAAAGTAGCCTATATGATTCCCGACTATAATCTACGCTTGCATAAAATGAAAAAGAATAAAAAAAATGAATTATAATTTATTTTTATTTTTCATAAGAATAAGAACTCCATAAGAACATCATCATAAGGTCATAAGAATCTTCTGCTGATAATAGCACACAAGTACAACAATAACGAATAGTGATGTAGAAGTGGTGTGACCAAGGGATATAGGGATTCATTTTTATATAATATATATAAGTACAACAAATGCAGTGACCACAACACAGAACGGGTTTTATAATTAATACTAGATCTGTGAATCAAAACGATCTAATAAATAGTTTTTGAACCTTTATCCCTATCCACCAAAACGTGGCTAAGTTATGGTCATAAAAACTGAAGCAAAAGGTTACACGTGTTTACAAACATCCTTGAGAACAAATTGTTTCTCCTTTTTTCCTTATATTAAAGTATTAACTAAAAAACAAGCATGTTATTCCAAAAACTGATCTTTGATATTTTCATATTTAGATAAACTTTCTAATAATTTTGCTAGCGAACATTATATAACAAATGTGCACGTGACTTAGTTTTTAATGACCAAGTACAATAAACCATTGGGTACAGTTGAAGTTCGATACAGCCTTCAGCCTAATGTATGACTATGACCATGATCCAAAGGGATATATGATTATGTGGTTTTATGGATTACCTTACGAAGATTTTCTATTACTCATAATACATCTATGTAAGCCAAAAGAAAAGAAACTATTCAGACTGATTAAAACATACAGCAGCTCTTCAGAGACACGTGCAAAATATGGAAAGACACACCGTTCTTACACTTACCTACATAAGTCTAATTTATTGTCATACTAGCTTTTACCCGCGGCTAGGCTCGCGTCACAAAAGAATAAAAAGTAGCCTCTGTGACATATATCAATACACACAGCGCCATCTATACCAATACTTTTGTTTTTCCTCCGGAATATCATTGTTTCCGGGTTAAAAAGTACCCTATTATTTAATCCATATTTCTAACTTTACGTCTGCAAAAATTCAAAGCAATCGGTTGAGTAGTTACGGCGTGAAGGTGGGACAAACAAACAAACAACCTCACTTTCAGATTTATAATATTATTATAGTAAGGATAAAAGTGCGCCTGAAAGCTTATGTCACTACTTTCTTGTTACTACAAAGTCTTTTTTTATAAAAACGTTCACATACTCTAGGATTTTCTCTTGTGTTTACAACATACAAGTTCACATACACATGACATCCAGACCCGGAACAACAATCTCTAGATCACACAAAGAGTTGTTACGCAACACGTTGCCCGGCAGACCTATAACTCTAAGTAATTCCACACGGTAGCAATGAACTAAGTCTCTAAGCTAAATCAATTACGGACATATAACGTTGTCATAACATTTGACGTGCATAATAATTAGTTCCACTAGTAAGCTCACCTGCTTCGGGTATACGTGCCTAGAACACTATAATGCCAAGACCAGCCCACAAGATAAACTCGATTGCAAGTGGTGCTAAAGTTAGCTTTGAACCCACATAGTACACTAACATCAGTTTAACGATCTTAATAGCTAGGTAGTAACTGCATGCTGCAATCTTATTATACAAAATGTTACTGTAACCGCATGTTGCAACGTTGCAGCGATACACACAACGTTAAACAGTAGTAAACGTTTTGTCGTATCTCTAAAGGCGAAATTCTTTTGAGAGACATTTAGTTTTAGTTTGTTGCTTGCGTTGGTGTTTTAAGTAACTTTAGTTTACCCAAAACGTCCACCGGATTATACACTATTTTGTTTTGGTGTCCCGAAGGACCTAGATTGATCTTGCATTTAAATACTTAGCTTACTAACTATACGACTTCTGAATTTTAACCAATACCATTATTCTGAGATTCCATTCGATAAACTATGGTAGAAATTTCACCAAAATCACTTTGCATTTCTGTACAAAATAGTTCTGATATTATATCTTTACTTATACCTATATTAAATAAAAGGCGTAATGTTCTGTTGTTTCAAAGTTATAAGTATCAAACGAACTCATTGAATGTTTCGTAACAGATCTGTGACGAGAGGTGCAAAGTCAATTGGTTGGATACTCCAAACAATTGCCACAATTACACAGAGATATACTGATCTTGATTACCACATCAACTCATTGCCGTTTATGTAACACAAGCGTTATTTAAAATAATTACATACCTTTTATTTCCTGAAGAAACACATACGAATCCATCATGGGTAGGTAAATTAATTCCCCTAATTTTATTGTAATAAGAATGAATTATAACAGAACAACTATAACATCATGCCTTTTATCTCCGAAGGGGTAGGCAGAGGTGCCACCGTACAATGTAGCATCCAGTTTTTCACTATTTATGTAATGTGTCCCATGTAATAGCGGGTGAGCTTATTGCCATATACCGGGCACAATTCCAGACTCCGTGCTACTATTGACATTAAAAAAAAACCCAGTAGCCTAACGAGGCAGTCATTGAATTATAAGTATACTTAATTCTCAACTCCATACCTATAATACCTATAATAAAATTCGGAACTTCTAAACATAATAATAATATTTATCCTAACACGCATAGAATCATTTCAGTTAGTTTTAGATGTGACTATTAAAGCAACAGCAATAGTTCACGATAATATTGTATTAATACAGGATGCTCATAACATAATTAGGGGAAAGTGAGTGTTACATATAATATAGTAATGGTGAAATGAAAGGTAACAGTACCTAATGATATTATGTTTTCGGTACAAACGCAAATATTTGAAGTATGTTCTATCGATTAAATAAATAAATGAAAGTCGGTAAGGAAAGAGTCGGTAAGGGTAAGGGAAGTTGGTTCAAAGACAAGTTAACAGAGACCTTAGAAAATAAAAGCAACTTCCTTGCTTTAATTACCTTTGAGCAAAACTTGGCAAATTATTTTAATAATCGTTCGTTATAGACGACAGCAAATATTTTTTAGTCTTCTTCCTTTCTGTTTAAAGAAAATATTAATGGTGTTGCACAACGAGGATCGATTATAGTTCCTTTGAGCCAATAAACTATCTAGTTCAAACCTTCTTTATTAAACACGACTGGACTTTATGCTTGTATTAAAAATGTTGTGAATTTGATCAGTGTCCTTTTGGTTTTTGATCAATTAATATCTTATGTTCTTTCTCATGAATGGTCAGTATGAAATGTTTCTTTGCAAGGTGGTATCAATAACGTCTCCTAATCACTAACTATTTATTAAAAACCTAACTAACGACCGATCAATCATCAGTTAATTCCTAACTGTATAATAAATTTGACATTTTATAGTTTTTAGCATGGAAGAATTGTCACATATTGTTTCCTCATTTAAAACTTATCTGGCGTTGGAAAAATCAACCCATAATAAGTTAATAATTTATTTACAACCAAACTAATAGTTCTACATTATCTATCTATAATATAAGAAACACCTAAAATACCGAGTTACGAAACCTTTCGAAAATCTAAAAGCTAGCACTTTCAATTATTCTTTTTTAAAACATAACAGCTTGTATCGTGCGTCGCTCGAAAGCGTGGGTGCTGTAACTTAGTTTGTGGTTCTTTGAGCCGAAAATAAACCAGTGAGCTATGAACTTCACTATCTATAGGTATAGGCAGGGTATCTAAACTGAATCAATTTGAATAACCAGACCTTACATTCGCTTCGGGCGCTATCACGCTACCGTATGCGGAACGCAGGCTTTTCCCGTAAATACCGATAGTGTACCTTGCGCAAACATGACGGGTATATGCTCTGACTACTATATACTGGACAGAAAAAATTGCGTAAAATATTTTTAAACTATTTCAAAGCTTTGACGCCAACCCCAAGTCTCTAACCGTACAGGGACCAAAGTGACTTATTTTTATTTCCTTTAACATTTCGCCCAGGTTACATTGCCTTTGCCAATTTGTTGGAAAATTCTATTAATTCAATTTGAAATTAACTTAATTCATTGCATTCTATTAATCAATTGAACTGTAAACGTAGGAATTTTGGTGGTAACGATAGAATTGCAGACATGCAATTTTGATCAACTACGCATGATCATGAATGTGTTTACGGTTGAATTTCCCAGTATTACATAGATATGTCAGAGAAAATTTAGTTAATCAGAGCATAATAGGTATATTTCATTTCAAATATCCCACCGTCTGTTAACTGTAGGTACCCCTATTTCGTATATTGAAGTGACATCGTATGAATTATACCTATCTATTGCAGCATGACATACTGAGCTTATTGTAGTCGTGTATTAGATTCGTATGTGTAGTAGATTCCAAAAAAATGGAATACAACATAATTATGCCATTTAAAATGCGTACATTATGTACATGCATACATACATATAAATCAAAAACAAACAAACTAAAACTCATAAAAAGCAGCTGCAAATGAAAACTGATTGATTACATCTAACATTTTATTGCCTTGACATTGGTAACGTATTGCCCACACAATACTATTGGTGAACAATCACATTGGCTAACCTTGTCTGATATTTGATTTCATTCGATTTTTCAACTATGGGCTTGCTAGTCTTCAAAAGACTAGCCAAGCTAAATAACATATTACTGGTTGATTTTTAGTAGTTCCGTGTAATAAAGGACTATATTGTCATTTATTTAGAGCTAATTATTATTTTTAGCACGCATTTCTGAAACGGATTTCCAATTAGAAATAATATGTATATTTAGTTGGAATGTCTATTTTCATTCATTATATTTACTACTCAATTAGGTAAGAGTATAATTAACAATTTGTTGATTATAAAACATGGATACATGGAGTGAAATAGTAATTATTAATTTCACGTGAAGGTAATTATTTTCAGTCATAAGATTATGTAGGCAGTAAGGAGTAGAGTTACATAATGTCCGATACATAATCCACAAACGTAACTTCATAGCGAAAAGTAATAAAACGAGTCGTATAAAAATGGAAAAGAGAAAAATCTTTAGCACCATTACATATATTACTTTTATTATTTTTCGTCCGTATTTCATGAAATTGTCCTATTCCTGAAATATTCTTTCAGGCGAGACATACATAGGCGTGGGTTATCACCGAGATATAAAACAGGAACGTGGTTTTATTACAGCTTCGGTTTCGATACCTGCTACCATAATATCTGTGTCATAGGGTAAAATTTGAGGGAGAATTGGATTCATAGCTGACAAGTTCCGTATAAAAACCATGGATATATTTATTCAATACAAATGTTTGGTTTTCTAAATCAAATTCATCCAGAGATAAAAATAGCCTCATTGGCCGAGTGCGACTTGAGACCGAGACACCTTGCCCGGCGCAAGAGGTATCGGGTTCGATTCCCTCCGAGGAAAACTCAGTAGTAGCATGAAGTCTGGAATTGTGCCCGGTATATGGCAAAAGGCTCACGCCCTATTACATAGAATTCATAACATAAATAATGAAATTGGGTGTTACATTATACAGTCGCATTAAGTGCCATTATGTGCACCTTTGCCTACCCCTTCTTGGATAAAAGGTGTGCTGGTATGTATGTAGATAAAAATTAAAACATCTATCAGTTATAAGTAAACATTATGACGTATATCTACATAAAACTCAGTCTATTAGCTGACTTGTTAGTTGCGCCTTTACTGTTCACAATAGCATTTATCGAGCGCCTACACTGGATAAACGCTAATGTGAAGGCGCTGTATGATCTAAGATCGGAACTGAACGGAGATCAAAAGTATTACAAAGGTAAACTGAACCCTAAGATAGCTAATCAGCCAATCAATCGAATTGCATCCCTCTGTGACATACAATATGGTCCGACTGTTTGGATACTTTAATTCAATAATACCGCTCGCATACAACGAAGCAACAAAATAAGATTAATACGTAAATCACAGACATGAATGAACATCTGATTGACTAAAGTAAGTAGTTTAAAAAACTTTTCTTTTTAATTTTCTCACAGTACAATTCTTTGTTTGCATACATAAATATCATATACTTAAACTACAAAAAAGTTTTATTTATGTATATTGAGTATTTACGGGACACCTTTGCAATTTACTCATAATTCAGAATACAAAACAACAGAGATCAATACTCCGCACCTTACTGAAACAATGATTTGCTTTGGTTTTAACCGACTTCAAAAAAGAAGGAGGTTCTCGGGTTGACCTGAATGTATGTATGGTTTACATAAAAGTGTTTGTTACACTTAGGAGGTTTTAGTATATCTATTACCGACTTCAAACCGATTCAAAAAAAGAATGGTTTGAAGTCGGATTTTTAAACGAAGTTCATAAAAGAATTATGATTAACTATAAATTAATCTGAAATCTTTCATTATTCCGTTAATTATAAAATTAATGCTCAAGAATTTAGGGAAAACTTTGTAGTTTTCTTTACTTACGTGTTTTAATTTACCAATATTACAATATCCACACAGCAGACATTAGCGGCCATATTTTCATCACGGTACGATTACGGGCCGTGATTATGAACAGTTGGTAACTTCAGTCCATATTTTATTTGAGAGATTAATAATATTTCTTGGTTGTTTTCATGTCGCCATAAATTACTTTTCCGACAATAAATTCGGGAGTCTACAAATGGCATCAGACAACAGCTGGTTATTATGAGCCTCGCTTCTAAATCGTGATAATACCGGACCTTACTTTGAAATACTGAGTTTAATTAAATGACAAATATTTCTACTTATCTAGTTAATTGATTGACGAAGACTTGAACTGTTACAATATAGGACTGTAGGTACTAGGGTTACCTACTCGATAAATAAAAACTGAAACTGAAAAATTATTTACATTGTTTTCGTGGATGTCTGAGATATAGGCAACACCTTGCGTGACAGACTAACAAACATAAAATGAAATTCCATATACATTCTCAAAAATATTCGCATGTACATATTTATAATACCTATACTCACCCTATACTTTTATCAAGGATTTCGGTATTACATATAATGGTTGTGAATCAATAAAACAGTTAAATTAATGTCCCAAAATCAACGTTCGATACGAATATATCAGTTTTTGAGGTGATACTGTAAATATTCCATGAACGATTTTAGGTTAGATCCGCAGTTTTATAGGCGCAAAGCAAACTTGCTGACTACATATTGCAATATTAAAAAGTCGTTGTATAGGCTCTTCACAAACACAACTTTACTTCTTTCTTCGACACACATCAGTTCTTCGTAGTAGCAAGGCAAAAACGGTTATTGCAAACTCTATTAAAGAATACTTGTGAATAAATATGGTTCGATGATCAGAATTTGGCCACTAGTATCGCATGCAGAGTTAAGACGTAGAGGTCGATTCCCATGTGGATAGCGATATATTATTATTGAATTTTTAATTTTCAAAAATTACATTAACACACTACATATTTAGAATTGTGCCGAATACATGGCAAAAGGTTCTCATTTAACAATGAGACTATTTAGTAAGTGCATATACAAACTCCTTCAGAGTATTACTGAGTGATATTTTGAGAACAATTGTGTTTATTTCTTTAGATATAAACATATTCTTTTTCTTTTAAAAAAAAAACTTTGCCTATTTTCTCCTATGTCGTGAGTGCGTTTACAAACATACAAGTTAACATACACATGACACCCAGGTCCGAAACAACAATTTGTGGATATCGTAAAGAGTTGTTCCGTGCGGGAATCGAACCCGCGACACGTTTCTCAACAGCCGGTTGCCCAGCCACAGCACCAACCGTGCAGTCAGTCAGCATTAAAACCTAACTCGCGACAATTGCATTTATAGCGACAACAATGACTTACCTTCTATATTATTATTTCCAGGTCTAACATTATGGGGCACATCGTGGTTTATATTCAAAGATACAGTGCTTCCAGACGGGTACCTGTTCAATATGAGTGGAGTAGTCATAGCTGGGTACATCTTCGGCCACACACTGGAACGATACACCACAATCCATCCAGTCGTCGGCATGACATTGACGGGAGCTCTCTACAGATATTTTGGACCTCCAAACTTTCTAGACAACCCCTCCGCAGATCTCATTGATTTTCATTTAAGGTATGCTATCGTTTTTCTATTAAATATGATTTATAAATATATTGCTTTTGTGATCGTGGGTTTGTTCGTTTCTTTCTGTTAGTCTTTGAAATTGATTTGGATAAATATTATTTTCAATATTCATATTTACAACAGTAAACTATGAGTTTTACAGTTTATTTTCAGTTGCCCTTAATACGGTCTAGTATTTAGCTTTAAGTCTGTGCTTAGGTATTAAATTTATGTCTAGTATAGATATACTAGACATAAATACTAAGATTAGTATTAGATTATCAAAACCATTCAACCAAAAACCTGCCGCGTTGGCCGGGTAGTCGCAAGTGTAACTGCCGTGCAAGGCATCAATAACCGGGTCAGACAAAGTATTTCTAAGTTTTAAAAAAAAATCTCATCACGGATTATGGAATTATGCCCGGTATAAATATGGCAATAGGCTCACCACGTATTACATGCGACTCATAACATAATTAGTGAAAAGTGAGTGTTACATTGTACAGTGCATTAAGAGCCGTTTTTCGTGGATAAATCGTGATTATATTAATGTCAACCAAACATATTATTTTAACATTTTAATAATAACAATCATATGTAGAGTCCAGATTGACAATGAGAAAAAAATACGTAATTAGTTAGAATCTATCATTAATTATTCAAGTGACAAAGTTATCTTGTCAGCTACTCGATACTAACGAAAGCGTAATTAAGTTATTAATTTCAAATTATTACAATAGAAGATTGAAGCCTCGAAATATCGTAATGCACAAACTCCACCACAATGACGTTAACAGCACCTGCACACAAAACTTTGTTAATTAATTAAATAAATTGTTAAGGCCTCAGCTTTCTTGATGACGTAATAAATGACTTCGCTTAATTGATTTCGATCTTGCCACATCGTAATTTTGTAACGTAATTATGAACATATACTTATAATGAGTTACCACTTCATAGAACGGCTGATAAATTAATGGAGGACTTACATTAATTTTGCTAATAGAAGTACTACATGATACTAAGGCTGGGGAGCCATTAAATTAATTACTACGCTTCCACGTGCTAAAGGATACCATGACACTTGACTGTATGGCTACAAAATAATCATTAAAAAATTGGACACTGTATATGCTTTTAGACTCCAAACTTTAATTCACGTAAAATGTAAATGCATGAACGTTATTCACTTGTTCGTGTTTATTCACTTAAATAAAGATAATGATTTTCATCAAGCTGCTGTGTCAATTAAATATTTGCAGTTTATTTTTTACGACGACTTTAGCGTGACAATATGTAGCCTATATTGTCACGCTAAACCCGACCTGTTAGTAATATTCATATTAAATTTGAAGTTAATCCATGTAGTACTTTTTGAGTTTACAGACATACAGATAAACAGACAAATATTCTAAAAACCATATTTTTAGCTTCGGTATCGCTTGTAGATCATTCCCATTCTTTAAAAAAATATTCAATGTTCAGTTATCAGTTTTCACATTATGTATAGATATGTGGTAGTAAGTAACATAAAGTATTTGAGTCAACTTCAGTCATTTTAAATTATAAGTTTTGACGTGTTACTCTAATAATACGTGAATTATGTTAAGTAATAAAAAGCTTATTAAGCCTACTGTCCACATTGCATCATTTGACGAATACATGTACCTAATCATCAAAAAACGATAGGGCCTATTGTTTTTAAATGATGCATGCGTTCGTCAAATAACGTAATGTGGACAGATATCCTAACTTACAAAATAATTATACACAAACTATGTGTAAGTGTAAATGAAATAAGACGTTGCTTAAATTGAGTTCAGCTGGAAAGTTAAATTATATTAGTTTGGTAAATCGGTGCAAGACTCGGTTATTTAATTTAAGACTCAACCGCTGGTTAAGACTCCAATCACTTAGCTTTTAAGGATTACTTTAAATGTAGCTTCAACATATATTCCTGAATTTCCTACTAAATAAAATTATAAATACATAGTTGATAAAAATTTCATGTCATGATTTAGTTTCATATAAAAGATATCGACAAAATTAAATATTATACATTCGATATGTAGAAAACCCCGATAATTCAAGTTGGGTAGTTAAAATTTCATTAGTTACGGTTCAATGAACAGCTTTTTTTATTCTTCCAGGCGAATATACCCCGTCATTATTCTGACGAAGGGCCCACTCACTTGGAACTGGGAATATATGAAAAATAATTCAGTAAAAGTTTTCTCATTGGCCACTCTGCCCTGGATCGTCGAGTGTTTATCTACTGCCTTCTTTGCCCACATACTACTCGACTACCCTTGGTACTGGGGTGAGTAACATTTCAAACTTTCGATCGACCTCTGCAATGGACTTACAAACTCGAATAATTCACAACTACTTTCCTTTACTTTACTGCAAAAAATCTCCCAAATAAATTCTCAGCTACTCGGCTGATCCTGTTTACGCTACTTACCAATAGAAGCACCCCAGATGAAAAATCAGAAGCACCGGTTATTGCTTGGAAACGGCTCACTGAGTTCATTCACACAAATCCGCATTCATCTGACGACAATTGAGCCTTGTGAGAGTCGAGGATGTCGAATAACACAAAGCTGAATATTTCAAAGAAAGCACCTTCGTATGTGCAAATATTTAAGGGCGATAGATCAGTTATTAAGATTTATTTTTTATGTTTTCAGGTCTCCACCTAGGTTCTATCCTAGCTTCAGTGTCACCAGCTATAGTGGCACCGCCAGTGAACAAATTCGACGAAAGAGGAATAGGGACTAAAAATCAAATAGCACCGCTAGTTTTAAATGCCGGAGGAATTGATACCGCATTTACGGAAGGCGTTTGCGGAGTAATCAACAGTGCAATATTTTACCCCGCACCTCTTGTATACAGGATTGTAAAGGTAAATCCAAGCTATAAATATTTTATAACAAGAAGCTACGACGAAAATCGTCAAGAAATATTTTACAACGCCATTCAGACGATTTATATTGCATCATATTTTTATTACTGAAGCAATTGATGTTAATGGCCGAAATGAAATTCAGTTGAAATTCATAAAACCATTAAACAAAACCTGAATACACAAGCAGACTACTAGAGCGTCTATCTCTAAAACGTTTCTATTTTATCGAAATGTGTTTTTATCTTCAACAATAAATTCAAATTTCGGAATCCGGCCGTACTTATCCACACTTGAGATCGTTTCCAAGAAACACTTCGACTAGGTTTTCTTTAAAATCAAACCGCTTTCTCTTAAGGTTCAATTTGGATATAGAGCCCTTAACCTTTTTGTTCGTAATTCTGGCAGGGTTTGCTGGCTGTATTCGTCGGTATCGCCCTCGGAATATTCTGGGGAGTGTTATCAGACTGTCTGCCGGATCACAGTGACATATACGCACCTACTATACGAAGCCTGCTCATTTTTGGCGGAGGTGTGTTGTTGACGTACGCCGGTGGATATCTAGGATGGGGTGGCACCTGTGAGTATCAGCGTGTTTATACATTTTGTACTCTCGAGAGTTACGTCAACGTAGCGTAATTTCGTAGCGAGCTTCTTAGAAGTATGACAAATATGTATTGTGTAGCATTGAAGGTCGTCGTACCCAAGTCTACCATGTCATTAATTTTCCTTGTTAAATCCTATGCTTTGCACTCTGTAACCGCATACACATGTAATTTATATACTTAACAGATACATTAATAAAAACGATAGAAAACCATTAAGACACGTCTCTACGTGTCTCTTGATGAGATGATTTCTCTCTGTCTTTACAGGCTCTACTGTCTCTACAGAGAGCAATCATACACATAAATAAACAAACAACATAAAAGCAAATAGTCACCCCACAAGAAGTATTTAAGCTAACATAAGTATAAAGATATACCACAGATATACCTACAATGAAACGCTTAATTGCATTAACACATAACAAAAACATAGTTTCATTCAGTTTACATAGCCATAAAGATAATTTAGTTTATAATGCAAAAGAATACATCTTTGTTACCTATAGCTACCGTATTTTATTAGTTTACCTGAGCAAATACGGTTCTGTGATAAGAAATGTGAGTACATATTTACCTACATTCCAAAGTACCATACGTAATCATGTGGGAAATAGAAAGATGCGGTACAAAGTACAAAGGTATGTGTCTGGTTATGAATTAGTCCCTTCGGTTCCGTAATCAGTCCTTCGGTGGCCTTCGGGAGTATTTTGTCACTTTTTGTAATATTAGATTTTATCTTGTAAAATATGGTATTACAATAAATCTGAGTTTGTGCCTCTGGTCGCTAGATGTCGCTACTGATGTGTAAAGTATAATTAATTTGGGACTTAAAGTAGTGATCGATTATGAAACTCTCTTGTTCATTTACGTGATAGTAGACAATGATTTTACAATAATAAAAACTTTATTTCGATATATATTTATTTGAGAATGATGTCATAATATTTTGCAGTCAAACCGCAATGCGATTGTTACTATCTCTTACGATCAGCTCAAACATACATAAGCTTTAAACATTCATAAAATACTTACGTACGTATGAAGAGTAAACTGCCTCGTGCTTTAAAATGCCGTTGATTTCAAATATTGTGTGTTACGTTTGGTAATAGACTTGTATCTTGTATACTGTCCCTGAAGTCGATATTCGTTAATTCGACAGTAGAATTTAAGGTTTCATGATACTGGAACGCTAATCAAAATAATGTAAGCAGTAAATACAGAAGAAAAAATAAAGAATTGTTACAGCAAGAGTCAAAACACTGGCACACGGTGTACTTTTTCGTGGATTACACATAAGTCATTGTAATTTAAAAACTATACTTACTCCTTTGAATTTTTTTAACATTTTTCTGATATCTGTTAGAACTTTACCGACCATCTGTACCATTTGATCGTCGACTTCAGGGACACCCTGTATACTACATAACTTACACTATATACTTTAGAACACCCTGTTGAGTAACAACAAGCGTAATGCTATGTCCTATAGGCAATTAAAACTGCCCCATTGAGTACAGATTATAAGGGTCATTGGAAGCTGCGGCACTGTTTACATTCCGTGCTATTAACTCGACTACTCGACCAGAGGCAGCCCAGTAACATCCATTATACTAGTACACTGGTATAACAATAATCTTACGCTACTTTTACTCAGAGTTCCATTCTCTTAGCAAAAATATACACCGTTTATTGTGAGATATTGTGCATAAAATCGGACAAGTGCGTGCGGGTTCCACGTTATTGCTAAGTTCCCGATCGTAAAGGAACAAATAGTCTTTTTGATACAAGTGTTCAGGAAAAAGGATAAAAGAGGCAACTTAACTTACCTTTGGATAAAGAGTTCAAGTTATGAGGGGACTTGTACTGTATTCAAAATAAACTTGATACGTAGATACGGTTAACGCAGTGGTTAGGCGACAACCGTAGCGCACCATATAGTGATTTTTATTGAAGAAACCACTATTTTTACCGACTTCATTATTTGTGTGATCGACATATACATTTTAAAATGTCTAACGACTACTAATGTCCCCTCTCGGGGTATATTTCTCTGTGGGCCCATTTTTGTAGCCTGAAATGACAATCCGCCTCCAAACACACACTAGCAATACGTCAATTGAAAATTTGCCATGCGGAGTTTCATACAATTTTTAATTAAAGATCTTGAGAGAAACTTGAACGTTATATACAAAATGAAGTATAACATTATGCAATATTACAAAATATGTTTCAATAGATTACAATGGGATAATATACACATGAACCAATAACTACATGTATTAAGTACATAAGTGTAAAAACTAGTTATCTCATGTCCTTAATACGTAGGTATGTGAGTGGCGAATGTCGAAACTACCGGGAAATTTTAATTCATCAAGCTCGGGTATCTACACGAAGATAGCTTATCCCTGACGTGTAGTATCTGAATTAATTTCATTCACACTGTAGGTAATATAATATTATGCAATACTCCTGTTGATTAAAGATGTATAATGAAAATTTCTATTTATGTAACACCTAATTACCTTTGTTATTTCATGAAAGTATGAATGACAAAATTAAGTTGTTATTCGCTTTTTTCTGTTCCATTTATTTGATTATAATAATAAATAGTATAAATAAAAGAAGTAAAAAATATATTTTCAATGCAATATTCTGATCGAAAGTAAATTAATGACGCGATTAACAGAAGTACGCCATATTAAAAAAATAAAATTGCTCGCAGCACACTCGTGTGTGCATGCATGAATGAGATTGATGAATGAGGATGCGAAAGAGGTATGCCAGGAATGATTTTGGCAATCCATTAACCCTGCACCTCCCTATATAAGGCAGTAATGAAAACGTTTGAGATTATAAAAAAAAACCTTTATTTCTGTTTTAATTATTTATGGAATAGAGTGGTGCACGAGCAATGGTATAAGTAATCGACGCCAGCCAGAAAAATTACAAGTGTGTTGCCGATTTTGTGACTTTTGGCCTTGATTTTGAGAATTAAGGATTTTGGGAATGATGTATTCTCACACGGGGAAACACAACACAAGCGTTATCTGTCGTCTGTTTTCTGGCTGGATTCAAAGGTTTTATGTCAGTCTATGGTACTCCGGTAGCTGGCCCATTCGTGCTTAGTTCGTACAAATATGTTTCTTTATCACAGTAAAATTTAATTCAATATAATAGGGTAGTTATCTAAATTTTATTTTAATGTCCGTCTGGTAGATTAATTTAAAACATTAGACACGTAGGTATTTTTTCTTTTCTCACAAAATTAAATACTTTCGACGATTTAATATTCTGAAATATCGTGTTACGTCACAATACGGTACATTTTGTAGCACTTAGTGACGTAATGACCTCCCACTCCTAAACTTAACTCCATCTTATCTAAGTATTGTAACTATCAACTATTTTTTCATTATCTCACTGACGGACTAATTAGATTTTTAATTTCCATTCTCTGGCAACTACCTTATTATCTACCTCAAATTTTAATTTGTAAAGGAAGTGTTAACATAATACGTTTAGAAGCAAGCAAGTCAGCGTACCCATTGTAATAATTTAGCTTGTTAGCACCAAACTGTCATACAAGCGACAACATCGCTCAATGGAAGAGTTTCGTCTGCTTCCAGCAATAACTAATTGTAATCAAAGAAACTTCGTAATTGGCGATAGGTACAACTCAAGTTCTGTAATAAATTATAATAATAATTTTATTCAACGACACAATTAACTGGTTTTGATTAATTGATTATTTTTATACCCATTTTATGGGTGTCGTGGTGGCCCGGAGGTTGAAGACGCCTGCTTCTCATGCACGAGGGTGCAGCTTCGAAACCTACCATCGCGATCGGCAAGTACCAATATGACTTTTTTCGAGTTATATGTACTTTCTAAGATTATTTAGACACCACTGACCAACGGTGAAGGAAAACATCGTGAGGAAACCTAAGCTTATAATTTCTAATTATAAGTTTGAAATCGCAAACCCGAATTAAGAAAGCGTGGTGATTAATGCTCAAACCTTCTCCATGTGAGAAGAGGCTTTGCTCAGCAGTGGGCATTTGTAAGCTGTTGATGATAATGATGATTATTATTTTTATTACAAAAATATTGATTTCTTACTTTATGCAACATATTTTATCGAAGTGACATACTTAACCATCTTTTAATTGAACATTTGTTATTGCATGCAATGAAATAAAACCTTTAATGTTGATTTTTTACCTTGTACCTGTTTTAGTTTCTGAGCAAAATACTGTGCAGGCACTTTCTCTTTTAACTGATAAAAATAGACGAACATATTACTTTATATCGTTTCGCATAATTATTCATAATCAGGTGGGCGCAGTGCCCCTGTCAGATCGGTAAATGTTTAATGTCGATTTCAAAGAAAATTAATCAGTTACCAATAAATGCTTATTTGTATAATATTTCTCTAATGGTAGGCATCTAATAATAAGGAAAAACGCGATAAAATTGCTAACGTTTTCTTAGAACACGAAAAATGAATTCCTTAATTGATGTTCGTAAAAGTAATCTAAATATAGACTGAGGATCGGGATTTTGATTAGCTATAGCCTATATTATAACGCAGAATAAAGTATTAAGTAAATATTATATACTAGCTTCTGCCAACGGCTTCGCCCGCGTTCCCAGGGGTAAAAAGTAGCCTAAATATAACTGCAGACCATAGTCTACCTATGTTTCAAACTTCATCTTTTCTCTTTCTTCTCTTCTCTTCAGGTTTTGATGTGACTGAGTAACAAATATACACACAAACTCACATATTTTCACATTTATAATATCGGTTCAAGCTAATTGCCGCCATCGGCCCTACAGTTATAGTGTAAAGTCCACTGCGGGCAAACTAACATTCGACAAACTTATATTTGCGTTTGGTAAAGTAACTGTTTCTAGGGATTGAGCCGCACAACCAAGTTTGTTTTTTCGTGTATATATATTTTCGAGATAAAAAGTACCCAGTGTTGTACCCATGACATCAAAGTATAATAACACCAAGTTTCGTAATGCGTGAATATACAGACAGATAGACAAAAAAAAATTAATATTAGTTTTGGTATCCGTTTTTTTTAATACTTTCAATGTACACAATACGTACAGTTTTATTACATTTATAGATAAAGATTGTTATTTTTACCAAAATCTATTTCATTGGAGTAAACTGCATGTAATGAAAAACATTTTATTTCACACAAAATCAAGTCATCTCCGTGTAATTCAATGCAATGTTTGCAAAGCGCCTAACAGGAGTACAATTTCTTGACTCTTTAAACAACATGCACCTAAATCCAAAACACATGAAGGTTCCTATATAGGTACTAGGTAAGCGATAAATTTATTAATAAAAAAGGTTGCATATAGCATCCGACTCTCTAAGGCATACAAAGTGAATCTTTGTCGCAAACCCTTCCCCAAATTATTTTTGGGTTCGGCAGTTATGAAGCGACGCGAGGATTTGGCCCCGGTGGGTTATGAGCTTGTCTCAAGTAAATGCGTATAAAAAAGGAATTTCACTCATCGTTCTTGTGCTCTGCGAAGGTTGACGTTACGAAGTGCTCCCAAGAATTCCGTCGTGAAATATTACCGAAGATATTCGCACGAATACCCCATGTGTGGAAGTGTTTTAAGAATTTTGATACATTTACGAATTGATTATTTGGAACCAGTTTCTAATCTTTTTCGTAATAAAAGACGAGTTCACAAAATACTATACACTCTGAGGACTATGAATAGGCCATTCGTGAAAAGTACTTAGCAATACAAGAACGTCTTTCGGAAGCGAAATAATTTGTCAATATTCTACTTTAGAAAATTAGTACCTAACGTATCATCCCTCAGTGGGTTGTGATCATCAAACATTGGCTCCAAATACTATTACTCTACTGGGTCTTATGATATGACTGCAGATGCAGTTAAATCTAGTTCCAACTCAATGACATCAATTGTCTCGGGAAAGAGTCAGACCCCCTATTCATCACAAGAAAACAAATGGGTTGAACGAAAATTTGTAACATAATATGTTAAAGATATAGATATAGTACTTATGTAGTTGCTTATAGAACCTACAGAATCTATATACGAGTCCATTGTTTTTAAAAGTATTTATGAAAGCTTTTTTAATGCAATATTTATAGCAATTACGTGTATATCCATTAATAAATTATATATTGCATTGCATGCATTTTAAGTGGTTACCTATAAATTTATTTTTTTATTATTATGATGTATATTATCTTCATTCTGTAGCTGCTTACAAGTGAAACAAGTGAATTTATTTCTGCAAATTGGCTACAAGACAGCACTTTTACACGTCAATTTTCATCAAGCGAACGATGAGGCCGACATTTCCTAACTGACTACACTGAGAAGAAATGCCGAAATAAACTCAGAGGTCCGTCTCTTTTAAAGTCCAAACAAATGTGTATAAAAGAATGTATGAGAACCGTGCAGTGCAAGTTCTTTCTGTAGTGGCCTTTTGAGGAAAGAACCACAACAGTTAGAGCGGACCCGTTCTGAAGGCAGTACGCATGTGTCGGTTTACAATCAGCTCAATTAACAGATGAGGCTGACTGATTCGACAACAATACCAACCTAAAGAATATTTGCATGAAATATGGGTAATTAGAAAAGAAATGGCGAGGCAAAGTCTCGCACGATCCTAGCACTAACAATTGTAAAAATAAAAAGTAAATGTCAAGGTAGAAGAAAAAAAACATCAATTTGTTTGATTATATTACAATACTTCTTGAAAGATACCTACTCTATTTATGTTAGATTAGGACGACCATTTAAAAGCCTATAATTTTTTTAAAAATAATATTGGGCGAATTTATTGGAATACACCTACCTTGAGCATTGTGTACATGGGTAACGAGAAACATTGAAATATGCTACGTTCAGGATTACCCAGCGTTTGTAATATCCCACGTTCTCACAATCATTTGTTAATCTCAAACAAATCTGTCACGAATACCTACTAAGAAGTTCTAAAACAAAATACTCCGTAGTAAATGACTGAGTAAATGCTTATTATCTACATACGTAGGTAACACTAAGCTACAATTGTTAACTAATTCCATTCACATGCATAATTACAGTCTAATCGGACGTATAACATTGGTATTTAATATCTAAGTATGTAGGTACATAATACATTGCTGGTCATACACTACAAGCTCATAACATCGTCGCATTAATTAATTCCCATCTTAACCTTCATTCCTATTAACCTCAATCAAACATAATAATTTCGTTCAAGTATCTTATGACGCGATTTTATTTTAGAAATTCCTTATGATCAATGTTAGGTACATGTCACGCAATCTCTTTGCCAATTTCATTGAAATTATGAGTAATAGAAACTATTTTTGTGTAAAATAATTTGTTACACGTGTGTCTAATAATGGAACATAAGGTCTTCTACCCTTCCTACTTTAATTTCACACTTATTTTTTTCTAAATTCGTGGTATATGGACATAACAGAATCAAGCTTAAAATCTGTCAGTTAATCCTAAACTTAGTACAAACCAAATCAACGTAGTAATCCAATAACATGTCCTTATTTCAATTGTAATGAAGAAACTACATTTAGCGATGAAATCTATCATCTTTCCATATCCTTATAGTCTTCGAAAAACAAATGTAATGAATAGCAAAATAAACTATAATGTGAAAATCACACACAAACGCTATCATTATTATTGTTCAGAGACAATAGCAATGGTAAACTTTATGGGAACAAACGCGGTATTTCTTGAGCTAGTGAATTACGTGCCATATATTTTTAGACATGATAATGACACATAAGCATTTCATTTACAGTATAAAACAAATTGGAAAATAAAACAATTGAAAGCAGTACTTTGCTCAACTTGTTTGAACTTACTACAAATTATTATAAACATGGAAATTCTTAGACAAATGTTTACCTTTTCAATACATGACTGTTATCTTTCTCTGAGGTATTCCATCCAAAGGTTGCTTGCAAAAATTATTCATAATATTTCATTGTATACAGTTCACCACACATGAGTGATTGTACTTTGAACGTAAGATAGTAAACGTTGAGCGAACAAACCTCGCCTACTGATTGCTGAAATGCGATGATTTTATAGTTTAACAGCGACACGGTTCGACTTTTAATTATTGACTGCAACATACCTCCAAGCAATGTTGACGCTGCACTTTATATGTAATTAGTTTTAACGTGTATTACTTTGGCATTCAATAAACGACACTTGAACGAAATGGTTTTCTTTTAAACTCCGAACATTACATGGCGACCCTGCCAGTGCTGCCACACGGGCAGCGCTGCGCACGAGTACAATATTAGATACTGCCATCTGCTGCCATCGAACCTTACAACCCGTAGGAAGATAAACTAACACGAAGAGCAATTAAGAAGAAATTCAATAAAGAAGTGAAACAAAGGTTATCTAATGGGGAAGTCATACAGCAAAGACGAAGTCGTGATAGCGCAAACTGCGAGTGGTGATGCCCAAGCCACGCAGAAGCATTCCTCACTGCTGAACACCGGCGAAATTTTGATGATTGTGGTCCTTGTCCTCGTCGCCTCTTCGCTCGTTTACTACTTAAGCAAGAAGTGCCACCATCATATAGTTAAAACACTGCGTCGTGAGTTGAATCGGCACCTATTGCAAACAACCACCTCTACCCTACAATTGACGCCGTCCTCGTCATTACCGTCGTCTTCACCAGCCTAAGAAAAAAGAAGCCAGGCCAGGGAAATCCCGGCCATCCAGCGGAGTCCAGGGTTATCCCGGCCCAAGCAGCAAGACCGACCCAGTTCCAGCCAAGTAGCGTCGAGTCGAGGTCCTGCCGAGTAACGCCAAGGGAAAGAAAATTTTGCGACGCCAGCCTCCATCAATTTGAGAAGATGCAACTTTGTTCGGTATCCTTTTATTAAGTAATATGATAAATGAGTTAATAGCAATTCAAACAACGTTGAAAGCCATTTATGACTATTTAATTAAGATAGGTCGAGAGCGTAGACAAAAAGAGATAGGATACAAGAAAATAAATGAAGCTAAGTGTGCCTATGAAAAATTAAATAATACTTTGTCTCGAGTGTACGAACAGTTAAATAAATCAGAAATAAAGTCTACAGACATAGACATAATAAATAAAACTGTAGACGAAATTACTAAGATCTATAGTAAAATAATTTCTTTAGTTCCAACGCCAACTGTAATTTCACAATCCACTACCATGACATTAGATAATTTCGATATGAAAACAGCCATCTCCCTGTTACCTGTTATGACAGGAGCAGAAAAATTACCAAACAACTAATAGATGGCATAGATCTCTATAGCTCTATGATTACAACTGACGCGAACAATCAATTAATTAAATTTGTTTTGAAAACTAGATTATCAGCTAGTGCAAAGTTAAGAATGAATACGTCATACTCCTGTGTACAAGATTTGCTCACAGACATGAAAAAACATTTATTACAAAAAAAAATCATCCGTCGCCCTTCAGGCACAGTTACATAGAGCAAACCAAGGGCATCGTTCTATAGAGTCTTTCGGCTCCGAATTAGAAGAACTTTTTGTTAATTTGACAGTTTCTCAAGCCGACGATGACAGTGAGAAATATAATATTCTTCGCCCCATTAATGAAAAATTAAGCGTTTCGCCGATGGCCTTGCGGATACTCGATTAAGTACAATAATAGCGTCAAGACAATTTCAGTCACTTCCAGATGCTATTCGTGCCGCTATTGATGAGAGTTCTATGGCTCCTGAAAGTGAAGTCATGCAGGTAAGAAATAGCCAAAACTCTCGGTCTCGTCCCAACAACTCAAACTATAGGCGGAATTCGCAGAACTTTAATCGCGGTCCCAATTTCATTAATAAACGATTACCCAATAATAATTCAAATAACAACAGTTGCAAAAACTCAGACACCAACAATGACAACAATAACAATACGGATAATTATTTGCGCAATAATACACAAGTGTGGAGGAACAACAATTGGAATCCGCGAAGACGTTTCGCAAGATACAATCCGCGGAATATTTCTTATAATCAATCATCAATGACTCACATGGAAGATAATGCACAAATCCAAAGTGAGGCAACTTCAAATAATTTCGAAACCGAGAATGAGTTTATTCGTGGCGAAACAAATTGAACATTTTGTTTATAACTATAATAGTAATAGCATTATAACATGTAGATTATTTAATAGACTTATTAATTTACTTGCAGATAGCGGGGCAAGTCTTTGTGTAATTAAGTTTGAATGGTTAGAAAACAAATTACCTGAAATATTAAAATTTATAATTAAGGAGCAAATAGTAATAAAAGGGGTAACCGGTAATTTAGTTTCTCAAGGATATATTGATTTAAACTTAGAATGTCAAGGAACTTTTTTCTCGGATAGATTTTATGTTTTTAGAAGCTTATCTTGCGCAGCAGATGCGATATTAGGGAGAAAGTTTTTAGAAAAATATAAAGCAGTTATAAATTTTGATAACTGCACACTGTCTTTGAAAAACAGAGATATGTTAGTTACAACAAATATCTCGTTGTGAAATAGTACGCTATATTCCAACTTCATTATGTAGTGACTGTGTGGTGTTAGCTAAAGAAATAGCCTCACATCCTGGCATTTTTGTCGCGGGCATGATTGCAAAACAAAAAAATGGACAAATTCCATTACGGATATTAAATATAACCAATAAGGAAATAAAGGTGAACTTTCATAACATTGAAATATATAGTTTAAATTATTTTGATGCGTGTTCTTTTGATGAAGAACGAGTCTCGGTAAAACGCGTAAAGACGTTATTTGGTTTATTACAGTTGAGTTCGTATTTGAATAAAGAGGAACAAATATGCATAGAAAATATTTGCGCAAAATACGCAGACGTTTTTCATTTACCCGGCGTATGCGAGTAGGAGTTTGAAACCAGCAGAAACTAGATATCCAATAATTGAATTGGAATTATTAGCAATCGTATGGGCAATTAGGCATTTTCGACCGTATTTATATGGAAGAAAATTTAGGATTCTTACGGATCACAAACCATTGGTTTATTTGTTTGGAATGTCTGATCCATCTAGCCGATTAACTAAATTTAGATTATACCTTGAGGAATACGAATTTGATATAGAGCATGTACCAGGTCGCCTTAATGCAGCCGCAGATGCATTAAGTCGAATCCCATTAAGCTGTAAAGATTTAAAAGAAATGCGACAGCAAGTGATATCGGTTATGACGCGCGCGCAATATAGAAAGTTGTTAGAACCCGAAGTAGATAACAGACACACGGACTTGACGCTAGGAGACTCCACTACTACGCGGCCTGATCAACCAAAGGTGGTGGAAATTCTCAAAAAACCCAATGACGTAATTGAACTGATAATAAGTTCTAATGACAATTTTAAAAGACAATTATTAAAATTAGAAACGGTATCTGAAGAGTCTGGTAATTGTCTATACGTACCTTCGCAATGCTGTATTATTCTATTTCTCGATCGTTATCAACTATTAAAGTGTTAGCGAGAGAACTAGAATATTTATGCTCAAAATTAAACATTTGTGAGCTCGTAGTTGTAAAGAATGAAAGTAATAAAATATTACTTCAATATTTATTAAAGGAAATGAAAGCATCGAAGGTACCACGTTTTCTTGTTACTAGAGATGTGAAACGTATAATTGATAAAGATGAAAAACGTATTATTTTAAATGATTTTCATCTATTACCTACTAGCGGCCATGCGGGGGTAAATAGGATGTTAAATAATATTAAAAAATATTATTTTTGGACAGGAATGTCCAGTGACGTCACTAACTTCGTGAAAACCTGTAAACAATGTCAGGTTCAAAAGTTTACGAATAAACAAATTCGAGAACCAATGTTTATTACCACCACACCAAACTCAACTTTCGAGAGATTAAGTTTAGATTTAATGGGCCCAATAGAAGTAGATAGTTTTTATTATAAATATATTCTAACGTTACAATGCAATTTGTCAAAGTATGTGGAAGCGTATCCTCTAAAAACAAAAGTGCGGAGACAGTTGCGAAATCTTTTGTGAATAATTTTATCTTGCGTTATGGGTTACCTAAAGAAATAATAACTGATCAGGGGACAGAATTTATGTCGTCGATCATGACAGGAATCTGCAGTTTGTTAGGAATCAAAAAATACAATAGCACGGCTTATCACCATCAAACACTTGGTGCTTTAGAAAATACCCATAAAAATTTAGGAGCATTTCTTAGAATGCAGTGCGAAAGTACTAGTATAGATTGGAGCACATGGTTGCCATACTGGTGCTTCTCATATAATACTACCGTACACACTGAGACAAAGTATACGCCTTATGAGCTCGTCTTTGGAAAACTATGTCACTTGCACTGTCACAAATTTGCAAACTAATTCAGTAGATCCTGTTTATAATGATGAAAATTATCCTATAGAGTTAAAATTTCGATTACAAAAGGCACAATTTGATGCAAAATCAAACCTTGTTCAAAGTAAACAAATTAGAAAAAAAATCTTATGACAAAAAACTTAATTCTATAACTTACAAAGAAGGAGACTTAATTTTATTAAAAAATCAAGTAGGTAGCAAATTAGACAAAATTTATAGTGGACCATATAAAGTCATTGAGGATCTTGCACCAAATGTGAAAATTATAAAAAATAATAAGGAATATGTAACGCATAAAAATAATACAAAGTTATTTCATAATTGATTTTATTTTGTAATTTACTTATAAGCTTAGTTTAAGTATGTGTAACAATCTAATAAGGTAAAAAAAAAAAAAAAAATGTAGTCAACATTGTTTGCAGCCTTCATTTTTTTTTCCTTTTATAAGGGGGATGAAGTGTGTACTTTTTCGGGGGAGTTGAAATGCGATGATTTTATAGTTTAACAGCGACACGGTTCGACTTTTAATTATTGACTGCAACATACCTCCAAGCAATGTTGACGCTGCACTTTATATGTAATTAGTTTTAACGTGTATTACTTTGGCATTCAATAAACGACACTTGAACGAAATGGTTTTCTTTTAAACTCCGAACATTACATTGCCTTACATATTTTTCCTATTGTTTACAAAAGTAATGGAATTTTCATACTTGTTTTTGTCGACAGCTGGTGTAGCGATCATGGTCTGTGCTGGCACAGCCGCAACGCGCTGGTCTCGCCGCGACTGGCCACTCACCAACAATCCCGTTTGGGAAGTCTACAAGCTACTCTGGAGGATATTCGAGCCAATGCTTTTCGCCCTCAGCGGGTATTTCTTAGATGTACATATCGCTTTATATTTGCCCTACTAAATATATAATCAGCTTAGAAAATTTTTCTTTTCTATCACACATCATTTAGCTTTGTTCTCAGTTTCCGCACTCAGCTCTTAGCTATGAAGTTCAATGTTCGAAATACGCTTTTAAACAGCGAACCGCTTTATAACCCTCATAAAAAGCAATACTAAAAATCAACAGCATAAGAATCAGTATGCTCCTTTCACAGATTATGTCAACTACTCGTTCATATAGTAAATTTAAATATGACCAGCATCTATTCAAACTGTACAGTCCTAAAGTAATCCGTTGACCTAAGTACTTACATTAAAAAAAGTTATTTAACCTTTTTATAGTAATACTATAAAAACCTACATTCATACTGCGTCAATAAAACGCCATTTATCAATATTCAAATTAACTATCAATTCTAAATTCAAACAGCCCGAATGCGCAAATCAGAAATAAAACAGAAAAAAAAAGAATTAAATGGTAATTTCTTTTTAGGTATCACAAATAAATGTGAAGGAGCTGTGCCTGATCCTGGGATGCATCTCCTCAGCACTAGCGCTGCGACTGCTGACAGCTTTCCTCGTCGCACTAGCTAACGAGCTGTCGATCAAGGAGAGTCTTTTTATCGCCGTCACTTGGATACCTAAAGCTATTGTGGAGGTACGCCATTTATTTTCTCCTAGTATTGTTTGCGGTAAAATGGTACCAGGGTATTCAGGTAAAACATTGTCTGAACATCACTGATTGTTGTAAGACTGACGGGTTTGCATTTGTTTGCGGTCATTGTTAAAATTTTCTTCTATTGTTACTGTTTTATTTTTTTGTTATTGACAGCTATCATTCTCTTTTTAGGGTTTTATGAATTGGTTTTTTAATAGATACGCCTACAAAATAAATTATCGATCGTGTTCGAATCAGAACTTTTAACTTAGTGACGAATGTAAAAGCGTGTTGTTTCGGAAAAGACTTTTAAGAATATTCAAAGGCTACTCAATTTTAAGTTCTACTTAAATATCGTGCCATCTCTGTCATTTTACAAAGATTTTAACTAAACTAAGCATTATACTAAGTATACGAACTATACTAAGCATGACATAAAATTGAGAGACGTTTGAGTATTTCAGCATAAATTAATTTTAGAACAAGCCCCATTTTTCCATTAAATTAATTTCTCATTTTTAACCGAGTACTGCAAACAAAATGTTCAGCATTTTATTTTATGATATACCTAAACAAAAAAATTTAGATTTTAAATATAGATACGTACTTAAAATTCGTTTTTGGTTATCTGTTAAAAGCACTCTCTGTTTAGTACAATAAAAAACTGCGGGCGTAAATCTATAGATTGGCTGTCAACAATTTAAATATTTGTCAAATAAATATGTATGAAAATTCACTGTGTTATTTTAAAGGGGTTTTTACGATAGCTGTATTAATTACTGTACTCGATCATCATCCATCATCAGTCGAACGTCGGGACCTTGAGTTAGTGACTGCTTACTTCCTATTTCTTTACTCACGTGCTCCATAAAATGCCACGAATTCTCACGACCCAGCATCGTAAGTGTAACGTGAAGTGTTATTAAAAATTTGGCTCTTTAAGTAAAAAATCATGTGTGATTATGAAGGAGACAACTGAATAAATAAGATTTTTTATGGGATAAGCCGGTGGCAGACGGATCACCTGATAGTAAGCGATCGGCTTCGCCCAAGAACATCTGGAACACCAGAGGCATTATAAATGCGTTACCGGCCTTTTGAGATTTAGGGATTAGAGAAACGGTGAGGATTCAGGGATTGGAGAGATTGGGAAAGGGGGGAGGGTAGTTAGGCCTCCAGACCTCACTTACACGACGAAACACAACGCAAGCGTTGAATCTCGTCGGTTTTCTGTAAGGCAATGGTATCACTTCGGTCGAGCCGGCCCATTCGTGCCTAAGCGTGGCTCTCCTACACTTAATAGAATTCCACACAAAATTTAAGAGAAACAATTTTACTAACATTTCATTTAAGGTATTAAGTATGTTAGAAATACTCTATATTATAAAATTTAAGTACTTTGATAAGCACATAATAAATATCAAATTAAAATTGAATTCAGATAGTTTTGTAATAAATTCATACTGATTTAAAATTTTGAAACTAAAACACAAAGAAAATTATTTCAACCATATTAAAGTTAGAAACATTTGATAGCATAAAATTAATAAACTAAACGAGCGAGTAATTTCTTATAGACAAAAACATAAATATTAATATTTATAATTTACTAAAAGCTTGCCACTTTAACTTGACTTCGCAGACAATTTATGCAACTTTTGAAATACTAATAAATTAATGAAAGTTGGAAGGTGATCAATATTTCGTAGAATGTCTGAATAGGCTAAATGATAAGAAATTTCAAAAGTGAAATAAATAATAGGTAAAGATAAGTAACGCTTAGTAAAGTGCTCCTTATCTTTGGTTAATATTTAATGCTTTAATTAGTAGGGCATTGAGTTCATATTTAAAGGGCGAATAGTAACATGCCCAAGTTCACGAAGATACAACTGCTGGCCTGTGTAAATAGTCAGCCTTTCTGTTTATGACCATCGAAGGTTTAGCAAACGAGTTTGTTCATGAAATTAAACTCGACTGAACTACTAATTGCCGATCGTCGTTGAAATAGATACGTGCCATGTCTGTAGTCTAGCTAAGGCTAAACCGTTTAGACTGCCTCCGAGGTTTAGGGATTACAGATGGGACTGCATGAGGTACTTTTATCTAGGTACCCGTTACCATATCACATAACATAACATCACGCCTTTTTTCCCGAAGGGGTGGGCAGAGGTGTACATTATGCCACTGTAGGTACAATGTAACACCCACTTTTCACTATTTATGTTATGAGTCCCATGTAATAAGGGGTGAGCCTATTGCCATATATCGGGCACAATACCAGACTCTGTGCTACAACTGTGATTTTTTTTTGAAAAACCCAGTAGTACTTTGCCCCACCCGGGAATCGAACCCGAGACCGAGGCCAATGAGGCAATCAGCCGTTACCATATCACCTCTATGGCTCTATGGAAATAACTACGCAACAACAATAACTAAATGAGTAAACTGGTCATTTAAAATATTTATCAGATGTTAGTATTATATTATTGTCTAAACAACTTCATCTATATATCCTTAAAGTTCTAACTAAATTGTTTTGCTCAAAATTTATCGAAAATTCTAAATTAAACTCTAAGATATAAGGATTTATTTCCCAAACATCAGTTAAAGTGCATTTTAATTACTCTTCACTGTACAAAGAAGACCAAGGTCTATATTTGTCAAAGCTTTGATGTAAACAAGCCTGAAATTACTAAACTAGAGCTGGGAGGACTCAAAGTGAATTAAACTGGACTCTGTCAGTCGAGTGTCGGTGTAGTTTCTACTTGGTAATGAAAAGATCACTTTAAAGTTGTGTAAGTAGTCGAGGACTGGAGGTCGAAGGCTACAGTAGCGATGGTCGAAGCCACTTTGAGCGTCCCAACGCACCCCCACTTTAGTGATTAATTGCCTCTAAATAAAAGTGCACGAACAATAGAAACGACTTGAATAAATAGATAATGGGCTTTATATTCGTCGCGTAATTCTTTTCCGGTATCGTTTAGGTAGTAGAAATGGAAGTATCTATTACCATTATTATAATGGGCAAGTGTGAAGGTACGTGAATACGTGTTCATTAGTAATTTTATGTTGAAAAATGTATGGATGTTCAATAAAACATATATTTTACATGTCTCATAAAATAATCAAAGCACAAAATGAAACAGCTTAGGCATCAATTTTGTCACATCGATATCAAAAACAGTGTAAAGTCATCAACGATTGACAGAATTGCCGCGTTAAAACGATTAAAGCAATCTTTTTTATAGCAATTTGTGTCAGTCAATGGAAATTGATGGGATTACAATTTATTTTAGCATATGAGTGCAATAAATGCACCTAGTATGTATTTTTCATAGTAGGAGATTCAACGTTTCAAGGCAAAAAATACTTCCTAAAAATACATACCTAATCTAGTAGGTATCTGTCTCCCAAGAGCACCTGCACCTATACTAGTTCAATTAATTATTATATCCCTGAACAACGTCTTCGTTTATCATAAGTAATACCCCAAAAGCCCAAAGGCTCGCCACCGTAATGAAAATAAATGATTTACGATTTACATCAAACAATCGAGAATCGTATTTCCATTTAGTCGATCATAAGTCGGTAGATATCATTAACTCGACTGCCGACTGCGAAGCGAGATAGTCGAGTCAATGCCGACAATACTCGTATTGTTCTTGTGAAAAAACCTTTGCTTTTACTATTCAGACTCATTGCGAATCGGCAGAAAGTTTTCATTGTGTTAAATCAAGTAACGATTTTGTTTACACTCGGTGTATTCGCATTTTGAGCTTCGTTTATTTTTGGAGACAGTTCGTAAATTAGGGTTGTAATTAATGATTTGCTATTTTAAGCATTTTGTTGGGAGCTAAATTTACTTAAATAAGGACGCCATGCTTATTTTAGTCTTAGATCTTTAGTCTGAAAAGCTACTAGGCAGTTGTGTAATGTTGTTGGTCAAGGCGTATCGGCTGAATAACTAGCATAATCTTAGGGAAGCATCTAATCTCTACGCCTCCTATTTCCTTACGATTTATAAATTACATTTACAAACATTGGAATCGACTCACTACTCGCCTTAAGTACGGAAAGAAATAATACATTTTCCGTTGAAGACCACACGGAAGCAAAAGTTAATGTTATATATAGGAAGGTATACGTATAGATATACCTACAGCATAATTTAGTACGAAGTTAAACAATTTATGTAGGTACCTCAAGGGTCCAACCACTCGCAATAAATGGCTGAAGGTGAAAGCCACTTACTGACTAACTGACTGACTTATAACCTTATCTCCGTTACCTTAGCCCTTAGATCTTTGGACTTGACAGCATTATGTGGCCCACGACCATACCTTCTACCTCATAGAAGGCCAGTTCCAACTTCTAACAAGATTTCCTTATGGCAAACGAAATAATTAGAACACATTCATTTTCTTAATTGCCGAAAAGAATCGTAGGTACTTACTTACCTAGACGGAAAACCCTGATATCGATTCTTGGCTTCAATATATTGCTTTGGTACCTTTGGTAAATGATACAAGAGCAAATCTTGGATAAAAAACACCAATTAACATAATATGTACATCATAGAACATCAAATATCTAATATAAAAATGATTTACGTCATACTGCAGTATTGTGAACCTCCTGTATAATGAGTTACATCTTTTTATATAACATTTATTTTCGCAATAATAAATTCCTGACATATTTTCATTATTTAACTTAGTCGAGAAGATAAATTATTTTTATCTAAAACAGTACAATTCCATTTGATATCGTTAATGTCCTTTTCGCGGAAGTTCATTCTATGAAATGTCATAAAAATCGAAGGAATGATCGCTTAGCGATCGTATCCTATTTCTTATAAATATCCGCTAAACGTCCTTCCATTTGATATAATATTGTACGAACAGATATACACAATGATCGTTTCTTTTATGGTATCCCATTTTAACCTACGCAATATTGGTGATTGTACGATTTATTCCACATATTTTACAATAGGAACTTACTTTCTGATTAAGGATTTTGAAACGACATACATAGACTCAGTTCCATGGTTGATAGTAATAATACATAGCCTACGACGAATACAATAACTACGAATCAAAATCGTTAGTAAATTTTGTACGAAATACCATATTTCAGAAAAGGTAATACCAATATGCTAAAAATAACAAAGTAAATTCAATGCTTGTGAATAACATACATGATAGTATGTAATATGTAGATGGCACATGCAATATTCGAAAATGTCATTTGAACGCCACCAGCTTTGACGTGCTGGAGCCGAGTCTATAACTCGATAGGTACATAATTGATTTAACGGTACCGGAGTAAACGTACACACAGCTCGAAAGCTGGCCAGCGTCTTCGGACAAAGCCCATTCTGTGGTCGAGTTGACCCGTCGGTTAATCGTCGTTTACGATTTAATCGGTCGTGCCCCCGGACAAGTTATCGCAAACCGTCATACGCCATAATAGCATGTGGTTGTATAATTACTTGATTGGAACCGCAGCTGAGCGGTACTGATTGATCTAGTATCAGACTACGGAGCCCTTGGGACTTCATTTCCGTATGCACGCTGGTATTAGCATACTATTTGTAGAATCCTAAATACACTGACTTGATATTACATGTCTGTTACAATGTAATTTTACAACAGCTACAATACATTTTCTGAAACTGATAAGATGTCCTTAAACTCGCGTAATTATACAGAGTAAGGTAACAATAAATTCTTACAAGAGCACATTAATTAGCAATAATCTCTGTTACGTTCTGCTCCGGGCAGCGGAGGTGCAACATTAAAGCACAGTTAACTAATTACATTATACTAATTAAAAATCTTTTTTTATAATCCTTGGAGTACGAACCTTAGGCTCTAATAATGCGAAGATGATAATTAAAAAGTCATTAAATAAAAACATTAATTTCAGGCTGTCCTCGTGCGGGTTGCAATGGATTCCCTGTGGGTGGACGCGACCTCAAAAGACAGGCGGATAGCTTTACAACATTCAAATATCATCGTTATTGCAATACTTATAACGTCCACATTGGGATCTGCGCTAACATCGGCATTGGGTCCCGTCCTGCTTTCGCATGATTCTAGGGTCGCCCCTGAAGGTAATGTTTATTTTATATTGAAAATGCATGGTACTTTTTAATATTTAACTGTTATACTAACAAAGGAAAGTAACTGGCTTTTATAAAAGTAGTGAAACATTGAAGCAAAACATACTGATACTACGCATTTCACACTTTAGAAATACTTTCAATTCAACGTCACTTTTATCGCAATTAAAGCTATTTGTTGTCTTTCTTTATGACAAATACTTACACTGTAGAAGTTGTCACGACTTCAACCCCATATAACGACCGCTAAACAAACTACAAACAAAAACCATAGAACCCATCTCATGCTTAACTATGACAATTGTCATGCAAATATTTACTGTGGAAAATTCTGAGATGTAGTGCAGCTATAGGCAATTTTATCATGTTACGGCTTTGCACTGCTATGTGATCAAGGGGCGCTTTTACGGAAATATTAATGCTTGTAATCTGATTTGGCACTCGAGTACAGAGCGGTGAAAAATGTGCAGAGAAAACGGGGCAATAAATAGATAAATCAAGTTGAATGTTCCTGCAAAATTATAATAACTTGGTCATAAAATCTAATTTTTAAGATATAGCAATTTCCTCAGCACACGTATCACATAATCGTCAGAGTCAATGCTACCCGTAAATGTTCATATGATCAGCCCGAGATACAATGTAATATCAGATTATCTCATTCACCTAAGCATTATTAAAGTTCACAGAATCGCCTTATTACTTTATGCATAAAGATTAAAGTAAATCCGTAACACCGTAATCCCAGTTATCTCGAAGATAACCTTATTGTCCAATCAATTAAGATATGAGTAAATATAAGTATGAATTTTCTAAAAATATTTTAGAGTATATTAATAGTGTGTCGTCACATGATGTACGATAAGATGTAGATAGGAAGTACAGAGACCGATGTGATAAGGTTTAGTACGTATCTAATTACAGGTGCTTACGTACCGTAAATTTATGAGCGAATGATACTTACATGCATTTTTAAATTTATAATGGCATAGACCAACAAAATTGAATGTAATATACGGTATTCTATGTATAAAAAGTAGCTACTAAAATATGATTTACTTTATTCACTTATAATTTTTCAATAATTTTACTCACAAGAAACATTTACGAATTGTTTTTAATAATTTATATTAACATTAATATTAAGAAAAGGTGATTTTAGTAAACAAGTACCATACCACAATAGAATCAATTCATTCTCGTCACTGAAACTCGACCTCTTTTTTAACGATCTTGTTGAGTTTTTTTATCTCAACTACTAAATGTGCTACCGTGCTTCCATGA
Organism: Spodoptera littoralis; assembly: GCA_902850265.1. NCBI lineage: Eukaryota > Metazoa > Arthropoda > Insecta > Lepidoptera > Noctuidae > Spodoptera > Spodoptera littoralis. The sequence goes on along the minus strand of LR824536.2, from coordinate 8,712,213 downwards.
CCGTAACCTTCCTCATAAAAAAACGTTATGAATAGTTTTATTATACGAACAACCCAATTGCGTTACTTTTACCAATATACCAGACTTCCTAAATAATGATTATTGATATTGTGTTTTTCTTTTTTCATATTATGTTTTTCTCAGTCTCGTTTTTAATATGGCATGAAAACTAAAAATCAATGAAAATAATAATTTAAATTCTAAACTAATATTATATAAAGAAAAGATTGTTTTGTTCGTATCGAGCCAAAATTTTGTTTGTAACAATTTCTATACGGACTCATTATGATCTTACCATTCACAAAATAAGTATATATCATATAAATCTGTTAAACCTGGCAGTCAAATAAAATGCAGTCCAATGAAAGAGATAGTGATATTCTCACTACTTCTTCTTTTTTATATAAGTACTAGCGACCCACCCCGGTTTCGAACGGGTGCAATACGCATTAAATATACATAAACCTTACTTAAGAATCACTCTATCTATTAAAGAAGTTTTAAAGATAAGAAGTATATTAGGACAGACAGACGGCGGATAGCGACTTTGTTTTATACTATGTAATAATGATATCTAATTTTTTTTACAACCCGTCTTAAGCAACCATCTTTGTTGTAGTTTTCATTGTAAAACTTTATTTTAATTTCATTAGTAGTATATTTTCTAACCAACTAAAACTCTGGTAAGTCTATGCCAATGTTAATGGTTGACTAATCACAAATATATTGAATTAATGTATTAATTACATTGTTGTTCCAATATAATTAATGTACATTTTAGATACGCATAGATGTTTCAATGCCGAGAAAGTCTGATCAATATAACTAGATGAAAACTAAAATAATTTATCCACCTTTTATTTATCGAAGAATTTAAGATTCACTCATACATTGCGCTATTAGCTATGTTATGTATATGTCATGTATCCCGTATAAAAAGAAGCGAAACTTATTGGTCACAATTTTAAATGCTGTGCATTTTCAGATATAAAAAGTAAAATGTTTTTTGTACGAACTTAAAACAATGCACGATTTATAATTTTGTCTGCCTCGTTGGACGAGTGGTCTTAAGTGCGACTGCTCGGCAAGAGGTCTCGGGTTCGATTCCCGGGTCGTGCAAAGAGTTTCTGGGTTTTTTTTTTAATTCCCAGTAGTAGCACGGAGCCAGGAATTGACCTCTTGTATGTGGCAATAGGCTCAAACCCCCTATTTGAGTTATGAGTCCCATTATATGAGAATTTTGAAAAGTGGATGCTACATTGCAGTGTCATTAAGTGCCGTAACATGCACCTCTGCCTATCCCTTTAGGGGTAAAATGCGTGATGTTATGTTATAATTTTTCATTACTCCTAAGGGAAAAACCAACTCACGTAACTGATGTAAAAATATAGCACCTACTATTCCGTGTTCCTTACATTTAACCCTTTCTTACAATTTATTTCCAGATTTTTACCGGTCGCAGACGCTATCACCGCCGGTGTCATCGAACCTCGTTCGACGAAACAATACCCCTAACTCGCTCCAGTATATAGATGTTCAATAAATAATGTATTTTTGTAAACACGTCTTTGTTTTCTATGACCTGTTTGAACTTGGATAAGTTCACCTTGCTTATTCTCTTAGATAAGCCATGAATATGGAATAAGGACCCAACTTCGTAGAATCAAATATTTAATCAGGTATTTATTAAAAAAACTTTTGATGTTTATCAGAATTGCGAATACTATGGTTATAGCATTGATTGGATTTAGCTACCTAAAAATTTAATGTAAATAAGATTTTGTTTTTCAGCCAAAGTCTAATTTAGATTATTAAGACAAATGAAAATCATATGACAGAACAAGAAAGGTAAACAAAAGATAATTTTGAAGGCTACTGTATTTATTTTAGCATTCCATTTCGTGTGAGTAAGATGCCATAAAACTTATATAAAAACAATATTAAGGGTCAATTAACCTATTTATTAAAATACTAGCTGTTCCCTGCGACTTCGTCCGCGTATAATAATGACTTCTGTCAAATTTAGATTTTTTAAATTAGTCTTTCCAAGGTTAATGGCAATGCTGTGTAACAAATCTCATCAGAATCACTCTACACTAATAGTATTAAGAGGAAAGATGTGATTTTTTGTTTGTTTGTTTGAATTGAATTGGCTTCGAAACTACCGGACCGATTTGAAAAATTCTTTCTTCAAAATTTCACAATAAATATAATATAATATTCTTTTTATTATTATTATTTTCTGTTTGTATAAATTGATTATACCTATATTTTATACTTACCAACTAGCACGAACATCTACATAGTTATAGTAGGAATACTCTCTAACGACGGTATTCTCTATCATTTTTCAGATTTATACTCCCAAATTCTTTTGTCCAAGATTTTCCTACCCTGACAATATGTGGGCACGGCGCCAAAATTTTCACCTACAATAAAGCTTGTGCCATTCATATAGATTTAAAAATTAATAAAACTAGCAGTGTAGCTTAGCATCAACGTTTCGTCCTAAAGTAAGGAAGAAGTTTGTCAAATTCATGTGAATTAAATTAAAGGATTGGAAAATGAAGTTCATACATATGTATGTATCCTTTTTCAACTATTTTTGCATCAGCACTGAGTCTGCATTACTGCACGGTTGGTGCAATGGCTGAGCAATCGGATACCGCGCAACGTGTAGCGGGTTTGATTCCCACACGGAGCAATTTTTTGTGTAATCCACAAATTGTTGTATGTGAACTGGTATATTTGTAAACGCACCCACGGCACAGGAGAAAATCCTAGTGGGGGGCAAAGTTTAATATAAAAAAGAAAATTTTTGCTAGAACAGTTGTCAAAACTTATTGATCGATAACTTAAATGCATCGACTAAGTAATTATTCGTCTTTAGATCAACTTAGCGATAGCAGATGTACCAATGTACTATGAGTTGTGGATCTACATTACTGAATCCAAACTACTATCCTTTTTTACTTTTTTCTATTGCAATACAGTACGTAGTTTTTCAAATTCAATCTAAACTCATTACTATGTCAAATTAAAGTTAAAATCTGACAGTTTTAGAATGTCACTATACAAAACAAGACAGGTTAAATCTCAAAATCAACAGAAGGTATCACAATTCAACTTCTGTAAACCCCCATGGCGAAAGACATACGTTTGTATACCTAAAAATTGCTTCTAAAATACATACATCAAATAAATATTGTCTCACACCAAGATAGTATAATTAGCAAACAATGATGTGTAAAAATGTAACTCTTTGATCTAATGCAAATTCGCTGACAGTACAAGGTCTATGGTTTAATGACCGGGTCAAAAATTCCTATTTTCTGCAGGAACTATGCAGTGTATGTATAAATAAAGCCAAATTTTCTTATTCATGTGTCAGAAAATAGAATAGTAAAAAAGAAGTAATACTAATAACTGCCTCGTTGCCCAAGTGGTCGAAAGTGCGACTACCAGGCAAGAGGTCTCAGGTTCGATTCTCGGATCGGGCAAAGTATTACTAGGTGTTTTAAAAAATTCTCAGTAGAAGCACGGAGTCTGGAATTGTGCCCGGTATGAGGCAATAGGCTCACCCCCTATTACATGAGACTCATAACATACCTAAATAGTGAAAAGTGGGTGTTACATTGTGCAGTGGCATTAAGTGCCGTAATGTGCACCTCTGCCTACCCCTTCGGGGGTAAAAGGCATGATGTTATGTTATGTAAAATTAAATAACTATGTATGAATATATTTTAAGTAGTATTTTTCTTGGTATTAATAAACTTAACACTTAACAATAGGTTGGTTCATAAGTTCGAATGAAACGATTTACGTTAAATTATAACATGATATTATTTTTCCTTACGTAGTTACTGTACTACGTTTTTGTATTCTGATAATTAATTATTTATAAAATGATCTTATAGACGTATATTCGGAAAACATTTATAAAGAAACACAGCCGTACAAACCAGATTATAAGGAAAAGAAATAGTAAATATTTTTGTCTACGTTTAAGAAATTATAACAAGAGAATACAAATAAATTTCATGAGGATATTTTATAACACGAAAACGATCCGCTTATCCTTACTAATATTATAAATCTGAAAGTGAGTTTGTTTGTTTGTTTGTTTGTTCCACCTTCACGCCGTAACTACTAAACCGATTGCTTTGAAATTTTGCAGACGTAAAGTTAGAAGTCCAGATTAAATAATATGGTACTTTTTATCCCGGAAAAATGTGATATTCCCGAGGGAAAACAAAAATATTAGTATAGATGGCGCTGTGTGTATTCCTGTAGATGGCGCTTTGTGGCATCTAAAACAATTCAACGAATTACCTACTAATTGGAAATTTCAAGCTTTAATCTATAGCGCTTATTTGGTGTTAATCTACACTTATTCAGTGCGCTTTTCGACTCATTTATTTGCTATTTTTTATGTAAAAATACTTAAAAAACACAACGTGGTAACGTTGTGTAGTAGTTACGCTACTTGGCGATAGATGGCGCTGAGTGTTTATAAAACGGGGTAGCGTTGTGCTATTAAAGTACTTTTATCGCTTTTAAATTTTGGTTCCTACCATTTTACATTGAATTGTGTATTTTATAGATTTTAGGTTGTTAAAGTTACATGAAATTGGTGTCTATGTAGTAGTTACGCTATTTTTTAAGTATTTTTCGCTTTTAAATTTTGGTTCTAACCATTTTACATTAAATTGCGTATTTTATAGATTTTAGGTTGTTAAAGGTACACAAAATTGGTGACTATGTAGTAGTTACGCTACTTGGCGATAGATGGCGCTGAGTGTTTATTATTATATATTCAACGGGGTAACGTTGTTTTTTAAGTATTTTTATCGGTTTTAAATTTTGATTCCTACCATTTTACATTGAATTGGGTATTTTATAGATTTTAGGTTGTTAAAGGTACACGAAATTGGTGTCTATGTGGTAGTTACGCTACTTGGCGATAGATGGCGCTGAGTGTTTATAAAACGGAATAGCGTTGTTTTTTAAGTATTCTTCGCTTTTAAATTTTATCTTTTTGTGACGCGAGCGAAGCCGCGGGTAAAAGCTAGTATATTTATAAATCACATTGGCATTGTCTACGCATTTCGTGTTTAAAGAAACACTTGATACAATTAATTACAAAACAATAGAGAAATATCATGGGTAAACCCTGAGCGATTTTTTTGTGAAGAAATGTTACGATAACATGCAGTTTTAAATTAAAAGAGAAACGTAGAATGCTCTCGGGTTCGACTCCTGAACCAGAAAAAGAATTACATTGTCAAGTATTAAGTATCACATTTTCTGAAAGTATTTCTAAATTCAAGACTAGATTGGACCTAGTGTTTAGCATGCCTCCTATTAAAATGGGAATATAAATATACCAACAGAAAGTGGCTACACAAGAATTATTAGCAGTGGATTCTAGATGCTAAGCAAGGAATTGTTAGCATTTGATGGAAATGGTTATGCAAAGGTACGATTTGGTCGATTGTCACATTATAGACCGCACTCAGTCAGTAACAGGCTCCCCATAGCGTGGTCTGCGAACCTAACGCCTAGTTACTCAGATTAACAAACTCATTGAAGAACTAAAACATCTTAATTACTCGCCAAGGCTGTCAACGAAAAACCTTGCAATTTATTTAATTTACATTCAAAAAATATTTGTGTTTATAAACTGATAAGAGAGTGATAGTGTGACATACATCTTTACGTTGCAAAATAATCTGATCTTAATAAGTTTGTTATATCAATAGCAATGTGAAAATAACGTAGCTAAATGATAATAATGGGTATTTATTGGTGGTTCGTGACGTGCCCGCAGGCAGCACGATCCGCGGGTCGCGACGCTCATTCGACTAATACCTCATGAGCCATGTCCCTGTCCACGATTGTCCGTGTTTACTGAACAGTGTAAAAGTTTTTTATTTTATAAGTACTCCAAATATAAGTGATCGAAGCTTTCGTTTTTCAAGGAAAATGTTTGATAGTAAGTATTACTATTTTTTTATGTAAACAATTACGTATAATATATTATAAATATCGTTATTAAAAATATTATTTATTAAAGGCGCTCTTTTACTGAAATAATGCTCGCTACTTATAAAAGACTTAGAACAAAATAATTTTGAAAATAACAAATTGTGAACGCATTATTAATATCAATTGTGTCGTGTTTCATGTGGTACTCTTGAATTTTATACAATGCTGGTTATAAATAAAGACAACAGTGGTAATTAATTGTCTTGTCGCCTACACGTTGAGTACGCAAGTACTAGCTATTTATTATAATAAGATATATAGGTACGTTACGTGGTAAGGTACTTGCATTCAGAAGCGATGGTACTTAGGTACATGTAAGGAAGGCTCATAATAACTTGCACTTGTTATTGACATCAAACACATTTACCTTCTCTTCTGCTTACCTTACATTCAGACTATTCAATACCTCATTCCGAAGTCTTGCTACTATTTCTTCAGTTCGCTGGTTTGTCTGATTGAAAATTTTCTCGGTGAACTAAGTTCGTGACCTCTTCACGCTCTAATAATGTCGATTTACAATATTGCGTTTCTTGGAAAATGTTTAAATGGCATTCATTATTTTAATTGATGACGTATAAGTAAGTTGTTCTGTTATTGTCTCTTATAACACACGAAATCAACGAACTCATTTTTCAAATTCGTAACGCGTGTTATAATTTTCTTTGCAAATATATTTGTGGTGCAGTATTCATCAATCCTCATTAAGATACGAAATGATGTGTCTGGGAGCCATTGTTTATGTTCATGGCGTGCAAACTGTTGACATCTTCTCAATAACAATACTTGTATCGTGACCCGGCAAAAACTTGGTCACTGCTACGACCCCAATTTTCGACTTGAAATTAAAAAGGAAAGACAACGTTTTTATTATACAACAACGTGTTTTTTAAGTAACAAGATGTAATGTATAATGTAAGTTAAGATCGGAATATTTAATAAATATTGTATAGACTGCCCGGCAAGAGACCTCGGGTTCGATTCCCGGGTCGGGCAAATAAATAAATAGTAGTAGCACGGAGTCTGGAATTGTGTCCGGTATAAGGCAATAGGCTCACCCCCTATTACATAGGACTCATAACATAAATAGTGAAAAGTGGATGTTACATTGCACAGTGGCATTAAGTATCGCAATGTGCATCTCTGCCTACCCCTTCGGGGATAAAAAGGCGTGATGTTATGTTACGTAAAGTTTATTTATGTACAAATCTTATTCATTACGTGAAAATTGCTAGGACGCGACGGCTTATTGGACTAGCAATCAGCTACTGCGCGCAACTTGCTAAGTTACTAAAATCGTTTGCAGGCCAATAATAGTTTTATTACATTTTGCAATTTCCAAGTACTTAATACTCATGCGTAAAGTACCTAAAGATCCACTGATGAAAGACCTGTTTCACTTGGCTAAGGCTGGCACTAAGTACCAGATAAATCTTATTAAGAACGTAATTTGTATGCACTATCTATAGATCACGTATTATATAAGTTTTTTAGTTATTAAATTATAAGTTTATCAAGTATTTATATGAAGGTGGTAAAACAAGCCCCAAGGCTTTATAAAATAAACTACACTTGGGAGCAAAGAAACCGAGCCACTAGCGGTTTTTTTTTTTTTATTTCATCGAACACTCTTATCCTTCGTAACCTACCAACGGCGAAGTAGGTAACAATGTGACTTTTTCCGAGTTATATGTAGTTTTTAAGATTATTTAGACACCACTGACAAACGGTGAAGGAAAATATCGTGAGGAAACCTGGACTTATAATTTCTAATTATTATATTTAAAATAGCCAACCCGCATTGAGCAAGCGTGATAATTAATGCTCAAACCTTCTCCGTGTGAGATGAGGCCTTTGGTCACTAGTGGCGGTTGACCATATCGAACACTCCATATTGTAAAAAAAATATTGTACAAAAATATTCTGTCATTTTAAATGTAACGAAATTGCCATTTACACGAGTTACGTAACCAACTACTGAAACAGTGTCAGAAAATATTTATCACGAAATCAGAAAGAAAAAATGGTAGTGGTTCCTTTTCTTTGATCCGTAATGTATAAAGGTGAAAATAATGATTGCTGTACACCTCTTTATATGAATGAATCTTTATATGTCATCCACGTGGTTTACACTAATCCCGTGTATGACTTGTATCTTTTCCAATTTAGCCTTAGTCCACCCCCAGCGTTACCCTCATATCTTCATTAAATCAATTGGTAACAGCTTACGCGATAACAATGAGCTAAATATGTATTGTTTTATCAATAATTTATTACTTAAAAATGATATTATCCTATGATGGCCTAAAAATCTAATTACCTACATTGTTTTAATAATGGCTTCCCAATATTTAAAGTGACTCGGCACTTATTTGCTACTATCTAATCCTCAATGCTTTACAATCTCTAAAATTTATAATGTCCCTATAGTACTGACAAATGCGCACTTATTGTATACTAGCTACATATGGTATCCATTACAATTAAGTCTTCTCTAAGTTCATATAATTCCTGATTTAGGGATCTCAGAGTCAAACCCGAGCCATATCCTACGCAGCACTCCGATATCTTTGAAGTCATTATAGACTTTCCTAATCAGCATTCACGGGTGACAGTTAACTGTCAATGACGATGCCTATAATATTTTACGTCACGAAAACAGGCTCTCTAATGGCCATAATATCAGGCCACTTATATCACGCCATAACATGTTCCAATTTATGAAAAAAATTAAACTAAAGTCCGAAACTGGTAAAACCCGATTCCGGACTGAATCTATTTAGGAAAAAGCCAGAAAAGACCTGTTTTTATATACGATGGTATTTTCAAATACCTCTCTACACAGAATAGCGTTATTGGGTTGAAAATAACCAATACACATTTTGCTATTTTTATTTATGTAAACATGCTTCGCATTTGCATTTTATTCACAATCCCTTTTATACCTCGCAGCGCATAAATGTCCAGTATGCATTATTAGGGTTGTACAGTCAACGACAAAAATAGGTCAACTTTGTGAGGTTTCTTGTTTATCATTGAATTTACCTTAAAAAATAAATTTCTGAATATCATTGTGGTCAGCTCTAAATTTTATAGATAAGAATAAGTTGGCGACGAAACATCTTTTCCATTTGAGGACAACACTAGAATACATCAAACGATGCGCCTTTTGACATTTATAAATACCATAAAAAATATAGTTTATGTTTTAGTAGCATATGAGTCAGAAATTCGATAAGTTTAAGTATCAATAAATTAATTACAGATTTATTTCTATTTTTAAAAGTTTTGTTCAGGAACGTTGATACAGTTTTGTCGGGGACTGTACACTGAATATGTCCCAGTATGAAGCGACGGAAACAACTGGAGTGACGGCTTGCTACCGTTTGCTACCACTATGGTTAACCAGTTCGAGTTATTCTAGTACTTGGAATATCTTAGAAGCTCTGAGAATAGCTGAGCAAATTTTCACACTAATTTAGATCTTAGAGGCTGGTATCATGGAGATCTAATAGAGTAATATGCTATGCTCCGAATTTAGAAATGTTCTCTTTCGAATATTTGAGTAATAAATTAATTATGTATTATTTAAGACTTGTTAAATATTTAATAAGCCAACGAATTTTTATTTCTTAACTAAATTGAGAAAACAATTGTGATTAAATTCGAATAATTTGGTATTAATGTTATAGAAAATATCTTAAGTAACTATCTCAACTTACTGGCAAAGTTCCGAATGATTTTATCTTATTACATACATAACATCAGGCCTTTTATCTCCGAAGAGGTAGGCAGAGGTGCACATTATGCCACTGTACAATGGAACACCCACTTTTCACTATATATGTTATGAGTCCCATGTTATAGGGGGTGAGCCTATTGCCATATACCGGGCACAATTCCAGGTTCCGTGCTACTACTAAGATTTTTTTTATAAAACCCCGTAATACTTTGCCCGACTCGGGAATCAAACCCGAGCCGAGACCCCTTGCCCGGCAGTCGCACTTGCGACCACTAGGCCAACGAGGCAGTCAGGCTATCTTATTCTAAATGGTTAATTACAAAGAAGTTTTAATTTTAGTCCCAATCCGAGTCCGAATTTAACAAATATTTTGTATAAATATTATGAGAGATGTTAAAACTATTGATATCGGATATCTGTAAACAAATGGGGATAAGCATAAACAACGTGATGTTTTCCTGTTACTTGTAATAGCTACCTATAAAATCTTCTTGGGTCAAGTGAAGTAGCTTTTCTTTACTACTAAACTTATGTTTACCTACCTGCGCATATTTTTCCAGATAAAGTATTTAAAGTTGTTAAACACTTGGATGTTTTAAGAAGTATTAAGTTTTTTAAGTTTCGCTGAGTTTGGGCAATTGGCTGCCGCGCAACGTGTAGCGGGTTTGATTCCCGCACGGAGCAGCTCTTTGTGTGATCCACAAATAGTTGTTTCGGTTTTGGGTGTTATGTGTATGTTTGCGAACGCACCTACGAAACAGGAGAAAATCCTAGTGTGGGCCAACGTTTAAAAAAATGAATTTAAAACTTTGGCATTTTGGGCTTTAGCAATAGATTAACGTAGGAAGTATTATGTAACTGTGGTACGTAATAATCTATCGTGATAGATTGTCTATGGTTTATAGAAGATCTATGGGGCGTGGCTGAGTTGGAAAAAAAATTAAAACGCAATAAAATAGTGTGTCAATAGCCTTCATTCGTTTTACTTATATTTCGTTCCCGTATAACATAAGAACAATAGGAACTACATCCAAGCAAGGCTGGGAAATATACTACATACAGTTTTAGTTTTAATTACAATTTATATGGTGCAACGCCAAAATGCAGTGTTGTGTTCTCGCCCCTATTACATTATTTTTAGGTGACATCTATAATGAAAATATTAATGCAACGGTAATAAAAAATAACTTTAAATTACTTTGTAGATATTAATTTATTTTTTACTCTTTTACACGTTTGAAAGAAATTATGAAAGAAATATATTACCTATACTAGCGGACCCAACAGACGTTGTCCTGCATATCCACTTGAATGTATAAATAAAAATTCATTCAAATTAGTTCAGCTGTTTAGGATAAATAACCTAAACATCGACTGCAGCGCCATCTGCGGGGCTGATTTGTGAATCCCCTTGAACACACACAAAAAATTTCATCAAAATCGGTCCAGTTGTTTGAGAGAAGTTCAGTGACATACACACTCACAGAAGAATTATATATATAAAGATATTTCATGAAAGAAAAATTTAAACGTTTATGAAAATATATTTTTAGGTTCATTAAACGTGTACCCATTTTCAAAAGCAATAATAAAGAGATTAAGTATAACTATTTGTAGTGTGTCATTAAGTATTACTGTTGAACGCATTCTATTAAAATATAAGACGCCATCTTAGCGCAATGATCTTGTAATGTTCAGACTAATTGGAGATTGTTAAACCCATTTCGCAAATAACGTGACATCATCAAATAGACACGCTTAAACTATCAACCAAGTCTATAAACATAAAACATGGAACTTATGCATTAAAAAAATCTTTAAGTATATATTTTTCTATAGGAATAGGCCTATAGACTATAACGGTCATTGCCATGTAAACTAACAGGGCCGGTTTTTAACAAGGAAAATTTAAAAAATCAAATTTTCTACAACAGACTAAAACAGTAGGTACCCGATGATGAAGAATTTTTTTGCCTACTACATAACATAACATCACGCCTTTTATCCCCGAAGGCAGAGGTGCACAATATGCCACTGTACAATGTAACACCCACTTTTTCACTATTTATGTCACGAGTCCCATGTAATAGGGGGTGAGCCTATTGCCATATACCGGGCACAATTTCTGACTCCGTGCTACAACTGAGAATTTTTTAAAAATTACTTTGCCCGACCCGGGAATCAAACCCGAGACCAATTGCCCGGCAGTCGAATTGCTACCACTCGTCCAACGAGGCAGTCTTGACTACTACTAGACTAAAGATAGCTACTACAACATAATACAGACTTTGACCAGTCATAACAAGTAGAAAGTTTATCCAAGCTATATTTTGCATAGTCATCCTGTGGCATTTTCCTTTATCTTTTATCTCTGAGGTAATCTAATAGATAAGACAATATCTCTCACATTTCCTACTACAAATATAGAACCAGCTTAAAAGATAATACGACCTCATTAAATTATCTTTTTATTCGTTTATTTACAGTTTTGTTTATGTATAGTGATAGGATAAGCAATTGTAGGTCTAAAATTAGAAAGTAGGATTATTGTAGGCGACAATTCACACCCTACTAAAAATATAAATGTGACAGTTTGTATAAACTAAAAATATAAATGTGACAGTTTGTATGGTTGTGACTCCTTCACGTCAAAATAGTAATCAATTTGCCTCTATAATTGACTTATTTTATGCTTAGCAGAGACAGATAGAAATCATTTTAAAAAGGATCTACTATTATTTAATACTCGACTTTAATATTGATAGTATTTGGTAAAATAAGAGGTATTTTCTTTTTTAAGAGGGGGAAATCGTCGTATGACTTCTCCCGCCTGGATGAGGCGAAAGTCAGACTCTTACTGTAAAATAAGAGGTATAAGGACCGATTTTTCAAACATCAGTTTCTTAACTTTAGAATAAAATTAACAGTTGACAGTATTTAGGATGGAGGAATTGTGAAATTTCGAGAGTTATTCCTCAGGTAAAATTTATCTGAGTATTGAAAAATTGACCCCTTGTAGTAGAGGCAAATAAGTACTAGGACAAAAGTTCCTAGTCTACACAGACCTTTAGGAGTATACTAGGTAGTCACGTCACGCCAAGTATTCTCTTAAAACCTAACCTAACATCACAATGTTATGTTATAATTGAAACAATTGTAGGTTTAAACGTTTGTTTCACAAAATAGTTTTGAACTAGAAAACAGGACCCTCTACGTGTTCTGAATTCCTGCGACTGCTTTCTAGATAAAGGGAATATTTTGAATGACATATGGAGGGAACTATAAAGTGCTTTTGTTTTTTTTTTCATAGCCGATGACTCGAATTTCAATGTTTGTGGTCGAATTTTATTTGATCGTAAAATATCACCCGTTTTTTTCGTGAAAAGTTGAAAGTTCGATAAACCCAGTTGTACCCAACTACTGCAAAACATACAAGAGGGTTACCTATGATATTGTCTATACATTTACTAATTCTTTTATGTAGGTAACAGTTAGCTCCGTCAAAATGAAAATGCAAAAGTGTCTATTTGCTTTAGAATTAACAAAACTCGGCAATACCCAAGAAATCTAGCTCTATAGTACTTGCGTGCGCTCAATCAACAAGGTTACCTTTTCTTTGGACCTAATGTAATTACATAACATAACATCACGCCTTTTTATCCTCGAAGGGGTAGGCAGAGGTGCACATTACGGTGCTTAATACCACTATACAATGTAACACCCACTTTTTACTATTTATATTATGAGTCCCTAGTCTATTACATAGAGGGTGAGCATTAATGTAACTACATGTATCAATACGTATTTTAAGAAGAATAAACATTTTCTCTACTCCTACTAACTCCAAAAAGTTAAAAAGATAGGTTGTTAACCTTTTAAGGAGGTTATATTAAAGAAGTCCAGTCCATTACGTAATACGGTACACACAAATACGTATTCATTTGCCCAATAGAAATTAATCTGATTGTTACAGCCTTACGTTTGTTTTAAATTCAGTAGTCTTTGTTTCTGTGATTATCATCCTTAATTACACAGCGATAAGCTCTTATTTACACTGACGCAAATTTTACTTGCGTTAGGCAAATATTTCTTTTTATTCGGTAGCTGTAGTTTCAGATTGTTTGTTCATGTATTGTAGTGCTACGAGGCTGCAAGCATGACTGCTGAGCAAGGCGTCTCGGGGCAAGACAGTTATTCATGTCCCTGGGACGCGCTGCACTTCAGTGTTCCGGTGTTTTCATGGTTGTATCTACTGTAGATCCTGGCTTACAGGAGTTGCAGCGGTTTCGAGAGATTATGGCGGGCTTGTCCCAAACATTAAGGCAGCCAAAGTCAGCAAAATACTATGGGTCTTTTATGGCTTATAAAACATACTCTTATAAGTAGCAAGGATTTTGAAATTGTGCCCAGTATATAGCAGCTAACTTATCTACGACATGAGACTCGTACCATAACTAATGATTATACGATTATCTAACCCCAACCTTCTTTCATTTATTGCATAGTTAATTTATAATTTCAATACTAATTTGTATTCAACACAAATTGACATACGCACATTATTTCTAGATAAAAGAACGCATGTAAAGTTTCGTGTGTACATGATAAAATGATTCCATATAGAGAGCAATCAAAGCAATCTTTGTCGTCAGTTGATTGATGCGTATTGACAATCACAGTAGCTACTAGAATATTACGAATACGAGAATATTGATCGACTATACTTGCCAAGAATATTTAGATATTTCTTGTGTATAAAGAATTTATTATGTGATCTTCAAGTACCTATATAGTTTTGATGAAGTCGCATATGAAAAAGGATTTGTGTAAATGTCAGTTTTTTTGCTGTGTCATGGGTCTTCGTGACCCATGACACAGCAAAATTTAACTATATATAATTTTGCTCCAAATCAAGTGTTACTTGACTGGCTATTGTTGTATGTTATGCAACGAATAATTACACAATCGCCCTTAAATTTGGATACATTAATGACCATCTTTACTTAACTTGAAACCCTTATAATAAGACTATATCCCTCGTCAATTAACTCAAAAGCCTAGCTTTAAAAATCAGGATTTACCACACAATTTGATGAGAATTACTACACATTGTCTTTAACAAATTATTGTATAGTACGATCATAAAATCAATACTTTATCCGTCAAATGAGCGCAAATAAGTATTACATAATTACTACAAAAAGAAACACTTTCAACTAATTGAACGAAACAATTTAACATTTAAATAATAAAATTTCCGACAACCAGTAGCTAAAATAAAATGTTAAATAAACAATTTGTGATCTTAAGAATACATGAGATGATTAATTTTCAGATAAAAACACACCTACTGGCGTAGATAAGGGTGTCTATATTATACACAACGAAGACTTTAAAACGTAAGTGAGTACATTTTAGTATGCGTACTTCTCATTACACTGCACTGTATTTAACAGAATGAACGAAGACGATTCGTTATTAGTAACTTTAACGAACCGTCAAGGTATAGCAATGAGAGATTCTGTGTGAGTGCTCGTGATTAATTTTAATCGATCTGTCAATTAATATTTTCGAATAAATATTTCAATTTACCGTTTGTTTCCAGAACGCCTGAATTAACATTTAATTATAGTTCGCAGAAGAACGCTTTAAACAATAATGAAAAAGAAAATAATTCTTGTGTGGCAGCCACTGGGACCTGTTTGCATTACTTGACTATAGTATTCCTAGGTAAGTACTAAGTATACTGAATTACTAGTTTTGTTAAAATATCATCTTCAAAGCTTTGTGCTTTGCCAACCAAGTGAAAATAATAAGAATGTTGATTTATTTGGCACAAGCTTATGAATGAGTATTTATATAAACCTTTAAATGTTTTCGTGATATCAAATCCGACGTAATAAATAATATTTATTAGATATTAATTTACATATGAATGTTGTTATTAATTCAATATCTGTGTGATAATGCTGAATTTTATGTGATGAATTTTATTATTGTCAATCATCAGATGTAGGAACCTTACACAACACCTTCGCGATCCTATAAGTAGGTACGGCATCTTAAAAATATCCATTTAAAGTGATATAAGCACTTTACCTAAATTGAAGTCTCTGTAGGAATTGCTACATGTTTGATAGAAAAGTTCATTGATTCTTAGACATTTTAGTTGGTTTCTCACAAAGCCCCATCGAAGAATTTCCTTTATTATTAAAAGTTTTAAATCTACTTACTGCTCTTTTTTTTTAGGTGTGAACATCTTAGGTAATTATTATCGTCGCCATTACGTCTCATTACATTTCTACCAACAATCTCTACATATCTGTAAACATAACGGGAGTACGCTAGGTTATACGTCACTCTAGATAATATTATAATACCTAAGTATTTGTTAACTTCTCACATGACTTTTTGTAGACATAATAATGAGGAATATAAAGTTAATTTTCGATGAGAATCTAAATATATTACAACTACACACTAATTGCCTCCATAATTGTGTGTACACAAGGTTTATATTTGAATAAGCGAATGATATCCGCAATAATTCTAAAGATTGATTACTAAATAAAATAGACTGTATCGCATCGTTTGCGAATGGTTATAAATGCAACTACAGAGCATTAGTTTAGTGGCTTAGGTTTAGTCCTCTTCGACATTATCAAAAATGAGACTTATTTGGAATGAATTAATTTGGTAAAACAAATAAAAAGTGTAAAAAATTAAGAAATCAACCACTGTTATAAAAATAGAACCAGTAACATAAATGAAACAAGTAACAAACAAATAAATATCCATTAAATAAATAGGTAAACCTGTTTTCTATTTCCCAGAAATATCGGGATCATACTATGTTGGAGTGAAAATATAAAATACCAATATGAATCGATGTCGAAGCTCAATTGATACGCTTTGTAGAAGAGTTTAGAAAATAGCCTGGTATAGTTAGGAATATCGACCATCAATTATTTCGCGTTAATCCGTGAAAGCCGCTGTAACAAGTTGCCAGAGGCTTACAACTTTTTAATTCGTTAGTATGGCAGAAAAATCTGCAATATACTGATTTATGACGTAAACATATTGGTGCTGATCTTTCACACATTTCTACTTCCTGGCCGGTTCTTATGTCGAAAGGGCACATTTACTGCTGCCGAGTAACATATTCGGGGTTCAAGTAACTACATGGTCGAGAAAAATATTTTTAACCCTTCAAACATAGGTATCATGTTAGCAGGGACTGAAAATAACCAAAAACTAAAAAATCAATGGCCCAAAATACCCGGAAAAACAACCTGAAACCCGCTTACCACCACGTGATCATGAAAATGGTGACACAATACAACCAAATGGTTATTTTTTTTATTCATGTTAATGTAATGTGCCGAATAAATGGTTTTCTTTTTTTAATATTCACCTCTCTTGTAATATAGGATTAGCATCATGGGCGGTTCTATGGTGTGCTTTTGGAGAGGAATGGAGTTGGAATGGACGGTGGTTTAAACCAGCGGTGGTAGTGGCTATAGCTTGGGCGACTGGGGAACTCCTGCAGATAACCACCACACTCCCACCGTTACTGGCAGCTTTAGTCACTGGCATGATCGCACGAAACATTGGATACCTGGATATGAGACACTATACTGAAGTTGATAGCTTTATGAGGTGAGTTTTTGGAAAATAACCTGTAATTTTACTAACAAGGATTAAATAATCGTATACGCAAATTATGTTTTCGGCTTACTGACGTAATAAGCCGATACTAGTTTATTTAGTATGTCTCACGAAAGTTACAATACAAATCGAATAAGCGTTGAAAAAGTCAGTTTTTTTACTTAAAAGACCTGGTGTCACATAATTATTTGTCTAATTTTCAATGTTGTTTGAGTAATTGACAGAGCTATAACACAAAATAAGGTGCATATTTGCAGCAATACGTATTGTAATATAATAAAACTAATATATTACAATCTATCGATAACTCTCTGTCATTATAGTAGAAAAAATATTTTAACCACGAAAATAGATTCTGACATATATTATGACATCTTCGGATTTACACAAAAAAAATCACGTATTAACTTCACCCATTTTGTTTCAGAAAAATATACCCATTCATAATCCTGGGCAAAGGGTCTCTGGGATGGAACTTGACCTACATGAAGAACAATTGGAAACAAGTGGCTGCGCTAGGAGTGCTACCCTGGACAGCTGAAGTTGTGACCCTCGCTATCTGCTTGAATCAACTGCTTGGATATCCTTGGATTTGGGGTAAGATTCTATACATATTTGTTTAGTAACTTCGACTTAACATCAACTTCGGTTTGATGATCTGGAAATCATCTCTGGAAAAGTCAACAATCACGGAATAATTAATTTAGAAGTTCACACCCTATTAGACCGTAGCTGAGCCACTTTTTGGTGCATGAGGTGAATATCATCTAAAAATGGATGTAGTGTATCTTAGGTACCGAATCTTTACAGATTGAAAAAACTGCTCAACTGAACAAGTGATTAAACTTAACGCATTTTTTTATTTTCTAACAAAAATAATGTAGAAAATCCCTAACAATTATGTCTGAATCTATAATTACTAAAGCAATTTTATTCGTGGGAAGTACAACACAATAAAGATTGACGTTAAACTTTTTTTTTCACAATTTACAATCCAGGAAAATTGTATAAATATATCAACGTCAAACCATAGTCATCACTAGTTTGATCTTGAATTAGTATTTGCTTTATGACTGTGATACTATCAGTAGTTAAACAAGTCTTTATTACATTGTATAAATTATATCAAAATGCTACTGAAAATTTCATAAACCCAACAGCTGCATTGTCGTACAAAGACGCAACCAAATCAATTTTACGAATTGATTAAATCATTTCTATTTTCGAAGATAAATAAAAACAAACTGACTAATTTGTGACAAACTTATTTTAAATTAAAAACAAACAGCATACACAGCATACGAATACTCGTCTCGTCTGCATTCAATAACATTCAATGAAAGACAAATTAGTGATGTATTTTCAACCGTTCTATTTATAGAAATACGTGTCACACATTAGTTCTGATAAATCAACGCTCCTATTGTCCGTTATTAAAACGTCCCAGCGCATTTATTAACTGGCCGCAAGCTGATGCGAAATACGAATGAAAATCTACGGTAGCCTGCAAAAACCGCATACTAACATTCGATAAAACGTGAAACACCTCAAACCGTGTAATAAAATAAAATTTGTCACGAACGCCGACGAACACAATGGAGCGCGGTGTGTGCGCGGTACAAAGCCAATTCAATAAATTCTGGTGCGGAACTCGTATTGCAAAAGATTTGAATGCATTTTCGCCGCATGACGTGGTACGTGGAGCATAGAGCGCACTATTGAGACGCGCTCCACTCGCCACAAGAACGCAGCCGTCACGCCGCCGCGGCATACACCGCCACCCGACCGCTGCGTGCGCACACCTGTAATTACGGACTACACGGCCCGATTTTCCGGACAAAGCATCAAAGCGAAAAAGTTTCTAACAGCGACTTTTTGTTTTACTTTTCTGCTCTTATTTGCCAAGCCCGTATGTCCGTATTTCGGCATACACCAACATGGACACATCCGTTGATAGTGTAATGATTTAATCATATTGAATTTTTATCGTACGTGGGACGGCGTAAAATATGAAATAAACATGCCGTCCATTTGCATAAGTAAATTATATTTGCTGTATAATATTAACGATGTTCACTGAAGCTTGACACTGTAAACGTTTACGCTTCCATGCAATTATTTATCGATGAAAAGAAAAAGTGTCAAGGCACTACGTTCTACATGTTTTTTTGTGAAAAATCTTACGAATTTTGTACCTTAGAGGATTGATTACCCGAAGCCTACAATCATTATTGAGAGTAAGCTCTCTTCGCAGGTTTCCTTCTAGGATCGATCTACGCTTCCGTATCATGTCCGGTGCTAATGCCGACGGTAGTGAAACTGACTGCTGGGAAGAACCTGGGTCAGAACTGGCCGCAACTGATCTGCACAGCAGGTGGAACAGACACCGCCCTCAGTGTCGGTGTGTCTGGCGTCATACACAGCTTTATCATGTACGAGGGCGATGATGCGTATCGGTATATTCGGGTGAGTGAAATAACAAGGGTGGATTATTATTTTATTATCCTTAACGGAGTTCTTGTTAATTACCGGGAAGGTTTTTTTTGAGGGGGGAATCATCCAATGAATTCTCCCGCCCGGGTGAGGCGAGAGGGAGTGTCAGACTCTTACTGACTAAAAACCACTCCGTTCCTACTCCTGCACTAGAGTGCCATTCCGATTTATCTAAGTTCAATACTTTTTCATATTTTTAGTTACAAAATGTAAGATGATTTTTGGAAAATCTATTGAATTTTGCGTAATCCATTTTCGACTATAAATTACAAAATTTCAACCGTCTCGGTTTTTGATATAAAAGTACCTACTGCTATAAAAACATACTCTTCCCGGTCTGAATCATAACAAAAATGTTCAATACAACTAACCCTAAAAACGTCTACCACACAATGTATAGGGCACAAACTTGTGGCACGAAGTTTGGGAGAATTTCGGGTGTAAGCCAAAGTTGTTTGCAGGCGGCGTGTGCGCTGTTCCTAGGCGCAGCTGTGGGCGTCATGTGGGGCAGCCTCGCCAAGTTCCTGCCCGGGTCACGAGACGCTTACGTCACGGAGCTAAGGGTGCTATACGTCGTCGTCGGTGGCTTCTGTGCTCTCTTCATTACGTCACAATTTGGGTGGGGTGGCACAGGTTAGTTATTATTGGTCTTAATTTTTTTTAATTTTTGTGAGATGTAATAAAATAAAAATATTACATTTCCTTACATGAATAAAGGTACACACGAATATTTTTCAATGAAATTTTATTCTGCCACAATAGCTTTTTCAAAAAGCTATCACACTAGGGACTTCGATTTTCTAGTCACAAACTATTCGATGAACCAAAACAAACAAAAACGTAAATCTGCATAATAGACACGAACCTGTTGCTATTTACAAAATAGATAAAATCCGCGTGTTGCCAAAAATCTAATGAAAAACTCAACGAACTTCCACAGGCTGCAGTCACTTGAGCAACGAAACAGGTTTGCACGATCACAACAATATAACCACGTGCGATACGTAACTAGGTTCTAAAAACTTCATACAACATCGAATAATACATGTCATTTAGTATCATCATTCTTTGATAAATTAGGACCGTTTTACAATGACGCAAATCGATGATAATCATCACCAATGTGAGCTATACATGCATTACATACGCGGTAAATAATGTAATTAATCCAAAAAGCTTCAATTGGCATTTTAATTTCTTTAACCTTAATTAAGTAATATCGCGGGTTACTCACGTGAATATACTGAAAAAAGATGTACTAGTTTCATACCATAGAGGGGTTCTTCCTCATGAGCAGCTTGCGCGGTCGCGGTGACGTCGCTTTTCTCAGTATATTCACGTGAGTAACCCGCGATTTTACTTAATTTAGTATGTCCTTTAACCTTATGGCATTGGTACATTAATACCAGGTTTTCAAGTAGCTCAGAAGCTATTTGACCATAAGGACCAGAAAAAATTTCCTACTCTAAAAATTAAAAAAATCATCAAGGCGTTTCAGAAGTGACCCAAGTTGTGTTTGAAGTTAATTAGGTTAAAATTAAGGTGTATGGTTTATATCCAAAAGTTATAAAGTAATTAAACATTTTCTGTTAATTTTCACATTTACATATACAAATATTACTCGTAATTTAATACGACAGTGACGGAATATGTATCACACAGTGTTGTCTCACTATGAAAGTCTAATTCAACTGTCACAAAATGAAGGCTTGAACTAGCTAACATCGTACTGCAATCTAGGACCGCTAATTGAATTTAGAATTAAGACCTTGATTAACACGGATATTTGTATTGGAATTAGTTTGAATAGTAGTAGTATATTACTTAAACATCTAATACTGACTCGTATTCCAAAAATGTGACTTCGAACTTAGTATTCCGAAAATGTTGCTTCCTATAGACCATTTGTTAAATGTTTACCTGTCTACTGTAGCTGATTGGAAAGCTCTCTGTAGCTGATTGAAAGTCTCTGATAAGAATGTCACATCGTGGTTTTAACTGAAACGAACTGAAAGGGAATGCTAAGTCTCAAAGGTGGACGTTTTGAAAGACATATCAGCAAATATTTAAAAAATCGCCGCCCTAGCTACTTCGAGTGCATGGATATCCATTTCCATTGGAACCGAATATTTTCATGTGGATCGATAAACTCCATATGATAATTTATCTTTGTGCCAATTTTTATCAAAATCTGTTCTTCTTTTACAATATTTCAACAAACTGTGTTTTTTTTAATAGTCTTCAATTTAATTTATGTTCGATTCGTATAATAACACCACCCTTAAATTACTTTAGTACTAACTCCAATCCTAACATACTTTCTAAAATTCTGTTTACTTTTCATTCGTTGTAAATATTTTACTAGAAATAGTTCAAGTTAAGATACTACCTCAGTTTCTGCATGACAGCTGGCTTTTTCCCATGCACGGTCTGCAGCACTGCAACATCTTTCATTCCAGTGATTTGATATCACAAGAAAATTGTAACAATATTTTGGGAAAATACTCGAGACGATTTCTCGTGCATTTAATGTAAGTACAGTTTAACATTGACCAAAGTTTAGTTTACTACAATATATATACATACATACATAACTTCACGCCTTTTTTATCCCGAAGGGATAGACAGATGTGTGCATTACGGCACTCAATGCCATGTAACACCGACTTTTCACTATTTATGCTATAAGTCCCATGTAATAGGGGGTGAGCCTATTCCCATATACCGGGCACAATTTCAGACTCCGTGGTACTACTGAGTTTTTTTAAAACCCAGCAATAATTTGCCCGACCCGGGAATCGAACCCGAGACCCCTTGCCCGGCAGTTGCAATTGCGACCACTCGACCAACGAGGCAGTCAGGCAGGCAGTCACTACAAAGTAAACATTCTATACTTGTTTTACAATGGACAAAATTTACGTTTACTTGCCAAAAAGTCACCTGAGTGTGAGTCATCAGTGTGTGCACTCGTACGCTACTTCGTGATAACCACTTCAGCAAGCAATGATATCCATTATCAATTATGTAAACTGTCTTATTACTACCTGTGATAATTACTTCGTATTATCACTGATCATCTTTAATTGAATAGTCTATTATTTGATATACGTTTTTGTAACAAAAATTAACCTCTAATTAACCTTACATTTTTCATTTTTAACGACCACAGTTTTTACAAAAATTGCACTGATATATTACCTACTTGTATATTACTTATTTATTTTCTTGACATATCGAGTTATTTAATTATTGCCAATATTACAGCTTGATTTCAAAAACCTTTTTTCCGAAAACAATATTCAGAAAAATCTATTTCAGATTTATTTTATCCTAGCTTTCTGGCTAGAGTTCTAGGAAATCAAGAAACTAAGCAATAAATAATAATGAATTGATTACAACTATAAAACGTTAACAATTACTGTAATTACCATTTTAAGTAGACATGATAACGAGGATAATATAAGTCAAGTAAATTAATTATCAGCTAGTAATAAAGGACTAATAAATATTTCATATTCGAAACCGAGATAGATATGATAATTCTTGTCTATCAATATGTTAATTAATTCAAAAAGACAAATATCAACATACCATAACATCACTCCCTTTATCCCCGAAGGAGTAAGCAGAGGTACACATTATGCCACTGTACAATGTAACACCCATTTTTCACTCCGTATGTTATGAGTCCCATGTAATATGGGGTGAGCCTATTGCCACATACCGGGCACAATTCCAGACTCCGTGCTACTACTGAGATTTTTTTACAACCCAGTAATACTTTGCAAGACGCCGGAATCGAACCCGAGACCCCTTGCCCGGCAGTCGCGCTTGCGACCACTCGGCCAACGAGGCAGGACAAATAACAATTATTTATAATAATTCTACAGGTGGCATAGCAGTGTTAGCCTGTAATGCGACAGCAGCTCACTACTGGGCGAAGTCAGGCTGGAAACTAAACAACAATCCAGCTGCCACCGCATACCGCATCATGTGGTCATCCGTCGAACCGGCTCTCTTTGCCTTCACTGGAACCTTTTTCGTGGTTAGTAGTTACGTATGATTATAGTTTCAGTTAGGCTATTCTGTAAGATATCAATTCTAGATAGCCTAACAGTTGTGTGAGTAAAATTGTGTGTTTGTAAGTGCACCTGGAGGACACCATATTGTGAAGCAACATTAAAATATACTAACTAAATCATAAAAAGATAATCATCATTCACTATCTATTTATTAACAAAGGCAAAGAACGTATTCATTCCATTTAATCAGCTCAATCTATTCAGTGTATGTACAGGAGATATTTTCCTCATTTTTTTATTTATTACTTATGTAGATACATAAAGCTATTAGTCCTATACTATTGTTTTATATCAATACAACCTGACTTCAATGATTACTTCAAGATATCATTCTTGTGAAATCGTAAATCAAGCGTTATATTAGGACAAAATTGATATTTTGTTGATAAGTCAGAAATAAGGACTCATTTCGAATATTGTATAAGTTTATGATAAAAGCAATAAAATAATATTATGTCAGAGATACCTACATAAACTTAATACTTACCAATTTAAGACTGTAAGTAGGCAATAATAGTATATAGGAACTTTAATATCTATTATCGATGCTTAAACGACTGTATCCAACTGCTGTGTTAGTCATTCAACAAATGCAACAGCTGCTGCGCTTGCAAGATCTACTACAAGCTTGATATATGTATATCCAGTAAAGAAGGTATAAATACATTTTCCGAACATAAGTTTTAGATAATATATCCTGGATTTTAAAAATAATTCAGAGCTTGGGTAGCCTTTTATCAATAATCTTTTATTAATCACTAGCTTGTGCCCGCGACTTCGTACGCGCAATCCCGTTTTTTCCTGTTCCCGTAGGATTTGCAGGTTTTTTTCTGTCATAAGAACCTTCTCCTGATCATAACAAACGCAACAAAAAACAAATCAGCCAAATCGGTCTAGGTGTTATTATATTACTATATAACAATTTTATTACTTTTACCTAACCTCACCTGAAACACAGAATGTCCTAGTTCAGGCACCTTATATTGTGAACTTTATATAGCATTAAGCAAAACTGTACCTATATTTCTAGACAATTATATTTGATAATAAATTTTATTATTATTCTTATTAATTGTTAAAAAGCTATATTCTTGACAATAAACTACGACTGCACGGTTGGCGCGGTGGCTGGGCAACTGGCTGCCGCGCAACGTGTCGCGGGTTCGATTCCCGCACGGAACAACTCTTTGTGTGATCCACAGATTGTTGTTCCGGGTCTGGGTGTCATGTGTATGTGATATTGTATGTTTGTAAACGCACCCACGACACAGGAGAAAATCCTAGTGTGGGGCAACGTTTTTTTAAAGAAATTAAAAATTATTTAAATTTCAGTTTTCTTACCGTACCTATAGTAATAAACGTGTCATTTTGAGTATAATTTGTTCTATGTATGTATTTCAGATACACCCATCAATATCGAAGCTGATGTTGGTTGGTTTCGGCATACTGTTCGTTTGCCTGGCAGTACGGCTGATCGTGGCGTTCTTAGTGTGCACTACATTAACAGTGCGGGAGAGACTATTTGTATGCTGCACTTGGGTGCCTAAGTCTATTGTAGAGGTATGTGTATGGATAAGTATAAAAATTAAGTATACCTAGAACATTAGTTCTCAATACCTATAAGATAATCCTTATCCGTCAGGTCATAGTCTACATAACATAACATCACGTCTTTTATCTCCGAAAGGGTAGGCAAAGGTGCACATTACGGCAATTAATGCCACTGTACAATGTAACGGCCACTTTCAATTATGTATGTTATGAGTCCCATGTAATAGGGGGTGAGCCTATTGCCATAAACCGGGTACAGTTATAGGGTGCGTGCAGTAAACGAGCAGACGGATCACCTGATAGTAAGCAATCGGCATCGCCCATGTGCACCTGGAACACCAGAGGCTTTACAAGTGCGTTACCGGCCTTTTGGGGATTAGAAGTTTGAGGATCGTTGGAGATTCAGGAATTGGGGATATTGGGGAAGGGGAGGGCAATTGGGCCTCTGGTAACCTCACTCACATGACGAAACACAACGCAAGCGTTGCTACACGTCGGTTTTCTGTGAGGCCGTGGTATCATTCCAATCGAGCCGGCCCTTTTGTGCCGAAGCATGGATCTCCCACACTTAACTACCCTTAACTACAAGTACCTATAAATGACAAAATGATATTGTTACCTGTCTCCAAATCCAAAGATCCGTTTATAAATAAAGGTTAATAAACCTTTCGAGGCATCGCGACTCTAAGAAGGTTTAAGTAAATGTTAAATCCTGTTTAAATATTGTTTCGGATAATGAACAGTGAGTGGGGACATCACTTCCAGTTAATCCTTACTTTCTAATGGATTTAAATTCCTTCTCAACCTTTCGCCCGAAACTTCTCAGCCTGACTGACCTTTGATCATATCTTAGTACATAAATAATTTGAGGAATGACTCTTAAAGTCATTTCTAGTTCAGTCCAAGACTTGCTAAGTGAATAAGTTAGGCTTGAGTCTTCAAGTGTTTAGTTGTGGTTATTTTAAGTGAAAAGTACTTCAGTGTTGGACTTGAATTAAATTAAACTTTGGAAATAAAACTGGAATAAAGCTATATACCTATATATGTAGACTGCTTGAAAGCATGTTCTAAACAAATCCTGTAATAAATGATGAATTTTGTGTTGTATAGATTCTAATATCTTACAGAAATAAAAGAATTCAACAGTTCCAGGCTCTGGGTGCTTTCGATTTGTATTCTAATTTTGTTTTTAACCGACTTCAAAAAAAGGAGGAGGTTCTCAATTCGACCGTATATATGCTTTTTTTTATAATTTACACTTCAAATTAAACTTTCCCATTACATTTTTCGGAATTTCCCTAGAAACCTATTCATTTTTTCGTTTCATTTCGGTTACGATAAGATTTAGATTGCGATCTGTGCAACCCTAGGCGAAATATCAAATTAAATACAAAGGCCCATTGTCGTTGTTTCCACCCAGAATAACTCTAAATTATAGTACTATAGATTATATACAATTGCTACAATCTCGACACAGGCGAGTTGGAGATTGCAATCTAAAAGGTTTATCAGCCGCTGCTGCCCTACTGTCAATTATGCAGTGCTCTACTGTCATTTATGCAGTGCCCTTGATCGGCCTTTGCGACAACTGCGGGAAGAGTAGACGTCGTAACAAATGTATTCCACTCTGTTCATGCATCTATGTATATCAAGTATATACTGTTAACAGCATACATCTTATTGCAGGCGGTGTTATGTCCAGTAGCAATAAACGCGTTCATAGCTCGTGGCGACCACAATGAAGTACAGATGGAGTACGCGGAATACATCATGAAACTAATTGTACAGGCCATATTAATAACGACGCCTATTGGCTTCCTATTGACCAACCATTTAGGTCCCATTCTACTGAAGGAGAAACACAAAAAATGTGAAAACGGTAAGGATATTTACTTATTTTTAATACTTTAGAGGAGAAATTTAGGACAGAAATGTTCATGAGTTTATTACGTCATTCATGAGATGAACAAACGAAAAGAAACATTAATATTTTTTATGAAAGTTCAGTTCAGAATACAGAAAAGTTTGCTCTACCTACCTATTAAAGATTTCATCTACTCTTTCATACCTGAGTATATACTTCATACCAAAATTTTAAAAAAAGTGTACATCGCCGCTAAAGAAATTTTCACTTCAAAAGTTTTATACATTTTCATAATAATTTGAAAACAGTAACTATCCTCGCGAATTCCTTCTCGTTATCTGTTTCTAAAGGTCACATAATGCCACTTTAAATAACCTTTAACCTTTTCCAAGAATAGCACTATCAGGCTAAAACATATATTTTTAGATCAATAAGTAGCTTAAGTTAGGCAAGTACGGTGAAAAAGTGGCGGACACAGTCTCTTGAAACAAATACTGAAGCACCTGGCTACTATAGACTTACACGCAAAACATAAACACATTGACACGAAGGACATCAGTCATTTAACCATTACACACGCACACATAAATAAACCACTGACATTTTGGTGCTCCAACCATTTCTAAATGGCATTATGTCCGCCATTTATTCAACATCGTTGTTCTTGAGAATCAATAATAACTTTGCAGGTCTCTGTACCTAAAAGGGTACTCAGCGAGCTATTTGATTTGCAGGTAAGAAAATAAAAAATGAATTCAGTACAGAGATAGAAATCATTGGTCAGATATTGAGCCAACCAAAGGTTACAAAAGATTTGTCTTCTAACCTTCTAACTAAATAACTTAGTTGCCTATACATTAATATAAATAACTTTGTATAAAAACATATTAATAGGTAGCTATATTTTACTTTAATCGATGAAGTGAAACAGTAAATTGCGCTAACAATTTCATAAAATTCAATCTATCGGTTAATCACTATAATTACGATTCTTTAGTAATAGTAACAGCTGAGGAAAACCGTAAAATTGCTAGTTAGGAAATTGCCAGCAAATTCTTTAGCATTATTGCAAACTTTTAAGCTTTATTTACTGTTGAAATCTTAAGAATATTTAGTAAGAAAGTACATTAATATGAGTGCAACTTAAGTTACAAAAACTAGATAATTCGGTTTATGAAATTTAATATGAATTACATCTAGATCGGACTAATCGTCTTCACGAATATCTGAATATTTGTCACTTAATAATTAACTAATCCCATATTAGAAAAACCAGAAAGAAAACTGTAGGTAACCACTAGACCAGTAAAGTGGTACTAAATGAATACAATGAGCCAAGTAAACAGTATAAGGACTCGTACAGAAAACTGTGATGCGGCGTCGCATCGCAAAAATGTGCGAACTCCCTCTACGCATGTGAAGAACTTGCGAATTGATTCGCATCGCGCATCAAAATCTTATCTTTCCAAAATCTTCTTTGTTTCTTTTTCCTGTATCTCCTAAGCATAACAGAAGTGTACACTTCTTTTTACGATCCATGACACGACCTAGTTTTCAATTTAAAATACGTTTAATACGGTTGACGGTCGTCGAAGGAATGGTCACCTTGGGAGACCCCTTGTCGCACGAAATAGTGTCGCAGCAATTCGCATCGTAATTTTTTGTATTGCAAATTCGCATTGCATCGCTTCACAGTTTTGTGTACGAGCCCTATGGTAGAGAAACAAACTTCAGTGCTAAAATGAAAACTTTAAGAAAAGTTTTAAAACGTATTACTACAGGCTTCTTTAGATTCAGCCTTACTATTCCAGGCCAAACTCGTATCGTGTTCTTAGTATTTAATCCATAGAAATTCAGTCAGCTTCTTAGGCTACCAATTAATACGTACGGTATGGCCAGCTACAGTAGACTAACTTTGGCAATGGCTCAGACTTTGGACGTGTAACTAGATATTGAATTAGGTATTGTAACTTTCTGAAGACTTTAGGATTTACACCTTGTAGTTGTTAATTTGCTGTACTTAAGGCGTCTTGTCGGTACACTTGCGTACTAATGCAATCTTTCGTTAAGTATCCAATAGAATTTTTGGTCTATAATTTAAAACCGTGAAACAAACTGATTTTTTATTTATGTATCTCAAAATTTCTTCTCACTTTCACTGAACCTATTAACAAAGAAATGCCTATACTTACCTTTATGTAAACTAGTAGAAATAGTGAATTTAACTTACGTATCTTTAATGCATCGTTTCTCTTGTTTCAGAATCCGAATCTTAACAAACGATATACAACGAAAGGATCTCATTTTAACATAGGTTATTTATTTTATACAAATAGTTTGTAACATACTTTATTGTATGAAATAGTATTACGTATGTATATAATATAGTCACATCGCTGGTCATCTACATGACCAGCATCGAACCACCTCTAACCTCAGAGCTTCGAAATGTTGGACCAACATAATTTTATATTTCGATAATGGCTAAGTATTAAACTTAAATTATAGAAACGAAACCCGCCATATTTAGTAGTAGTTATTAGTTAATATTCATAAAAATCCTATTTCTGTTATTTACAATCAGTTTTATAGGCTTTATGAAAGTACTTGGATGCTGTTATAGACGCTGTAATTAATTAAGTACCTGTGAAACCGGCCTTATTTTTTTTTCATTCAAGTTTCATTCTCAGTCATTAACTTGAAGAAGTAAACTGACCAATATACAAAAAATATCACATGGCATGATTAAGTGTCGATTTTAAAAGACATAAGTATACCATGAAATATGTTTCTTATATTTTAAAAGACTTCATGCACATACTAATGTACAAGGTGGGCTTAATGCCATGGGCATTTTCCTCCAGCCAGACCTTTTGTGACACAGAGATAAAAACAATGGTCGATGCAAGATCAACAATATTAACATTAAGTGCAATAACGTGTTTAATATTAAAGTCCGAGTATCAATATTTGTTACTGAAATTAAACTTAAATTAGTAGCAACCCTAAATTTCTCAGTCTCAACGATCCTATAGAAATAATTCGTTAATTGTATTGTATTTATGTATTGTATCTATTATATAATTTAATTTTATCACTTAGATTTTTGTATGTGAGATTAGTCAAATATAAATTAATATTGATAAGATTTTGTTGTGTTTTCATTTTCGTCAATTGCTGAATTCTTACAAAATAGTAGATTCAATAAAAAACACACATAACATCACGCCTTTTATCCCCGAAGAGGTAGGCAGAGGTGCACAATTTGCCACTGTAGATTGTGACACCCACTTTTCACTATTTATGTTATGAGTCCAATGTATTAGGGTGAGCCTATTGCCAGGCACAATTCCAGACTCCGTGCTACTTTGCCCGATCCAGGAATCGAACCTGAGACCCCTTGCACGGCGGTCGCACTTGCGACCACCCGTCCAACGAGTTAATAAATAAAAAAATGCCAATAACTGATACACATAAATAGTGGGTAAAACGAGGAAATTGAAAATTATTAAATAATATGTTTGCGATTATAACCTAACCTAATGTAATTAAAAAGTGGTGACATTTATACAATGATATTATAAATAATAAAAAGAGGTAGATATCGCACTGGCACGCAAAAATTGTTGCGAACGAATTCAGACAATTGTCGTAATTTTATAATAGCTATCTCTTTCTGTACCATACTTTCCGTATTATCTGTCGCACGTAGTTGAAAATGACATTTAAGTACATTTGTAATAAGAACGCAACAATTTTTGGACGCCGCTTAGTATGAACGTAGCGTATCTTCTTTATAATATCATTGCATTTATACGCATCTCCCGACACTCACCTTTTTTCGAATAAAAATCTATAATGCGAACAGTAGCGCCATCTGTTACCATTTTCATGCATTAACTAGTATATTTTCCCATGAAAGGTGTTCTTCGCGTCACCCCATTGTGTTACCTCTAGTGACTTGTAGTTGTGAACAACTTGTACAAGATGGCGACACCTGTGAATAAAAAGGATTTTCCGGAGAATTAATAAATTTTTCATTTCTGATAAAAATAACACTAGTTTATAAGGAAACCTTCAAGTGCGTAGATCGGTACATGTTAATCATTTTTATATCAGATCTAATATTTATTTGTAATCTTCTATTACTTAACTTAGATACTTAGGCGTTTAGACTCAGCATTTAACTTACTTACTAATAAGGGTAAGCAGGTTTTTTCAAGTATGGAAAGAACTAGAATGTAGGACTTGTACTTGGATCGCAAGAATTAAAAAAAAATGTTGACTAAATGAGAAGATGAACGTTGTTTACTAGGTCAGCGACAATAATTGTGTTGTGCATTAGTGTTAATAATGTTGTGATAGCGACTGATCTAATAGTGTCATACGAGATCCCTTCAATTAAGAGACGGAGATCAAACAAGCCAGAGACAGGAGTGCGGCGCGCGCACGCTGCGGCCGCGCCAGTCCGAGCGGACCCCGGCGCACGCCCGTACACTGCTCCACGCTTCACCACTTAATCTTGGCGACGTAAATACTGAAACACACGTCTCGCCACCACCGCGCCACCACCGCGCCGTCACCACGCTCTCGTGCCAGTTCAAGGACTCTACGTGACCACCTCGAGGTGCTAACATAAAGGGCCTTCTCTGTCACGTATACAAACCACCTGATTTGTGTAACATTTTTTATCTAGGATCTTTCACCTTCAACACAAATATCTTATCTCGACCCAGCTTCCGATTGGATTGTGTTCGACGTTAGTGAACATATCGGTCAATGATTGAGTGAAACGTTAGAATGAACTTTGGTAAAATTCTAAAATGAAGACGCGCGATCGTCGAGCTAAACAAGATTTTCGAGGAAAGCAGGATAAGAAGGGAGTGAAGCAGGAAGTGTCGCGCAGCGGTAAACGGCACGCGAACTCTGTTGGTGCCGCGGAATCAGCTGCCGCGGCTCGCGAGCGCACCAAGAGATCCGGCGTGGAGGCTGTCAAGTTGCACCTGCAGGTGACCGGCGACCCCGGGAGAACATCACGATCTGCTACATCTGTAAGTTTTATTTATTACATATCTATGCCCCATTAAAGAAATCTTAAAGGAAAATTAATTCACTTACGTGTTTGTACATAATAATAAATATTAATGCGCGAATTTCAAATTATGAATTAATTCACAAGGCAATAGGTATCTACTCATGTAGTTACATGTACTTGTGTACTAGTAAACGGAATGATACTCCGCGGTCCTCGTGATTCTGACGTACCTACGCTCGGTTAAGAATTGTAGACAAAACAATCAAATTAACGCTTCCATGTAATACGGTTGTTAACAAGACCACAACACGCGAGTGATGTACCACAAATTATAATACAATCGAACATTGTATTATTGACAAACAGTTGGTGAAGAAATGTTGGTCCAATTGTTGGCACAATTAGTAAACATCTGAAACACTTGATAATTTTATTAAAATCGACTACTGAATGTGACTGATGAATTTCGACTCATGATCATGTTGCCGAGTTATGATCTCAATATTTTCATATATGGAACTGTTTCCATAATACTGCATGCGCTAATAAGACTAAACAAAGGGCAAAAACTTTTTCACGACAATAATTGTATTTTAACGAATATTAAACAAAGAATTCCGTTCGGCTTACGTCCATCTTTGATCTGTTAAGTAAATAATATTAAAATATTTGACAATATCCTGACCCGTTTGTTATCTTATTACCTGAATAAATGATAAATGCAGTTGCTTTGACTTTGAGGCGAAAACCATGTGATCCATTTATCACATTTACTGAGATCGTGACAAACAGAGATTACTGGCCGATGTTAGGGCTTATGGTTATCGTAATCAGAATGACTGGAGAACATAACACATCATAATATTACACATTTTTCCATAAAAGAATAGGGCAAAGGTATGCTTTAAAAACTTTTTATTTATACTACTGCAATACGTTAATTTTTTTTAACTTTATATATAAAGTGTGTACAGGTGGACTTAATGCATTGGGCGAATTAGTCATTTTAAACTGAATCGAACAACATCCCATATTTGAAAGAGAATTTGAGAAGTGACATAAAAATAGTTCATAATATTTTGTTAGGTACTACCCGGGTGTTGAGGATAGGAACCCAACAATTACGACTAACCATAAGACCAACGTGGTAGTTCAAAAACCATAATTTTTAATACAAACCTCAGTCACATGGTTTCGCAACTAATTCTTTAATACAACAAAAGTTATATTTAGATGAAAAACAGATTAAAATAGCGACATATATGAATGTATGTTTGTTTGTTTGCTTACAACTATTTGTACCGCAAATATATATCTAGCGTAAATATCTTGAACAAATTACTTCTGCTTACAATAGAGCTAATAATGAAAACTAATTACACTTTACAAGAGACAAAAACATTCTGAAAAAATGTGCATTTTGTAGCAAATGGCGCCAAAATGCGTTAAATATTTTTAAGGCATAATGACTACAATAACTAAATCCTTGTAAATTTTGTTTGAAATATGGTTACATAGATATAGGTATGTACATATTAATATTGCATTTGTCTAAAAGCACCTTTGAAATATGAGACATGTTTCTATACTTTCTATAATCTTGATAATACTAAAATAATATAAAACAAGTTAGACACACGAAACCGCATACCTAATTAATATTTGTTTCATAGTTAATCTCAATTAGAAGCTGCAAAAAAAGCATGTTTTCTTTAGTAGCCAGAACCTACTGATCATCATCCTAGAAAAAGAACTACCGCTTCTCATAATTATAAGCACTTAAGACTTAATTGTCTTAATGGTTCAATAATTAAGTCATAGAAAATATAAGATCGAATGTTGGTCATAGATTGCATTGACTTAATACAGTGAGAACGCAAGTCTGTGTTTCGAATTCAATACAATCTCCTAACAACTTAAATGGACAAATTAATTACATACTCATTTCGCATGAAAAGTGACTGTGAAACGATCAGTGTTTAACCAGTAAAAACTTTAAAAAGTTAACTAAAATTAAGTGTTTATTTTTTGCAAGACTACGATTGATTGAGATTCCAAATACGGTTATCCACTTAATACTTAGTTTATGTGCAATCGCAGTGCATTTTAATCATACCATACTGGTATAAGAAAGTGGTGAAACCTGTCGGTCCAGCCATCCAGTATGCCTGACGCTAGAAACTCGTTGGTGAACGTTAGTATTACTAGTATTTTATTTCCCCAGTAAATTACTTACACTTTTCCATTATTTACATTAGATAGCGGTTCGCCAGTTTGTTTGTTGTACATTTGTTTTTCTTTTTATTTCCAGTTCATGTACTCTTTACTGTGTTGTTGATTTAGTTGATTGTGAATACCACTGCCAAGCAGAGGATTTTGCATCGATCCTCAAAGTCGAATTATAGGACTCAAATAGGAAAAGTCTTGTTTCTTTGTATAATCAAATAGGTAGGTATTATAATTATAATAACATAGCACACCTAGAAAGGTACGCCTTTCCCTGTAAGTGTACATTTATTAAACCGACATAATATTAAAGACATCGTGAACATACAAATGCAAGAAGTATACAATCGAGAGGCTACGTAATCATTTATTTCATTAACATACACGAAGCTTTATTGCTCGGTCCAGTAACGAATGCATTAATAATATCTACACACATAATTAATGACGCATCTTCTGCGTTTGTTGTGGAACATTCTAGAATTTTAATGATAAATTATAGCCCCATGGTCTTTTGGAGAGTACGAGGGCTATGATACGTCTGTCGTGTCATAGACGGTCTTGTTCGCTTTGCTGTACGGCGAAAATTGTGACCACGGGTCTAATCAAGAAAAGAACAAGCTACTAGATCACTCTAAGGAAATTGTAAAGGGTCGATGGCAGTCAAATCTGGCTAAGATTTAGTGTAGATCGATAGATAGAATCTGGCTAAGATAGGAAAAGGCAGGCAGAAAAAAGACCACAGCCCACTGTGACAACGAATTAGGTAAGTATCACATAGTAGACAAGGCCCTACTACAGTTTTGTTTATCACACAGGCTGTTGTGATGCAACACGACTAGGCTTCTTTAATTGAAACGACACTAGTCAATTATTCCTAATATGTTATGAAATCAACAAAGACTTCATTTATTCTTTTGTACACGTTGTCTTCTTCGTATTTAGTATCGAAAATAAACTACACTAAAACTTTTAAGGAGTGGTTATGTAAGTCAAAAATGCATAAGCAGAATAATAAATACGTTGGAAAGTAATAATTTTCCGCTCAAACAACTTCTAATAAGTTATGCAATCACCATTTATAAAATAGTAACCTTTCATTATATGAAAGTCAATAAGACTAGATCTATGTACTATTAAATTCCTAACCATGTTTTTTTTTCGAGTTGATTCCTGTCCTCAATGATCAGATCATATTTACATGACATTTTTGCTCTTATCAATTACGCTATATTGTGCAAGAAAAAATATTAGCACTCCTAATTTTTTGTAGTAAATGCTACCAACAAATCCTATCAAATAAAATATGAAAAGTACGAGAAACCCATTGACAAAAAAAACAAAACAAATCTATTTCATAACTAACACCTCTCCAGACTTTTAACATTTTAATGCTCTAATTCATTTCGTCCTAAATGTTCAGATAATCAGACAAGGAATATCTGTCACTAGATAAGGCGTCTCGTGATCTTGTTAATATGCAAGATAGTGCAACTGGAGTGGTCAGAGTTCTTGACAGAGTACACACCCATCATAATCACCATACACTTCAGATAAAAACTGAGTGTGGATTATGGTTTGAGGATAACGTAACAAAACAAAAAGTTTGCACTTTCTAGTCATTAAAGGTCCTTGTATAGGTCCATCAACCATCAACAGCCTATAATGCCCCCTGCTGAGCAAAGCCCCTTCTCACACGGAGAAGGTTTGAGCATTAGGTAATCACCACGCTTGCTCAATGCGGGTTGGCGATTGACTTGTATAGGTCATTCAGGATAAAATTATATATCGTTTAAACTGGTATGTAGGGCATTATGTATGTTGTAATGGTAAATAAGTAATTATTATCTTTACACAAAGAAAAAGTTTCAAGTTAATTGCAAGACTGAAGATTATCTGTATTTTTTTATACTCATTATGCCCTAGCATTGTGACTAGTGCCCGAGGGATGGTCAGCAGTATTCTCTAAAATTTTACTAAACTGTGATCCCTATCCTGACTACTAATCAAGCGTAAAGATTATGGCCAACCATCTAATTAGACTTAGACTTCAACAGTGAAAGTATTCCAGTTCCAGCTAAAGATGACAAAGTGTCCCCATCGTAACACAAGTGCCATTGCTTACTACTATCAAAATTTATGATAGGCTTCCAAATGACCTAAAAAATCTTAACCTAACGTCATTCAAAACAAAATTATTTAAGTTTCTGTTAAATAAGTGCTACTACACAAATAAAGATTTTCTCGATGACAAATATTGCAAAAACATTGTTGTGGAATAGTACACAAATATATAAGTAGAAAATAAGTGTAATATTTGTACACCGATTCGGTAGAATGTATGAGACATTAATTAAGATAAAACTACATTCTGACAAATAAATTTTACATTCTTTACTTTCTTTCTTTCTTACAAAAATTGAGGAAGTAACTAAAATTTGCGTACGTACTGCAAATGCCATTCAAATGCTTATCTATAGTGCGGCTCGTTAAACTCGCATGCGACGGCCAACTAATGCATAGCAACGTTATATGAAAAAATAACTCCACAAATTGTTTGTAATTTTTCCATTGACCACTTTAATACCTATAAGTAAGTAGTACATTATTGCAACGTGCCTTCAAAATTACAATGTGACATTAAATTATATTCTGACTACGTTTTTAATGCTAATCACTAGTAGTAGCTAACCTTTCAGGCCTTAGTCATGGGTCTACCAACTCATTTAGTAGCATAGTTTTAATTCTCAGTACTACTACCTATCTCTCCATTGTTTGTGCTCACCTCAAATTGCAATAGCAGCTTCCAACATCCTCATGTCCTAGTTTTCTTCAAAATCAGATGTTTAAAGAAAACCGGGTTATCAATTTATTGGAGACGCCGACAAAACAGATAGGTATCTAAACAAGAACATGATTGCTATCACGACATGGAATGAGTCAGGATTAAAAAAAATCATAATAGATTTAGAAAATGAGATCAAAGTAGACCAAATATAACCTTTTTTCTAATCTACTCCTTCTATAGTTTGTTCTAGTTGGTTTCTACTATCGACCTCAGCACGTTACGTTGACTATGCGGGTATGACATGTACATACATCCCAAAAAAAAATACCTATAGAATGCACGTAAGCAACGAAAAATGGGAAAAAACTAGTAGTGACTGCTGTTTTTTATCTTAATACTAACCCA
Organism: Spodoptera littoralis; assembly: GCA_902850265.1. Taxonomy (NCBI): domain Eukaryota; kingdom Metazoa; phylum Arthropoda; class Insecta; order Lepidoptera; family Noctuidae; genus Spodoptera; species Spodoptera littoralis. The sequence goes on along the minus strand of LR824536.2, from coordinate 8,674,314 downwards.
CTTCAAAATCCAACTAAATAGAGTCATTGGAAGTAAACAAATACTTTTTGATACGGCGACTAATCATCTCACGTGATAACGGGCACTTCAATCTGTCCGGCGGGCTACAACACTATATCTGATATAAGGAATCTGATATTTACAACATGCACATTTGTTAAAGAAAACTATCATTCAATCGTTCGAAACAAACCAGTGTCCACCTGTGTGGACTTCGCATCAAATATAAATACTAAACCAAATATATTGAAGTGAACAATTACCACAGTAATTATGAATTAGTTCAAGTAATTATCTCGTCGCTAATTGTTCACAGTTTAGCTAGTGTTAATAGCCTGAAGACATTCTTGGTGGATGTGCAAATATTTCATTAAGAGGTATGTCAATTACTTTTTGTTGACTTATTAATATTTAAGTTGTCTTTTTGTTTAGTTTTGCAATTTAATTAAATAATAAAGTAAGTAAAATACTTGTAAAGTAAATATTTGAATTGCATTATTATAGGACTCACTTTCTTACGCATTAGTCACTGTATTTTACTTAAATAATAAGTACAGTATAGGAAAAAAGGTCTTATATTTTCCTTACCTTTTGAAGATTACTTGTTTATCAATCTACTTTTATCAATGCGGTTTGCGTTTGCAGCATATGGACGATCACGCCTTAAGACTATTCACTAACAAATAGTTAAAAATCAAACGAACAGGATCTAACAGGATCGTGTGTTTTAAACTTATAACAAAATAATGCTAATTCATTCTCAATTCTATTATTTACTTACTTAAATCTATTGTCGTCATAAGCAATGTTGTCGCATTGTTAGTACATCGTTGACAGCTGAGAAAATCGTGAAAATGCGTTTAGTAAAGTATTGTACTAGGTATTGTTTAGATTAATAACTGAAAGTCGTGATTTAAACATTAATAAGTGGACCTTTGGTTAGTAACAGGGCGTTACGAAGAGACTTTGTGGCACTCTGTAAGCTTTAGTCAAAGGTAAAATAGAATCTTCATCATCACCATCAGCTTCTGTCCGTTCATTATAGAAATGTTTTTCCAATAGCCCACCAGAGTTTCTAAATATCTTATTAATTATTAATTTATCTAATTTAACAGTCGCAACGGTAAAAACCAATTACAGTAACTGAACAGACCTATAAAATAACAAACGATTAAAAACTAAACCAGTAAAGCAAAACAGAAACGTTCTATCTTCTTTAACATAGCATTGAAACATTGTTTTGACAATTTTGTACGTACCTGAATTATTTTTGCACACCGACGTTGAAGGTAAAATAAGAGGACCTAAGTTATCTATGTAAATAAATAATTTTTGAATTTAAATTTTGAACAGACATTCCATCAAACATCCAACATTCTAACATTCGACCTTCTATATTTCGCAACCAACTACTGGCAGCCACTTTTCAAATTCATACTGTCACTCTCCTTATGCGAAGGAAAGCTATAACGAAATACCCTTATCGTATAATCCAATATCTTAGATTGAAGTTCCTACTCCATAGAGTTATAAATTCCCTTAAAATGAGCTGGAAGTCACGTGTATGATAAATTGTATGTTTGTAAAAGCATCGATGACACAGAAGAAAATCCTATTGTGGGGCAAAAATATGTTATAGAGCCAAAACTAAGTTTATTGTGAATATTGCTTGAAAACATTAATTTCAAATAGTTTTTCAATATAAAATTTTAAAACTAGATTATATCACTATTGTCAGGGTAATACTTGAACCTTGCTCTCATCAATACAGGAAATTGATCGATCGCCGTTGATTTGATTCTTATCGGAACAAATCTCAAAAATCAATTGTGTAATATCAACCCTATAGCACCTTGAATCTGTATACTATCAGTAGGTACTTAAAAACTATGATAACGTGACTAACAAACATGAATCTCCTAGATGATAGAGATCAATATCTAACCTACAGACATGTGACTATCATCAATCTATGTGTGTAATAAAATCTTAAGTTTTTCAAAGAAATTGTCTATTTTATCAATCACATGGCTTTTGCTGATATTTGGTCTTTTCCTCGTGTGAATGCTGCATTTTCTAAGCGCAACATAACATAAATACCCTATATGACCTTCTCTTAGAATGGGGCAACAAAAATATCAAAAATTTGAAAAGGGAATTTACATAATTCTTTTAAAAAACCGACTTCAAACCCCTCTTTTTTTTTAAATCGGTTTATTAATATACCTTTTCGTAAGTGAAACAAACATTTTTCTGAAAACCGCATCGAAATCGGCTCAGCCAATCGTGAGATAATCGTGCTCAAATATATATACATCACATACAGTAGAAACTGGGAACCTCCTATTTGTCAGTTAATAAATAAAATATAACATTACCCATTATGTTATACACACATTAACAGCCTATTAGTGGCTACTACTGACCAAAGGCCTCTTCTCACACAGAAAAGGTTTGAACATTAATAACCACGCTTGCTCAATGTGGGTTGGCGATTTCAAACTTATAATTAGAAATTATAAGTCTAGGTTTCCTCACAATATTTTCTTTCACCATTTGTCAGTAACATCTAAATCACTACATGGTATATAACAAAGTTACTATCCGCCTACTGTCTGTCCATATGTATGCTTAGATTTTTAAAACTACGCAACGGATTTTTTGCGGTTTTTTTTAATACATAGAGTGATTCTTAAGGAAGGTTTATATGTATAATACATGCATATTGCATCCGTTCGAAACCGGGCCGGGTCGCTAGTAGTCTTATAAAGTACAATTATAACTCGGAATAGTCCCATTGGTACTTGCTGTTGGTAGGCTTTGAACCCGCACCCCATACCCCATATGTATTTACAACAATTATAGGTAATAATAAATAATAAGATATTGTCGTCAACGTGCCTTTCAACCTCTAAAACAAATCCTGGTTAAAATCTAATGTTTTGTATAACCCAGATGTTTGTTATTATCTTAATCAGATTCATCATCGTCTCGCCACTTTATGCTACTGACGAACACTTTAGCTTTACGTGACGCAGACACTTCAAATGCTGCGCTCCTTAGAATTTGAAAAAATCCGAGCACTTTATAATAAAAGTCTTCATTTATGGATGAAATTAAGAAAAACCTAGTCTATTTCTGTCTAGTTTGAAACAAGTTCATAATCATCATTTACTATTTTCTGCCTGCCATGTGGGTACCCACATGGATTTAGACAATTTCTCTTGACTATGTGCAGACGACCCTATAGAATCTGTATCAAAAAAAAATCTTTCGTCTGTAGTATTAGTCCTGTTCCTGTCCTATAATAGGAGGAGAAAGCTCTGATAAAGGAATTTTCTCGGGAATAAAAATTATCCAATAAGAATACAGACACAAACTTACAAAATCAACAATTCCAATCAGTCAAATTCATTTAATTAGTTTTCAATCTTTTACTTTTAAAATGAAAAATGTATAAAAATCTTGACACATCGAATTCCACTTAACCCAAGACCTCATACTCAGCTCAACACTTCATATCAACAAGAACACAATTGAATAAACAACTTGAGTTTGAATTTGCGAACCCAATTCATAGTGTTACATTTTTAAATAGATAAGTATCTAGTTATTCATATACTACTTCATTTAAATTACTCAGGATTATAGTCATACAGACATATAGACTCACATACAAATGTAATTGTATTTATGATTAAATCTAGATTAGTTGGGATTAGAAGTAGTGTAGTAGGCGCCCATTAATTGAATGCTAATCATTGAATAGGATGTGAACTAGAATTTGGCTCATTAGAAAGGTTTTATTGTTCAAAACATGGGCTTTGCGATTTTGACGTCATAGTTTTTTCGTCCTAACATATGAAATTGGACCTCACGAGTATTAAATATTTCTAATTAATTTTTCGTGAAATAATTTTATTCCATGAACATGCATGTTTTTCATTTTATTTAATTTTAATTAATTTTGAAAGACCCGTGAATAACACCTAATTCCTAAACGAAATTTCTTCATATTCACATTATTGCTTAATCACCATTCTCAGCTCTAAGTCCCCACTATCAGCCCCACTACTCACAACTTTCTTTTACTTATACTTTCGTTGCGTACGTGAATACCCAGCAATTTCTTTTCTGTAACATAAGCTGCATAGTACTAGCACTGACTTATGGCATTCCATTGTTACGTTGCATTAAGATATGACGTAAGTTGTGACAGAAAGAGATGATGAATAACATACCGTATCCACTTAACTGATAAAGTAAACACCTCATTATCCTCCTAAGCTTAAGGATTTATTTCAGACATTGGTTTATTCGCGTGGCAGGTGTCAAAATTTTTAAGAAAAACAAAGATAAAAGATGAATAATAAACAAAAAGATAACTAAGTCGGTCAATTGGAACGTAATATTGGATGTAGACGTTCACGACCGATAATGTAATGAGTTTCTTTCTTCTGTCAGTGTTCATCTCGATTAGGATCATTATTGAGTGACGGTACGGAGTTGAATAGTATTCAACGTGAAGCCTACCATCTGCCCTGCATACATATACATAGGTATACATCTATAACAAGCAAGCATTTGACAGTTGACCTCTTCCACGCAACTGCACAGAAACGGCTGACTGCACTGTTCCCGCGTAAACTCTCACATCTAACTTAAGCTTTTTTATTTATTTAACCAGTATATGTTTAGTTTTCTGAATTCTAAGAGTGAAGTTCTTGTCATAGAACGAAGATATGTTTAACCCTTCGGCCTTAGTCAATACAAATTTTCCATTATATCAATGTCTCAAATGTCAGTACCGTAGGAGCAAGTAGAAGCTTGTATAACAGAGTCGTACGTAGCACGTGATGGCTCCTTAATTTTCCTCCTTCCGCTTTACATATTATTAAACAGGTTGGCATCATGTGATCGTATGATTGCTTCAGAAATTCCCAATCAAGATGAAGCATCAGTACATTTGTGTTTACAGTAGTAATCATTGAATCTGTGTCGATGGTGATCACATGGTGGTGCATTGGTTTGTTATGATACTATGTGCGCACGCATACGTAAACGCTGAAGATTTATAATTCCTGCAGTCTGGACTTACAATTGATGGTTGAAAGTAACATGATGATAACTAGATCGTCAACACATTACAGTACATTACAATTAACGTTTATCAAAAGTCCTTTATTTAACAAAATTTTCTTTAATAAATAAAAGAATAGCACTATACATTTTTTGTGAATAGGTACTCAAAACGGCACAGATGAGCTCGTCTACCTGTACCCAACAAAGTCATGTGTGTTTAATGTATTTTTCAGGTAATTAGAAAAATATGTATTACAAGGTGTGAGATATAAAATATATTCTACATAGTTGTGACTTGTAAGCCTTGCATGGCAACGCATCTTAATTAGTTGCGGTATTTTTCATGACCTAATCAATAGTTTGTGTGTTTGACATTCAGCGCGCGACTCGTAGATAATGTAGCAAGATTACGACTAGAGGAAACATAGGCACAATAAAATAAAAATACTAGATAACCTCGACATGGTTGTAAAGAATATAATAAAATTAAATTGATCAAAAATAAAATTTAAATCTAAATATAAAACAGGATGAATAAAATCTTGCGTTCTTTACTATGCTCTCAGCTATGGTATGTCATTCGAAACTGTTGTTGATTAGGACCAGATTTTTAAAGAATAATAGCTTTTTCCGCGCAGTGTTACACGCCCTGCTCGGTGCCTATTGATCGTAGCGTGATATTTTTAGCCCACAGCCTTCCTCAATAAATGGACTATCCAACGAAAGAATATTTTTCAAATCGGGCCAGTAGTTCTTGAGATTAGAGCAATCAAATTAACAAACCCTTCAGCTTTACATTACATAGACAAAAAAGTGAATATAATAGTACAAGATGAAAAAATGGTCACGATATGTCGTTTATACGTGCTGCTATTGCATTTGTTATTATAAAATTCCTACTGTACTCTGTGTCTGTCGTCATACCATAGCCTGCATCAATGCAATAAAAATCCTAATTACATTGATCAATCTCTTTTATTATTATCGCTCTATCATTTTCATTGGACCATGATTAATTGTTTGAAATAATTATTAGAATTTCTCCAGCAATAAAAAATATAGTACCTACCTAGCCAAAATTATTTTAATTCATTGCCTAGTACACGACATTTTGTAATCTACTTTATTTACGAACACTTAAGGTTGATTTTTGTGGTTTAAAATGTGACTTTAAGCTTATGTTAAAGTACATTCGGCGAATATACACATAAAGATATCTTATAACAATCAAGTCCATCGTTCTATTATCTCCTTGACCCTGGTTTTGCGTAACCTCATTTTAAATGATTCTTTTATGTATTTTGCAAACGTAACAGGTTTATATTGTAACAATGTAATTTTGTAACGAGTAATACAACACATTCATTGTTACGTAGTACAGTAAAAATGTAATGTCCATCTGATATTTCCAACAGTGAAAAAGTGTTGATCATCCACTCGATGTTAATTAACTAATCCCAACTTTTAATGAAATCCGTTCAAGCGTCAATTAAAAGTTACTGCCTAATGAATAATTTTAACTGAAATGTCACGTGTGACCAAAATGCTGAAATAAAACCCTGAGTGGTTTTATCACTTTCTTCTACGTTATTGTATCCAAGTATATCGTCTTAAGTTCCTATTAAGTGATCTCTGAAAGCGAGTTTAATATTTCATGAATACTTAGTAATTTCATTTGGCTCTCACTCAGGGAATTTCATATGTTCAAACGGCGAGGGCGACGCCCGTTATTCGCCGCCTAATGTACCCTCGTAATATCACAAGCCGATGGTATAAGAGACTTAAGTATACATGCTTATATGCATCAGTATTGTTAGAAAATACAAACAATATAAGTTGGAAACAACAAGAAAAAATAAATTGTAAATCGTTGCCGGGTAATAACTGCTATCAAACGACGATACAAGAAAACGACATTACACAGTTAAGGGCCACGGACTACTTGAAAATTATAGTCCGGCTATGTAAATCTAGTCATCGTATTTACCATAACATGCTAACACAACGGTGAGCTTCTCTATTGTTTACATGAGTTTTGTATAAAACCAATGGTAGCGGTGGATTGGCTGCAGTTGTGTCCAAGCTCTTATGTTTTCAATACGTTTTCCGGGTGCTAATCGGCTACCATCTCGTGACAAGATAGAATTAACACCATCTCATAATAAGTGAAACAAAGACAATCCCTACATGGTCCATGTGGATGACGTCAACTGTGATCGTTACTGTGATCTGGTGTAGGTATAAGAAGGTGTAGCGGAGGTGGTGACCACGTGTTTTCAAAAAAACTGAGGTCGTGTAAGAAGTGTAAACGTGAAGTATTATCGAGTGCCCTTAGTCGGGGCGATCACGTAGCCAGTCAGCTGACGAGAGATCCCGCCGCCGTGCCGCCGCCCGCCGCGGCAGTCCGCCACCGTCCATACCCGCGCTGTGCTCTCGCGCCCTAACCCTTATCGCAAAAGGTATGGCCTCGTGATTCGGGGATCACCTGTCGTAGCCGACGCGAGATAGCATGCTATCAGTCGTTCGGATCAAATGTTTATTGTGCCTGTTTATTGTTATATTATTAGTGATGTAATTTACGACGTTCGACAGTATATAGAAAAGCGATTTGTTCGCCACTACTATTATCAAGCTGTAGTACGTTGGTTTACCATGTGTCCGGCTAAAGTATCCGTGTTAACGGGTGGTATGTGAATTTTTCCTCAAATATTTTCAATGCATTCAATATTATTTGTTCAAGTGTTTTGTGTGTTATTTACTCGTTATATTTTATTGATATTTGGTAAGTTTTAAGAATAAGTCAAATAAAACGGTGGGTGTTAATCATCTCAAAAACAATAATTATCTTTGAAAGTTCAAAGTTTTTCATTAACTAAGTGTAACGATACCGGTCTTGTTTCGCATAAACTTTGACAAAAGCTTCGACGTTGATTTAATAGATACGGAAAATAACTTTCATCATCTACATTATTAAGTTTTCAGTTCCAGGCTTAAATAAAATAAATAATACCTAATCAAAGAACTTTATTTTGGTATTATTTAATAAAACACAAACAAGACATAATAGTACTCTAAATGTATATGTTATTGTGTGTTTATTTTAACTAAACTATATACCAACAATACCAATGAAATGATGTACCACAGTAGTACATTAAACTCACAACAAAATTTGATAGTCATGTAAAATCAAACACAACTATAGTTTCTATTCAAAACAAAGGGTCCCAATGTTATAGGTTCAAATTACAATCATAGTTACGTAAACATTGTCATAAAATCACTTGTAATGATGTCATAAAACCTGATAGGACGGGATCGCTCAAATAACAGTTATTGGTTATAATTGTAAACTATTTATTCATTATTTACAACTCAAAAAGGAATAAATGCTGAGTAGTATACAAACAAAAAATATAAATACTTTCCACAAAAAAAAATCACGAGACCCAAAAAAATTCCAGCTTAATATATCAATGTTTGTTCAAACACATACCACAGATATTTTACAATACCTACCACAGAAAAAAAATTAAACAAAAAAATTCCGATAAAATAATCCTTCGTTATCAAAATACTGTCTATACATACATCTAAGAATAAATATTAAATTAAGGTTTTTGTTGTGTACTTTAAGAATTATAATTGTGTAACATAGATTTATACATATACCTTAATTAATACTACTATGGAGTTGCATATCAAAAAATGTCGTTAGTATGATAGTGGTGACACATCTGCTGACACCCAGTCCTATTCACAAGCAAAGGGACCAACTGTGCTAAAATCTAATTTCGATTTTACGGCTTCAGTATGGGAAATCAAAGGTTAGTTATACATTTATTCAATAATAGACTTTATTAACAATAACTTTAAAGTGGTATAAGAAAAATAATCGTTTAAATAAATATATTATATAGTATAATAATTTATCAATTGCTATGTTTTTAAATTAAGTATCTTTTTTTTTTTTTTTTTTTTTTTTTCTATCGCGATGGAAATCCTCATGGACTTCCCGCGTCGTGGGGACGACGAGGGGGCGTGCCGGACTCTTACCGGCTAAAACCACCGCGGTGTTCCTTCACTGCCTGTGACCGTGACCGGGTTGCCCTTACGGAATCACCACATCCGGCAGGCTTCAATCTACCGCTATGTTTGCGGCAGGTCCGCCACTTAGCGGCCTAGGAGGCTGCTTCCCTTCTTCGAGTAGCGCGCGTGGAACACTACGCTACCGCCTACTCCCGCCTATATAGCGAACGTCTGACTCCCCCGGTCAGTCGCCCGCAGGCCTCTCCTCTCATGGAGGTCGCAGATCGGCTGCCGCTTCACGGCGCTGACGACCGGCGCGTCTCGGCGAGAGGGGAGAGAACTTGACGCCTCTCTCTCCCTTTCAGCCGCTTCCTTTCCCAACATGACTTGTTCACAGAAGGAAGCGACTCCGTCCCATGCGCTCTCGCTGTCGACCATAGCTCGTACCACAGTCGACAGCGACAGGTTTACTCCCGCCGAGTACTGCAAAGAGTTCACGACGCGGCTCTGCCCATGCAGTACACTCTTCGAGCGTGTGCCGCGCCGTATCCTCCAAACCACCATCACAGTGATGACACGCCGATGTCTGCTCCCGGCCTATGCGACACAAGTACTTTCCAAAGAGCATGTCCGGTAAGTACCTGCGTCAACCGGAAGCTTAGGACACCATGTCCTCTTTCGATCCACGCCTCCATGACGGGACTTACCGCCGCTATAATGGCGTGCCCTGCGCTAGGTTGCGCAAGTCGTGTCTTCCACTCCACCATCACATCACGACGGAGTTCTATTCGCCGCGCCTCGAGAACTCGAGGTGGATATCGCTCACCGCGGGCATTCAGCTCCCCGCGCCACCTGTATAGTGACGCGAGAGCCTTTGCTTCCAAGTCCCAGGGTGGAGAAAATTAAGTATCTAGGCTTGATACTATGTATATAAATTGTTTGACAATCGTGCTCTAAATCATAGCTGATTTTGTTAAATATTCAATATTATTTTCATAAAAATACAACCAAAAAATAGTCTTAACTATTATTTGATTTGACGCTTAGGACATAAATTGCAAGAATTATAGAAATACCAATAAAAAGAAAACAATAAATTATGTGACATTTTCATAGTTTTTCCAATAGATAATTATCCGTGTTTTCCATTACGCTCCTCCAATGACCCTGAAATAAATGGATTCCATTTTTATAGTTAACAATAACTACCCTGTGAAATGAGCAGTAAATTGCAAGAGTTATCTGTTACACGTTATTTCGAAATGGCAGGCAAAAGTAGGCAATATAATGAAAATAACAAAAATTAAACATTAAAAATAGTTCTGTGAAATTAATACATTGTCAAAGTTAAATCAAAACGTTACATTTTCTTGTCATGTAAGCAGGCCATCGATAAAAGCGTAAGTAACGTTATACATTCTTGGTAATAGGTTTATTGTATTTCGTCTGTATCACTACATAGTACAAAACCTAGTCGCTATCCGCCGTCTGTCTGTCCCTATATATGCTTAGATCTTTAAAACTACACAACGGATTTTGATGCGGTTTTTTAATAGATAGAGTGATTCTTAAGGAAGGTTTTAAAGATAATTATAGTTAATTATAATTGTATTATATATGTCTTGTTGATTCTTAATGTCGTTTTTTATTTGTGTATCAGCTCAAGGTTTGGCTGGCAAAAAATGCCTAAGTTATTATGCACGGCATTTGAGTGCATTTTAAAATAAAATATCAAATGAAAACTGAAACAATACGATAAATGACTATTATAGATTCATTAACAACATCATAAATCAGTCATTATTATTCTTCGCACACGTTGACCACAAAATACTAAGAACTTATGTAAATTCATATACAATCACGTAAATTGTTCATGTCACGTTAATCTCGATTTAACTTTTGTTATACAGACATATAAATCGTTGTTATAAATATCAATAGAATAACTAGAATGCTAAGTAGCATTTCATGAAGAAACTAAATATAAAACGAAAGTAATTAATACCTACATTACAGTAATTTTAGTGAATTTCGATTTTCCTCTATTTTCCTAGACAATACATTATATGTGTTATAGATATATGTATAAAAAGCACTTAATGCCAACTGCTCTTTATATATACTTATCAAGAACCTCATAAGTCGTACTTGCAAATTAACAAAATCATATGTCACACAATAGTGATGTAGGCGGATGCCTTAGAATTTATTTAAAGTTAAGTCACGCGGCATTATTTATAATAATTAAACCTTTAATGCATTAATTTGAATATTACAAGCAATAAATTATAAAGCAATTAAATGTAATATTGCACAGCATAAAAAGTTACAAAAATAAGGAATCTTATCGAATCATATAACGATAATTACTTGTAATCGTAACCTCAGTGGACAATAACGATACATTAATATTTTTTCTTAAAGAAATGTGGTGAAGGTATAAATGCGTCAGCGTAGAGTATAATCAATAGGTTCAAAAGGATTAAGTCGGTGCGTCTGTCTGGCATGTCCATACGTTAGCTCTAAGCCGCACCGGATTGCGATTGCAAATACTGAATTTACCATTCGGCTTTTTCACCATTTAATGGAACGCTTTGATAGGGGTTTAAATAAATAAATACGTCTTCTACGGTACTCATTTAGACAGAAGAATATTATAATAAACTCGTATAGACATAAGGAAGATTTTGTTTAAGTTATCATGAGTTTCAGTTTTGTAAAACAGTTGCAAAACTTTAGTATAGAATACTAGTCCAATTAGTGGATCGTCTAAGGCTTACCCGAGGGGGTATAAAGTAAAGTTTCAGGGTAAAGAATAGAGGTACTCTTTTCTACAGTTCATAGCATTTCGAACTTATAAAACTAAACTTTTGAATACTTTGAAAAGTATTGATTCTCCCTGTAGTTCTTTAACTATAATATCCTTGTACTTCGGTCGCTAACTGATACAGACGCAGAAGTCCCCAAGAACCAGTGTTCGATAACTCATATTTCTAAATGATATTACCTTGGGAGAGCGGCCGTCACAAAGTTACGTATAACTAAACGGAATTGGAATATTAATTACAAAGGAAAAGTACAATGTTGTCTTCTGTTTCTCATTAATATGTAGACTCTATACATTTATGCCTCGTCATACGATTTGTCATCGTTACAAAAGCGTCGACTAATTCAATAAGGGATTATTTGATACTATCGTTATGTAGGTAGCAGAAATTGATGCTAACAATTTATTGTAGTGTTAATTTTTGCAACTATGTCTCTATTTATGTAGGTATGCCAAAAATTTGAATTAAGTAATTCCAGTACAGGTAGTATTCACAGATGACGTCATTTTAATTTTCGAGCTTTAAGACTGTAGAATGAGTATTTATATACTTTGCGCTAAAACATAAAAAATGTGTGATCCTACCCAATTTCACGGTAGAAAAAAGTGAGATTTTTATAAACTCAGGGTTTTTCAGTGAAGCATTCTAATATCCTCTCTGGAGGCTATTTTAATTTGTGGTGACCTTTTACAATGACCCTCTTTGACCTTTTTTTTACATTTTTTTACCAAATCTACTAAAAGCAATTTCATTGCCAAGTTCTTAGATTTATCTGACATTAATTCTAAATCCTTACTTACAATCCTTTGAAATATAATTCGTTTCAAACAATTTCGCTGTAAATATGGCCAACTAGAAGTTGTAAAACAAACCTTACGACTACGGAATAAAGACACTATCATAGACAAACCATACGTCACTATAGATGTGCCATACGAATTTGTACCGTATTACAAGAAACATCCGTTAGACGCATTCAAATAACTCAACCCATAGGAAGGACGTCGCAGGACACCTCGACCTCATTATCAATGATAAATTTATCAACAACGATGATCGTTTTACAAATACTCATTCAAATAAATATACAAAATGTGTATTGTGGATAAATTGTCATCTATCTGTGAGATTGTATTGTTAAGTAGTGAGGCTGTCAAATTTATAGTGATCCAATTGGCATGGGTAGGACGAAGCGAGTCAGTGCAACGACCATCGTGGACCCGTGGTTGTCAGTGTCCCCGCGTAGTAGAACAAGACGTACCTAAACGACAGGACGCGAGCCACCGGCCCCAAGCATCGCCACGCTCAATTAATTGTTGTTTATCATACGCTATGAATATCTCCAACTGAATATAGTTCACCATAGTGACAGTGAAACTAATCAACGCCAGCAAAATGGTCAGTATTTTTCCAATTGTTCGTATATACTATGTAGTATACCCATTCTCTGACATTTATCTATATCTGTGTAATGAATCGTTACGTCTTCTTTCGAAGTTTCGACAGTGACATAATATTGTTTTGATTGGTTCTTGAATTGTTACTCTGCGGTTAAATTCATGGGAGTTGCTAGGTATATAAATATAGTGCTTATAATTTATGAGACATGAGGAAACAACTCGAGGCTTAATAATCAATTGAACAAAAACAATACAATTTATGATTTATATCACAAAAACTTCAAACTAATCATAAGGAAAAATGAGTTTCTCGTTCTACGAAAAACAATTACGAAGATTTTTTCATTTTCTTTCAATTTAAACGTTTGTATTTTATTAATTTAGCGTCGTATCCACAAAGGTCTAAGGTTCCAAGAACATTACGTATTCAACTAGGATAAAAGCCTTTTATCACATTCTCCTAGAACTTGATGCTCCCCAGACTCCGTCGAGTGCGATCCCATTGCGGGATCTAATAAAACTCTTTACTGTGCGCTATAAAAACTTCATTCCTTAGTTCCCTCGTGTCGACACTTACGTGATTTATTTTAAATTCATTCTCATAAATTGAAATAACTTGACTCCTTACTGACATAGTGACATTATTTTGTAACTAAGTAGTTTTGGATGTTATACAGTTTTAGGTTTTAATAGATTTTTTGTATATGTATATGTATACTTACCTATAATATACAACATTTGAAAATATGTTTGTGGTAGCCGTAGCTCACTACGTTAATGAAAGTTTTCATTTTCTTTCAATTTAAATAGAGGTATATTTTTCAATTTAAACATATAGTCAACACCGTAATAATCAGTCATTTCATGAAAAATAATTATTTTCTATTAATTTAAAAGTGTGTATTATATTTAACAAACATCGTTTTATCGTAGAAATTCCATTACTATGACAACATACTTTAATAGTGTACCAACAATGTACATTCAATCAAGTCGAAAAACAATTGCCGTCGAAGATTTTTCTTTCATTGTTGTTTCAATGTTTTCCCTAAAGTAATAAATAGGTTCATACAAAAAGTTAACTTATTTACTGGGGAAAAATAACAATACATTGTATCGAATTTAGTCAATACGCAATATATATATTAATGTCATATCGAAATGTTCCTATTGTTAATTTATTTTAGTAAATATAGTAAATATGTTTAATTGTCAACAATGTAACAATGGCTATGTATATATAAATAAATATAATATTTTTATTTAGAACAAATGCAAAGAAGATTATAATTACATTATCTTGTTGCATGTACTGGCAGGAATATAGATATGACAAAGATAGATACTTTTATAACAATTTTATTGATGAAATGTGTAGTGTGTGTACATACTCACGTTTTTATGCGCAACATTTTACAACTTACACGTTTAAAAAGAAAAATAAAGAAATATGGCTTCCTTTAATGATTACGAATATTGTTTCAATCTAAATTCGGAATAATAAATTAATTTACGAACTAATTCATGATAACCATAAATAGTTAAACACGCAAATTTTACAACAGCATTTAATTGACAGACTTCATTTCGTATATAATTTATTAATATTGCTTTTTTATTAGATTTTATTGATTGTAAAAAATTATCGACAGAAGCACGTCACATATCTTTAGTAATAATTTGCGTATCATTATATTATATTGTGGTCATACCAATAAAACTAATGCGTTGTTTAAATATCATAAATTATCTGCTTAACCGATTACTCGCCAATAATTGTGGTTTCATTTAAAAGACAATCAGTTTTAATGAATACTTAGTGGTAACGGTACAATTTTAATGCGTGCTTATTGAATATACCTATTTGATGTTGTCATTGTAGGATTGTGGACATATCGTGATGGTAGAGTTATCCGTTGCCCTCAAGCCGATGTGGTGCTAATCATCTTGATTATACTGTAAACATATTGAAACCCAGACCTTTATTGACGGCCTTCTGTCACATGAAAGAGATTAGTAACCAACATAGTGTTCACATTGACATTATCAACACAAATGTTAGCTTTCATAGCGAAACGTTGTGAATACAAGTCCATTATAGACAGTACTGTGTCTCAAATTGACTTATTATGATAATACACTTTTCACATGATCATAGCTATTTGCTAAATATCTTCCTGAATAGCTCAATTCAGAATGCCAATTTTAGTCACAATGTAAACATCTTAAACTCTTTGTTATGCATTTAGGTATAGAAAATATTTGTAATATCACGTGGCTTAAGAACCTACATATCTTAAAAACCCTCATATAACCAATTATAGGTTCAGTGGTGAACGGCTACCATACTTCTGTCGGTATGGTAGTCTCCAACCCAACCAACTAGTCAGACGGTCTGACTCGTCGTCGTCGAGTCGAGTTGTCTAACGCAGATCTCATTCTAAAAAATAATAAACGCAATTCGGAGACAATGATCGTGATAACCAAGCGTATCAAACGCTGTCTCATACTTATGTCATTAGAGAAGTTCAGTACAATGTGTTGATTACTGTCATAACATAACATTGCCCCTGTTTTTCTAACAGAATTATACTTTTTCTTACGCAACTTAATTGTGTGCATGGAGTTTTCTGTATTTTATGATTTTAGTGACATAAACAGAAAGCTTATCTTTTCAAATACAAACGGTTTCATGCATTATTATTCTCCAACATGTACTTATTGTGCAAAAATACATTGCTTATGCACACACAACAGCCAAATGACGGAACTTCATGTCTCAGTATATTAGCTATTACTAGCGCTTTATTTAAAAGACTGTCAGTAATATAGATATTTACAACTCTTTTAATGAGCTATTAACGAAAAATACGCCATTGTTTTTATTCAAAGTGATGATGTTTGGAAACTCATAACTTTGTTTTACGTCACGTTGGTCACTGAATGCAACCACACGTTTCATCTTGCAGAATGGCAATCTAATAAATGTTGTGTCGTGCTTCTTTAAACATTATTATATGGCTATTCATGTGTAATGTTTATCTGTCCATAATAAGCTCATGTCCTAATAGCCTAAATTGATATTATACAGATGACATGAAATTTTCAGTTCATAATAACAAGTTACGAGACCTAGGCTTGACACATAATACCTACGTATCAACTAGTATCAAGCCATTTGAACCGTGACGCCACTTCACTTCCTAAACCATACTATGACAGTAAACTATTTGTCTAAATAAAAAAAATCTTGAACACGGTAAATTCGTCATATTACTGACTATAGTATTTCAATGACTAAGGAAAATGTACAAAGGAAAATAACGCGATTCGTATTCAACACAGGAAACTCATAAATGATATTTTAAAAAATGGAACTGAATACTTGGCCTCGCTGACCTACAGAGTCCCAAGGGCCGGTTACAACGTCTCATTGCTAGTCCACAAAGGCCATTGTCCTTTACCTTCTAATTAAGATCTCATAACACTACGTCACGTGGATGATTGGGTGAGCAATCCGTTTAATTGTTTGGAAGCGATAAGCGTTGCGGGAGCGCGTATCGTCGCATACGTTCGTATGAACATGATTGGAAACTCGTGGTCGCCTTCTCGTGAGTGATCATGTGATTGTGATGAGACCACTTAAGCAAATAAACGCCACTGCTGACACTCGCGACCGCTGCCCGCCGACAATTAGCTTAAGACACACTCACCTAAATAATTCAATGGGTCGCGACTCGAGCCTCAACTACGAGAACGATGTTAACTTAATCTACGCCTCCAGCACACGACTACTCCAGTCATTTGTCTGATTTAATTGTTAAACTAGCTCTATCGACGAATCTGTTCATCGCAGTCACTAAAACCTAGCAACACAAATGTCATACAATTTAATAAAACAATAATGTGAAGTAAGACTTCTTCGGACTTTACTATTTATAAAAACATATGACAACCACTTGTTTATGTATGTAAATAAGACAATTTCATGGCCAAAAACGCACTTAACCAGTATTCCGTAAATGCATGGCCACTGAAGCAACTAGGCACTTTGCCAAAATAATTTAAATACAAATTTATTTTAAATGTTACTTTTATCCGCCCACCCACCTGAATAAGCTTGCAAAAACACTTAAGATAACGATATACAATAATTATGTTATTTGTATTATAAGGGACTTAAATAAACTGTCCAAGATTAATATAGACAATAAAAAAAATCAAACCTGTAGTTTCAGAGATTAGTCCGTTCAAACTAACAACTCTTCAGCTATGCCAATAATAGTTAAACACCTACACATGTACATTATAATATCAAAAATATAATATATATAGTATAGATTATACTGGAACATCTAATCTAAATATAAAAGTAAGTTACTAAGTGAATTCGCAGACCAACGACTTGCTCTACTATTTATAGCCAAAATCTGTATAGATTTGTTAATCTCTATATATACATGCCTAAGCAGGTTATAAAAAATACAATAATCCTATTAGCGTAATGTTATCATCCTTGTGACTTTAAGTAAACATAATTATCAGACAAATACAGATGATTTTTGTAAATACTGCTGGAATTTGCACTATTGACAATGGCAAGTTTCGAATCATTTTGTGGGAAATTCCTTGGCAACTAAGTGATGTTCCGGAAAATATTGAGGTATCTTTATATAGATATATCAACATCAACAGCCTACAAGTGGTCACTGCTGACCAAAAACCTCTTCTCACATGAAGAAGGTTTGAGCATTAATCATCACGCTTGCTCAATGCCGGTTGGCGATTTCAAACTTATAATATGAAATTATAAGCCCAGATTACTTGACGATGTTACCCTTCACCGTTTATCAATGGTGTCTAAATAATCTTAGAAGGTACTTGCTTATTTTCGAACCCTTATGCATGAGTAACAGGCGTCTTGAATCTCCGGGCGACCACGACTCTAGGTATATTATTATACAATCTACATACTTAATCTGAGTAAGGAGACCTGATTGGAATGAAAAATTCCATCTGCACTTATGATATGATTCAAAATGTCATGATTAACACAATCTTGTTATGTGTATCAGTTTTGAAGGTGATATTTGTTTGTCCTGCCTTATCTCCCTTGAGGTTGGTCGAGATTTCTATCAGTACTGATATCTTTTAGTCATGTCATCCTCGTATGGGTGGTTAATATGCAAAGCTTGGTCGTGGAGCTTCTAATTGTCATTCTAATTAGTAATTACTTTAACAGGAATCTGTATGTTAATTAGTGGTGAGGAATCTTTGAATATACTTTCTGATTTTGCGCTAGAAATTATGATAAAAAAGAGAAACAAAATTTGAACTTAACTCGTCGAGTACCGTATTTATAGACACAATTAAAGAACAATAGGTTGCGGTCACCGGTGACCGCTTGGTATTTGACAGTTTAATAGACAAAATTTGAACTAGAGTATAAATTAGTAAGAATCTATCTGAGGTAGGTAAATAAATAAACAAACATAATTTTGTTTTCCTTCTACCAAAATGGTGAACTTACTAACAAAATAAAACAAAAGGTCACATTGACCAAAAATAAACAAAAACGGAAAAATAAAATAACATTTCTTATTTTGCTAACATTTTGTTAAAATGAACCATTGTTCGTTTTTTTTATTATTCTCATAATATCAAGGAAACACTAGTAATACTACTACATATTTGAATGTAAGTAAATTCAAATCTAGGTACCTAAGTATAAACAGATGATCTTATTTAAATTTTTGTACAATTTAAATTTACAAAATGGCTGACCTGTGTATAATATATTACGCATACGATATAGCGTTTTTTTTAAGGGGGGAAAATCATCGATTGACTGCTCCCGCCTGGGTGAGGCGGAAGGGAGTGTTAGACTCTTACTGACTAAAAACCACCCCGTTCCTTCTCCTGCACGTCGAGCCGGAGCCCCGGTTACCCGTTAGGAGCATTACAATCTTTTAAATTGATTACATAATCATCTTTTAAAAGAGAACAGAGATAGGGACCTTTGGAAAAATAAATCTACAATTTTTGCAACCACAAACACCACACCCACAATTATATATCTGAGACCCTTTGTCAACTTGATTTTAGTTACAAATTGGTAATACTAAACCACCATCAAAATGACGTATACACAGTATAACGAATACAGAGAAGCCACGCCTCTAGTTTATAGTCCTTAGACTGCACAAGAGTCAACCTATAACTGTAGCTCCAATCATTTGCAGTACAATCACACATCATTGCGCACATTGTGCAGTTACACGACAGACCACCGACTCCCAAGAATAACAACTATAAGAAGTAATGAACAACAAATCAGTGGAGTGTTTTAGCACAATACAAACAATCAGCACCTTTAATATCTCCATTGATGATAATGCACATGTTTATGATGAAACAAGTTATTAGCACAGCCACGGAACCACGTCCTCACGAGGCATTGAGCCATCGCCACTTAGAACTTATCCGCGAAGTCTCCGGAGGCTTCTTTGCTGAAGCCTGAAATTGAAATTTTCAGTCGCGCTATTCTTCAGTCCACTGTCAGACATTGACCGACGCGGGCGCAGCTTTTATCCGATAATCGCGCGCTTTCTAAAGTTTACCTATTCCAACGTAAATTGTCTCAACATGTTTCGGACTACTGACACTATGGGGTGTGTGCAAAAATGATCAAATGTTAATTTTTTCCTTTTTTAATGCTGTGCTTTCATTACGTTTTTATATATTTTTTTATAATTAGAAGATAATTGCTAAAACTCTGTGACGTAAAAATTTTGTACTGCAATTAGGTACTTAATGTTTTGCAATACTTATAGTTACTAGTGCAACAGACAAGGGACCTGTATTTTTAGACAAGTTTTTTGTTATACATATTTTTGTTTAATACTTAATTAACATTTAGATATATAATTCCCACAATTTAAATAAATTCTAACCTTATTGCTAATTCTGCACATGAAGAATATTATTTCTATAATTCTTAGAAGCATTACCATCCACATGCATTTACAGAGTATAATTTTAACATGCAGTGATGACACCCAGACCCTAAAATGTATTATTTCTCTAATATATTATTATTATCTCAAAACTTCTTTACGTAATAAAAATGCATTTTTATTAAATACTACAATATTTCTGTTAATGAATGCAACACTTAAATCTAGATTTTTAAACATTTATATGTAGAAAATGTTTGATCAGCTTTATATAATTTCGTGCACTTGTTTAAATATGTATTATGATGTTATCAAAATAATTATAATTGGTTGCATCTTGGTATTTTTAATATCTAGAAAGTTATTGTTGTAATTTCATACAAATTTATACTTATTTTTAAATTTAAATTATACTTATAATTTATTTTATGATTCCAGGTTCGTAAGACGAGCATCCGAATGACTGCTATAAAGGAATATCCCTTCGACTTGAGTGATTTACAAAATCAGCCGAGCGTCGCCGGTGACACGCGACCTACGCAAACGCAACCTGCGCAAACGCAACCTGCGCCGACGCAACCTACGGTAGCGCAACCAAACCCACCGTCGATCAAACCTCGCGTCTCTGTCCCCTCATTAGAAGGAAAAAGAAAAGTTTCTATCATGGCTGATGAATCCAGTAAGGACCGAGAAAACCTCCCATCGGATAGGTATGTTCCAAAGTTATTTTTTATCCTTTCTACCTCTTGTAGCCATATACATATAGGGTTGTCACTGATTCCTTGATTTTAGCCTTAATTCGTTTCGACCTTGAATAATAATAATAAATACTACAAAAAAGAATTAGTGAAATCGGTCCAGCCATTCACGCTTGATGCCTTAACCAATGGAAAAAGGGATTCATTTTTATATATAGGTATATATATATAGATAATAAATTAGGTATAGGTACACCTAAACTTTTCTGCGCAATCTTACTAGGTATTTATTGATTGGTAAAATCCGTACGAAATTCCGTCTGGTACCTTTGCGTTTATAATAAACGAGAAAAGAAACTTATTGTGATATGCACGCCTATTCAATACAGTATTAAAGTCACCATTAAATCGTATTAACTAGTAGGTAAGTCTGTATTGATTTTTCAAACAATAGTTTTTAATTATGAATAGAGGTTGAGTTTGAACAAAGAAAACACATCTTTGTAATTTATGTGTAATATAGTAAGGCCTAAAACAATAAGTATTTAGATACCTATTTCATTTTCTCAAAATATACACCGTAATTAAAATTAATTTCATAATATTTTTGTACTAACATGTCCCGTGCCACAAATTATTCTCTGGAGGTTTATGAAAAATCCTTAAAAATACAAATATAAGAAACTAGCGCCACCTACAATTATTAGATAGAACTTACACCATGCGCTCTTAATGTTACAAGTACATAGTACGGTAAACAAACAAGGTATATTGACATTGAATAAGTACTGTGTCCAGTATAGTTTACTACAATCTTTACTAGATGGCGTTATGTGTGACGCACAGCTTTATCGAATACGTAACTATGATAGGATTAATATTTATCATAATTATATAGAAGAATATCGACATGGACATATGTATGTAGTCTGCCTACTGCTTTGGAAAGTAATTAACTTTGTTTTAAAATTATGTCAAACAAATTCAATAGTACCTATAGGTCTATACCTAAGTTACTATTAACTTAGCAAATCAAACAAATGTAATAATTTGGTTAAGTTGTACGGGAATATAACCTACGATACCTTACTCTGTAACTACCTTATATCTATTCGACGACCCATTAACTACTCAAAGCTTTGAAGTAAATAAAACTGTAATTTCAGAACTTCAACAAATGTTCGAAACGGGTAAAGTAGGAGTCGATATACATAATTATTGCCCACGAAACCGTTGTACTTAAAATCCTTCCTAACATTATAATGAACTAATTTCATTCTAGGATTTTCCAATAAAAGCTAAATATCCTTCTTCGCACTTCCAAGTAAGTATGTTCGCAAAAAAAAAGTTGCTTGAGTACTTAAAGTTTTTTTTAACCGACTTCTAAAAGAAAAAAAGGTGTGTATGTATGTATGTTTGTACGAGATTATCTCGCGCTCAGCTGAACCGATTTTGATGCGGTTTCATAAAAGTTGTTACACTTAGGGCCGATTTTTCAATCATCAGTAATTTTTTAACTGTAGAATAAAATTTACATTTGACAGTTTTTAATGTGGAAGAATTGTTAAATGTGCAAAGTTGTTCCTGAGTTAAAATTTAACTTGCATTGGAAAAATCAGTCCATGGGAGAAGGTTTTGGTATATTATTAATAAATAACCGACTTCCAATAAACAGGAGATTAAAGCCGGTTTTCTTAAAATTAATTTATAAAATAATTATTTTGAAAGTGGTGTTAAATGTAAAAAATACTTACTTTCATATTTGTACTTTAATAAAAGAAATATACATAGATATATTTCTTATTAAAGTAATACCTGGTCCAAAGAGGAGATAAGTAGCTGAAGAAGACAAAGTCACGTAGGCATCACTGGAGAAGGCCTTTACCCTTTCTAAGGTTCCGGTAGATTTGAATAAATATATTAAATATAAACATATTACAAGGTACTTAGAATAAACAAAATAAAACTAATATTTTAATAGATTTTAAGTAAGAAATTTATTGAAATAAAAATGCGTTTTTATTTACTTTATTTTATTTATACATAGTTAGAGGAAGAACAGGAAAATTAGGATAAAGTTTAGCGCCCTCATTTAAACTTGGGATAAGGGCTGAGCGAAGAGATAATGAATACAGATAGCTATCGGGTCATTGATTTTATAAATAAACTCTAAAATCAACCACAAAACTAATTACAAATGTTTTAATTCGTTAAAGAATATCAATTTCGTACATTACTGTTTCATGAGCGTTGAAGTCTTTTATTCTTGACCTATTTCGTAATACTTACTTTCTTAGTTCAGAGCTTGCGTTATCATATTTCTTCACTTAACTTATATTATTTAGTATGGATAAGTAATTATAAGTGTTATTAAATTATAAATGTTATTAGAAATTGAACAAATACTTGATTATTATCGATATTTTATCAATATTCGCAACACAAGCAACGACCGCGCTAGAAGCTTGAGCAAACAACGTCTGATAGGCTCGAAGTGCTTCTAATGTCTGTATACCTTTCACTAAGCAATGGCTCACTCATACAGCATACATCCTCCCAATACATACAATTATAATAAGTAACACAGTTCCTTACGCTCATCACGTGACTCTTGTTTGTGAAAGGCATAGACCGTGGCCAGTCACAAGAGAACCCTGCTGACTCATATCATATCCCTTTGTTGTCTTTCATTAACATACATGGGGGATAATAGAGGTCAAGTTAATTGGTCGGAACCAGACGTATGTAGGTATCACATGACTGGCGTCCAAACAATATTGTATTGCAATAATATGATAGATAGGAACATAGGCGTCACGTGCCTCGACTCTTAATGTAATAACGATTACATTTTTTTTTCAGTCCCGTAGCCAACTTTATTTTTAGATTAAGAAAACTTGTAATTAATTTCAATAACTTATGTTCTAGGTTAAATTAAGTTGAGCCAACTTTTATATTTACTTTACGTATATTTTCGCATTGTTAGTTTTAAAATGCTGTATATTAACGTTCTCAGTTAAAATACCTTGAACTGGTAATTATAATCAAAATGAAAAACCCATATTGTTAAAAATATGTATATAAAATATGTAATCTGAAAAGTCGAAGATCTTGAAAATCGGTCCAGCTGTTTTCAAGATAAAAATGATACCTACGTGTCCAGTGCACGTACCTATATTTACAAGCAAATTGAAACAGAATAGAAAATTCCTTTCCTTTAGTCGTTAATTTCTGAATGAATTACCTATTGTAAATGGAAAATGTTAGATAAATGGATATTAATTGCTTACAAACAAATGAGTATAAAACGTTCAGCGCCTGTTCACCTTGTCAGTGCAACCTACAGAACAACAAATGGCAGCCACGTTCGTTTTTCCCGTTTGTCCGTACATAATATAATATATCTAAGTGGCGTTACATCTGCATAACACCTTTTTGTAAAGGCCCACGTACATGATCGTAATGAGACTCAATTAATATAACTTGTTGTTCAAACGGTACTAAAACACCTTTTCAATAAATCTTGGACTTCAGTGTCAAAGACCTCACGAATTTATGTAGATGAGCCTCCACCGTTCAGCATCTAAATAACATTCGAAAGAAATAACAATGAACTTGGTAATGACCTCTATAGCGCGCAAATTTTCCTTTAGAACTGTTTTTTTAACTAAAAAAATGTTTTTTAAATGGAAAATCTGACGATATCTATAGTTTAATAATAGTGCGCGTGGTCGCGTAGCTATTGTGCACTCGACATTATTACGTCTGCTGCACACAATGCCAATGCCTCACGTTAGTCACACTTCATAACTATGGGTTAAGTAGAAACGATAAATTTGACAGTTTTTGCGAGGAATAGACCAATGCCGCATGG
Source organism: Spodoptera littoralis (assembly GCA_902850265.1). NCBI lineage: Eukaryota > Metazoa > Arthropoda > Insecta > Lepidoptera > Noctuidae > Spodoptera > Spodoptera littoralis. Next base: position 8,649,444 of record LR824536.2, on the reverse strand, counting down.
AAGTAGGAGGTAGGGGGGGATCAACACCTAACCTCACGTATCCACTGTCCTAGTAAAGGGTCATAAAATGATATTGGAATTTTCTCTTGAACCTACAGTAAAAGTACTGCAGGTTCTCAACCAGGTACTGAACTTAATTAAAGAAATAGTTTCAACTTAATACGATTTTAGAAGTACTCATAAATATCCAGTAACTTCTATGACATTTCTGATAGGGTTAACGAATACGATCTCTGTATATTTTATTAATTTATTTTACGTCCATGATCATGCAGTAATTTAGCCTAAATTACTGCAACAAGTTTTATTTTTATGATGTGTGTGCTACTTCGTAGCGATTCTTCTAAATGTAATAAATTTGTCGAGCCTTTGATCGATCAATATCTGCGTGACTAATAAGTTATAATAAAATAAAAGTACTTATTTTTCTGTTACGTAATGACCGTAATTATTATTTTATTTATAAAACCTTGAGATCATAAGTTGGTACCTATAGAATGAACTTATGAAAACTGATTATTGGTTTATAACTTGAGCATGCTTCATGCATCGATATAACTTGAGCTTCATGCATCGGTTGCCTCGGTTTATAAGCCCCAGTTGCAGCTTGAAACTAGTTGAGTACACTCGAACAATAAATTGTATAAATAAGACGTTTCATCTCTAGCTAGAACATTATTGAAAGAATAGTACGGCTTCTATTTAAACAAAATAAAACTTTATTACGATAATAAAATCTATACATTAAATTATTTATGGAAACTTCATTATATAACGAATAAAATATAATAATAATAAAAGTTAGTAATCTAACATTATTGTAGAAGGTGTAAGAATTTTCCACAATTTTTCTCAGTTTGTCGTAACGAAGAGTAATTTATGTTTCAGTCAGTTGTTTCTCCCCTTCATCGATATAGGCAAGAAATTTTTACATATGAAGTGAAGACTGCATAATCAGTTAGGTCACCGAAATAATGATGGTACTACGTGTCCCTTGATGTCTTCACGTCGAGTCGTCAACAATCTGGATTCTGGCCTTTCTTAGCACCTTTTACATAATACATTCATCATTATTAAACATCAATATATCTTCTCTCTGTAAAAACGAATTAAACACCATCTTTAACAAGGCTTAATAATTGACGATACTTTTGGAAGTGTCATTCATATTTCCTCTTCATTATCTCATTTCTTCTATTACTTATATCTAATAGGAAAACAGTTCCCTTCCTGTATGAAGCTTTAGTGTTTCCTTATTGTTAATCACATCTGCTGCCATGTGCTAGTATTTGTAGGTACCGTTACATGTTTACCTACACATTGTATTTATTCATACACGCACGGATACTCGCAAAGTTTCGACTATTTTGAACAATCCAGACAACGCGGCGACATTTACTAAAGCCGTGCGTTATAACAAGATGTCATGCTCACAATATTCCAATTAGGAACCAGACGCGTCTAACAAAAGGTTTCAACCTATGTCGTACTCAAGCCATTCGTCACACTCACACATTGGATATGGTTTATATTTACACAAGGAATTTTTATTATAATTTGTAAACGTACGACGATGTAACTCATTTTATATTGATGTTTGAAACAAGCAATTTAACAATCGTTTATTTTTTTCAAACCGCGACATTAAACATCAATACCTATCACAGGGAACTATTGTTCTCTTACGCATTACTTTAATATTAATAGATCATATACAAATACAATGCACCTACGACTTTAACTAACAAAGTTGAAGGTACCAGGTGACAAATATTAATTATTGTTTACAACACTTGAATAAAATCAAGGAGTTTAGCAATGACACGCAGCCTCACGTACATAGGTACTAATTAAACAGCCAACGTAGTATTTTATGTACCCGGGTTACTTCTGCGTATTCATCACATACCTATATGCAGTTATCGTTAACAGACGACATATAAAACCACATGGAACAAATCACTTGGCTGTTTTTAATCGCGATTGCACACATTGTATCGATGCGTGCGGAAGAATCGGAGGCAGCGGGTAGTGCGGGCGGCGCGGGTGCCGCTGTTATACGAGCGTTGTTTGAAGTGAGTAGTATAAACACGGTCGCGACGCCTCGGGCTCATTTAGTCACTCATCACCGAGTCTGCGCCCTGTGCAATAGTTCGCAACGCATTTTTATGGCAGTGGGCCTACTGTTGTTCTTTAGGAAAATTTTTGCACGTCGGCCAATGACCGGCCAGCCGGCCGGCGAAACTGAACGTACAGAGGCAGTCACGTGCCCGGGGTGAGGCGCGGCGGCCGACTCGTTCGCAGCCGAACCTTCTCTTATAAGATGCACATTCGCCGCGGCATAGGTGTGGAGCGTGCTGAGCCGAGCGGCATGCCCCCGCGTAAACCAGTCCTCAAATTCGCCCGCTAATCTAGTTATAGTGAATAAGACTCTCTGAGTACCATGTAGGATGTCTCACAGCAGCTTAAGTTGTCACTACGACAGCTACCTACCGTCAGATTCATCTCTCGAAACAGACGCACTCAACCGTCATTGGTAAGTTACAAATTCACCCATATTTATACAAAAATACGTGAAACTTTCAGAAAATTAATCAACTTACATTTGAAAAATACGTAAAATTAGTACAAGGGCGTAATTTTATCGAGTCACCTTAAAAATTGGTAAAGATATTTTAATTGAAATTGTGCGGTTAAAATTAATGAACTAGTTTTACGTATAAAATTAATATTATTAACACATAATTACTGTCAATTAAATTCGGCGAATTTTGTAAAACGAACTACTATAATAATAAGCAAATCTAACTAAGTTTCAATATTGTTACTTGGAATCTAAGTTATTGTCACCCTTATATTCACATTACATGTGAACACAATGCATAAACTCCTTCAGTCAATTTAATTATGAGTGAAAATACTCTCGTCTCTAACAAGTAAATACATGAAAAGGTTCTGTTCACAATAACGCATCCAACACTGTAGAAGGGTTTACTGAAATTTTCACGAACATATTGAGCTAAGTTGAGTGTGATACCGCGCCGCCCGTTGCAAAGCTAGACGCGTAATTATTTTCATTAATATGTGCTATATAAAATCGAAGCCATGGCTAAGGTCGTCGCAAACGCATACTTCTAGTTATATATGACCCACATTTACTATCAACAATCCATCGTATAAAGATTGCTTGACATCTTGGCGGACACCGCGTCATGTTAACATACGGACTGCACTACCGACATGTTTTTATTCATATATGGACATCGGTATGACTCCCTAGAGGGGACGGTCATCATGAGACTGCTATTATCTTTTTAAAACACAATAGGTTCATGTTTTCGGTATGCTTTATTATTAATTTCTGTCACAATATACTTGTAAAGAATCACTTATTATTAGCCCTTTGTTAATCTGTCACGCCGCATCGCACCGTACGCCGTATTTAAGTTACCAACTGCAACAGGTACTTACTTTCACTGAATGGATCACTTTCTGACATTTTAATTAGCGTAAGTCACAGATTTATCGGTAAAAAGAAATTCTTGCAATCACCACTGTTTAATTCGTCACCATGTAGTGATTAATCTAGTTCTGATTATGTCAAAAGCGAACTTTTGATTACACTCCTGAAAATTAAATAAACATTCAGAAGTAACGTATAAACAGTTACAGCATTTTGATATAGGGAAAATATACGATGTAATTTTTAGTAATAACAAGGATGTTTTGCTAATCGTTGAATGTTTGTGTTAGACCGATTCCTGAAAAGATTGCTGAGAAGCAAAAATACGAAATAATCATCGTCGGAATTAATTTATTTCGGGTTCGTGTACATAGTCGGTAATAATGGAATGAAGGTTTAGCATTGGTCCGGTTAAGCGTAAAGTTCCAACAATTGGCTGTTACATTTAAGTGACTAAACATTGACCCAGTGCTCTGCGTGTAATTTGCCGTCAATAAAGTCTTTACCATGAACTCACCTTGCGGCATGGATTGATTAAACAATACACGGAGTACTGTGTAATTTGTGTTCCACACGTTACAGTGACACGTGGCTTGTAACAGCGTGCTAGCAACACTGCCTGAAAACATTCTATTATCACGCACAATATTTATTCAATATAAATAAACGCGTACGTTATGAAGTTTACAGGCGGAACCAAATATATCGCAAATTAATTTAAACGTCCTATATACAACTGAACAGAATTATGTAGATGGTTAGCATACGTATTGTTACTGTGATATAGGATTGTAAAAAAGGGGAGATGTAAAAATGTTCGTCTATATAATTTTGTAGACGAAATTTTTGTTAATGTTAAATTGGTACCGCTATTTTGTAATCAATGTATACATTATCTAATGTTATTATTAAAAGTAGTACAGACTACTTTATTTGCATGTCCGTATTATAATATTACCTTCAGCGCATGTGTTAAAATTGTAACGTAACGCAACGTCTTTGAGTCGCTCGCATGAATACCAAGTAGCGTCTGTTATTTGTAAAGACTCATTCACAATTGAATCTGTTTCCACGAAACTTTTAGAAGTATATTTGTTTAAAAAGTGTGAGAATTTTCAGAAGTAGTCTATCGCTAATATTCTTTCTTAAGTACTTAAAAATTTTAGTGTTAAATGAGTAGATAATTTTAAAAATGTATTTGTACAATCTAGTAATAGGAGCGTGTCACAATTTCATATATTTTCAATCTTACTAAACGTGTCGTGAAAATTTAAATGGCATTGTAGTAAATGCTACCTCCTGCGCATGTGAAATCAGATCGTGGGAAAAAATATATAAATCCTTCTTACAGGTCTTCGTGGAAGTTAAATTGTACTAAGCTAGGTAGTATAATTCCTATTTAATAGGTATATCAATTTATGAGTTAACTAGCCTATAACTATTATTATACATTTACGAGAGTAAACTATTATTTAGTTCATTTATATGATACTAGAAAAATTGTTTAAAGCAACATTAGTATAAGTATCTGGAATAACCTAAAGTCAAAATTTTCCACAGTGACATAATTAATTATTTACTATTACCATTTCAATGTAACAGAAGTCGGTTTGTTACGTGTTTAACTTCAATTTTATTTAATCAATGTTTATAAAATTGACGTAGATAATATTCAAACAATGTGTCAATCGAAACACGTGTGTTTGATATCATTAAACCATATGGACATTAGACATAAAAGAAATTCTGTAAGGAGTATTAACATTAATTGTATTTCAAACCAAAAACGTGATCCTCCTACAAATCGACTTAAGAACAGATTATCATTTAGTGAAGTCAATTGTTTATACGAATGAGTAATCGCTGTATTATAATAAATTATTTGCCAAGGTGACACTCGATTAAACAGACACGTATTAGGACAAACTCGATAGCTTCAACTTGAACAGTGGTGCCCAGCGGTGACGACCTCGCTACAATACACGTAGGACGTAGGTCGCGGATCAAAACCAGACAAGCCAACCATTTTATTTTGTTGTTTTTTTTTCAACTTTTCTCCGAAACAACAAAGGCAAGCTTCGTAACCCCAAAAAGAAATAAAAAGCAATATGTATCCTTCAAACTGCAGCGAATCTGCGTGGTTTAATTTAAACTACGTCCCGTTTTTTACTTTCTGGTTGTAAGAATCTAAATTATGATAGCCTAGATGCTAATAAATCTAGATTGAAATATGTTGTCTGATGACGTATAATAATTTTAATTAAACATAACATAACATCACGCCTTTTATCCCCGAAGGGGTAGGCAGAGGTGCACATTATGCCACTGTGCAATGTAACACCCACTTTTCACTATTTATGTTATGAGTCCCATGTAATAGGGGGTGAGCCTATTGCCATATACTGGGCACAAACCCAGACTCCGTGCTACAACTGAGATTTTTTTAAATTATTTAATTAAATTAAAATTACAAAAAAATCAAATTCTATAGTAACAGACGCAAGTAAAGTCGCAGTTAGTGATAATATAATAACCAATAGATCATCTATGTTCCACGAGTTGAACGAAAGCTCCAGAAATCTCGAAATTCTAACGATAATCTGTAAAATATTAATAAAACATTGTTTCGACCGAAGTGGTCATAAATCTCATTACATTCAGTTGTCATTTTCCGACAGTAACCAATTATCACTGAAAAACAGGTGAAGAAAAACAAATCACGTCGTAATTTTCCCATCGCGGATGAATTATGCATATTATTACTGAAACGTCAGTTCAAAACACATATATCTGTTTTAACACAATGTGTAACCGGTTAAATATAGATTTATAATATTTTTCTCAGAACTGACAAAATATCACTTCGAAAATCAATATATTTTGCCACCATATTTTTCCAATATTAGACAACAGCTGATTTAATAACTCAGTACATTCCATTCTTATAATTGCGTACAAGATCCTACGCATTTTTTTCCGAACATAATGGTCGCCTTGATCCAATTACTAGAAAAGCAAATTATTTAATCTAGATCGATTTCACAGTACGCAAAATTAAAATCTATTCCAGTTTTATTTTTAGATATTTCTAGAGATTTTTATTTGAAGTCCGTCAAAGTGAACAGTTCTTACAAACCCTGTTGTATAAAGAGAAGATTCCATTATATTTTTACAGCGCATTGTAACAGAACCCGTTTACTGGTAACCATGTCTCAAAACAGGCGGTGACAGTTTTAATATGCACGTGTCTAGCAAACCGGTTTACCTGCATACGTTTTGCTTGATATATCCAATTCACATTATAAATAACACATACAACTTTTTACTTTGAGATAAATAATATCGTGCATTTTTGTCAACAGGAATGGAAGCGTATCAGCAAAAGCGGAAGGGCCTTCGCGCCGCAAAAGCAACCTTCACAATGCCATGGCAGCAGACATGGACTCCTCTTGGGGTAATTTTCCTTTCAAAATTATCTTATAACCACTTGAATGACATTTAGTTCAATTTAAAATGCAATTACTCAAGTCCTTTGTAAGGAACGTGACTGCAGCTGCGTATCGCCTCGATTTGAAGGCTCGATTTAATAAAACAATTATTAACAATTAAAACTGTTGGCATTCATTCCCTCAATATATTCGCAGTATCTCCTAAAAAACACTATCGAGAGCCAACTAATGACCGGAACCAATATAACCCAGATTGATGGAAGGTTTTTAGACCTTGTTACAATTTTCCATAAAGTACACTGCAATCTATACTATAAACAATAAATGAAAGCAGTTGCAAGGTCAGCTGACAGACGGTAACGAGGGTACGATGTGGAAACACCAGGTGTCTTGTACATACTGCTGCCGGTTCCCACGATTAGATCGATCGTCACACTTACTGTCCTTTACTATCTGACATTCCACTGTCCGACACACAGACCGCCAGACACACATCGAGGGCAGATTCAAGAAGTATTCCACGACATCATCCGTTTACTCAAAGAAGGCACTATCACAACAGAGCGAATACATTGAAAGGTATTGTATCTGCACTTTATTCACACCACATAGTTATTTTTAAAGTTTTCGAAAGTTGATTTCGACTTAATTCCAAAACAATCTGGTTATAGGCCAAAATAATCGACTATGGTAAATTATGGCAAAATTGTTGAATTAAAAAAAACTTTTACTATTTCTCTGTTAGAAGGGGTTACAAAAATAACTTTAATTACCGCAGAAGTTGATTACAAGGTATCTAGGCCAAACTAAGTAGGTCAAACCCATATTTCAGTTAATAGCAGCAATCTTGTCACATTTTGCGTAGACTTTGTGAAGCACTAACTTACATTACATGCTTTTGCGTATGGGCAAATATTTTCCTCTCTATGTGTATATTAACTAGGTGCGTAAAAAATGTACATACACACCAAAATACTGAAAACCTTGACAAGTTTTAACGATAGGTGAACATCTTTGCGATAGTATTCAACACATAGCATGTTCGAATTTGTTTATCTATTCGGGCCAACATATTTTTCCTGTAAACTTGAATTTTATTGTTTAATTAAATAGGTGAAGATACATATACTTTTGTGTAGGCAATGAAAATAATGTTTGCTTTATAATGTCGTTTCCGCAGATCTTGGTGGTACGCGTGTTGTCAGAAGTGTCATTCAGAGGACTCCGGTATTCCCTCGTGGGAACCACCGAACTGGCAGAAGGTCTGCCCCTATCCACTATGTCCTTCATACCGGCAATTCGCACAAAACATCGCTGTACTAATCATTGGTGAGCTATCATTTTATTTGCAGTTATAATGTTCTATTCTAGGAAACCCACGTTAAGCCACTGAAGAAGTCAATAACAATGAACGAAACTATTACTTGATTGGGTTAGAACAAATTCATATTTTCTTAACATTTGCAACTTTTTGCATTGTCATTTCAACACAGTTTCTAAACTTTACTACAGTATACCAAGCCGCACATATTTATTGACGCTCGTAAATTTCTTAAGACCTGTGTTGTGGACACTGCATTTGATTTATTGTAAAAATGATTGATTATTATTCTTCTGAATAGCACCCACAGATTTCAGCCGTCTAGAGGTCACAATTATAACTGCTGAGCGTGGCTTATAACTTCAATTCTGAAGACAAAAACACTTGTAGTTTTATATTTGTAGAATGCCAAAGGAAATTGTTCTTTCTTAAATTTATGTTATTTGTTACGATATAGGCATATTGGTGTGGGTGATCGTATGGATAGTGATGGGCGAGACGGCTGCGCCTGGCGGCCAGCTGTTCTCTTTCGCCGTCCTGACCATCGCCGCTTACTTTGGAGGATGGCTCATGCTGAAGATCACAACATTGCCAGCTCTCATAGGAATGCTTATAGTGGGGATCATTATGAAAAACGTCGGTCTCGTCAATTTTGACGAGACCTATCAACACGTTGCTTCCTATATCAGGTAGTTATGTTGAATAATTGTAGTAAATATGTTGCATACATTCAATATTCGGTCTATCTATTTTAAATTGATGAATTATCACTATTTCCAATGATGGATATCAGCTATGTACGTCATTTGGTCAACCCATTGTCATTAAACAAAGAGGACCTACACCATTCTTAAATGTGACGAAAAAGAAAAAGAAACAAACCATAACTGATCTAGGAAACTTTCTATCGCTTTCACAATTCCAGTCTAGAAAAATGATCCCTATTTAATTCAACTGTAATTATGTTTCAGAAAAATTGCTTTGACCATCATCCTAACGAGAGCTGGCTTGGACTTAGACCCGAATGCTATGAAGAAGTACTTCTTAACAGTGATCAAGCTGGCGTTAGTTCCCTGGACATTCGAGTGTGTGCTCTGCGCAGTCCTAGCTTACTTCCTACTGGGATTGCCCTGGAATTGGGGTGAGTATCATTCTACATGCTATGAAATACTTTGTCATAAATGCTATCTTGACTGATTATTTAGAGAATGTTTAAATTAAATGTCAAAATGGGAGGAAAATTAAGTAGCAGCGACGCTAAAACTAAAATTTTATGGTGTTTTTCTATCAGATACGGAAATTAAAAACAACTTTCAAATAAATAAAGTTATGAATATCGTAAGCCTCACCACATATAAAAAACGAAGTATGTATGGGCCTTACACAATAGGATTGCACGAAAGACTGAGTACGTGCAATGGTGCGTTAAATCTCCACAATGGACAATTCTGAACAAATGTTGTTGCCATAGCAACGAATGCCCTAACTATTTGTAACAGTAGCTTTGTAAGCTGAGCCCTACAGTACTTATAACAAATCTGTTTATATAAACGTTTATGACTGTGTGTAATGTATATCGTACATCCGACTGCGATAACATGAGATACGCAAATGTGTTAAAAAATTATTATTAATCTGATTCTGCTAAGTGGCACTAAAGTGCTTGATTATCTTAATTATTTTGTAGGGAATTCACGCAAATGATAAAACATGGGCTTATGTCTGTTAAATCAATGTTACTTGATTGAAGTACTTGATCTACAGAAAGCAGATTATGTGTACGCTTTTTAGAATGACAGAAACACACGACAGTTAAATCGTAAAGTGTGTAGCCTGCATTAATGTTATCCTTTAGTCTAAATGAAATGGCTTTGGCTAAATTCTGAGGTCGAAAATACTTTTTTGAAATGAAACACATCAGATAGAATATAGGTAGCAATAGTACAAGTACAACATTATGTGATGTTATCATTCTCGTAATTATGATTACAGCATTTCTTCTATCATCGATCATTGCGGCTGTGTCTCCGGCTGTGATCGTGCCGTGCTTGTTCCGACTTCGTGAGAAGGGCTATGGTGTATCCAAGGGTATTCCAACCCTGGTGCTGGCAGTGTCCGGCGTGGATGATGCTGCCAGTGTCGCTGTCTTCGGAATCGTCTCGTCCATCATGTTCTCCAGTGCTTCGCTTACTATGAATGTTATTCAGGTACGTTTTATGACTTTGAAGATTTTTCTTTATATAGTCGGAGTTGGCTATCACCATCATTGCTTACCACCAGGCGAGATGGTGGCTAAACGCCATCCTGTTAACTAATAAATACATATAAAAAATGCGAATCCTTGGGATATTATTTTTCTTTCAGCCTCCATGCATACAAATACATGATCTATTTAAATTAATATTATAGAAAATATTATGCATAGCTTAATAATGTTATACCATTTTTAAGAATTTTGTTTGATTCATACAAACTAACTATGAAAAAGAAAAAATCATTTTTTTATAAAATACTATAATATTTCGCACGTAACCCATAAGCTATGTTTTATTACTGTACAACCTGTTAGCTTGTGTTATTAATTGTTACATATGCTAGTTGCATTAATCGCTAATAGATTAGTGAAGCGAATATTTGCAAACGAACAAGTTCCATCAAGTTCGACGAGTTATTAATTAAACTATGTTTTATAATGGCTTGATTGACATTAAATAAAATGTTTTAGCGAGTTTCAAGTAGCAGTACTGTTATTTTTATGACAGTGAAATGTAATTATTTTTAATGCTCTATTGCGCTTTTATTTGTCACAATTTTATTGCAAAGGGTTTTGACAAAAGCAATCATTGTAGTAATAAATAATCCCTACACTTGAATGATCTTACAAGTTACTGCAATCCATTAGACAAGTTCAGTATGTGTGGAAATCACAACAATACGCAGTCACTATGATAGCGGAACAAAATAACATCCTGTAGGTAATGTTATGAGACTATTCAATTAGTGACTTTACTACACAGCTCTCTAGGTTAGTTTTCATTCCCGATCCCGGACTGAATGATATCAGTATTCCAAATTTAAATTATCAAAACATTTACAACGTTTATAAAACATTTTTGAAAATGTTTAGAGACGTGACAGTGTTCCACAAAGAAATTGTAGATAATCTTACATAGTATAAAACGGGGTGTATGAATACAGAAGAGGAATGAATAGATACTGAGAAGTCGTTCTTCGTAAAAATGATTTGTGGTAGATATCCCACTCACACGCACGAGGCGCTTCGCATCAAGCTTCCTTGTGCTAAAGAGTGGGATTCTTTGCCAGAGTCTGTATTTCCTGAGTGTCTTCAAGGCCCAAGTGAATAGGTTTCTTATGGGACGACGTTCTCCATCGTACATCGCATCATCGCTTACCACCAGGCGAGATAGTGGTCAAACGTCGGCCCATCAAATATATTAAAAAAATCTATTCGCCCCTTCAATTCTATTCATCCCATTCTGTCGTTACTTTTAAAAAAATATCATGCACTCTGTTTGCACTTATTAAATCCATTCCTATTCTTTTCCAGGGTCCACTGAGTGTGATCGGTGGTATAGTGCTGGGAGTATTATGCGGATACCTAGTAAAGTTCGTTCCGGAGCGCAATGACGCCTTCTTGGTGCCCCTACGAGTTATCTTACTGCTGGCTGGTGGACTGATGATGGTGCTCGGCTCTGAGGAAATTGGATGGGGTGGTGCTGGTTAGTAGACCTTTTGTTATCTATATTTAAATTTTCCACTATTTATCATAGCCAAGACAAAAGCATAACATCTACAAATTTACCAAGAAATTGCAATTAATGTTAACTTCAAAAGAGTTTATTAAAATTGGTACAGTGCTATTACGCCTAGTGAATTTAAGTTGTTTACTTATACAAATGCTCGCGAAATGCTTTAGGCGCTTCATACATTATCTCCTCAAAAGAAAAATAATTTTCAATTTATTAAAACAAATGAAGGGAAATAATGTAAGTAGTTGTATCGTAGTCCATGTTGATGTCCTACAGAAACTGTACATTTGAACGAGATAAAAAGATGCCTTTGTACTATAATTGCGTACTTTGTGTAATACAAACTTTTGCAATCATAATATTAATTTAAAGAAAAAATACAGTACGGAACAGACACTCATACAGTAAACCAACATGGATTCCCTCCATATAAAACACAACAGAATATTCCGCAGAATTTACAAACACGTAAAGAGGAGCACGTTGCTCGTATTAACTGAGTAATTGTAAAAACTATAGTCAACAACTGCGGATGATTGTTTTCGCGGAGCACGGTAACTTGGCTTTCACCGAACAATGCCTTGTTATATGTCAATGGCGGTGTTGACAACTGATAATGTCAAGGAAACAATGTGAATTGGTAAAGGGTGTCATGCGCATGATTTATTTGGTCCACTGTTTAATATTTACTTGTTTACATCACATGACTTCGTGTGTTCATTGGTTTAGCTTTGTTGTTATTCGTACCTACTTGTTGCTTAGTGCACTGGAATGATTTATATTTATTCTATCTGTTAAATACTAGTCATTATCTGTTTAGCGTTATGATACATGTGTCTAGTAATTATTGAAGCCTAAAGCTAATAGATCTTTACATGTTTAGACTGTTATGGTGATATAATCTCGGATCGTGTGACGATTCTAAATTGTTTTTGGATTCTAGCCATAAAAATAGTTTTTCATTTTATTTTATAAACAATCGGTTTGTTATACAAAGATATTTGAATAGAAAAGTACTTTTATTTTCTTACTTTGTGTAGATACCTAGTTTCTTATAGCCGCTACAGATTAAATACAATCAGATATGTTTTACGTGCTATATGTGCTCCATGTTTTTTTATTATTGACTAGCTTCTGCCCGCGACTTCGTACGCGCAATCCCATTTTCCCTCCGTTCCCGTTCGTGATTTTCGGTAAAAAGTAAAAAAAAGTATTCTATAAAAAGTATCCTATGTCCGTCTCCTGGTTCTAAGCTACCTCCCTGCCAATTTTCATCTAAATCGATTGAGGCGTTCTTGAGTTATAAATAGTGTAACTAACACGACTTTCTTTTATATATATAGATTATCTTATTTTCTCATCTTTTCGCCATCGATCGTCACGACAGCATATGCATCCGCACCATATAGATGGTTGGCAGGCCACAACTGTGCGCTTCTCACGTTGCTTTCTGCCTCGCACAGCAAAACCGTGGAATGATCTGTCGTCGGCGGTATTTCCGAACCGATACGACATTCAAACCTTCAAAAAAAGAGCGTATTCCTTTTTAAAAGGCCGGCAACGCACCTGTGGCTCCTCTGGCGTTGCGGGTGTCCAGGGGCGGCACTGATCGCTTACCATCAGGTGATCTGTATGCTCGTTTGCCTCCTATACCATAAAAAAAAGAAAAAAGATATAGCCGATTTTTCAATAATCAGTTATTTTTTAACTGTACAACAAAATTGACATTTGAAAGTTTTAAGTATGGAAGAATTGTCAAGTTATTTCTTAGTTCGAATTTATCTACCGTTGGAAAAATCAGCCCTTACAGATTTATTGTTATCATTTAGATATAGAACTGATGTAGTACTTATATTATTTCTATGATAATATACTTATTATTATCACCATTACTTCAGGTCCATTGGCGGTGATCGCGTTCGCGTTCGTGGCTTGCAAGAACTGGACAGATCTTGGCTGGGAGCTGGAAGACAACCCGGTGGCCACTGCCTTCGAAATTTTCTGGATGTTCTTCGAACCTATGCTCTTCGCTGTAACTGGTGCTCAAGTTGTTGTAAGTAGTCTTATGTACAAAAAAAAAACTACTGGTCTATATTAAGTTTAAGGAATTTTGTGTCTGTGAAAGACTGCTTCATTGATCTAGGGTTCTAGTGTGACCGCTTAGTAAAAGATGCCTAATTACATTTCTGGGTCAATCAAAGGTAATATTAAGCCTTTCGATTTTGAAACTCTGTAATAGCAAAGAATACCCTTCCAACAACCAAAAAATAGCCTTGGACTTTATTAAGTCGGACTCATAACAAACTGGTATAAAGTAGTTATTACAATAAACTATCTTTACATAAAAAGCGAAAATGATATAATACTGAGCCGAAAATTAATTTACTTTCAGATCGCAGACCTGGAACCCCACTTGGTATTGATTGGTGGAGGTATATTGGTGACGTGTGCGGTGCTCCGTGCCATCGTGACTAGCACCTGTGCCGTCCGCAGCAACCTCAACATGAAGGAGAAGATCTTCGTCGGTCTCGCCTGGATGGCCAAAGCTACAGTACAGGTAAAGACAATAACACGAATCCCTACTAAGGTCAAATAATAATAGATTGCTTTTATATTGTGCCATAACTTAAACTATGTCCCTCTAAATTCACTTACTTTTCTGATTGTATTCTAAGTTCTAACGCTTGAACTGGTGCCATAACTAGCCATAAGTGTATGTCTGCATGTTATGTATAGGCTGAATGTTTTCGATTATGACCAATCTTGTAAACGAAGTGTTCTTCCTTCAGGCCGCTTTAGGACCAGTTGCTTTGGATGAAGTGCGTAAAATGGCCGGCGGAGAGCCCGACCCAGTGATGATAGAGTACGCAGAGACTGTCATTACAGTGTGTATCATGTCGATCGTGATCACCGCACCCATCGGAGCCATCGTCATAACGCTCACTGGACCCAAACTACTCTCGAGAACAACTAAACCACCTGTCTTGGAAGGTAAGATTTATTTTTCCACTTTACTTCGTTTAACACATAGGTATAACCTTGCTAAGTTCTCAGTGTGACCATAATTACAAAGATGAGTCGCTAACAAAAATATGTGGATAAACAACTATGACACTACATATAAAGCCCATTCAATGCCTTCTATTCCATTTACTATACGATAATTGCAACATAAAATAACGAACATGTTTTATTATACAAATCATTTAATGTATGTATACATATAAGAATCAAAATAGCACGATAAACTAACAAGCAAAGATTAAAAATGTTATAATTAGGTAGTACAACGATAAATGTTAAAAATGTTTACAAATTAATACACGTTTAATGATAAGAAAAGTTTTGCGGTGGCACTCTACGAGGATCATACGCAGTATTATTTTTTTGAGAATAGAAGAAATTATTTTGGCCTGGATTTTGAGAAGGGTAGCTGGGAGCAGTAGGATTGTAAGGATTGTAATTATTATTATTGTATGGAGTTGGTCCGTAAGGAGAGCCGTTAGGCTGCATGGGTAGTGGAGAAGAGTTATTATAAGGAGGATACTGACCGGGACTCGAGTACGGTGGACGTTGACCACTCGAATTGTACGGCTGGACTGGGTGTACATTTCCGGATGAAGGATAATTATTGTTGTAAGGCAATTGACCTGGGTATGATGAGTTGTATACGTTTTGCCCTGGACGAGTGTTATAAGGAGCTAAAGGAGTGGAGTAAGTAGAATTTGGTGGTCTATAACCTGGGTACGGTGAAGAATTGAATGTTTGATTTTGGAGAGGATGTTGCCCATACGGTGGTTTGTACGGATAACCTGCAGTTGAAGTATTAGAAAATGGGTAATTAGAATGAGGATTGTACGGATTTTGACCTGACGGATTATAAGGACTTGGAGTAGGGTTATAAGTACCTGGTCTTGAAGAATTGTAACTGTTCGGATTCCATTGTGAAGGCTTTTGGTAAGGGTTTAGGCTTGATGAATTATAACCTGGGTATTGATTAGGATTTGGAGTGTATGGATTGTAACCTGGAGGATGCTGATTTGGGTTTGGAGTATAGGGATTATAACTTGTCGGTTGCTGATTTGGATTTTGAGTATATGGATTGTAACTAGGCTGTTGAGGATTTGGAGAATAGGGATTATAACCAGGTTGCTGTTGATACGGATTGTACGGGACCCTGATGGAAGCTGTGGATATAGCGGTGTGTAACTGTGAGCTGCTTGCCGTCTATGCCGTTTGATTACGTCATCTGCTGCTCCATTAGTAGTTTTCTTGACTAAACCTTCATTATGATCGCGGTACTCTTCGCCTGTTAAAAATAAGCCGTTGTCGTTTTCTGCTGCAACTTCCAAATCATTTTCGTCATCTATTAATGGCTCCACAAGTTGAGGTGACACAATGTCCAAATTATCGCGTTGAGAATTGTCACTCACTTCATTTCTGTTAATTTTCAATCCACAAATGCCACTGCATAATACTAACACTAATACAGCTGTATAGGGTCCGTGCACTATTCTCAACATTTTAATGATTACTGGAAACCAACATCACATACACAATACTCACAAAATAGTGGTCGGATAAACTTCGACCTTATTTATCTAACGATTCAACGTATGTATGCGCGATAGACACAAGAGATCATGACTAAACCTTGTTCTTGACAAGCTGTATATGTACGTAGCTATGTACGCGGCCGAGTTTTATAGGCACTAATTTTCCTGTTTGTGTTCGTCTTTATACAGGTATGTCTTTTGTTCATGTATGTAACGTGTGAATATTTTTTATACAGGTTGGCGTCGATCCCACCGGCCGTCTATTCGCGACATATCTATTATCGACGAGGAGGAGGTGGCGGAGCGCGACGCGGAGGCGGAGGCGGAATACTCGCGGCCGAGCAGCCCGAAGGCCCGGCCGGCGGTGGCCAGCAGCACTCCAGCGCCCATCACTGTGCAGCCCGGACACAACAGCTCTTGACTGCCATAACTTCTACAACACTTCGATCACTGCTGCCATTCCATTTGCGACCTTGTTCGACCCTACGTTTACTATGAGCTGCTTAATGGTCTCGTATAAGTTATTGATACAGGGATTTAGTAAGACGACGCTCACACGAAGCCGTTCTGTAATGGATGCGCGCTACAACGACGTGAGTCATTTTGTTCGAAAGATATTCAAATGCCTGTCTGTGCATTAGCATAACACAACATGTGTACAGCCGTGTAGTCCGGTTTCATCTTCATTTACGAAATTGGTACAGAGAACCTACGAATATATAAATTGCCTAGAGATGCTTTTCAGTTACAGAGAAGTAAAGTTATTTTCGTTAAACGTTTATATTAAACTTGCATATTTTTTTTAATATTTTATGTTGAGCAAGACATAGTACTTAACTCAGTGAAGTCGAGGTATACCTAAATACAAAAAGTTGATATTTTATAAATATCTTTTATATTCATTGTACACTGCTATCGTAAATATAAAGGACCAGTAAAATAATTTCTAAAGCAATTTACACCACTTTGAAGATATTGTTTCTTACAAGAATTAGGTACTTAGAGAGGGTTTAGTTTAAGATATAGTAGTTGTATAACGTTCATGTGATAAAGGTGTATACTTAATTATTTGGTGTTATATAAAACCTCGCTAGTGAAGTTTTACTATGAAATATTACCGCTGTAAGAACATATTTAACTTATAAGAACTTTGTCTACTTTATTCCTATAGGTTTTATTTTGCATAGTGATCATCAGTATTGCTATTATTTATGAAAACGATTTAGTTTAGGTATCAGAACGAATGTTAATGTTATTCGGTACAAACAATTATTAATTACTTTATGTAAGGCTCAATGCAGCATATCCATTGCTCATTGTCGATATGTATTTTAGGTAATTAGGTAGTCTGTATATTATGTGTAAAAATGTTTCTTCACCTTATAATGTACGTATGGATATCTACGTACTGATTAGTTTTGTATAGTATCATTTGTAAATAACACCCCAAGTCACATTTTTATGTAAGTACTTATATGCATCGTGGAATTCAATTATTTTAGAGTGAACTGTGGGACCAATTTATTTTTGTAATAATACCACATTACCGTAATTGAACCTAAAGTTGTTATAACTAAACAGACATCGCTTATCACGAAGTATTATTCTACTATTAAATTTAATACTATTTACTGTTATTGTAAAATCAACAATGTCTGTTTTCTACACTATTAATAAAAAATTATAATATTATGTAATATAAAAAATAATTGTTTCAAATATCATGATGAAATTATCGAAAAAAGTATAAAAGCAATAAAATATTTACAAAGACATTCGATTGTTGTACGTTTATTTTTAGTATTAATTGTTTTCCCGCCTGAAACATCAACTTACAAAATATTCTCTCTTGAGCTATATAATTTCTTATTAGAACAATATTGTGTGAACGAAAATGGGAGGGAGAACCATGGCCAGTCACCATTTGTTTTTGGCGTGAATCCCAGACAGTTCACATTCAATCTCTGAGTAAACAATCCGCTCATACCATTATTATAGGTCACGGTTATTGTCATAAACTACGCACAGACACAGACCAATAAATTCTAGACCAAACAGCCTCATAAAACGTTACGTAAGTTTGTAAAACTAATAATACTGGCCGCTTAAAAAGAAATATTTAGCTCCAAAAACTAAAAAAGAAAAAGGTTCAATAACATAGCATTAGACCATAAAGTCTAAGAATAGTTTGGACTCTCTAGTTAGACTGCCTCGTTGGCCGAGTGGTCGCAAGTGCCACTGCCGGGCAAGGGGTCTCGGGTTCGATTCCCGGGTCGGGCAAAGTATTACTGGGTTTCAAAAAATTCTCAGTAGTAGCACGAAGTCTGGAATTGTGCCCGGTATATGGCAATAGGCTAACCCCCTATTACATGGGACTCATAGCATAAGTAGTGAAAAGTGGGTGTTATTGTACAGTGGCATAATGTGCACCTCTACCGGGGATAAAAGGCGTGATGTTATGTTATATAATGTTATGTTCACTCACTAGTTACATTTTTTTTTCGTCCCAAAAGGAGTTAATTCCAAGTTAGAATTTTCCGAACAAATAAATAAAAATAAAATATTGGAATGAAGAATGTTTTTATATTTTCGTCTTTTCCTAATCCATTTTTTTATTCTAATTAAAAATATAGATTCGTGAAGGCGTTATACATTCTAAGTGTTTTATCTAATCTTATATTTAATTATTATGCATATAACCATTAAAACTAGGTGGTCTGAAGGTACATTGTGGAACATAATATTGGCTGCACATATATTGGATTTGTGTAACATATAAAACTTATATTTAATCTAACGATGAGATGATCTTAGGATAAACGTGGTTATGTAGAAAATGTAGACTTAAAATTATATTTCAATACGTACAAACATTCTTTATATAGCTGTCATAAAACTATTATCAAATTATTTTTCATTCAATTTTCAAATATTCAGTCAGAGAGCGTCACACAGCGTTCTTCCAAAGCTGATCACAATGGGGATCCAATGTAAGTAAAATACTTTTCTTTTGATTTAGAGACTAGTTTTATTTGTGAAAAACGTCTTAACGAACGCTGTCAGAAACCATAAGTCATAAAAATAATACTTTAGAGGCCTGTTTTTGCAAAAACGAAAAATACGACTAAAACAAATTGCATTAGCATTTGCGAAATTACACAGGACTCAGCTTCGTAACATTATCTTACATTACAATAGTACTATGTACTATTATATAAACGAAATACTGTTTTATTAAAGAAATACTTTAGTAATCTGCTAGGTAAAAAATAAACAAACATGGTAATGGTGCAAAAAATACTAATGTAAATTGACTAAAATAATATTTTTTTTTTCTTCTTTGGCAACCAAGTCTCCAAAACGGTGTTGTCGACCATATTGCCAGTGTCGAGTGTAGACGGTAGATTAATAAAATTAACATGTTAAAATTCCATCAAATAAACAAACGTGCGCTTATATGCTTAAATAGAAGGTTTCTGGAATATTCAATCTACCTTCAGCACATTCATTTACATAGGCACAAAAAGTTGGTAAAAATGCAATCAAATTTATTATTATTGTATAGCACCGTAACATCTTAACATAGAAAAAAGCTGATTTCATTAGACATTAATTTCAAATCCAAGTACTTCCATCACAGATCCCAACAAAGCTTTTGAAGATTTATCTTTGCATAAGAAAATAAGTCATCACTCATTTATTACCGGTTAAAATTTAATTATACTAATATCAAAATTGTTTTGTTTACTAAAATTAGTCTTGAAGTCTTCCTTTTTTATGTTTATATTGGTCGTCAATGCACAAGTCGAGGTAGATGACTCGATCCTTATAAATATTTCATTTAACAATCTAAAAAGCGTTAACAATATTAATATGATTAAAACGGCAAACTATGGAAGGTAGATAAACGAGTGAGGACCTAAATCAATACTTTTCCAAGGTTCCACTTGGATCAACAATGTGCGTATTGTCTATTAATCACCTAACGCACCTATGTATGTACATTTATATAGTTATGGAATAAGACAGTATACTTAAAAACTAACAGTTATATTGTATAATGTGTAATCAAAACTCAAGATTTGTTCAAAACAGCCTCCATGTTCGCATAGGCACTTCACTCACAATCATATTTTTATGTTCGACTTTAGAGCCTCTCATTCATACAACCAAGGCATATCCAAAACATATCAAGTCCACAAAATGAACGATGACACTTTAATAATCACTTAATCTATGACTAGATCAATATTAATATAATTTTGAAAAAATATTAAAATGTAGACGGTGATTCGATGCCAACAAGTACATGCTATCAGAAGCAAATTATTGTGTCGGATAATATATACAGGCTGTGGCCGAAACAAAATTAAATAGCTTCAACAGTTGCTTCTTTTAAAATTGTAAAATCCCAAGTACATTTTTCCCTGAAGTCTTATATATAGCAATTTTTCCACTTATTATAACTATCAAAAAATTAATAAAGTTATGTAACGCATGTTTAATAATTTCGGCCACAGTAACCTGAATACGCAAAGATTTAGGGTGACTCCACACAGTTAGGGCTGCTTGACATTGTTCTGTAGAGAGAGCCGCGTGTTGGTGCGCTCGTCAGTGCTGAGCGCTCGAGACAGGAACGTGGAAGACGTCCGTGCTGACGATGATGTACCGTTCTTCTGAGCATCTGGCTTCTCCAATCCTGTTATATATTAGTAAAATATTAGTCACTAATAGCACCAAACATATCATTATGAGCGGATGAAATCTCTTTTTAAATGAGGGACTAAAGTTAAAAAGTCTTTAATACGCGTCTTTCAGTCGATCGTTCCTTATTAAAAAGTTTAATAACAAACATCTCCATTTTTTAATTCAAAATAGCTCATAGTATGAAATGTGAAACTGTCGTAAAGACAAAACCATTACAATCAAAGCCTTGTAATGGTTTGAATAATAAAAATTATGGATTTTATGTACAAGAAAGGTACTGGCTATATATTTTAGAAGGAAGCAAATCGAAAGTCAAATCACACAACAAAAAAGAATAATTGTGTAGATAGAACCTTACGTCTTGGTTCTCTCTGTGAAAATAATTGAAAGATTTTTGAGAAAGGATGCATACATGGTGTTAATTATATCATTTTATGCATTTAATGCTGGAATAACACATTTACAATTCACTGTGAATTTAATAGATCATTAGATATTTCTAGGTTTACTTCACGAACGAAATTATTCGTGCATATTTTGTAACACCATGTAATTTTGTAAAACAAAAACGATGTCGTGTTGACAATAATACAGGGTGCACTTTGGAAGGTTATTAATTAGACATAAGGGACGGATTAAGTAGATAACGCTATCTAAATTAATTCATAAATTATAAAACAACAATGCATATAGGTAGATATAACCTAATCACACTTGTAATGTTAGCTCAGTGTGTGTTAATTAAGCGAATTCATCACAGCGAGCTAGGCGGGACCACGTTGAAAGTGGTGTTAAGTTAGAATGAAAAGTGAACATTAGGCAACAGAACAATACAACGTTCAAAATTAATTAATTTGTCTAATATATACTTGTGTCATTCGGTATCGATGAACAACCTGAAAACAATAAAATCATCTCTCACATATTGTGAAATTGGTGCACGAAAAATAACACGTTATCAATTTGTCGAATTTGAGTCACACACTTGAGACAAATAATTCTTTGAATATTGATAACAGCAGCTAATCACAATACTGAAATAAATTATGATAAATATATTTGGCATTCATCGTTTGTAGTATCGATTGATTGTTGTAGAAAACACGTGTATGCACAATGCACAATGATTGAATCCTTAACTACCTTTAGACATTTTTATAACAAAGTAATCGCGTAAAACGGTAGTTTAATATCTTTGTTATTCGTTTGTGATTACCTCATTCACTATTTGTATTCAATACAGTCATAAAATAAGTTTTATGAGTACATTACTTGAGACACTTGGATCGCTATAGGGCCAACCAACAAAAATATGACTATCTAACTTACCTAGCCTCTTTCTGATGAGATAATAAAGTTTGGGTTTCATAACCAGAATGAGGAAGATAAAAACTCCTTGGAGCTCGTTGATTAGGTCGATGATGGTCCACAACCACCACGGCTGTGATACTATCGTGGACATTAGCTCGGAGATCCAGCCGGCACCCATCACTATCCAGAGTTTACCGGTCAACACGTACCTGTGGACACAAATTACATATTTTTAACGTACCTATTATATAACATTTTATTACTATTGTTACAACTTAACTTTATTCGTAAGAATATAGTATACATTATGTATAAGATCATCTAGCTGCTAACAGTGCAGTTCGCCTGATATTCGTATATCTACACTGTATCATTCCAGTTAACGTAATACATAGTCATCGCGTATTAATATTTGCAGTGTTGTTATATATTATTTTTGTCATATTATTGTACCTCTATGTACCTATGGATGTCAATGTGTCTATACTTTTAGTAAACGTTGGTCAAGTCTTAAATCAAAGTTTACGACATCTACAAATAGTTACTCTATCAGTATCTATTCAGGGCTAAATCGATTGTCTATTTTATGTGACGGGACTTTTATGTTTTACTGGCGACCCACCCCTTAGGAGTTTATAGGGAAACTAGCTGACCCGGCAAACGTTGTTTTGCCATATAGATAATTTCGTAGAAGGGTGAAAATTGAGGATTGTATGTATTTTTGTATGTTGTATCATAAAAAATAGAAATTAAAAATTTTGTCTAAAAAATAAAAAAATCTAGGGGTGGACTACCCCTAACATTTAGTGGGATGAAAAATAGATGTTAGCCGATTGTCATAGATACCGGATGAGCACAAAAAATTTCATCAAAATCGGTCAAGCTGTTTCGGAGGAGTATGGCAACGAAAACTGTGACACGAGAATTTTATAGAGGTATTAGATGGGCGCCGTGGTATTTTACAAGTCGCCGGATGCCTCATCTAAAAAACCGTGGGACTTAAATTGAGAAAAGAAGTTTTTACGAGTGTCTTTTGTATAAGGTGGCTGAATAATGCCGTTTAAACGAGGGAAGTTCAAGGTCATAACTTCAAATCCTGACCGCGCCAATTGTTTTTCAATTTAACTACTCAGGCTTGATATCATCCTCCTAAAATGTTGCAATTTATAGCTTTTTAATTGAATGAGGAGACATTAAATGCGTATAATAGTAACATTGTTTGTAGTTCGACACGTAATGAACTGCATGTAAAGTGCCCATTTATCACTTAGTAGATTGTAATGGATTCCTTGTGTGTCATTGTCTTCTGTTTAGATATGAACACTGTTACTTTGTTATGATAAGTAAAGAAATTCGGAGAAACAAATAAACTCTGTAAGAATTCAATAAAAACAATTTTAGATTCAAAGAATCCTTATAAAAATATGATAGTCAACGTCGATCAAACAAGAAACAAACTTCAATAAACATTTATAAAAAAACAAATGATACAAGTCATTATGTCCCATGATATGCAGAAATACTATTTAAAGAAACTGCGTTATCACATTTAGAAGTGACTGTACCTAATTAAAATTAACATCCATTAAAAATAGCGCCAGTTCTTCCCCGAATACGTTGACAAAGATCTACAAGTCCATTCTTCAATACAAAGGTAAATTGTTTTTATAATAGAGAATAATGAGAGACATACTAAATTAACTAAAAATCGCGAGTTGAGGTGCTCCCGCACAGCAGTTTTATAACGTTTGAGATGGAGTTAACATTCGTTTTTAAATAAATTACAACAAATTTGTAGTAGTAACTTGACATGTTGTAGAGTATGTTACAAAATGTTATCATGTTACACAATATGATATAACCAGATATAACGTTATACAACTGCTTTGTGGGAGCACTTTTACACACGTGAACATACTGAGAAAAGCTCTAGTAGTTTCGAACCACAGAAGGGTTCTTCCTCATGTATCGAATTTCACAAAAGTAAATAGAGAATTTTCAAAAATATTTTGTTCAATCGGGGAAGCAGGGTTATTACCTTGTACTTACTCAACTCATGGCTACTTTATCGATGAAGAAACCAAAAATGTAATAATCTTACACAATATAAATATAATGTCCGTTTAAGCTCTAAATGTAATTGGCAATGAAACTTATAGTCAATTCAATGTATTCTGTTAAAGCCCGAATACTGAAAGGCTACTCAATTTTAAGTTGTATTTAAATATCGTGCCATCTCTGTCAGTTTACAAAGAATTTATAGTGACAGAACTAGAGGTATACTTAAGCGCGACTTAAAATTGAGTGACGTTTGAGTATTTGAACATAAGACTTATATAACAAAAGTAGTTTTTAATTAAAGAAGACCTACTTCCATATTCTTATTGAATACAGATCGATACGGAAATTACGCGCACAATATTAAATACTTCCAATAAAAAATATTCCCTGTCTTTAACGACAATGTATTTGTTTACAATTTACCTGTTCTTTGGAAAATCCGAATTTACTTAGTTAATGTCGGTTGGTAAGCACAGACAGAGGCAATGGTCAGTATCGTACGTTGATAAAAGGGAAAATTATTTATGCAGTGAAATCTTACTAATGTTATAAATTTGAAAGATTTCAGTGAGTTTGTGTGTATATTACACCAAATATTAATATACACCAAAAAGAGACTAGTTCAGACATTGGTCTTCCCTATCTTCCTCTATGGTGCAGAGTCGTGGACTGTTAGAGCCTTAGATCGCACAAAGATAGATGCTCTCGAAATGTGGTGTTGGCGAAGAATGCTCCGGATACCACTGACTGCCAGAAGAACAAATAGGTCAATCCTAGAACAGCTCAATATACCTCTAAAGACTAGACTGTCGACCGTATGTTACCAGCGAATGCTTGGATATTTCGGTCACATTGCCCGCCGCCAGTCAGATAACCTCGACAAATTGGTTGTTATTGGTAAGGTGGAAGGAAAAAAAACCACGTGGCCGATCACCTAGCCGATGGTGTGACCAAGTTGCCAACTATACTGGACTTTCTGTTACGAAAGTCCTGAGAGAAGCCGAAAACAGGACAAGATGGAGGGAAATAACACAGAGAGCAATGAAAGCCTTTCAGGGGCACGACCTTCAGAAATGAAGCAAGCGATCGAAAAGAAGTGTGTATAGTTGTTACTCAATAACGGCAAAACGGCTGAAAGGATCGGGTCAAATTTTGAACTGAGGTAGATTATAGTCTGGAAGTTAGGCTATATATTATAGGCTAACTTTTATCCCACAGGAACGTAAGCGTAGCCGCTGGCACAAGGTAGTTATTTCTTAAAGCATTTTGAAGAGAAATGGTATGAATTTTTTTTTTCAAAAACTGCTTTAGGAATGTTACAATACAATTGTTTTCCCACTTGAGTAATTTTTAAGTGGAAGTACCAATATGACGTCCAAAACACCCAAAATATGCAACAATATTGTTCTTATTGAAAGCTTTATTAAGAATTGGTTGGCTAGCCGCCGCGTTAATTAATTGCCTTCCTATACGTACCTAGCTACAGCCATAACAGAAATGACACGGCCGAATCATATAGATAATAGTTAATGAAATTATTGCGTAAGCCCGTAGCTTATTATTAGTATACGGGGAGTTCAAAAAAACAAATAATAAGAATTATACAATTAAATATAAAAATGATCTAGACATTGTTGCACAACTGGAAGTAAATATTTCATTATGTATTGAGATTATGGTTATTTCAACATCCATTACTTCTAATATTGATTTAACAAGCAACATATTATAAGTATTTACTTAAGACATATTTCTCATGACTTTACTTAGCACGTGCTTATTAACACAATAAATATTTGCGATATAATATATATCTTTTGATAATAATGCAAGTCTGCTTGCATGAACACCCTATACTGTACCTATTATTGAACAAATACCATCGACATATGTTATTATCCCGTATTGTTTATCCCGTAGGTTGGTACATATTAGGTACTGAAAGGGTATAATGAAAAGATATTACACCTAATAACATTGTCAATGTTCAAAAGTACCTTTCTGGTCTAATTGAAATAAATGATTTTGACTTTGACTTTAACAATATTTACCATCCACGTAATTAGATGTTACTTGCTTTTGCCAGCGGCTTCACCCGCGTACATGCGTTCTCGGCATGATAATTACTCCATATATTATATCAGACTATAATCTATCTATGCGCCAAATGTTATCCAAATCAGTCCTGTTACTTGATCCCATCGCAATGTTCATCGTATACACGAGCATATTACGAAACTCGACATTCAGGAATCCTTCTGAAGCGTTGCCCCACAAGAGAAAAGTTTAGTGTAGGGCCCACACTAAAAAAATCCTGCATCGTGATTACAAACGTACAATTTCACATAGGTATACATCACACCCAGATTTATGAACCGTCAACTAACAAGGCAATACCTATTAGCTTCTATATTAATAACATTATTTTAATTAATTATATAAAGAAGACCTCGTCCCAGCCTTGTTATAAACCATTTCACAATGCACTTTGTCCCTAGAGTCCTAATTAAAATATGTCAAGCTCGCAAACATCATATATTAAACTGCCATTAGCGAAGGCCAGGTCTGATGGATAATGTGTATTAAATGGCATTACAATGCAATTGGATGGTAGAAAATAGAATGAGGGTAAAGTTGCTAGCTAAATGTCCCTGGTTTGTGGTGTTGTAAACTGAGTTCAACAAATGCGATCAAATATAAGAACTTGAACAATTATACCGTATGAAAAAAGTGCAAGTGGAGGTCCTGATTTCGAAACACCAATAGCAGCAGTGTGTGCACACATTGAATTAATAAAGTAAATCATCTGTGTATTTTTAGTTACTCTTTATGGCAATGAGTACCATTTAGTCCGATTGAGACTACACCTACCAAATATTACACATATACACATGTTTACTAACTGATGTATATTCTTGAGTTTAAAACTGAAGAAATATCATCATATTGAACAAAAATATTGAACTACTAAGACCATGTCATTACTCAATGCAGAGTTAATTGCTCCTCGTGACGTCAAACAATTGTCCGCCGACCGTTCTCATTTATTAATCACGCTTAAACGCATTACATCCTCATTTAGTTAAAGCACTAAGCATAATGTAATTTTACATTTAACTACTAACTGCATAAAGATTATAATCTGCGGAAGTGTCAACTTGTCTATACAAAACTTTTTACAGGTAGACTTGTAAACAAACGATCAAATTATGTAATTTTACATTTAACTACTAACTGCATAAAGATTATAATCTGCGGAAGTGTCAACTTGTCTATACAAAACTTTTTACAGGTAGACTTGTAAACAAACGATCAAATTATTCGCCAACGATCTCAACTCTCATGCTCCGTGGGTTGTAACGAATTGCGTAAATGTATCAGGTCAATACAAACCTTGAGGTAGTATTAATAGAGCATTGGTTCATTCATACTTCTTTGGTGGTTTTGAATGAAACCGACTTGTGGACTTAAATTTTAAAATATAAACTATACCTAAGTTTATATTTGCCTGAAGGTTAGTAGTGACTGGATACAAACTCAGACGCCGTACTACAATGCAATTTTGTCAAATTCAAAATATTCTACGAATTCCCCTAACAGTACTTTATACGGACGTTGAACCCTTTTGGGTTCTTAGTAATAAAAAATATCGAACTCTTGGGATTTCTAATCTCCATTCCACAGACAGAATCAATAAACCCAAAAATATGCTTTCAAATTAACGAATTGTAATGAAGTTTTCGCGGTTTTAAAATAATAAAGACAGACGAGAAACGATTAAATATTTGTATTGTATTGGCGTACATTAGTAGAGCTAGATTATTTCGTGAAAGGTGACAAACCTCAATGTGATAATAAGGTTTGCAAAATAATTGTGAGTTTGGTTAAAAAAACCCAGCGAACATACCGTTTACTTAACGGTAACAAAACAAAACGGCTAAAGCGTACTGAATAAACGAGACACGGTTAAAAAGTATATTGCGGAAAAGTAAATACTTCTTACTTCGATGCCGAATCGGCTAAAATATTAAATGCAAATTCAATACTGCAAACGAGACTACCGATCAGGTGGCATCATAAGCTTCAGAACCCAATCTGTTTATTTGAGACAAGAAACTTAACATGTTTGACTAAATTTAGGTGTTTAATAATATCCACTTCTTCGAGGAATTAATGATATTTATGTTAAGTTACTTACTTTGCCCTGTCGACTCGGAATCGTCTCTTGACTCGGTCACCGACGGAGCCGGCTTGGAGGCGATGAACCTCGGACTTGACCCTCGCGCAGTGTCGAGCGGTCAGCACCCAGAGTACGAAGTTGGTGCACGTCACAAGCCCCATGGGAATTACAAAGTAGATGTAGTGCGGCCAGTCATTCCGCGCGTTCTGATCTGTAATCATTAATATTATTTTAACACTAATGGCATATAGGTACTAAGTTAAGTTAAGTTAAGTTAAGTTAAGTTACTAAGTTAAGTTAAGTTCCTTAGGTACTAAGTTTTGACTGTCTAGTCCAAAAAATTAAAGGACAGGTATGAGTGATAATCAAATAAAATAAATATAATGAATGATAATGAATCTGAGTATGGGATTGGTTGTCGTAACCATCTCTATATCATACATTGCTTTTGTGGCAGTTCTTGTTAATGCTAACATGTGTTCAACACTTATGAGAATATGCATATAGTATGAAAGGAAACAATTTCCTATTTAAACAGCTTCAGTACTAATGTAACATACAAGCCATTACTACAGATAATTATTAAATACTGCTGGTAAACCCTACACATCAATAATCAGATGTCACTATGGTTTTTTCCAACATAAACACTCGTCCTTTAATCGTCCAGAATCTGCGTAGCAACCTGTTTAAAATGCGGAATTGTTTCAATGATAAGTATCTTAGATTCTTGTATGACTGCTAATACATTTGCAATGATCGTAAAAGCTAGGTACATGTCAAATCGAATCTAGATATTATGATAAAGAGCATTTGAAGTGCACTACAAAAAAGTTATAGCAATTCACAAATGGTTTTGACTGCTTAGTTATTGGTTGTCGGACCACGCAAATTACGTCATAACAACGTGACGAGAATGATTTGAACTTTTCAGAACAATACATTTGATTATTTTCGACTGCAAACCGAAGTGGTTATTCTTGTTTATATATTATATATTTTATTCAGATAACAATTGGACATTTTAATTAGAGATGCAGGTTGAATAGTCAATTATAACAGTGTTTAGAAAGGATAGAAAAGGGGTCTTACGTTCGATTCCCGAATCAATAAGTCTGTAGTTTTTGTTATTTCTAACAAGGCGTCTGAAATTGCCCAATATTATGTCAATAGGCTCGCTTTCTATGAATGGAACCCATAAATAACTAATTAAAGATGTTATGAATTAATACATTACATTACACTTCTGCCAATTCCCTCCCTCATGCCTAGGTAGGCAGTCAATAGATGATTTTCCCCCCTTACAAAAAAGAATTTAAAAAATCAAATCTGCCAATCCCTTCGATTTGTATACTGGTTTCATTGTTTTGTCATAAACGCAGATTTATTATAGACTGGGCTCAAAATTGTCTGATGGTGAATTACACAATAAAGAACTGTAGAAAAAATTAACATCTTGCGGTAATTGGACAACGAAACGAATTCTCAAAAATGTGGTGGAAATTCCCATGAATGGTTTCAACTGAAGCAAAGTAATATATACATGATGTCGCCTATAAATACTGCTCCGGTTTTTCCCGAATATCTATGCAGATAATGATGTAACAGGCCCGTCGTTTGCTCTGATTTAAATATAAAAACGTGCAAAGATATTTCATTGCAATATTTAACTACCTTTCCACTCTATCCGTAACATACCTATTAACATTAGACAGTTTCCAAAAAAAAATCAATTTTCAAATCAGTCAAGTAGTTTCGGAGCCGGAGCAATACACACAAACAATAAAAAAGTCTCTTTATAATATTAGTTTTAATAATAATTAGTTATAATAATATTACATGGGACTCATAACATAAATAGTGAAAAGTGGGTGTTACATTGTACAGTGGCATAATGTGCACCTCTGCCTACCCCTTCGGGGATAAAAGGCGTGATGTTATGTATAATATTAGTAGAAATGGTAACAATTACTAAAAGTTTAGCTTAGACTAGATGAATGATCCCCAACGTGTTGTTCCCTGACCAACAATATCGGAGACTATGACTCAACACCTACTTACCTACATACATACATCTCTTGTCAATTAGACAGATACGTGTACCAATTATGACGAGACTAGTCGCAAGTCGTCTGGTCGGCCCAATTTCTATGCGTACAAATATTTGTAATAAATACAATCATTTATAACAGTAGAGAAAATTGATAGAGATAGAAAATATGTTCTAGTGAGAGAATTGTCTTAATATACCTACTTTCAGAAGAAACATTTTGTTTACGTTAATATAAAATCTACACCTAAACCTTTCTTACAGTCGAGTTATAAAATCGTTGAAATTCTGTCTTTAAAATTCAAGTCCCTTTAAAAAGTAACAATGTTTTATGCATTAAACATAATGTAATGTATATTTGCGCCTATTATGTAAAATTATTTTCCTTGCTGAAAAAGTCTTAACACTTTTGGTGATTTCAATTAAAAAATAACTTTATTAATCATAACTCGACAATAAAAGCTTATCTACAGTGAAACAAAGAACCGTAAATTATAATGAAATGACTACCTAACGAAATTTTAATTACTTAAAACTACAAAAATTTTGTCCATTACTTCAGTTGAAGTAGTTTTGTCACTAGCATTAAACAAATTAACTATACCAGACAGTTTTCACAATAAAAGGTATTTTCTAAAAAGCTTTGCTGTCCATTAAAACTGCGTTAATCATAAATCACTAGAACTGTAATGTGTCTGTAGGTGCCGGTGGACCTAGCCTGCAAGTTACGTGGAACATTGACATTTATGTCACACGAATATTCACGAGAATTAAAACGCATAAGTACCTAGTGGATACTTTACACGCAAGTTAAAAATAAATTTTTAGATGACTTTAAAAACGTATGCACTGGAAGGAGCATTAGCCTATTGAAATAGAATAAGTATACAACTTCATTCATGCGCCATTGAAAATGTTCGACTCGGAAATCGAGAAATGAATTAGTAAATACACAACTATTTCATTAGATTTTCATAAAACGAAAATTGTAGTCATAACACTGAGAACAATCGCATCCTTCCGGATAGTGATTCAAACAATGCATGAGAATTGTAATTTTCATATAGACATCAAGGTGGTGAATGAATTAAAAAACGCATTCCGTGTAATCTGTGTAGTTTGAAGAAAATATGACGATATAGGTTTGTTTATTATTTTTATTGTACGCAGAACTGGACCGACAGTTTACTTTAAAAGCGCGGGCGTTTACTGAAACTACACATACATCAGCAACAAAACGTTCTTATGAAAGAAATGTTCATAATATTTTGTACTTAAATATTCCACGTGAGTCACGCGGGGCCACCTTTCGTGGTCTGCAGACGTGATGAACGATATTATTTCACATAAAATAACTACTCAATGAACTATAACTTTTGGCACATAAAAATAAATTTTGCATCCACAAATCTTTATTTGAGCCTTTGTAAATCTTAACCAAATGTTTAATATTGGTTGGAAAATATGTTGGTACGTAGCGTGCGTCGATATTATGAAATTTATACTTCACTGATGTACATACCTAATGTTATATTATTGTATTTTATTGATGTTCTTTGATATTTTTAGTTATTGTGATTACGTAAAACCTAACAAGTCAAAAATAAACTGGGATTACGCGAAACAAGTGTATGCAGATTAGATGTAATTTCGAAACGTTATTTCTGTTTATTTCACAAGAAATGTAGTGTATCGGTGGAAAGTACACATTTTTTTGGTTACGTACGGTCCATCCTACTTAAAACTTACTACAGAGGTATGTAGGTGTTTATTTTGAAATACGTCATTACTCGTCTAAAATACAGGTGGCCTGGCTCATCATCTGTTTAGGTTTCCTTAGAACTTCAACTGCCCCAATATTTTTATGTTCTCAATTATAGCGATCAATAACCCACAGCAAAGCATATTATTGGATGACCTAAAAATACTATAATTAATAGATACCAACCAATGTATTCCGCCCTGTTTTCGCTTCCATAGAAACAGTACGTTTTTCTGAGTAAAAGCTGTCATAATTTTCCGGTTCATAAACTATTCCGACGCGGAAATCATGGCGATTCATTAGAAACAAGCATTTATTTGGAGAAAGATTACTTACAAGTTCCGAACCAGCATAATCCTTCCCCCATGTTGGCGTCCAGGTAGTCGGAGACCGGGTACTTGTCGAAGATGAACATGACGAGAGTGAGGAGGACCGCTGTACTCCACGCGTACAAGGAGTACCAGAGAAACCGACGTAACTCTGTGTTAGCTTTGCGCATCGGCTGAACGGAGCGGACACTCCTGGTAAACAAATCAATACAAATTATAAACAAAACACTACTAATAAACAGAATATGTATTTTAAAATTTTGCAATAAGGAGGTAAGATGTGTAAGGAAAATGCCGTGTTTGCAAGATACTGTGTTATTTTTAACGATATAAATCACACACACCCAATAAATATCGTCAATAATCTCGTGATGAAACACGTGTAGTTAAATGGATTATTGATAGGTATTTACAATTGAAGAAATGATGGATGAAGAAGAAAGAAGGCAAAAGATAGACAATTAAAACATATACAAAGGTACCAACAGATCATTATTGTAAACAATATACTTAACAAAGGCAAGGGCAACAAATGATGATCTCTTTTTAAAGTTAATTAACCAGACAAATGTTTAATTTTGTTAACAAAATTTTGTTTTTAACATTTACTTGTTTGGTGTGAAACGTTTTTATAGTAGGTAGTACCTAAGTTCTACTCAACAAAATCTATTAATTAATTTCCACGAAAAATAATAATTCAACGTTCTTTATATATATAATAGTTCTTCAAATATTATCATACTTTTTACGTGACATCTTACGATTCTCAAAATGACATACATCCATTACGGAGAAGTTGACTCTAATATGTAGGTACTATTTATCTCTGTGAACTTGAACTTCAATATACTAAACGGCTACAACATTATCGTGAGTGAAAAATTTAAATATAACGTCATGACTGTAATTCCTCGAAAGGGTAGGCAAGGAAGTCATTTAAAAATCCCACTTTAAATATAAACCGTGTTTAAGAAATGTCTACTAAGGTTTATACTCCATGCTATTATCGGAAATCTTGAAATTACGTATTTCAAGAAAACCCAATATCGCTTTGAATGAATAGTCAATCTAACCTCAGATATTAAGCGGTAGCCACACTTACGACAATTCAGTGCACAAGCCATTGAATTGTGTTTATATCAGTAAGAACAAACAAAAAGTTTGTCGTTAAAATAATAATGTTCCTACCATTACTTTTATGGCTATTACAGCAAACATAGTAGTCGTAATAGAACGTGACGTTGCTAATAACACGTACCTATGGGGTCTTTATTGGTTTTTACTGCTCCCATTAAGTCGGCTGGGTCATGGGGATTGACTAGCTAATCACGAGGCCAAAGTACTGTGACAAAATATACGATAAGCAGCAGATAAATACTAATCCAGAGATAACTGAAGCTTCGAACATAATAAGTTCATTATAGCGTACAGACACATTATATGTGTGTATAACGCTTGTTCTAATCGTGTAATCATGTACACTTCTACTGAACTAGGAAATTGTAAACATGCTGGAAGCGTTGTTACATTTACCACACGGATGCTTTATGATTGTTATCTCGCCAGAGCATATTTTAAATAAAATATTGTTAAGTGTACCTACCTACCGTTTATCGAGGGATCCGTTACTGAATCATTCTGGTTTTGTTGTCATAATGTAACTATAAATATTGGGCTCATTCTAATAACATTGAAGTATTATGGTCGTGTAGTTGTGTCCGTTACGTTAGATCACGGCAATATATCTCATCTACATTAGACACGTAAGAAAACTGGTGAAAAATAATTAGTAGGTACATCGAATACATGTGAACCTATGTTAATGGCTTTTATAAAAAAGCGTGATGTTATGTTATGTTACATTACAATCGCAGTTTTCATACGATTTTCCTGTAAATCTTATCTAGCTTTGCATCTTTTAAAAAAGACGTCATGAGATTATTCAGTGTAATTATGATACGGCTCAATGATGATAATAATAAAAGGGCGACACGACCTTTCTGTGTTGTTGTGTTTGTACTGTACCTACATAATTCCGTCTTGTACTAAAATTTCTATAAACCATAGGTTCGACTTTCGAGGGTTTTTGGGACTCATCACAGCACGCACTTAGTTTTTATGATTTCAATAATATGAAAATTAAGACCTCATTTTCGAGAGTTGCGCTTGCAAACCCTCGACAAACGAAGTAACTAAACTCATATCTTAAAATTTTTAAATGATATATTGTATTAAATACATCTACCTACCCTTTCAGAAAAACAAATAAGAAAAAAGTGCTCAGTGTATGTTATATTGTAATTCATGGCATTTTGTTGGTGTGGTCGATGACGCGTTAATTAGTGCCCTACCCATAGTGGTCGCACATAAAGTGCGTTTTCCTATCCTGTCGGTTTTCATTAACATTGTACTAATCGTAACCTCCACGCTCGACCTTTTCAATCTCACATTAGAAACTATCAAATTAAGCTTTAACTTCACCTATATAAACACTAATTAGTTGAAATTCGCAAAAATAACCGTGACTGTCACTAATGTCTTCTGTCGCGAAACACAATTTGATGTTATTCGCTAATCATTTTGTCAAATACCTGAGTGGCTGGGTTGGTAACATTTTTTACGGTTATTTCAATTTGGTAAATGTTATCATCAAGCCAATTTCATAAACATTTAGATTGTTTATGCTTCCTACTCACTGTGTATATTTATTCCAGCCGTATAGCGTTTAATAGTGGAGGCCTAAAATTACGGCACCTATTGTTTTACCTCACCATATTTATTTATTCAGAATTGATTATTGACGCTTCATAAAAGAAGATTAAAAATATCTATGAATTGCCTCAAAATCAGCTGTAATTAAATTATTCCTTTATTGATTTAAAGTCTGTTCATCATTTGAATTAGCTGCAGCACAATGTATGTACAATTAAGTACAATACATCAAATTATCAATAATGTACTTGTGTACTCGTATATGTGTTATCCTCTGTGCTGTTTGTGTGTACATAAATTATTAAATAAATAAAGTATTCATAAATCAGCCATTCCGATACATAACAACAAGCCAGATAAACATTAATTTATAACAAACGCAAACTGCAATATTTATTGAAAACGTCATTTCGTTTCATACTATCTTACTAATCTTGAATTATGTTAAGCGAAGGTGGTAATTATTTTCCAAGTAATACTAGGTACCTACATAATAAATACGTACACTTAGGAAATACTGATCAATTTAATTATTGAACAATAGACACCACAAAAAATTAAGAAACAAGTTTTTGCCCTAGCTAAAATGTACTCGGTGATACTGCAAAAGCGTCACAAAAAAATGGTTTCTGTAAACTAGGTACTCAATCTCGGAACACTGAATAATTTCTAATCTTGTGCCCGCCCGGACATGGTCAGACTCCCGAGTGCGTGGGATACTGGGGTGGCTGGTGGTGATATCACGCAACTAAAATGTATACTTTACCTAGATATGTCATTATCATCCCACGCACTATCAGTAACTACACTCAGAAACGTTGACCAAAACAGAACTATTTAAGCAAACACGAACACGTCACGGATTTCCTAGCATTCGATGATTGGTGATCAAATAATGAAAACAATACACGTGCGACTCCACAAAATTGGTAAGCACTTTGATTTCCCCATTATTATCTTGCGTTTGTTACCTAATTGCGTAATCTATAGTTAGGTAGGTATGCTCAGATATATTTTTAGATTAATCAGAAAATTCCATCAAAAATATAATTTCTGCGAAAAAGATTTTTTTTCGTTAAAAGGCAA
Source organism: Spodoptera littoralis (assembly GCA_902850265.1). Taxonomy (NCBI): domain Eukaryota; kingdom Metazoa; phylum Arthropoda; class Insecta; order Lepidoptera; family Noctuidae; genus Spodoptera; species Spodoptera littoralis. The sequence goes on along the minus strand of LR824536.2, from coordinate 8,612,687 downwards.
TTTAGCTGGAGCTGATCACTAGAACTAAAGCCTAGAGCTAAGCTGCACTTTGATATTAGTGCTTCGAATAAACATAAATTAGTAGATTACTTAAGTGTGATTCACTCATGTTCCACATCCTCTCGTGATAATAAATGTATTATCTCGTTTATCATCCACATCCTAAAACCCGATTACGTAAAATGTGCTGCTTATCACCTAAAATGTTACTGATATGTACCAATGATTAATAGACAAGGAAAACAAAAATAATTTACTATAATTATATGCACATTGTTTAAGTTCCATTAGATCATTGTGGTATTTGTTAATTTTGTATATTTATTTTAAACGTCTTAACGTGGCCCCGGGGATTCTTGCCATGTGCAAATATCAAAGAGCCGGTGTGTAAACTCATCGATAACTAAAGACCAAACAAACATTTACCCACATTGCGACAAACGACTGCGGGCAACACTCGTAGCATTTGTTTAATCAAAGGTGACATTAAAGTGCTAACAAATCATTTCGTTTCTAAAGAAGAATTAAATATAAACTAAAATTCATAAATACCCGGTAACAATAGTCTGTAACGTCTTAACTTATAAGGAGTTATTAGTCATACAATGTAGCATTTGTATTCCTACTGAAACCGCGGCGTGCACAGATACCAACATTACACATCCGCAAAATCCGTTGTTAAAGCGAATGGATTGAGTTGTTATCACGACTCAATATTTCATGAACTCTTATTTTTAGAATCACATTTCACGAATGAATAACATCAGTATTTCCACTGTAAACAACTTCATTCATCTGAATTCTCATTTCATTTTTCTGTCAATCTCACAAAATATGAGCTTTCAGCGCATGAATTACAGTTTAGTTACAAAACAAAAAGAAATCTTAGATTCTTTATCTTTGATACATTTCAGTATAGTATTGTACAGTGAAAAATTAGTTGCACCGCGGTGTCTGGCGTATTACTCGTCCGAATATTTTCTACAAACGTTATTATATAAACAAACTCGCTAGCTGAGCCTAGACGTGTACTCAATCTGAAATTAGAAGTTTAAAATTTTTGATCGCAGGAAATTATTTGTTTGATTTTTACAATAGTAATAGCACTCCAGATGCGTATGATCACACTACAAGTGATGACCGCAACGCACATGGCCGATTATATGTATAATAAGGACGAGTTCGCGGTAAATGTGCATAACTGTTGTGCCGAGGGACCCGATGAGACAGATTTTATATATGAATCTTCAATTCACACGTCATTTGCATTGTAGCCAGTCTAAATGTTTGTGTTGATTCTTAACAAAACTTACCCAAATGTCCACCAGATGTCGAAGCACATGACGTTGAGCCAGGCGAACGCGGCCACGAAGCCGAAGTAGATCCCGTACCCTGCGCAAACAATGAGCAATCGTATAATGGATCAACTATGACTGGTGAGTGCATGGCGAGTGGCGAGCGTTCCTACAGATTTACTTTGATTCTCAAATAATCTCACTTGCACACTGCTACGTTAACGTCATTAATCACGATCGCGGCCACTTCAGTGCTACCACCGCTACAGCTACATCTATGTTGGAACCGTGAATAATTTACTAGGATTTAATACAAGTGAAGATTCACTCACAAAAAGCACAGATAATTTTAAAACAGATTATACAACAAAATTATTTTAATATTTCTTGTCTTTAACATTTCTACGTTAACAGCAGATTTCCATATTTATTTGATTTATTAAGTATGATTTACAATGAAGTCTACCTACGTAAACTGATTAGTAATTACAATTTATGGCTGTTGTTTCATAAACAATCTCTTTGCTCAAACTCCAACAACTCATACTAAATGCTTTCGCAATTATGTAATAGTTTATACAATCTATAGTAACAAACCTTAAACCTTGGATGAAATCAACAAGTGGGCAACTTTTTTTTTTTTGAGGGGGGAAAATCATCCAATGACTTCTCCCGCCTGGGTGAGGCGGGAGGGAGTGTCAGACTCTTACTGACTAAAAACCACCCCGTTCCTACTCCTGCACTTCGAGCCGGAGCCCCGGCAACCCGCAATCAACAAGTGGGCACCTAGTAAGTAGTATATAGTGACTGACTGACTGACTGACTTCCACCAACTTTTGACTAGAAGGATATTTGTTAAGGTAATAATTTTTCTTCTTTCTGTGACCTACATATTTTTCTTGACCAAATTCAATTGCATTATGAGGTAGAGAGAGCTATACTTTCTGATGGATAGTAGGTACTTGAGATATCTTAAGTATTTCTGTCTTAACCCATATCTCACTAGGCGCCTCCTTTACTTAATGACAACACATGAATTAGGTACTCGTTGTCTAAATAATTTTAAAATATCATAATGTTAACTAAAAATCGCGGGTTACTCGAGTGAATATAATGAGAAAAGCTCAACGAAGGTAAAGGTCGCGGCGATGTCGCGCAGCCTACTCTTAGCCGCGAACGCGCACGCTGCTTATGAGAACCCCTGTGGTTCGAAACTAGTAGAGCTTTTCTCAGTATGTTCACGTGAGTAACCCGCGATTTTTAGTTAATTTAGTATGTCTCACGATAGTTATTACCTACATAATGTTGTTACTGCACTGTTTACGACGAATTTACGTAAATAGAGAACAATTGTTTGGTTATAAATAAATTTATAGCATTCTGTAAGTATCGTAAAATTTTATGATCGTCATTGATTAGTGAACAAACTGTGAATCAAATTCAGTGATTCATCATGACAGTCCGAGATTTCAATATTTTCAATTCAAATATTACATTAACTAGGTCAAATCATTAATAATTAACACTAATCTGTATACAAGAGATTTAGCAGAAGCAGAACTCGCTAGAATCTGGTGAAATTATGTCAGTCGACTTCTAGGCCAAATAAAAATTATTTATTTGACAGAAATATGTTTTTATAACAACAATCGTGAGACTTAGAATTCATGCACCGCACACGCTTCGCATGAGGAAGAGTCCCTCTGTGACTCGAAACTAGTAGAGCTTTTCTCAATATAAGTATTTACGTGAGTAACTTGTCATTTTCATTTGATAGAATAATAATAAGCCTTATTGCTGAAAACTAGACATTAAGTAACACTTATCTAACTTATAAACTAACACATCAGTTATCCTAATTAGTGATCAGCGTGTCCTGTGACACATTGGCCTCTTCCATTTGATAGAATACTGTTATTAACACTGAGAATCGTAGCAAATAGCATTCCATAGTCTCTGCCTACCCCCTAGGAGACAGGCGTAATGTTATGTACGTATACGAATGTAAGATTAATAGCGTAAAAATAACTTGATCTATGAGAATCAATGCGGGTTTTGTAGATAGATGATTACACTAATTGGGATGATGACAGGGTATGAAAATTAAAAATATAATTAGTCCGTAAGTTAGATAATGAAAAATATAATTTTGTCGTATAACAAAATAATATTTAGTTAAAACAAATCAAAGTTTAGGAGTGGGGGCTAAAACGTCATTTCTACGTATAAAATGTACATAGAAGTGACGTCACGCGACATTTCAAATCAATATATCGTGGAAAGTGTTCATTTCTGTAAGAAAATAAAAATACGTGTCTAATGATTTAATTTAATCTACGGACATTAAAATAAAAATTATGCATCTACCCTATTGTGCGATATAAATCTTTTTACGGTCTGCTAAACTTTTAACTCTATATTATGTGCGTAATATACAAGTATATATCTACCTGTTTCCAACGATTATATTAATATTATCAGCACCCACTGATTAATATCAGTTTTACGTCAACATGCTTGTTACGGCATTGATTTTATGATGTCCAGCTAACAGCATCGTTTGATAGCTTTGTATTATTAAGTATTAGATACTTAATTTATTTCCTAATGTAAATTATTTAACTATTATATTTATAAGCTTTCTTATCCGCATTCCTATTTATGTACGATAAAATAATCTATTGTAATTCAGATATGAAGTAGGTACAGCTTCTAATTATAGCTCTGCGAATAGTTTAAAACAGATAAATATTAAAATAGAATACTCCAACATAAAGTACAATATTGAAATATATCTATATGAAATACCGACTAATTGGAGATATAAGAATTATTATATGTATATCATCGTATTGTATGTAAATTAGCACCAATTAAAACATCAAACGAAGTTAATTTGCATAATATTTGAGCAACGTGCGATCTGACCATTTCAATTCTCTAGTTAGGATTAAATATAGGTATTTACGTAACTTCGATACAATTTATTGTTTATTTATTAACAACATGCAAGTGCATTATGTCTGCAGCGATGTATATTTAATAAGCTGCTTCAATATGATTTAGATAAGGTCACCACTTGTATCTTCAATTTTTATTGCAACCAGATGTTATCAACTACCTACTTACTCGATAAAGTCAATTGAAAACAGACTGCGTGGATATCAATCATTCATCGAAACGTAATATCTGTTATCATTTTGTTTGTTGGTTTCCTTTTACCGCATATTCATAAAATCATCCCACGCTATTGAACGAAATCCAATATTTTGTCACGCCAATATTATGTTTTCGCGCCATCAAGAGACGTTTTCAGGAAGTGCACATTCACATACAAAGTTTTGACAGTAAGGAAATTGACAATTGAATTATGCTAGCAAAAGATTTTTTCAGTTGCACTAATCTTTTTATTTATACCAAGAAACGATTACTACTTATTTCGTCATGACTTCATAAGGTCTCAAATAACCTATTTATCCAATATATTGTTTTGTTCGCCCTTATCAACAATCACAAAGCGAATTTAATCGTACATTCACATTATTATTATATTGTTAATAATAACTGAATTTACAGCTCTCCTTGCACTAGATTTTTTCATAGCAGTCTGATGATTTAATCTTAAAGATATTGTTAGATTATTCTCAGCCTTCAACAAAAATGGCTCCTTGCCTAGGCACAAAACGCTGCGTAGGTACTTTATCGAACACAGCTAGTAACAATAACAAGTAGCAGTTATGAATCTGTCCCCTTTCCTGCGACATCAGGTGTTTCGCAATTATCCAAATTGGGTCCCCTTCTATTTTTTATATTTATGGCGTCCTGTTAGGTCATCTAAGTACATACATAGACTTGACCGATTTATGAACATAAAAACTTTTAGCTTTCGTCCATTCTCGCAATATAAATACATTTTAGACCCATCTTAGCAAGCCGATGTATATTTTGGTCACTAGCAATGAAATACCAAATACTTGTCTAAGAAATACTGTCATATGTCATACTAACTATAAATCATAAGCTCTTCGAACATTAATAAAAAAATATGAAGAATTGCTACAAATTCTTTATAATTTCTTGGTTTGACACAATGACAAGTGAATGAAAGCAAGTAAATATAATTTCTTTCTTACCAATAAGAGTGCAGGTAGTGTTGTCAGCTACTCGGCTGTGTTGGGCACGCGCGAGGCAGCCAAACGCGAGCAGCATCATACTGACATGGCAGATGAGGGTACGTCCATGCAGATTCCGGAGCTCCGGAAGTGATATATACACCAACAGCGTCAGCGCTAGGCACACGCTCGATATACTGATCAACTGTAACAATACAAAATGCTGATTACAAGCTACAATACCTATAATCTCTTAGTTCATAATTCGTTATATTACTTCACGTCTTTCATACAAAATAAGTAATTATAGCTGTTCATTGAATCTCAAGATAACAAACTGTTTGGTTTTCATAAACCCCATGCTGGTTAATAGATTTTCCTTTTTTTATAGAAGATATTAGAATTAGTTCCGCCATGCAATAAACTCTGTAAAGTTCATCTCATAACAATGGAATTTTATAACAATGGAGGTGGCACCCTAACGACCTCTTCAGTTCATGACCCATTACTATCCAGTTCCGTTAATAAACAGATTTCAAAGGTTGTTTGCTTTAGATCCAAATGACCAAGATTATGTAAATTCCGTCGATATTAGGATGTCACTTGTAATTCAATCGTATTTCAACGTGTTGACATAATATTAACGGATTACCAATTTGTTAAATCCTCAAGTTACAATGTATGAACAATGAATAAACTGGAGGGTTATGATTACCCGCTGTGCGGTGACGTCACGCGCTGTATTCTCACCTCCTTTGTTTATGTTTCGATATAATTATGATGGTTCCCTCATGGCCTGAATCCCTGATATTAACCTAAACATGAAATACTCAGAATATCAGGAAAAAGTTTATTTTGATGCAAAAATGTATGGTTTGAAGAAGGTATCAATAATTCTACCTACTACTTTCTCCCGACTATTTCTCACACTGGTTGACTTTGTAAGAACATAATAATGATCTTAAAATCCTTGTGACTAGTCAGTCCACCCTGACCTAAATAAGGACATAACAAGATTTCAGTTAGCTTCTATTCTATTTATAAAAATGTAATAACGGATTGTTAAGTAATTTCAAGAAATCGTCAGAAGACTCTCAGTCACTGATAGTTTGTTTATTAGCACACGAATCAATCCATCTGATCCGTGTGATCTATTGACTGGCTGACCAATCTAAACAAACTTTAAAATTTGTAACGCATTCACAAAAACATTTATTTCCGTCATATAATGTTAACACTCTATATTCTTTCATCAATAATTTCTTTGAAGATGTTAGAGTCAAGTAATTGCATTAATAGAGACGATGACAGCTTTAAACATCTATTTATTTTATCAGATCAATAGTTAGATAATGAAAAAATATATAACACGTATTATTTGCTTTATAAAAATCGACATAAAAGCTCACATTCATGGTTATATTTATCTGTATGCCAATCATCAAGATCCTTTTAGATATTTTGGTGTGTCCATTCAAACGTCTAAACTATTAAATGTACATAGCTGTTATAAAATTACTTACGAAGAATGATACTTGAAAGTTCTTCACGACTTCGGGAGCCTTTATGAAGCAGTTGACGCAGTGATGAAGATGTTACCGTCAGGACAGAAGCGGCTATCAAAAGCCTCGAAACAGTAGCCATCGCCCACACTGATTGGTGAAATCAGCGACCATCAGATCTCAACCGATGTCGGTCCCGTTCCACGGACTTGTTTAACACCACACGACCGGCATTGCAGTGCAAATCGATGCGAAACCCCATTACATCTAAAAATGAATTTCCAATATTAGTAGGCATCCTTAACATACCTGTATACTCAAATTAACTAAAGTTAGGTATAGAAAGAGCTTTTACAAAAGGCTGTAGAAAATTTCGAAAATGGATAAACTCAATAATACTTTCACTCGAACTCGAGACCCTACTTTGGCAGAATCGTTTTCGCTCAAGTTCAATGCAACAACACGCTCAAATTTTAGTATCCAAACACAATATACCTATTTATTTTAGTACAATCAATGTTTTTATTTAAATCCTTAAGTTGTGCCTTTTACATGAATCGACATAGTTCAGGGCCACCCTCTCACTTTCCGACGGACTCAGTATAGGGGATTTAGGAATTCCATTTTAGGTACATACTTAACATTACTTATCTACATAATAATTGAGTATTGTTACTATTGACTATACTATAATTAGTGTTATCCTAATGGATAGTCAAAATATTATGTTGTACCTACTAATGACAGAATTTTTAGAAAAACAATGATCGATAATGTAACCTAGTGTCACATAACTCATGTTATCTTCATTCTGATGATTCTTATAGACTACACCGAAATGTGGTTTTAACGTTTCACATTTCACTAACTGAAAATAGGGGCACGTTAGCCTATAGTGCAGCGCTACGGGAGCTATAAATCGCCCTTACTGCAAAGACACCCCTAATTTCGAATTTCAAATCTCTATTCCCGAATAAATTTAAACATTTTCATAAGAAATCACATCTATCTGACAAGGCAAATAATACTTTTATAATAGCTTAGCGTAAATATCATTGACATGATTTTAACCACGCTATGAGTGCGTACTTATCCCGTTATCGTGTGTGAATGCCACGTACACCACAGGGATCACGAGCACCTACGTCACGCCAGCTTTATTCATCTACCAAGTAACATAATTATATTAGGTTACCAGATACCTACGGTTTTTTTTTTGAGTTTATTGGAGAAAGATTTGGGAACCTTTTAGCAACAGGTGTCTATCATAGTTCGGTCAATAGACATCCGAAGATACAATCATTCACAACCAGCTGAAAATTATTGTACGATCTTCATCAATTCTACTCTAGGAAAGAAGTGAGTCAGGGTCACAAAAATGGATATTCCAGCGATACGTTAGTTTGATTAGGAAATTAACCAGACAGGTGTTGTAGATAAGGTAATTATTTACAGATTTCAGGCAGTTCAAGAAATGCAAGTAATTAGTAGTAGAATTAAACTCACTGGAAATGACAGATATGCTATAAAATTGTGACAGATCTATTACAATGGGTGTTCGTTTTAGGCAACAAAACAGTTTATCAGGATTAGATGAATTTGGATAAAAGTTTAATGGCAAAATTGTAGATAATACAAAAATCTTTAACTATTGTGTTTACACTATTTTCACACATTCTCAAAAATAAATATGAAAAAATCAAATGACTGATTTTGGTTATTTATTGTTATCTTCTAAATATTTTAACGTTCTTCAAGAGGCAGAGAATAGGTTTTTTAAGGGTCGGCAAGACGCATGTAATGCCCCAAGTGGGCTTACCATCTTACGCTTACCAACAGGTGGGCCGTGTGCCTTTTTGCCAGCGTCGTGGTATAAAAAAAAAATTTAACGAAGTTCCTCAAAGAGTCACTTTTCTCTCCCTAATACGTAGTGTATTTTTTCGGTTGAAAGTACTTATGTACTCCCCTATTTTGATATACCTAGTATTGAAAAACATGTTTCAAAATCTGTTTGCTACATTTTCGTTAGATCCGCTATTTTTCAAGATATAGAAAATAATGTGTGTATTATTATTGCAAATTAGTTCCGCGGGCTTCAACGCGAACTACGCACAGTGATAGAGGCTCCAATAACTTACTAATTTCTGTCTGCATTTAAAGAATTACATTGCATTTTGTAAACATTGATATATAAGTATAACCTTCGTATTTTTGTTGGTACTTGGAAACCGATAAAACTACTATTTTTAGCTAATTTAGTTGTTCAAATCTGATTTATTTACTAAATCACATTTGTATCAATTGCCAATTTTAAAAATACCGGCAAATTGTCTTGCTGGAAATAAATACCAAACTGACATTTGATTACATTACTTAATTTTAATTTACAACGCTAGAAATCAATTAATTCTGCAAAAAATTAAACGAACTTTTATGTTTAGTTTTGTAAATTGTCTGGTCTTTGCAATTATGCATTTTCTATACATTTTCAGCTTCTTTGTCTTCGTTTCCAATTAGCACTTAAAGTCTCGGTTTACACCGTATCCACTACTTTATACTCATTACACATTTACTTCTTGATTGACCAAGTAGTAACAGAGGCGATACTTAAATGTCAACCATCAATCCGTAAAAATAAAAGAAACATTGTACTTAAAATAAAAAGCTCACCTGTTATTTCCGGATTCTTATGTTGCAATGGCTCCATATAGTCTGATATATTAAATAACACATCATCCACATTCGGCACACACTTGCTCGCGAAGCTGCCACAGCGCCGAGGCTTGTAGTGGTACCCGATGGGACAACACTTCCTCACACAAAACGCACCGTACTTGGAACAATCACTAGAACATACGCGCGCCACCAGCTCCGAACTCGAGAACTCCCGGTCCACACACCACTGTCCTGGCACAGCATCGCCGCTACCGTCGCCTTTTTTACTAAATATCTTTAAGGTACTTCCGTCCACTTGAAGTGAAAAGAACCTCTGCCTTAACTCTATGCTATACTCATCAGTTTCACAGTGCAGGCCAGTATCCACCTCATAAATATAATTATCTTTCATTTTTAATCGCTTCAATAACCATTCTTCAGAGTTATTCACTTCAGTGTCTCTACATATATGAAAATTACTGTCGTAGCTCTGTCCTCTTGGACAACATTTCCGGTAGTTATGAATGGTTAAAGCATTTGCAGATGTCTTATTATCTTCATTTTCGACACAACTTTTTAATCCTACGATTAAAGGAATTATTGTTTTTACTGTGTCATTATGTAATTCTGCCACAAGCCTATCGTAACAGCCATTAAAAACCACTGCACTGTTTAAATCTATAACAGATATCTCCTGTATTGGAAAATCATCACATATTTCAGGTATTCCATACTCCACTGAGAGATTTTTACCAACAAAAAGGGAATTATGGTAATGTTGTAGTCATTCCGCGCACTTTCACGATCTAAACACTTATAAGTAGAGCTAAAGTTGAAGGATTCATCATCGAACACTTTCATTAAACTTTGATTGTTTGGACAACACTTACGAAACACTTTGTCTCCCTGGACGATATCGGCACTAGCGTAGACAATTACACTCATAACAATTAGTAGATGCATTGTTATTAAAATTTTAAACTTCGGGCACCGACATCAACACCCGCATACAACTTCTTACAACAGTTGGAACGTGTCGATCGGCGTGGTGAGCATTGTTTATTTTCGAAGCTGTCTGTGCGAAACGTGTGTTGTGGTAAAGCGTCGACGGCGCAATGATGCGGCTTCGCGGCTCGCTCCACTCTGATCAGTGCCGGCCGGTGTCGGTGGAGGCTGCTGCGCCCTTGAAGCCGCCCGCTGTCTGTCGGTGACGCGGCTGAGCTTTTGTTACGCTCGTGGATTTTTTTGCCTTTTTGCTCACTTGCGGATTTGTCTGTAGGGAACTGCCCTACACTCAGATTGTCCCGTTAACCACTTCACTCACGCTTTTTGACACGAATTCGAAAATAACACTTTATGTAATATAATAATTGTCAATAAATCGGCGGTATCTACCCCTTCGAAATAAATAACGACTGCGCGTCGCGAGTCATGCGTACGTATTGTACAAAGACGACTCACATGTTTATCAGATATCTTCCGATAAAAACATGAAACGGCTGATTGTATACTTAGAATTTAAAGTGTAAACAAATATACTATTTGTGGCATTGATATTATATCGATAACTGATTTAATTTCTACTGAAAAAATTGCAATAACAAATACGGGAGACACAGAGTGGTGGCACGTTGTATAATGACTAATTGTATTGTACAAAACATTATGATGCCTGTTTATACGGAATGGGTTTCATTTATGTTAAATTCCATATGCATAGTGGCTCATCGGACTATTAATGAATTACTTAGCTGTAGCAGTAACGCAGTGCATTTAGTATAAAAGATAATAATATGTTCGCTATGTGACAAAATAATAATCATGTAAAACGTTATCTAACACAATATAAGTATTAACAGTATAACAGTCATATTTATGATGTAGTTTAGGCAGACACTGTGATTATTATCGTATAAAAACACCCTTATTGGTTATATTTAAGGCCAGTTACCTTAAAACCGATTATTTTGTGTTATTGCATAAATAAGTTGACATAATCAAAAGGTCTGGTACAATTTTATCTGTGTTTTATATTATTATCGCATTGCTTTCTAATGTAACCTTAATAATTTGTTCAGAAGGATATATACAGAGAGAGAGAGAGAGAGAGAGAGAGAGAGAGAGAGAGAGCCATGCTTGGGCACTAATGGAATTCAGTCCAGTCCTCCCATCATCCTCATCCCCAATCATCAAAAGGTAAGCATCACACTTGTAAGTCCCCTGGAATTGCAGACATCCATAAGCGATGTGGGCGATACCGATTCCTTACCACCGGGTGATCAGTTTGCTCGTTTGCCAATATATTCCATAAAAAAATAAGTTCTGCAAAGTAACGCGACCGTAACAGCTTTTTATGAACGAAAACATAAGTAACTCTCGTCTATCTTTATACTTAGGTATATATATCTCTTAATTGAACACCAGCGTATCTCAGGAATTTGAAACATATCTTTAAATACAGGTCAAGTGATAAGCCGTTGGTGGATTGAACTTTAATTGCCGTGTTCTCTATCTAACTCTGTTCTCTATTTTATGTATCTCTTGTTCTTCTTCTCCCCTGTGAAATATTTATTCAACCCTATTTTATTATTATTTCAAATTAAGTACTTGGTAACTTTGCCTTAATGATTATGCCAATGATGACTACACAGTACCTATTTATTACTGTATTGAATACCTGCTCGTGTAACTCGGAAAAAATAAATCTGTATATAACGAATCTAGTATAAACTATTTAAAATGTTAGCTATTTACTATGAGTAAGGAAAATACAACTTAAATATACGTGTACCTACTGTGAATTGTCATTCTTATTGTCTTAGTACTTTTATTATTCACTGAAGGTATACCTAGTGAAGAAACCCCAGTCCCGCCTAGACATAGGTACGTAACTGTTACTGTAAACCTTCCTTATTATTATATTTATGTAAATAAATCGTATAAACGTGTTTATTCATACATTTGTTATTCATCTTATGCCTAACCTAACCTTCATTTACACTACAGTCGACTATTTCCAAAAACCTTACACTATGAGTCTAAAAAAGTTACCTACACAACTTAGAGATGAATGATTATTTCTGCTAGTTGCTATTATACTGTGTGCTTATGTATTAAACGGTCTTGTCTTGTCTATACTGCCCTAAGGAAGACTGAGAGATAAAGCGTATCCTATACGTTATACGCAGACCGCCGTATAGCATTACCTAAGTCCGCCTGTGCGGACTGTGTGAGTGTGTAATGAATGTATGAAAATAAATAAATACCTATCTTACTTATACTCTTACGTTGCTGAATGACGTCTGAAGTCAACAGTTTCCTAGGCGCAGTAACCTCTGGACGTAAACGTATAGATTCCTTTGATTTTTCAATATTCCCAAGTCAATAGGAAAACATAAGAAAATCGTATATTTGCAAATACGAATGATTTTTTATACTAGATGGGACTGACGTTTGACCACTATCTCGCGTGGTCGTAAGCGATGATGTGGCCTACGATGGAGCACGTCGAATAAGCAAGCTATTCACTTGGGTCTTGAAGACACCCAGGTTATAACCTTCAGGAAATACAGACTCTGGCAAGAAGTCGCATGTAAGATCAGTTATTGACTTATATGATTAATTGTTACTCATTCTAAAATATTACAATATTATTCATCGCAACTAGGTATGGTATATTCACGCGTTCAGGGAAGTACTACACTCTACAAATATACTACAAGTACAGACTGTATCTGTATTCCAGTAGATACAACACTCTAATTAAGTAGGTACCTATCGAATCTAAGAAATAATATCAAGGTATGTACCTACTTATTCCTTGGGTATTATTGGACACGCTTAAAAATAAAAAATACTGATTCTAAAAAAGTAAAATCCTTTATTACAAAATTTTACATTTTAAATTCATTATTTTCATTGTACAAACAATATAAACGACATTTAAATATTTGTTAAAAAAACTGGCTTATTGAATTGGCACATCCATTACTTAGCTAAAGTAAAATACAGATCGTTCCGATTTGCTTAACTAAAGATGGCATTGTAATTACGAAATAGTTTATATTTAAAAAAATCCCTTATTTTTGAGGACCTCTAATATCAGAACCTACTTATTAGATAATAATATGTGCATATACATACTTATTTTTTTCTATCTATTGTAGACCTACATTATTTAGCAACACATGTGGACATTATCAATGCGTGTTTACCATTTTAGGAATAAAATAAGTAGTTTTTGATTTAGTGTATAATTTGGGACATAAATACAACGAGTTCGTAAATAATTAGATTTTTATCCGAAACTAAAAAAAAATTCAATAAAACAAATACAGCAGCAGCAGATTTATGTCGGATTTTTCGAATTCATAAATTATGTAAACACCTTAATATCCGAATTATCATCGACTGTCCTTTATAAATGAGTACAGTCAAGCAATAAAATTATGTAAGCATATAAAAATAATAAAAATAAGAGTTAATATCCCACTGGAAAGAAAAAGGACGGAATTGTTATACGATCCTATACTTACAACAAACAATTACAGCGATAGGACAAGGTGACATTGTAATTCCGGGAAGTTAAGTAGACATTTGTGATTTACAATTACGATTACACTTTTTGTTAAATCTTAATCATACTGATATTCGTTCGTAAGCAACATAAGTTAATAAAAGTAATACATACATAACATAGACGCTAAGTAAAACAGTTAATTTCATTACATTTGTTTAAGACAATAACAGATCTATTTACCACTAAAACACTAGATGACCATCAGTTCTTTTATATTAAAACGTTTACAGGTACATATTTAAAAGACATTATAAAAATACAATCATTAAATGTAGAGAAATGTTTCGAAATAAAACAGAATACAAAACAATGTTCCGACGTTTCGGACGCACAAGTGAATTAATATCTCAGTTATAAAAATGCTAATTCTGTATCCAAGCAATAAGATCTTATTGCACATTAAACTCTTTTCTTGTTTCTGTGACACAAATAGCATGACACAGACTATGCCTGACTTTATCATGATTAATTGATTGTTCATATTAATTATTCAGAAATCACAAGTTTTATCAATACTACAATTTTACGATGCCAACAATATTGTTATTGAATTTATTTTATATAGGTTTTTGAACTTAAGTAGATTCATTGTCAACGGATGACGTCACAAGAATCCTACATCGCACATGCAAAGTTTACAAGCGAATAAACACGGATAGAAAATCCCAACGAACAACTGTTGGGCAGAAAGCCCGCCAGGCACGATCACCTCGCCTGGTCGGAGGATCCTCCTTTTCCGATCTTAGGGAACTATACTCTCTGTTCCCTACAGTGGTGACCCCGACGTGATTGGAAACAACCTTCACTTCACGGAGCAGATTAGCACCGTCATCCGTATCGCCATCCCTCTCATTCATCACTTCTCCGCTGAGCGGTAATCAAGTCGCAGCCAACCAGCATCCTCGGCCTCATCAGGGACCACCATCGCCTGCAACGAAGTTGTGCAGCCTGGTTCTTCCCTACGGCCTCACCAGTGTCTAGGCACAGCACTTCTGCACACGGTTCTGAAGGACATCTCCTCCCGTCAACGCAGATGCCGGCCACTACGCACCTACCCTCGCAGCATCTCTTCCCCGACTCACCGTGGGACACTGCGAACGCATCTCTCCGACTCACTGGAGTTTCACCCTGCACCGCTGACCCGACTCACTGGGCACTCAGCGGCACGGTTCCGACCCACTGGAACTAGGGACGTTCTACACTGGCTCTGGCGCCACTCATCTCAAGCATCGACAACCGTCTCAGCGGGATCGACCTCCGGTCTTGGGAGGGAGTGATGTGGCGACGCATGCCACATGTCAACGGATGACGTCACAAGAATCCTACATCGCACATGCAAAGTTTACAAGCGAATAAACACGGATAGAAAATCCCAACGAACAACTGTTGGGCAGAAAGCCCGCCAGGCACGATCACCTCGCCTGGTCGGAGGATCCTCCTTTTCCGATCTTAGGGAACTATACTCTCTGTTCCCTACAGCACCAATACGATAATAAATCATATTTGTCACGAATATTTAAATTTACTCTTAGCTAGGTACTCTACATTCAAGACATGTTTATGAAATGGCTCATGCAAATTGTACATCTGTTTGTAATACACTCATTTCTTTCTCTTAAATCGAAACGTTTACTTAAATAATATACAAACTTATTCTAATTATTGAGTAAACTACAGCTTCTACTAAAATTTACTTAGAAGCGTAATATTAAGAGACTAGTGTTTTGTTGAATACAATATTTTCTTAATCAATGGCAGCCACAACTCTTGACGACCATGTTTTTGTACTTGCGCAAGATCACGTTGGAGTCATCCGTGTAGTACAACACTGATATCGGTGATAACTTGATCGGCGCACACGACGGCTTCGGAACCTACAATCAATTTTCAACTTTAAATTCAAGATGTGAAAACTGGATTTCCAGCTAAAGAAAAAAAAATTTAACTTAAGAATTTGCGTTTCATGAAGCTATTACTCAACCATGTGAAACACGTTTCTATGGTGATACCTTTTGTAATAAAGGTATAGGAGTTCTTGCAAATGTGGTGTAATCTTTTCTAGTTATTTAATTGTAATTTGAAACTTATTTATAGCCGAAGCTAATATGGAAGAGCCATGCTTCGGCACGAATGGGCCGGCTAGACCGGATTGATACCACGGCCTCACAGAAAACCGACGTGAAACTACTCTTGCGTTTCGTTTCCTTCCAATTATTTCCAAAAGGCTTACTTATAACGCCTTGGGGTACGATTGCTTACCATCAGGTGATCGTTTAACTGGCTAACCCAATGAATAAAGCTAGGAAGTTGATATTTTATTTCCATCAGTTGTTTACAGCTAAATTATGTAGAGTAGGTAGTAGTAGTAGTTATTTAGCAGATATAGGTAATAGGTACTATACCTTCGTAGGATTAAGTAGATGTACTAGAGTTTGTACGATGGCGTGGTTGGTAGCGTTCTTGTGCGCGTTCAGAGGGAAGTTGCACTCGCCGCTACAGTAGAACGCACCGTAACCATCCGGAGCTATGATCCAGTCCTGTCAAAAGACATGTTCTGTTAAATCTACAGTATTTATATTTAATCAATACTAGCTTCTGCCAGCGGCTTCGCCCGCCTTTACGTGAGACAAAAAGTGGCTTAATCTACCACTGTTCCAAATTTCATCTCGATCCCTTCAGCCCTTTGACGTGATGGCGTAACAAACAAACTAGACTTTCCCATTTACAATGTCAGTAAGATAACTTAAATATATATTATTTAAATATAAATTAAGAAGTTTCAAAAACAATGACATAATATACGGAACTCCACCAGCGCTCGGTTATTGTGAATTAATTTAAATCAAAGTTACTTGATGTATGCAAACACGAATCGGCTGAGATGAGCAGATTCCTGTTGTTCAGCGTTTCACACTAACCTGCCATTCTAAGTCCTTAAAACTGACATACAAAGTCTGGATCTCACAACTTCTCGTGGTCCAATGAGAGGTATCTGCAACAAACATAATAATATGAAAATAAATGGAAATAACATCATAAATGAAGTAATTATATATATGAAAAAAGATATTACTTTCAGTTTTACGCCAAGGAGAGACTGTAGCCCGCCGAAGATAGAAATCAATTCAGGACAGTGAAAAAAATCTATCAAGAGGATGTTTAACTCAATTCTATCACGGACACTCATACTCATATTTATACATTAACTTACTAGGTTCCTTTATAAAATGAATAGGTTGGATAACCTACGAAAATTACCTACAACTGTGATACAGCTGAGTCGACTCGGTCGGATAAAAGTCCATAATCACCATGGTTTAGTTACCAAGTTGCAGGTAACTAAACCAAAAATAATTAGCAATTTTGACTATAAATGCCATCAGAAACTTACGTACCTAGGTATCTATACATATTACCGTATAAGGTATTCTTATTACGTAGGTTTCAGATATAATTTCACTTATTGTTTATGAGTCACATCGATCATACTATTGTTACGCACAAATCTCGAGTACTTAATGATAACAATACAAAATATCATTCAGATATAACAACGTTAGTCATGCATAATGTGACGACCATATTAAACCCTTGAATGTTTACCCCGTCATATCTCGTTCGTTCGTTCGATCATTTACTCTTATCATATCTTCGAATGGACAAAAGTTCTTAAATTTTGCAAAAAGTCAAAAGGCTGATTGACCAAGAACCAATAGGTCTCAAGTATTCAGAAATCAGCGACGAAATCTGTTTTATTACTTTTAAATCGCCCTCCAGTTACAATTTAACGCTCAACTTGTAATGCGATAAAGATTTATTTTATTTAATAAACTTCTTTGGCTGTTTCTTATTAGTTTTCATTTTTAGTGGCTTTTAACCAATAGACCTCGTCAGCCCCATTTTCAACGGTAGATACTGGTTAAAATCTCATATATTACACTGAGTATCTTCGAGGAACTTTAATAAGTTTACTTATAAATCATACTCAATTGCACAGTAACTAATTGATAAAATGTAATTAAATACAAGGGGTATTTTATTAGTCCTTTACACTTATAGTCGTGTTTGTAAATACACCCAATAAAACAACACTGAATAAAACCGCATTAACGGACCCCATTAAATAAAATATGATAACAAGAATTTTAAAAATACAAACAAACGTACACACCTGTAAGAGGATTTCTAAGATAGTTCTCGGAATATCCGTGGGTGCGCCACCGCCTCGCTTCGCGTTTCCTCCGGGCGCCTGCGTCTGCGCCGGCCAGTTTCGGTCCACTCTTGAAGAAGGCCACTACGAACGGCTGCTTCCCCTCCACTATAACTCCACGAGGTTCCTCCAATCCAATCTCTTCAGGTTTCACGTGACGTTCTAGAAAACAAAAAATGTATTTAAAAAATAAAATTCCGTTACTTGATGAAGTGCTTATTTATCCATTAAATTGTACGGGAAGTAGCCAGTAGGTAACTACATTAAAACTTTTACTTGTAAAATAAACTACAATGCCAATGTAATTACATGGAACCCATAAAATAACTTCTAAATATCCCTTCGGGGTTTAAACGGTGTGACGTTATGTAAGTACCATATAATATTTGAGGGAATTGGCAGTCTCCTTAATGTCACTAATACTTAACTATTATTAACTCCCTTTTATTTTTATTTTTTCTTTTAATTTATCTTCTTTAGCCTCAATAAAGCCGTGACCTGGCCGCATCGGGATAAATTAATTACAAAATGGCTCTAGAAGTCATAAAAAGTCTTATTGGACATTTAACATTCCAGCAATGCCATATAGGTATAAGTTGTATGCCTACCAGGCTGCGAGTGAGGATGCAACGTTATGAAGAAGCCTCGATTGTCTGCCGGTGATGAGAGCCACGCCCCCAGCGCACTAGTCACGTTCAGCTCTAACCATCCCTCGGCACCAGCACTCGTGTTCACCGCGGCCACCTGCTCCATTTGCAGGCTCCTAAAATCATAAATTATGTCATGTTATTCAAAATATAAAGATTATTGTTATTCTCTGCAAGTTATCAGGTATGAAGTTGTGCATTTGGGACATATTATCCTAATCAGTATTCTATTAGGCAATAAATAGCAAATATTGCTTGAGTGTATGTAATGTTACAAATGTCTTATATCTAGATAATGTAACGTAAATGTGTACCTATAAGGCTACCTAAAGTAAACAGTATGTATACTCATCATCAGCACCAACCGGGCAAAGCCCTGAAGGGCCGTAGTCTTGAATAATGTATTAATTTAGTCAGCGAGCTAAAGTAAAAAGGTTTTAAGTTTTCGTCTTTTTCTAGTAATCAACTGATGATGACTGAAAGGATGCCATTAACTATTTTTTTTTATTTAATATTCCTTTTAATAATAAATGTTTTTTTGGAATATTTAACTACTTCGGCGAGTATTTAATATAAAGTAAACAAATAGGTTGGTTCTTTGTTTTTTTTAATGAATTCTTTTTTTATTATTTTAATCAAATCAATGATTCTGGTTTTTTGCTGCGAAAGTAAAGATATGACGCCATTTACTATTTTGTCTTTTTATTATTTCTTTATAAATAAATGGGTTTTGGCAGTAAATTTCAACGAGTTCCACCAGTATTAATTGATATTGTTTAAAAATAGGTCGGTTGGGTAAAAAAATAACTAAATAACTTTTTGTTAAAATTATGTTCTTTGTAAGTAGATTTTAAGTTTTTTATTTCAAATGTAGGTATTATTTTAGTAATATGGATTGGGTAGTAAAAAAATAAAAATAATCGGTTGAAATTGCAAATCAAATACCTAAGCATACCACGACAGCTGCAATACCTACTGTATTAAAAGTTTAATAAAAATTATTGTTAGGTTAGGTTATTACCCTGTTATTTTTTATAGCCTGTTTTACCAGATTAATATATAATTCTGCATAAGTAAACAATAGCATACCCCAAATTGTCAACGCTAATGACCCTGTGAGCAACGACTGTGTAGAGTGCGGTTGGGTCCTCGGTGTGCGTAGGCGCTTGATGTAAACGCAGTTCCGCTGACAGAAGCGCAGACGCATCGCCAGGTGCTCCAGTCACCTCGAACCAGACGTGTCGGCCGTGGCCATGACGTAATGCTCCCAAATGATGCCCTGAAAAAACGGAAAGGAATTAATAGATTACTTACTTATATAAATAATCATTTTGTTGAACCATGCTCCCGCTACTGTTGGGCTCCTACTTTTCTTTTTAAATATTATATTATAAATAAAAATTATAAATATTGTCGTGTTGTAAAAAATGTTGTGGTGGCCCGGAGGTTCTAGACGCCCGCTGCTCATGCATGAGGGTTCGGGTTAGTAGTAGCTAGTATCAATATGAGTTTTCAGAGTTATATGTACTTTTTAAGATTATCTAGCTAGACAGACCTCTGACAAACGGTGAAGGAAAACATCGTGACTAAACCGGGGCTAATAATTTCTTATTATAAGTTTGTAATCGCCAACCCGCATTGAGCAAGCGTGGTGATTAATGCTCAAACCTTCTCCGTGTGAGAAGATGCTTTGCTCAGCAGTGGGCATTTATAGGCTGTTGATGATGATGATAGATTATATTTTTGAAGTACTAGGTATTGAAAAGTGCAATTTTATAGTTTTTTTTTAATAAATAAGTACATTTATTAAAAAAAACTACTTACTAAAAATACTTTTGAAGAGATTGGCAGAGTCGTAACTATCAATATACCTACTATGTATAGTTATGTTACGTCTAAGTAGTATATGTAATATTATTGTGTATGTTTATTGTTATGTCATATACCTGTAAGTTTATATAGGGATTTATTTTATGTAAGTCTATACTATCCTCTTTTTTTATGCATTTCTGTAGTGTCTTAAATACGCTTGCTTCTTGCATCGACCATTGTTTTTGTCTCTGCATCACCCAAAGGTCTGGCTGGAGGAGAATGCCCTAGGCATTAAGCCCACCTTGTACATTGTATGTGCATGAAGTCTTTTAAAATAAAATAAAAAATAAATACATGGAAACGAAGTAGTTTTAAAAAATGTCTGAATTTGAATTTTCTCATGTGTCATAGAAACGTTTGATAGCAGAATTGGCGTGGGTAAATCTTTGTGTGATACTCAAATTTTATTGTTGTGTGTCTGGATGTGATGTGTATGTGTAGTGAGGGCGCCTGAGGCTCAATGTCATCCCACCATCTTAAATTCCTCGAAAAAGTCGGCAACGTACTTGTAACTTGTCTAGTGTTGCGTTTGTCTATAGATTGCTTCGTCTATTGCTTACCATTTGGATGGCCGCTTGTTGCTTGGCAGCACTATGTGATTAAAAAGTTGTTCTACTAACTTAAGACCTTTTTTTATGGCATAAGCCGGTAAACGAGCAGACGGATCACCTGATGGTAAGCAATCGGCGTCGCCCATGGACACCTGGAACACCAGAGGCGTTAAAAGTGCGTTACCGGCCTTATGGGGATAAGGAGTTTGAGGATCGTTGGGGATTCAGGGATTGGGGAAGATTGGGGAAGGGAAGGGTAATTGGGCCTGCGGTAACCTCACTCACACGATGAAACACAATGCAAGCGTTGCTTCACGTCGGTTTCCTGTGAGGCCGAGGTAGCACTCCGGTCGAGCCGGCCCATTCGTGCCGAAGCATGGCTCTCCTACACTTTTCATATATCTACATAACTGTATATTAAGATTACCTATTATTTAAATTATGTATAGGTATGAAATCATCACGCAGGTACAACATTTTATAATTAGTTCAATTCGTCACAATATAGTTTGCAATAAGAATTGCGAACAGGTGTCCAACGATCCGGTTGTAATCTGACTCCGACTCCAGGTGTACGTAATAAATAACAAATATTAAACTTGAAAATAAAGTATGGAATTATGTATTATGCATAAGTAGTCTTAAAATAATGATTATTCATGTGACCAACCACATAGATCTGTAATTCTGTACACAATAAGATAGACGTCGAAGTAGATACTACGTCGTAGTACTAACTTAATCAAGGTAAATCAAAATAATTTTGTAAATAGAACCTAGACATTAATATAATATAGGTACTCATAGTTTATAAGCAAATACTTCCCATATCAAATATATTGCTTAACAGAATGTTCTCACAGCATCCTCGCTTGACTTCAAATGAGAATCCCGCTACACATTAGCAACTATAAGCCTTCTTGGCTTGATTACAGCGATGGCGACGTATTACATAATCAATTATATTATGCGTTTACTTAAACTCAACATCTAATTAATGAGACACAACGACGCGCCAGTCTGTCTGCTCTACACAAATAAATTGAAGAGACCCAGATAGAAAAGGCGCTATATTAATATTTTAACAAATTTGTATTCGTTAATAGTAGGTAGATCTTTTGATATGAGTTCGATGTAATAGAGGGCGAACCCTCTTCCATGGTGGGAACCCATGGTTATAATTATACTTGGAATTCAAAAGAAGTGTTCATAAAGTATTTGATTAACAACTAGCTTCTGCCAGCGGCTTCGCCCGTGATCCCAGGGGTAAAATGCCTATGTATTACTTCAGACCATAATCTGTTCCGAATTTCATTCCGGTCCCTTCAGTTGTTTTAATATTACTGAGTAAGAAACATGCACACAAATACATAAACTTACACATTTTCACATTTATATTATCAGTTCAAGCTAATTTCAACCATCGGCCCTACGTTACAGCGTATACCGATTTCTATGATATTTTTTTTATTGAATAGGTTATAATGTAAATTTTTATTAATTACTAGCTGCTTCCGCGTTTCACACGCTCTGCTCAGCTCCTATTGGTCGTAGCGTAATGGAAAGTATACTACTTATAACCTCCCCAGGAGTATGAAGGATAATTGTACCAAGTTTCGTTAAAATAGTCGTAGTCGTATAACCGAGTAGTTTTTATTTTTATAAGGAACATACAGACAAACAAACAGACAGACAAATAATTTTACTGATTGCATTTTTGGCAGTAAAATCGATCACTAATCACCCCCTGATAATTATTTTGGAAATATATTTCATGTACAGAATTGACCTCTCTACAGATTTATTATAAGTATAGATGAACTCAATAAATAATAGAACTATCGGATACCGGAGAATTGTATCGTTTTTAGCTACTAAAATTTAAATCATTTATTTGCCAATTGCCTATTTGGGTCGTAGAAGGTGTTACAAAAGTTTATTTCGATTCTTATTTACCTTTTAAAGGCGTAAGTTTACATTGTGTAAATAAATTAATTATGTATCCATTGTAACAATTTTAAAAAATCTATCAACAGTAAATAGTGGCGTTTTGCTGGAGCAAGCTGGGAAAATGTTTATTATTTGTATGACATCTAATATTATGTGGTTCGCCTTTTGACCGTTTTAGATAACATAACAAATTATATGTAACTAAAACTATAAGACTTGTGTATAAATAACACTATAGGTACATTGTTACGTACGATCTAGTTATACTTAGGTATATATAAATCATTTGCACAATATGTACGACCATATACATAGGTATGTGTATTTATAGACAGACCTATAAATATTATAACATTATTGTTTATGTGCGGACCATTCATTATTTTCCTTGAATAGATAGCAATGCAATACGGTCTAGAAAGAACCGGCAGTCAGTTAAACACATTATTATATTATGTTACAGCATTCATTCATTCATTATAGGTACTGTACTTACTTACATCTCATACTTGAATTAAAAAACGTTATTATAAGAATGTAAAGACAATACAGAGTGCGGTAGCTTTTCTACAACGAGACGTGGTACACAAATTGAAACTCTGTAACCAGGCTTCTATTCAGAATTTTGTATTTTGTGAAGTTAAGAAAGAGATTAAACAGATATGGTTGCTGATAACATGTTGTAAACCTTTCTACTACCTTTATGCCTTAACAAATACAATTCGGCGCCGGCGCCGCTGAGATCAAATGCCATTAAACATAATTATGGAATCCATAATACCAGGAATGTTTACCAAAGCGGTGACTCAACATTTTTGTCTACAACTTCTTACCTGAACCTCCCAGGTAGTTGTAATGGAATGCTTAAGATGCATTCTCAAAAACAAAGGATTTACGGACATGAAAGGGTCCCATACACAGTATGTGTCATTAAGTTTAACGATTAATTTTACCGGCACTGCCTTGTTAACCGTTTAACTCGGTGTTAAATATTTTTAAGTGAATTGGAGATCTTGGAATAGCACTATATATCCTCTGCTGTACATTATCTAAATAAGGTTTTGTCAAATTGTCTACAATATGTGTGAGAGATTTTAAATAAATAATATAAGGAATTATCATACGGATCATAATAAACATTTTTGTTAGTTAATTTAAAAAATGAATCTACGTAGGTAACAGGATAAAGGGTACCACAAAATTCGATAATAGGTACCAGCTTTACCATCGTGCTATTTAATGTACTAATTTAAATAGATAAGTATTTGTAAATTAAACTCACTCTTGCTCTGAAAGGTCATGATGAGGTCACTCTCGTCAATGGCGTGCTGCTCATCACCGCTGAGGGCCATCTCCGAGCTACGGGTCGGGCGAGCCTGCTCATGTTCTTCGGCAAGCTGCTTGTATACGTCTAACAAGAAACTGGGCGCCGAACGGTCCAGCGGAGGCGCTCGAGCTCGACGTGGCCTCTCCCCAAGACCTAAAAGATCTAATATCTCATGTTCTACCACCATCCGCTCGTGTCTTGTCATCGAGTGATGTATGACAGTCTGATCCACGCCATTGTCGATATACAATCCAGAGAGGGCGGCCTCGACCGCTACAGTAAACAAAATAAAACACGCGCACAAGCACATCGTCTTCGGGCCAGCCATGTTCGCAGTCGGAGCGCTCACTCGACTGGCGAGAACTGAGCGCAGAGGCGCGCGGCGGGATCAGCCGGTGAACCTGCCCACTCAAGGTGGGCCGCCGCCGCCGCCGGCGCCGCACTTGCCGCATTCCTCCCCGCCATCGCCTTACATACATCGTCCGTTTTAATAACGTTTGTAAACACTAAACATTGAGCCGGACACGTCCAGCCTGCCTGCCTGCTTATAATTTATACTATCTACTTCATTTAATGCATTCCTTACTGTGCGGTGCAAATAAGATCATACACATCAGTCAGCAGGTAGCTGTCTAGGCCTTTTGGGAGTCATTCCAAGTTGATTTCAAGAATAAAATCTCGAACCACCCCTGTGTCAACATATATTTCTATTGTCGTCGTCCTCGTTCAAACTTAGTTAGCCTACCATTATCCTAACTTGCCAAATGGTAAAGCTTAAATATTTTACTTTACTTAATATAACGTCACGGCGTTTACTTAAAGAGGAAGGCAGAGGTGCACATAATAAGTTTAATGTACCTTTGCAAAATGCAACGCTCGCTTTTCACTAGCTATATCCTTACTAATATTATAAATTGGAAAGTGAGTTTGTTTGTTTGTTCCACTTTTTATCCTTTTGTGACGCGAGCTAAGCCGCGGGTAAAAGCTAGTATTACCTACTATAATTCGAAAATCTGAAACCACCCTAACTATGTATAATTTGCCCGACTCACGAATCTTACCCACTTGCGACCACTTACTTGACTATAGAAAAATTTATTTCAGACCCAGTGCAAATGATTTTTTATCATAGCTCAGAGTTCGAAAATGTGGCAGTGTTTCTTCCCCTTGTCTCAGGGCGGGACTCTAAACCGATAGATGCAAAATTGTAACCGTCAGTAATTATATATCACCCTTCATGTTACATTGCCATACGTACCTTACACTAATAGCGTACAAATCTAATGAAGCTGAAGCACAAATATACGTAATAAAATATGTATAATCATCTATGAAGTATATAATAGCCCCCAAAAAACGCTTTTACTATTAAAAACCAATGCGATTTCATGTAGAGCCAAGTTTTTATGCCATGAGAATTACTGCAATTCTGTATTTCATTGAGGATGAAATACTCGTAGCACGTACGTCGTAACGCGTGGTATTAACTATTCCAGTTGAAGCATTCCATTACACCACTACAAGATAAATAGCGGTCCAACGTTGTTACATGCCATGAACTACGCGCTAATACTACGAGCTACGTACGACGAATTACGTACGAGCTACGCACTACGAGTTACGCACGACGCGCTACGCAGTACGAGGTACGCGCTACGAGCTACGCATTACGTCCTATGCACTACGCGCTACAGCTGTACCATCTTGGCACAACTTAAGTGTAAAATTAGGGCTTATAGATTTTGGGCTGAAAGGGTTAAAAACTTGGTTCTACATGAAATCAGGGTGCTTACTCTTGAAACCAATTTCAATGTCAGTGCAATTTCAATCCAATAAAATCTCAATAATTATTCAATGACAAAACTATACAACCACAATCGTAGCTGTTACAATAGCATTCAGAGTACGGAATATAAAGCCAAACTCAATACCATTTAGTTCATTCAATATCCATGCAATGCGGATGCAATGAGTGCTAGTGTTGCAACTTAAGAGTACGAAATTTCGCAAAACCAATGTCGATCCATCGGAATTGGATTCAAGAGTAAGCCACGTAAGTCAGTCTAGTCTGGTTAATAAATTTTTGTAAGTTATTGAGGCGTTCTCACGCTGAATTAATAATATTCGTGATAATATCGCAATACAAGTGTATATGTGAGTGTCTATCCCATAATGCAGGGTTTGAGGAATGATTAAAAAAATACCACAATGTTAAGGTTTGAGCGATAATTAAAAAAAAAACTTCGACTGAATTTAGTTTTCATCATCATCATTAACAGCTTATAAATGCCACTGCTGAGCAAAGCCTCTTCTCACATGGAGAAGGTTAGAGCAATAATCACCACGCTTGCTCAATGCGGGTTGGCTATTTCAAACTTATAATTAGAAATTATAAGCCCAGGTTTCCTCACGATGTTTTCCTTCACCGTTGGTCAGTGGTGTCTAAATAATCTTAGAAAGTACATTTAACTCAGAAAAAGTCACATTGGTACTTGCCGTTGGTAAGTTTCGAACCTGCACCCTCGTGCATGAGAAGCAGGTGTCTTCAACCTCCGGGCCACCACGACACTCAACTTAGTTTTAGTAAACCATAATCCAATCCAAACATAAAATGTAACAGTCAAAAATATGGTATTAAATACACTGCAATACAGTAACATTTTCGGAAAAAAGCTCAGGTACCATTTACTTAAATTTTATTTTTGGATAACTTTATTTTTATTATGACTGTCGGCCAAGCATAGCGTCACGGGTTCAATTCTAAAGTCAACTAACGTACCTATTATTAAAAATTTATTAGTGCCAAAATTCTAAAAGACCCCTTTTGAATTTTGGCACAGATTAGAATGCTCATTATAATAGAGGTACATGGCTTACCCTGTACCGTGTCGTACCGTGGTCGTCAAACTGCGGCCCGCGTTAAAGTAGATTTCTTTAATTAATAGTCAACTACATAGGTGCTTTAGGTATACCTATGCTACCGATACTTATGCCATAATCATAAAAAAAAAACAAAATCCGACTTTGTGTTCGAATCTGGAGACGATTACTAACGATACGATAGCCTGCTGCACACACTCACTCGTAGGTAACTAGGTATGTATATAGACATACGCGGGCGATTGATTGCGGGTATAGGCATGCGCAGCCAATATTCAAGAAATAATAAAAAAAAAAAAGTTAAATTTTCTAATAAATATTGTAATGAGCAATATAAACGAGTACTTTTTTTGACATCAATCAATCAAGAACAACGAGGCGCCGCGGGCACAGCTAGTGCGAAGTGAATAATTAAATGAGCTGATTGTGAATAAATATTATATTCCCAGTTATTCAAACTAAATCCGTATCAAATATCATGTAGGTACCTAAATTGGTTTAGTAGTTTTCGAGTAGAGACACACAGACGTACATTTTCGCATTTATATGAATAATATAGACTACTATAGATAAGCCTTAGCTCTTGAAACGCCTTCGCATATAGTACTTGGCCAGTACCTAAAGTGTGACGACCGCTGGAGCATGGGAGATCTATCTGGTGTAAAGTAGATGTTACAATGTATGTATGTACACAAATATCGCGGTGATCAGCGTATTAACAACTTTACCAAAAATAAGTTTTATTTATTTATTTTTCTTAATGTGACAATATTTTTATTATTACTCGAATTTTTATTTTGTCAATAACTTACACAGAACTAAGCTGTAAAGGAAAATCTGTTCACGCCAGTGGATTGACGAATCATAAACCAGAAAATTCAAATCTTTGAGCAAAAACAAAAAAAATTAAATGGAAAAGTATCTCTTTATTGTATAACAAATTCTTAAGATATAGTCTATGTATACACTTTACATCATTATCTTATGGAGGTACTTAAATATTAGAAAATTAAACATTCAAAATTAATGTGAAGTATTCACATTAGTGCCACATTAGCTAATCATTTAGCATACTTATTGACTACTCTTACTAATTATCTATCTAATGGACCATTAGCTAATTTGTGTTTAATTATTCATTAAATGAAATTACACCACAAGTTCCAAAATGAAATTAACATTTTATTCTAAACAACTTTTTGTCTTAGAATGTTTTTACAGTCCATCTTTATCTAAACTTACTAAAATAACTTAAATTTAATTAATTACAATTAGGTATCACTATTTAACATACTTTTCCATGAATTTCTTATGAAATTCTGATCTTAAAGAATCATTTATGAAAGTGTTGCCTTTCTTCTCAGGTTCAGAACGGGCACAATTTTTGAAAACAACATCATCATCCCAGCGTCGTTTAACCTGGAATAAACAAAATCATATTTTAAATTATTTTTGTAAACAGCATGACAAACACAAGACAGTAGAGTAGTAGAGACACGAATTTTATCATTCAGGTAAAATAATATAATTAATTACGACTACCCAGTTAGTCGAGTGGTTTCGACCACAAGTGCCATGCAAATTATCTCATAGTTCATTTCCCATGTCAACAAAGTATAATTGGAATTTATTTGGGCTTTCTTTTATAAAGACCATGCCAGTAATTTTAATGGCTATGTTAAGACCAGCCTATAAACAAAACAACCACTGATAAAAATTAGAAAACAATCAATCTATTTGCATTAAAAGATAGAAAATAACCTTCATATCATTCTTCTGTCCTGCTGAAGAATAATTCAATAATGGATTTCCAGACAGAATATTTTCCATGCGAATCCTTTCTTCTTCCTGCTTGCGTTCAGCTTCCTGTAAACAAAAATCACTTTATTATTTGAACTGCATTATTTTTTGTTTCTTCCCTAATATAAAATAAATCAAGGAAAAATTACAGATTTACAACATACATTACATTTGAAGAATATACCAATATAAAGATTTGACCATATCTTATGACTTTAAATAAAGGGATTGTTTTCTAGAAGACAACATAATATGAAAAGTTTTGTACTTCATAACTTTGAGAAACTTCAAAATAACACTAAATCCACCGAGTAGATATAAAAAGAAATAATTTCAACAATTCCAATATGAATATATATTTACCTTCTTAGCCTGTTCTATGGCCCTTTCTTTTTTAATTTTGTTTAACTCTGCTAACAAAGCTGCAGTGTCATCATCGGAATCATCAGAGTCAGACGAGTCTCCTTCAAGAGGATCATCAGCATCCAAGCTCGCTGCCGGAACCTGGTCTACTTTAGGTCTCTTAGTAGGGGGCTCTACAGGTCTCCTTGTACTAGAACTTTTCACTTCCTTCTCCCTTTCATCTAACTCCTTACGGAAGTCTCTTGAACGTAATTCATCTGTAGTACCTTGACCTTGTTCTCTGAAAATAAAATTAACTGTTTACTCAAGTACATTTCACAGTATTACGAAATATAATAATACCACGTAGATATAGGAAAGACGGGAATCACAAACTATCAGCAACTAGAGAATGCTACTACGACAGTGAATGTCTTTCCTAATAATGGTCATCATAACGAAAACAACAAAACAAATTATTTAGGTGCCTATGAAATAATCAAAGAAACTATGAACAACACATCTAATAAGGTAAATTATATTCCTGTTACGTACCTGTATTTTAGTTTAGTGTGGCCTGGAAGATCTCTACTAGAATATTGACGAGATATTGCACTAAGATCTTTTTCACCTCGTCCGGTTCCTCCCCGTGCTGGATCAAATGTTGGTCTTGCTGCAGTCGTCATTTTTCAATATATAGGAATAACCTAAGTTTAAGTTCGAAAAACTATAAGAATTACTGATTAATAGTAAAGTTATATTTGACTCACTGCACTGACACCGAACACTTAATTTGTCACAAATTATTTTCCATACACGTTACACTCTTTGCAAATTATAAAGGAAAAGAAAGGAAAGCAGTACCAGAGCAGCAAAAGTAAATAGTGTGCTTGTGGGCTTTTATGGTATTTTTTTGGAGATTAAGACTTTGGAGATGCTCACGATACGACGACCGCTTGTATTATGAGCAGTCTTGTGAAACTTAGAACAAACATTATTTTGTATGGAGTTCGTAACATTCAGTGTACCAACATTCAGAAACTATACCCCTATACTTATTATACTCTTTGATGAGCACACTGGCACGCCACAGCACTGAAGAGTGAAGAGGCTACATTATAGACAAGTACCATAGATTCTAGATTGAATCCATAGACAAATTTATATTCAAGATGTGTCTATGGCTATATCTAGGGACTAGGGATGGCTTTTGAAAGAGTAGAAAATAAATCGATATTTTTTGACTATAATTATTATATTTGTGGAGGATTCTGATTGGTTCCTATCAATTTTTATTATTTATCTAGCCTTGCATTTTAACTAGCTGCCCCGCGATACTTTGTTGTTTCGTGTATTTATCCACTTTATTGAATAAATCCTTATGTAAAGTAATCAAGTATTTAGTGATCTGTGGTAAACGAGCCAGATTCAGTGTTGCCAACTGTACGGTTTAAATAGATTTTTTCTTTCGTTCGCCAGAATCTAAAAAAAATGTCTGCTCTTTTATTAAATTCTTTAATATATACGATTTATTTTCAAGAATTCTTGGTAAAGTATGATTTTTCCTAGTGTGATGTAGCCTGTACGAACCTGTAGAAAATAAATTTGGCAACACTGGCCAAGTTTTGTCTCAGCTCTAGTCACTACACTAGGCCTAACAAAGAGTAAAAATAAAAAAGAGTCACTCACTAGCTAAAGCTATGGTCATTGCTCATTCATTGGTCAGTTGGTCACTACACTAATCTGCCTCAGTTAGTAAAAACTGATAAGTGCTGTTGTTTTTGGATTTGAAACAATAAAAAATCCACTTTTGTGTTTATCGAAATAACTTAAATAAGGTAAGTTAATAGAAAAGCACATTTTGATAACGGAGGTCAATTATCCAACTTTTAATTTGCGATTACAAAATATACCTGGCTGCCAGACGCCATTTTGTCTTCGTGTGTAGCACAATACTTCCAACACATTGCCGCAGTGTTATTTTTATTTATGTAACATCTATAAAATTTATTAACCTGTTAAGGTTTAAATTACGTTTCCAAAATTGAATCTATAGTCACTATCAAAAGTAATCTTCATAATTTCAAGGTTGTCCTAGTTACAAGTTAGCCTAGCTTTTATTTATTACGAAAAAATTAATAATCTAATCCTATAAATTTGTTTTAGAATGGCTGAAGATTTAGATGTAGAAGCTATGTTGGAGGCGCCCTATAATAATAAATCGGTAAGTACTTATAAAACAAAATCTAATTCAATCGAACAGCTCTCGTCAATTCCCACTCAATAATACTAGCATTTCAATCGTCCTGTAAACAATTGTTACAAGAATAATTATTATGTTAGTTTTTTAATCAACCAATAAATGACTAATAATAGTTCCAATGCTCAAATTAAATTTATCTCTTGCCTCCCTGTGTAATTTTATTTCTATTGTATCTTCCAATCATTTATTCACCAAAGATACAAAAATCCATGTTATTTAATTTTGAATCATGTAAATGTTTCTTTTAAAATATTTGCATTGTAAAATTTGTGATGTAAACAAATAAGTCATGTGGCTTTTAACTGTTTAAAGATGTTATAAACTAACGTTTTTGCTAAATTAGCATTTTGACATTTTGTTAATTACTAGTTAATTACATCTTTAAACAGCAACTGGTAAGAAATTTAAAACAAAATTACATTTGAGAATCATTTCTTGTATTTATAGAACTTTGTGGTAATAGTCGAGCATACTTCACCGACCTGACTGCAAGAGGTATCCACCACTATACTTACCTAATTTTAATTAATTGAAATTCAACACAATCCTAACATTGTTAAGTAAATCACCTTTTAAGTCAAAAAGTAAGAATGTCATAGACCGTAATTTTAAAAAAAGACCATGAGCTGATGGGTCATAAATCTTTTGCAGAAGTATCCCTGTGTGATGTTAGCGCTGTGTGCATCCTTTGTCAGTGGTTATACGAACGGTAAGTGTAGAACAGGGACACGAGACTACCATGACATGGATGAACATTGGTTGGTTAATAAACCAGCTGCCAACAGTAGCCTAGGCAAAGTAAAACCATCAGCATTTGTGTTGTTTCATCAGTGACATTTTATTAATGACATTGTTGAAATGCTGCAAATGTTCTCCATGTTGTTGTTATCAATTAACTAATGCAATTTTTATTTATTCACTCGGCGTGTGTTGCTGTGGCGCTGCTTCTACCTTGTGCTTTGTGTGACAGGATAACACTTCCTCTTCAAAGCATCGATCGGACAAGTATTCTGATAAGCACAAAGACAGAGACCGGGATGGAAGTCGAAGGTATGAACTTTTCCATTATTGAATATTAGATTGTTATAAGTATATATATTTGTGTTGCATCCTTCTTTTAATAGAAATGATGACAAGATAAGAAAATGAATCACTTAGACTGTTAGTGAAAAATACACATTTTATGGTCAAAATAACCCGAAAATCACACACAAAATCACATGAGCAGGCTATAATTACTGAGCAAAGGTTTCTTCTCACACCTGAGGTTTGAGCATAAATTACCACGCATCCACATGGCGGCATTAGCTAGCGGCTTCGCCCGCGTTGCCCATGTGTTATTTTACACTAATGGCCGTCTTCGCTAACCGGCCGTCTATCAATATTTTTTTCATGAAAAAGTAAGATCAAACACACATTCATCCACTCATCCTCACAAACTTTCGCATTTATAATATTAGTAGGAGAAGTCCAGGTTTCCTCGCGATATTTTACTTTACCGTATTATAAAGGGAATGAAAAAATGTGTCTCAATATTTCTAATTGATCAAATCGACATTAAAAACCATTTTAGTCATCATTTGTATTTTAAATATGGTCATCATTTGTATTATAAATAAGCTCAAATCAGTAAAATACATATTTTAACAAACATTTTATTGCGTCTTCAGCTGGTGGGTAGTACCTAGGTATGATTTAGTGATTGTGGTGCTAAATTATCTTGCAAATTACGTCACTTCTATTTGGAGATCAATTTAGAGTGACGATGCCTTCGCTCTTCCATTACATGAAAATAATATAATGTCATGCGTTTGAATGCCCGATAGGGATAGGTGGTCAAAGGTGTACATAATAATAATATAATTTAACCCACTTTTCACCAGTTAGAAGTCCCAATGTCCCTGGCAACAGAGGCTCCATTAGTGCCAAAATAAGGCCAAAGCTCAGTTGAGTTCAACTTATTGAGTCAATTCATTATAAAAATTATAATTATTATTTCGACTAACCCGATAAATTAAAATAACTTCTTTAATTATTATACTTACTTAATTTTTATATCAACTAATTTATGGTTGTTTATTACTGGGTATACTATACCATTATAACATAGCAGTTAATAGGTCAATCAATAATAATTACTTACTCAATTTTACAGACGTAGCCGGTCGAGAGATAGAAGAAAATCAAAAGAAAGAGACACACGCCGTTCAAAAGAAAGAGATGATAGGAGAGAAAAAGATCGTGAACGGGACAAAGATCGTAAGGATCGTGATCGTGACCGCGAGCGTGATCGTGACCGCGACCGTGAACGTGATCGAGGCGACCGTAGCGAACGCGATCGCGACCGCGGCGAACGTGACCGTGATCGCGAAAGAGATCGTGGAGATAGAGACCGTGAGCGTGATCGTGAACGCGAACGTGACCGGGACAAGGATAAAGACAGAGATCGCACTCATAGAGATAAAGAACGAGACAAGGATAAAGAACGTGAACGCGATAGAGATAAAAGACGAAGCAGAGACAAAGAACGCAGTCGAGAACGTGACCGCAGCAGCCGCGACCGTACCTCTAATAGCAAAAGGGAAAAGACTATTGAAAGAGATCCTTCTAAAGAATATCGATCAAAATCTAGAGGTCTCGAGCCTAAATTAGATGACTTACCTCCAGAAGAACGAGATCTACGCACTGTTTTCTGTATGCAATTATCTCAAAGAATTCGAGCTAAAGATCTTGAAGAATTTTTCTCTTCAGTTGGCAAAGTTAGAGATGTAAGGCTTATCACTTGCAATAAAACCAGAAGATTTAAAGGAATAGCTTATATTGAATTTAAAGATGCTGAATCAGTACCTTTGGTAAGTATTGTATTTTTTTTTTTTTGTTAAGATTTTTACCATTAGAGTAATTCTTTCAATTAATTTATCGTACAAATTTACAGGCTCTAGGTTTGACGGGGCAAAAGTTGCTTGGAGTTCCTATTATAGTACAACATACACAAGCAGAAAAGAACAGGGTAGGCAATACACTGCCAAACTTAGCACCAAAAACCAGTAACGGACCAACGAGACTATATGTGGGTTCATTGCATTTTAACATTACAGAAGACATGCTACGCGGCATTTTTGAACCTTTTGGAAAAATCGATCATATTCAACTTATGACGGACCCTGAATCAGGAAAAAGTAAAGGATATGGATTTCTTACTGTAAGTACATTTGTAATGCGTATTTTATAACTTACTTGTATATAAGAAAGCAAGTTGTAGTAATGATAGTTTTGTAAAATATTGATCAATTAAAACAATAAAGTCTCTATATAATTAAGATGCATGGAAATGAAGAAATTTTTCTATTTTTGTTAATTTGTTTGTTTGTGATGATAACCATTGTAAATTACATGAGCTAGTTGGTTATTGATTTGACAAACTGTGAAACTGGCTGTGAGAATGCCAAAAAATAAATTGAAATTAATTTACCACATAACATTTCAGTTTCATCATGCTGCAGATGCTAAAAAGGCGATGGAGCAATTGAATGGGTTCGAATTAGCTGGAAGACCGATGAAAGTCGGCAATGTCACAGAACGAACTGATGGTGGTTCCAGCACTCGATTTGACGCCGATGAACTGGACCGAGCCGGTATTGACCTAGGTGCCACAGGACGCTTACAATTAATGTTTAAACTTGCAGAAGGCACTGGATTACAGGTAAAATGTTGAAATTATTGTATTCTTGGATCAAATTTGCCAACACTGCAATCTTTGTGTCATTGACTAATCACATTTCAAGATATTCTAGTAAATCCTATACATAATCTATAACTTGGTACAGTATTATAAAATTATGTTTAAACAATTTCAAGTTAGTACTTGCACAAATATAATTAATGAATTAAATCAAAAAACCACATGAAAAAAGTTGTCAGTTACTAATATGGCAGTGTTTTGCTGAAATCTTAGGATTTACAAGAACATCTCAGTATTAGTCATTAAAACCAACCCATATTACAAGCGAAACCACTTCAATCCACATTACAAGTTCCACACGTTGGAGTTAGAGTGAAGAAACATGATAAATGTATGTATTAATTCTTGATTAAAGTCCCTTAATTATTTTCTCAGGCTACTTATTTTATAATTTTTATTTGTAGTATGAACTTTTTATTTTGTTTGCGATAATATTACTGTTGGACATACTAAATATGCTAATTGATGCAAAAAAGCTGTAAACAGGAAATAATGCGCATTGAATGTGTTTTCGTTTTCACGTAATAATATTATGTACCTACTTATTTTGGCATATACTACATACATTTGTTTTACAGCAGCAATCAAATTTCAGAAAAGGACAGTGTTTTTTAACACTTATTTTTGGCACTGCTAAGTAATAAACAGCTGTTATTCTAGACTCACAGTAGACAATTTGATGCTACAAGATTCTTTTTAAAGAATATTACTGACACTCAAGCTCTTGTTGTGTTACGAGTGTAAAGTCACAGCTAAAACTATCAGCTATTTTTGTTTTAATGCTTATGTTATTGTTTACAGTGGTACAATGTAGTATGATAAAGTTGTCCCTATAACCATTTGTAAGCTTGCATGTGTTTATTGATATTACTATTGGATGATTTTCTTACTCTATTATATAGTATAAAAAGAAAAGAAAGAAACTCCAATGTATTTAGGAGATCCCTAAGATAAAACTGTGTATATAACTTTAAAATTAATTGTAAACTGGTTGTGATTTCAGATACCACCTGCTGCTGCGTCCGTATTGATGGGCGCCGGTTCAGCGCTTGTTACTCCACAGCCTCAAGTAGCACCTCCCATTGCAACACAATGTTTCATGCTCAATAATATGTTCGATCCGGCCTCGTAAGTAGATTTTGTTTTAATTTTAAGTTATTTGTAGGGATGTTTTTCTGCAGTAAAATGAATTACTGAAGATTCCGTAACTTGTATTAGTCTCAGTGTAAAACATTTTTGTCTCATATTACAAAAGACAATCATAGTGCAATATGTATTTCTTGGGCTTCATCCCAATACTGAACGAACTTTATATCATTATTACTCTTACTTCAAATATTCTTATAAAATTCAGTTTATCAGACAAAGCACATGAAATAAATAAAAAATACCTATAAAACTGCTTCTACATGATAAATGATAATATTTAACCAAGACTAAATCCTTCTAAAACAAAAAAGGCAATAGTAGGATGGAACCCATTGGGAAGGGGAGACTATGCACAAAAATAATTTATAAGTTAAGAGGACTACAAATGGATGGGGTGTGCATTTTAAGGAACAAATATGTACACTCCTTTTGCAATAGATTTCACTGTACCTTTGTAAAAATGTATCAACCCTGG
Organism: Spodoptera littoralis; assembly: GCA_902850265.1. Lineage (NCBI taxonomy): Eukaryota > Metazoa > Arthropoda > Insecta > Lepidoptera > Noctuidae > Spodoptera > Spodoptera littoralis. Next base: position 8,575,336 of record LR824536.2, on the reverse strand, counting down.
CCTTAAGCGATGACTACTAACAATAATTCTTTTGTTGTTTCAGGGAAACAAATCCTAACTGGGACATAGAAATAAGAGATGATGTTATAAGTGAATGTAATAAACATGGAGGAGTATTGCACGTATATGTGGACAAAGCATCTCCACAAGGAAATGTTTACTGCAAATGTCCAACGATAGCGACGGCGGTGGCCTCAGTCAACACGTTACACGGCAGGTGGTTTGCCGGCCGCGTCATCACTGCGGCTTACGTGCCACTTGTGAACTACCACTCTCTATTTCCTGATGCTATGACTGCACTTACTCTGTTGTTGCCAACAAGACAACGATAAACCACAGCAATAAGCATTTATATTTTAATATTTTGGTCTTTAATGTATACTGATAAATTTAATATCTAGTGAGGACCTAACTCTAGTAATAATAAAGTTATTATTATGTAAACTAACGAGACTATTATTTCCATTTCTCTTAATATAGAGTACAAATGTATGTACAATGCCACTATACGATTTTGTTAATAAAACATGTTACAGACAACTTGGGTGTAGAATATCAGACACTATTTAAATGAACTTAAACAGCAGTGATAAGAATGATAAAATTTATTTTATTATTGTAATTTTAAACTGCTCTTATCCAATCTATCTCCAAAGTTGCGGGACCCTTCTGCTTCACAGGTTGGTAAACTCCACCGTACATTTGTATACCGATACTTGAAACTTGTGACAAATCTAACAATTCATTGTTAGTTACTCTTTTACCTCTGTAGTAAGCTTTAAACTCCGAGAACTTGAGATTACGAATGGCAAAGTCATCTTTTGGTGCCTGAAAATTTGAAAAAGAAATTCACATTCATTCACAGTATTAGGTATATACGTCGTAGTTACATCGTATATTCGTTCAGTTTAATGAAATGGCTGCATTTTATGATGAATTTGCTAATAGTAGTGTAGTCTTGTAAATAAATATATTTACAAGATGCAGTGTTACAAAATATACACCTAAACCAAAAATGTGATTATAATTTTTTTTTGTCTGTGTGTGTCTTGTTATTCAAGCAACCCGCAAAAGCTACCGATCCGATTAAACTTTGTATAATTATACTTTTAATATCTTAGGCATATATCACAATTAATGCATATAAAACAGGGACTTTTAATCCCGAGAAAATGTATACACTAAAAAACAAAATTTGCGGCTCAATCCCCCGACACGACTACTGTATCAAACGCAAGTAATTATGTTTGTCGAATGTTATGTTACTGGTCGAAATTAGATTGGCTGAAACTATCTTGTAAAAAATGAGAGCCTGGAAAGTTCTTAATTCATGATGTTATTAATTAGGCACTGAACAATAAACTATGTTAGCTTTGTAGATAAGCTGGTGTGTATATTCGCACAGGAATGATCTAATAACAAACAATGACGTAAATTAGATAATTTTTTTAAAGTTAGGTAATATTCGCTGATAAGTATTCTTTTTTAACCAATTAAACCTCATTTCTGTAAAATCATTGTCAATAATGCTTAAGTAGTTAATTGTATTCCATAATTTCATAAGATAGGTCTCAAAACCGAAATCAACTAATGACAATAGCCAATTAGGTGCCTACCTAATCATACATTTTAAAATTCTTTCAAAATGTTAATTTTACTGTTTGTGTTTTCCGAATTCTCGACCAAGCTACAAATATAAAGTTAATGGTGCATGTTTCGTATGTTCCCCAATAAAAAAGAACTAGGTACCTCTTCGGTCTTGCAGTCGGTGCCGCGACTGTCGATTGAGAGAGCTTGCTCGGTAAGCTCTTCTCTGGATTTCATTCTTGTGTCGGGCAAAGTATTAAATCTCTTCACCCCTATTAGCCCTATTGCGTGGGATCCGTGTTTGACCTATTTCATATCACGCCTAGGAAGGTAAGGACTATACATGAACATAAAGATCCCCGCAACTGCCTGGAGGGTAATCGATGTGTACCTGATGATTTTCCCCCCTCTACCTACCTATCTACTTTAAATGCAAATTCTCAAGCTAGTTTGAAATTTATAAAAAGAAAATTACCTGGAAATATTGCTCAAATGAATAGTTGGGCTCGTCATTTAAACCTTTATGCCGTAAAGTAACTTTGAATCCATTAAATTGCCCTTGTCCTCTGCATTTGATTTGTAGCTTTGTGTAACCGGTAAGATTGTATGTTTGAATAGCTCGTATTCCGGCAAAACCGGCTCCATTTAATTGAGGATTTAAAAGAGCAAAAAATATAGCTCGTCTGAATCCAACATTTTTGTGAATAACAAAGATGGCCTTGGACATGCCGACATCTCGTACGGTATCCGATTGTTCTTGCCAGACGTCTACGTCACCATCCTTTGTGAAATCAAATAAATACTGCCCGTCATCGTGTTGACTTGTGCTGTAAATTTAAAATAAATAATCATTAGGCACCTTTTACCTTCCTATTATACAGGTACCTAATATTATACCATTATATTCACAGAAAATATTATATCTATAATTAACTATATTATACTGATAGCGTAATATCTGCTGGCAAAGATACTGTACTGTATATGTACCGTACTAAAGCACTTAAGTAGGTATAGATAGATTCTTAACTTTGAAACCGAAAATTAATAAAATAGGAGTAACACTGCGCAGTTATAATGGGGAGCAGAAAAAATTAGTAGATAATTAAACTTTCAGTGCCTACACTTATTATTTGTTAAAGGTAGAGGTGGGTAGGTACTTAACTTTCACTGTCAGATGCGTCGTTTAGATCTATTTCACTTACTCCACACGTGTTACTTTCGATAGCAGCCATTTTGAAAGTCAGAGGTTAGCCTATCAAGCGCGTGGACTCATTTTGATATTAATTTAGAACGCGTAACTTATTACAATAAGTACATATTCGGGTTGACAGCTAGTTTTCTTGAGTTACCTCGTTACCTACCTATCGTTTTTTTAGGTATTTTAACTCGTCGAGTACCGGTTTTATAGACACAATTAAAGAACAATAGGTCGCGGTCACCGGTGACCGCTTGGTGTTTGACAGTTTAAACATGGAACAATTTTCTAACTGACATACACTGGTGGATATCATTTGGGTATTGATCTGTATGTAAAATAAATAAACATTGGTAATGAACCTCAAAATCGATAAAAACTAGAGGTGTCTTTAAAATGAGATTTTGAAAACAAAGATAACTACCTATATGTACTTAGATAGGTAGGTGAGTACCTAGTTTGTGATAAGATATTATTTTCTTGTTGTTAATGCATTACCTACCTACAATATAGTGATTTTTCGGATAAATACATTCGCAAAATGGATAAAAAGGTACTAAAAACGGATAAATACTTAGTATTTACCTACTCGACATTTGTCCATTTGGTTTGAGTGCCTAGTTATCCGAAAAATCGCCCATCTTGTCATAACGAAATCTGTTCATTTACCTAGGTACCTAATTAAATACCTAGGTTCCTAACCTACCCATAATTCCGTAACAACTAATAACTGTTAACCTTTCTACTTATTGATTTTTAATTTCGAACACACTACAAACTGAATTTTGTGGAGGACTAGGAATTAAAAAAAATTTTTAGGTAGGTAGGTTTACAACACAGAACATATATTCTGTTATTTAGAAGACTTGTACGGATACATTTTAGATAGGTATATTAGGGAAGATACGTCATGCTATTTTATTACCTAATAGGTGGGTAAGTACCTATGTACCTACCTACTTTTCGGAAAAGAAGAAAGAAAATCATCAACTGACTCCGCCCACACCCGGGAGGAATCTCAAACTCAAAATATTAAACACACCCAGTAGCAAGTCCTATCTTGTGACACAGCCCACGGATAGCCTGGCCTGCAAGTAACTTCGCAGGAAGTAAGTAGGTACCGACCTAAACCTAGCAGGACCCAAAGTAAAGTGCCTTGTAGTTGGATCCAAAGTTAGGCAGGTAAGAATTATAATATTGTGATTACCAACAAACCTCATAGCTCACTTATCTAATCTGGAAACAATACCTAAATAAATGAATTAAATATTTCACTAACCTGTTATCACATACGCCATAAAATAGTGCAAAACAAAGAAATAAGTAAATACATATCACTCTATCATTTAACATTTTAAATTAAATTTTACGAATAAAAATTATTTGAACTGCTATTGCTTCAACTACACCGTATCAAATACTTACTAATAACTACTCGTACGAATTATCTGGTATTACATTAATTTGAATAAACAAAATGAATTTATATAGTAATATTGAACATTTGACACTGTTATCTTTTAATAATGTTATTGACGTCTAAGAGTCTTGACTCTGATTTTACGCCAATAAGCGTGCCATATCTTAATGTTTCGTAGAATGAAAATGTATATGTAGGTATTTATAAACACTAACTACTCGTTGAAGTCTCGTTACTTTGTCATTAACCCGGTAGTCGAATGCGACTGACTATCGTGCAAGGGTTCTCACTGTCTCAGGTTCTTTTCCAAGTTTGCAAACTACGATACGCAGTACCTAATTCTTTACTGATAGTATTTTTCTAAAATTGTTATGATTCCTTTTTGGATTTTTTTACTTGATCCACATCTGGCGTGCGCGCGAACTAAGAACAGCATGATATCACATAATATGTCAAAATGCTAACCACCTATCATTTGGGATTGTATGATGAATATGATGATTAATTAATATTATTATGCGTAAAAGATGAGATAGAAGATACCTAATCTAATGTTACCTACCTACTCGAATACGGACAATAATGTTTCTATTAAGTTATTATATATACTATTTATGCAGATGTGCATGAATCAGTGAGAAATTTAATTATACCACCCGACACTGGCAGTATAGTCGACAACATAGTATTGGAGACTCGGTTGACAAAGAAAAAAGAAATTTAATTATGTCGATTCGGCTCGGTCGCTCCGAAATTGAACAGTAGGTAGTAGATACATCAATCAGCGGTATCATGAAGTATCATGTTTGATCTATACACAGGCCATTGTTTGTCTTATCAAGAAAAAGTGCCAGTACGGACAACCAGTCAAGTGCGAGTCGAACTTGCGCACGTAGATTTTCACATCTATACTTATATTTTGTTGGATTTCTAAATTACAAAGACTGTAATTACAAATTAGCACAGTAGTTGATAGTTTCGCTGTTGCGCTGCGTGTGTACTCTACCTAGCGTAGAATTAACTATGAGGTAGTTCGTAAGATAGGTAGTAAGTTTTAGTATTAGTAAAACGAGGTGAATAGAATGGACGGGCTGAATATGAATACATATAATTATAATAACATAACATCACACCTTTTATCCTCGAAGGGGTAGACAGAGGTGCACTTAATGCCACTGTACAATGTAACACCCACTTTTCACTATCTATGTTATGAGTCCCTTGTAATACTGGGGGTAAGCCTATTACTATATACCAGGCACAATTCCAGACTCCGTGCTATTACTGAGATTTTTTTTAAGACCTAGTAATAAAACTTCTGCCCAACTCGGGAATAGAACCAGAGACCTCTTGCCCGACATTCGAACTTGCGACCACAGCCTACAGGCTTATTCAATAAATCTACTATAAAACACAAAAATATATATAAAAAAAAAAAAAAAAAAAAAAAAAAAAAAGTTTTAGAGCAAGAGAATATAGATATAGTGCAGTCATTCAAGTGGATTAAAAAGCAACAGGTCTCCCCATCAATAGAATCGTCCGTGTTTGCGATACAAGACCAAGCGGTTATGACGCGACAACATCAACGCGACATCCTGAAAGACCCAGTAGACGGTAAGTGCCGACTGTGCGCTGTCAAGGATGAAACTGCGCAGCATATAATATCTGGCTGCGAAAAACTGGCAGGAACCTATTATGTCAAACGGCATAATAATCTTGTCCAGTATGTCTACTGGTGTCTTGCTCGTAAGCATAGCATGGACGTTGACAAACTTTGGTGGAAAGAGACTCTCACCCAACCCAAAGTAGTTGAAAATGAAACAGGCAAAATAATGTGGGAAATCCCAATTCAGACAGACATCACAGTTGCCCACAATAGACCGGACATAATATACACAAACAAAACATCCAACACCACATACCTCATTGACATAACCGTACCAAGTGACTACAACATAGGAGCAAAAGAAATAGAGAAGTTGAGTAAATACCACCTTTTAAAGACAGAGATAAGACGCCTGTGGAATACTGAAACACATGTTATTCCCATAGTAATTGGAGCCACAGGAGTAGTAGCCAAAAGCCTCAGCAGATACACAGACAAACTAGAAACATCAATAGACATTACAATTCTTCAGAAGCAAGCCGCCATTCACACAACAACCATTCTTAGCAAAGTATTAGGAGACACAGTATTCGTCACAAACATTCCAGATTCCGATCAATTACAACCATCTCAAGCACACACACCACATACCACTCAATCAACCATCACACAAAGCTCGCAATCCACAACTGGCATACAAGCTACACCCACACAAAATTCAGAACCACACACAGACAGTGTCATTAGTCAAGTAGTCAGCAGAAGAGGAAGAAGGAGATATAGAAACTAAATTTAGAAGGGGGCTATGAGCATCGTTTTTCCTGCGGGTCGCGGGACGCGGTGCCCATTTTCACCGGGTCAACCCCGAGAAGGAGAAATCTCCAACATATAAAGTCATAATCATAACGAAACTTACTTATTACTTATAACTTAATTATTTATCAAATTCGAACCAGAGATTAGCGCGATTATAAACAAACAAACACTTTAGCATTATGTAATAAAATATAAAAAAGTTTTCTCTGCAAAGACATCATGGTAAAAACCATAAAATATAGGTAGTGCCCAGCAGTGGTACAATCATGGCTAGGAAAAAATAGTATAAAAAAACATACTTATGTATTTAACTGAATGATAATAATAAAACGAAGAGTTTTGATTAATACATATTTATTTCCCTCCACCAGTAGTCACACTGCGCTTTAAAACGCCTACATTTCTGAGATATCGCACAATAAAAGGTGTAGCAGTGAGTGTTATAGCTATCCTAAATGGCGCAAAGAATTTGTGAACAGTATATGCTATAACAAATGTGCCTGCATTTGATCCTGCTGCCTTCAAAATAGTGCCCTCACTTATGTTTAAATATTTTAGAACTGCAACTAAGTCGATGCCACTGAAAAAAAAAAACAAAATAGCTAATTAGCAATTACCATACAAATAATTTATTTAGATCTCTATAATTATTACGAAACGGATATATGTATGAGATGAATGAATGGTGAATTAAATGAGATTGTTAAAGCAGTACAACATACCTAGATATTAGAAGATAGCAGCTCCCCAATGATATCAGGGAAATACCAATATGAAATACAATCACTGTTGAGCCATATTCTTTGATGGCTTGTTTTAACTTTTCTTTGGCACTCAGTGGTGGTTTTGAATCTGTACTCATATGTTTTATGCCAACAGCTATGCTTTGAAAAAAGGTAAACAGAATATTAACATCATGAAATTTAATTAAAAGTATATATTGACATAGGTATTCGACATTGGTAATAAGATATTTTTTAGATTCAGGAATTATTATAGTCTATTTTATTAATAGACCATTATTACTTAAAAGTTACACACTACTTAAGTGCAACTGAATAATCAACTACAATGCAACAGATTTGTTATGTTACTATTTCAAAATCGATAATTTTACTTCAAAACTGTGACTACAAAACCATTTTGTGACTACAAATAATTTTCTATCAAACAAAAGCAATGTATGAGTTGAGTTGGTTAGTTCGATGGGAAACATAGTAAACTTAAAATCAAGCCCAATATAATTTATGATTATAATGTTAAATAAATTATTCATTATTGTTATTATTTTAATTTATAAAGCATCATGCAAAGAAACAAGCACATGAGTGGACTTAATGCCATAGGTATTTCTCCCTGTCTGACCCTTGGGTGATGCAAAGAAGAGCAGAGTAAACTGCAAGTGCAAGAAGCATTTAAGAAGAATACATTCCTTTGATATGCTTATAAGTTCCTATATCTTGATCAGGTAGTTATTATAAAATATAAACTTGTATTAGTTTTACAGTCATTTCGCCCAGGCAACATATTATCATCATCACTAACAGATCATGTTAGTCCACAGCTAGACTATAGGCCTCCTCTACATATTGTTGAGAGTGCCACAATGCCCAGCTGGTTTGAAATCCCACTTCATAAGGGTCAGGTTTATCAAAGAGTACTGCAACCAGCAAGTTTGTTACAGTTACAACTAACCAGCTGTGTGTTGTGTGTCAGTGCATTTTTATTGAATTATCATCATTATCACAATAATACCAATATACTATTGGCTACATACCGTCTTTCGTCATTCTGGAACGATACTCATTTCTTAGCGTCAAGTAATGAGCACCATGAAGATGATCAGATAAATATTTGTACCCTTGGCCCCACTGTGAGCCTGGCATATTTAGATGGGTATGGTTTCCACTGAAGGGGCTGGGAACATTGCTTTGCATAGAAGACGACAAACTGACAGCTCCACGGCAATCATATTTGTTGACGTGTGGATCTGACTGCGCAGTTATGTCAATTTTCCCCAAGTCAATTTGTTTTTTGTAACAAGAACTGATAACTGGACCAGAAATATCTCGTTCCCTCAGTGGCGAAAATCGACCCGTTTCTGATGCATTTATATCGACGACATTTGTCGGCAACTTCAATGCAGCTGCGGGGGGAAATTTAAGACTTGTAGTGACGTGGATGCGATTAGTGTCCTGCGCATTGATATTGGACAATCCTCCTGAAAAGATTAACAACAAATATGTTAAAGCCGGTGTTTTTCCTTTGTATACAAATCGAACAAACAATCATCAAGGTCACACTACTTACCAAACAATGGATTTGCCAAATTATATTGTTTACTGCTAAAATAATTGTTTGACCTCATATAAATTTTATACATTTTGGAAAATTTTAGTACATATGACTAAACACTTGATAGCTTATTTAGTATAAAAACTAAGTGGAAATTTCCCGTTATAAAAATGATACACGTAACTAAATTGACAAACTTGTCAAGAGACAGCAGTGAGCAGAGGCAGACAGGAGGGTGACAGATAGTAATTATTGTCAGCGACAAAAATAATCAGTGTTTCCTCAGGAATAAATGCAAGACTCAAATTGTTTCCTTTTTGACGAAAATCAAAATATCATAATATTGCATTATTGTAAATAATATTATTTTAAAATTCGTTTAACGACAAACAATTTGAAGTAAGCAAGTGAATTTTATATGCCTACTTTAATTTTATATAATTATTAAATATTTTTTTGAGATCTAACGAGATGATTCCAAATTCGTTTAGCACATAAAAATAACGCACATTTGTATTGCAAAGGCAATTGTGTTTAAATAAACCAGCAGGTCAACCTACATATGCTTCTCTGTCAAATTTCTCTATTACGTCTTCAACTATGTTTTACAGACACATTTTTTAAAGATTGGAGTAGGTTGAACCAAAGAGTATAAGTATATAATAAAAGTATAATAACGTCACGTATACTCGGAATTTTAATTCGATTCCAGATTTGACAATTTCAGTGTTGCAACGTTATGACAAGTACTAAATAGTGACGTTGCGAAATTATTCGATATTGAAAAGTAATATTTCTGGATCGATTCTTCTCGTTTATAATTTTACTCTCGTAAACTAAGTATATCAGTAAATTAAATATTTCTGAACCGATAATTTAGTTTTGACGATTAATTAACGATCTAAGACTTTTCGTTTATAATTGTGTGTGAAATAAATAAAAAAATGTAATCATGAAGGAACATGACAAATAAAACAGATAGATGTATTATGGTAATAAGTTATTTTATAAATTGTCGCCGTCATTGCTATCGCTATCCTGTCACTTTCTGTAACATTTATTATAAAACACACACACTGATTGTTTATCGATTTTTGTGTGCATCACTACACTATTGTATGTGGTATCATTATTTCACAAAATGACAGTAGCTATTGTCAAATCTGGAATCTAATTAAAATTCTGACTATAGGTTCCAAGCAGAAAAACTACTAATATTATTATGTAGTTAGACCATAGACCAACACAGTCCACGAACAGTCGACGAAACACTAAAACTAATTTGACTGCTTTTGAAATAAAATTAATAAAAATAAAAAAAGCTAATAAAACACAGGATTTAGAAAATAAAATAATAGATTAATAAATTTTTCCTTATTTAGGTAATAATTTATTAGTTATATATTAACCAACACACAACACATCTTTAAAGTAATATTGTGCATAAATACCTAATTCTACTTAAAATGTAAATCCGAAACCAAAGCTATGTGATCAGAAGGAAAAACTACACTTGGCAATGCTGTATGTAATTTCAATTCGTCGACAGACGGAAGAGGCACTACCTGTAATAAAAGACAAGTATTTATAAAAAATATGCTAAAGTAGGGATCTTTTAATCAGACTGAATACATAATTATAATTTTTTTTTATAATTATCTATTAAATAGGGTGATACCTGTTCTACTTCTAAGTTAGTTTTGTCATAAAATATGTAATCCAGACAGTCTGCAAATTCAGCAGTAAAATTTGTGTATACTGGTGTGCCACATGCACTTTCTAAAGGAATATTTTGTTGCAGGTTTAAATCATAAACAGCTTCATTAATATCTGAAAATTGGCATAGAAAAGATTAGTTTCAAATTCTGGTTTTTTAAAATGAAATTATTGTAATTTTGTCTTGTCCACCTTATTTATTTGTGTAAACTAATTTATTACTATATAAAAATAGGCTTACAAAAAAGTGTATATCACTAAATACTTACCTGTGCAATGTAATAAAAAAATAATGAAATAATAAATAATAATTTATTAATATTATACTCACTAGACTTCCAGTCTGGCAAACTACTTGGCGAAGCACCTGTAGTGTACAACTGATAAATGCCACATGAAGGAACACTATTGAAATCACCACAAAGTATGACACTTATCCTTTTGTCTGGATACTGAAATGCAAATACATACTGTTTACGTTATATTGATTGAATAAGCAATGTACACCATTGCTTCTGATTACAAAACATAATTATATTAGTAGACTAGCTGCTGTGTGGTTTCACCCGCTCTGCTCAGTTCCTATTGATTGTAGCGGTTTTATAGCCTATAGCCGTCCTGGATAAATGCACTATACAACACAAAAATACTTTTCTACTAGGTAGTAGAAAAGGTACTAGTAGGCTAGTATAGATATAATATAATCCTGAGATTAATGCATTGAAACAAACAGCATTTTAGCATTAAAATATAATAATATAAGATTTAGTAGTCATTGACCCCACCTTAGATCTCATGTTATCAAGAATTTCCTTTAACCAGTAGATGACAGCACCTCCTTGTAGCAGTCTAATGTGGTCAGCATCAGGATGGAAATACAAATGTGTATTACCAACAATTAAAATCTCATTTGGATTGTCAATGGAGTGTAAGAATGTAGCACTAGCCACAGTTGACCTATCTAATAATCTGTCTGTTAGTGGTTTGTTGTCTCTTATCTTCTCCCAAATTGTTTGGAGGCATGATTTACTTTTTAAAGCATCAGATAGAACTATGCATTCATCTCCTAAAAATCTGTGAAAAAACAGGATCAATTTTGTATTATAATAATGTACTGTAAAGATCCTATGTTTCTTTACAACAAAATAATAAAGTTGATATAACAAATATGTAAGTACAATTTACATAACCATATATGTAGAACAAATACAGGGTGTAAACAGAAAGCTCCTGAAAAAGGCTGACAGGTTATGGTAAAAACAAGTCTTATTTTCATAAAAATAAGGAATATGTTTCTTTTATGTAATAATAGTTGTAATCAATTACTCAAAGCTGATGTTGTATGAACAACACATAAATAAAAACACTTTTTAAAGAAAAAGAAAATAAAAAAAGATTACAAAACCTTTTTATTGTCAGTTTGTGGGAGTAGTCCGTTTACACTCTGTATATAAATAAATTATGTGTATGTAAACTCACTCAAATCTATCTCTCCTATAGAAACAAGATAATCCTTCAGCAACTTGTTTCCCCTTCTTGTAAAATAAACCATTTAGGCCTTCAGAGTCCATGAGTGGTTGAAGGGTACTTTGAAATATTTTCGAATCAACCTCTTGTAGACATATTAAATCACTATTGTATCCTGAAAGAATATAGTGAAATTACTTCCAAACTTATTAAAAAATCTTGTTAATTAGTGTACTTCTAAAGATGTACATTTAAAAAAAAAACTTACCAAATAATTCTTTTAATATGAGTTGTTTCCTATAGTCTATGTGTAAGGCATAAGCAGGACAGTATGGATATAAAAATGTTCTAGTATGATCTGAGTCACAGTAGAGATCTGCTAAAATGTTATAGGATACACATCTGAAGCTGTAAAGAAAAGTGAATAGTTATTTTTAATTTTTATTGTTAGAACATTCAAGTTGGTAGCTTAGGTACCTTTTATGCTTTAACTTTTGCTTTGTAAACAAGTGTCTGGTTTCAAATGGACATGTGCCAGGCCCAGCTTCAACAAGATTTTTAGAAATAGATTCTACCGCAGGACCCACCAGCTCATCATTACCTGAAAGTATTTTAATGATAGTTACAACTAGTTATTTTTCTTTTGGAATTAAATGCTGTAGGGTAAGAAAATTCGAACTCTAAACAAAAAAAAATACATTTAAACCCTAACACAACAAGACTATAGTCTGTTAATTAGATTGATTATACTAACCTGGTATACATTCAAATTTCAATTTCATGCCAACTTCTTGAGCACAAGGTGTATAAATATAGTTGTTACTGGTCAGTTCCCACTGAATATGCTGCTCACTAACTAAGTTTCCTTTCTCATTAATTGGTAATCCTTTATACCAGTTAAAAATGCATTTTTCTCTCTTAGCATATTGGGTCTCAAAATTAATTGGATACACTGGAAAGCCAGCTAAAATGCTCTGAGGCAGATTTAAACTGAGTACCCATGGAGAATTAAAAACAACTTCATAGAAATTATCTGACATTTTTAATTTTATAGGACCAACCATTGAGAACAAGTCATGGCAGGTATTGCTTTCATTAATAATAACATTATTGGAATCATAAAATTCTAATTTGATGTCTCCACTACTTTCTTGTCTTTCTTTTTTCTTTTTATTGCCCTTGTCCATTGCTTTTTGAATGTTGGTTTTCATTCGAGTAAGCAAAACTTGTAGGCTTTCAGTTGAATTCCGGCTAAAATTAAACTGCCGAGCAGAGCCCTTAACTTCCAACATGAATGTGATGTCTACTTTATCTTCTTGTTGTCTGAAGTAGCATTTATTGTTATTCATGATTTTTGATAATGTTACTGTCGAGTATAGTCTGGTAATTAACTTGTCAATTCGAAAGAGCATAATATATTAAATATGAACCAATCCTAACATAATTTTCATATAGCCCATATGGGTAATCAATTTTTTGTAACGTCCAAAATGAGTAAATGTGTGAAACAAATACTGAGATAAAATTTTCTTTAAACCAATGAATATACTGCCCTCTAACAACTGGTATACCAGAATTCCTTCAATTTATTGAGATGAGTGTTAGAACTGTTAGATACACAATCTTATTATAATAACCTCAAACACCTCAAATTGACAATGACTACTGACAGCTGACAGAGACTGACTTACATTGTCAAATTAAATTGACAATTCTTAGCTAAGTGATTTTTGGATAGATACTCAGAATGGGTAAATATTATTAAATCTATGTTAAATACTAAATAAATCAGAAAAATACTGGGTAGTTATCACTGTAGTTAACGACTTTTTAAAATAAATAAATAGGTACTATTATACTATATTTATCTATTTTGAGTATTTATCCAAAAATGGTCTATCTCTATTTGTTATAGATTCTATCCATATTCATGCGACTCCTGTGAGAACGGATAAATACTCAGTATTTCATTTTTAATTTTTAAGTAGATTATCCGTTAAATAGCCCATCTCACGTCTCACGGCAGAGTTAGGATTTTGAAATGAAATAAAAGTCAATTTGCATATTTTTGTGAAAAGATTTTTATTGAAAACTATTCAACTATAATGATGAGGCGCGCGAATAATCCTTGCATCGCAATATTATCTGATTTATCTGTGCTAACTGGTGCTGGACGCTGGTGTGGTGATCTGATCACACATATATTATTATATGCTCGATTTGGCGTTGTATGTTGTTGATGTAGGTGCACTTTTTTGGATAGATATTGGGCATTTACTCAGTATTCAATTTGTGTCAATTTTGAGTATTTAGCCGAAAAATCTCCCATTTAAACATGGTGTTAGTGTTAAATTTTTGTTAAAAGTGTTTAAGTTAGTTACTCGGTTGGGTAGATGTACCTAATGATATAAAAGTACATGTAATGTAAGAGTTAAAATAAACAAATAAATATGTCGTGTGTATGGCTGAATGGATTTATGGGCCATCCAGGACATAGGAGAAAATACCTGTGAGAAGAATTCTTTTGTTTCAAATTAAAGAAGCATTACTTCGTTCCTCGTTTAAAAATCGACTAAATCATTACCCACAGAAAATATTGTAGGTAGTTCTGGCAACATTGTTTGTCAACGTGTCAGTGAGATTGTACGCGTTGCACGGTAGTTGCCAACACTATTCAGACACACTCACTTGCAGTTGTTCTACTTTGTAATTTCGAGAGGTAAATTACTAAAGTTATCAGTCATCACTGTGTTATCCTGAATTGAAGCACATAAATTACAAATATGGTATGTATAGAAACTAAATATTAATATTGTTTTATTTTAAAATTATGTAAAATGTCCAGAATATTCAATTAGACTTACCTATGTATTATTTTTTCAGCCTCCTTCTCCAAGCTCTACATCTGTAGGATCTGGTGGTCGCTCGCCAAGCAAAGCCACAACTGCACCACGATCATCCAGTGGTGGCACTGTTCGTCAGCGCAAATCCACAACTACTACTACTGCTGCTAGAAATCGCAGCACAGCTGGGGCTGGATCTGGTGGCATGTGGCGATTCTACACTGACGATTCTCCTGGTGTTAAAGTGTAAGTTCCTGCGTTTTCTGTGTATTTGATGGTTCCATAATAATATGATTGCCTATATATTTCGTTGACGTCTTCCTCAGCTATCATAAATGTTTGCCCGATAGTTAATTGCTCATTGTAGATCAGTTAAACAAAGTTCCGATAAATGATTTAACGCAGTGAGTGAGAGCGGTCACCGGTGACCGCTTGGTATTTGACGGAACGGCGCGTTTCATACGCGCGGTCACCGGTGACCGCTTGGATCTCTACGGGTTAACCTAAACCTAAAATCATATGACTTACTAAATATCCAGTCAATATTGATGGTTTTACTTGCAAGCAATTCAATTCTACTTTAACATCAAAGAAACATTTTTGTAACATTACTATTCAGTTTATAGAGGAACACTAGAATAATTATAAAAGAGATTAATTAAAAGTGATTGGAAATAATTAACGAGCTTATGTTCCAAATGATTTTGTTATCATGAAAATATACAACATTGTTTTTGTTTTTATTTGCAGAGGTCCAGTTCCAGTGTTAGTGATGTCTTTGCTCTTTATTGCATCAGTGTTTATGCTTCACATTTGGGGTAAATACACAAGGGCATAATTTTCCAATTAATTAATAAAATGTCTGTTCTGAGTAAGTGTGAAAGTAATGGAGTGCAATGAGTATGGAGTTGGGTGTTAAGATATGATTTTTATTAAATTATGTAATTTAATTCTATTACACATTAAACATAAGTTGTATACATTAGAATATCTTTTATTTTGTATTCCCTTTTTATTAAATTCATTAACAAGAAAATATTAAGGAATTTAATTTGTGGCTTTTGAGCATTTATGTTTATAAATATACTCTCAATATAAATGAAATGACAGTAATGATTGAGTACTCATTGATGTGGAGAAAAGTAACCACTCAACTGATGGTATATGAAACAACAGAAAATACCTTTTTTACTTGGATCCTTCCACCACACCGGGTCCATGACCATGCATTAAATGTTTTATAATTTTAGAAGGATCAAGATTTATAATCAATTGATGAAACCCATGTACTTCGTCTGAAAAAGAAATATTTTATTTGGGTATTTCTTCACCATTCTAGAGGCCTACAGAAGATCATCAGATAATTGTACATCATGCTCAGACAGAACTAACAGAGAAACAATAAGATCATGAATACTATCTATGATAGTAACGGAAGTAATTATCATCAACAACAGTCTGTGACATTCTTCTGCTAAACTAGTCACAAACACTAGGGCTTTGCAGGTGGGCTGGATTTGGGAGAAGTTTGAAAAGTTTAGGTTTGAACACTGCTGCCCCATCCCAATGAAATTAATCAACTCTTAACAACACCCATTAGTTGGTGACAAATATATTCTGCTCTGTAGTCAAGCCATGTGGCTTGCCTTGACATAATGTAATGTACATAAATATTATGCACTGTCTTCATCTATAATTACCATTATTTCACTATACTTAACCCAGTAATATAATTACAACACTAAACTTGAACATACGTACATAACCTCACGCTTGTCTCCCATGAGGGAGGCAGAGACTATGGTAGGGATGTGCTGTAACAGGTATTGCACCGTGGGGGCGCCGGGGTGGTTTAGTGAGGTACGAATCCCAGACTCCCTAGTTTTCTCACTACAAAGCTAGGCGCCTTTTGAAAGTGTCCCCCCGTCATCACAAAAAAGGCAGACTATGGAACGGCAATTCCTATGATTCTTATATACCTCTTTCAAATTATTATTCACATATATTTATTTAAAATTCTCTACAAATTACATTTTTAAATACTAAGTACTTAGGTACAAAAATTATATTTAAAAATATAAAAAATAGGAGCCGACCAATAGCGGGAGCATGGTCCAAGCTACCGGTGGTTGGGGCTCCAGAGACAGAAACCTCCTCACGATACGTGCCGTTTCTAGAACTGCCTTCTTTATCAGGCCCTTGATCCATCCACTTAACGCCAGCCTCCTGTCCTGAGACGAATGTCGAAGCTTTTAGGGATTAACCCATTGGCCGACACGACTCTCGGCACAATGATAGTCGAATCCACATTCCACATGTCGACAACCTCGTGAGCTAAGTCTAGATATTTTATTTGTTTAGGTATCTTTTAGCTTTCACGAGGTTCTCCTCATGGGGAATGGTGACATCGATTATCATCGTGCAACGTACTTGTCGGTCTATCACCACTATGTCAGGTTTATTAGCTACAATAGTCCTGTCAGTAATGATAGACCGGTCCCAATACAATATAATATGGTCATTTTCCAGAACTGGGTCGGGCACATACTTGTAGTAGGTACGGTACCTCAGACTCAACAAGTCGATAGTGTACAGCAAGTTGCTGATGGATAATCTTGGCTACTTGATTATGCCTATGCAAATATTCACTGTTAGCCAAACGACCACAACCAGAAATAGGTAATATGTTTACTGGATTCACCAGGACTATGACATGCCCGACATATGTCACCGTCCCATCCTTAATTATTATAAATATTTCCGGTAGTTACTCGTAAGGATAACTTCGTCCATTATTGCACAGACAAATCCTTCAGTTTCCCCAAATAGATACTGAATCGTAGCTAAGACACGGACGCTAGAAAATCTACATGAAGGGCCCGGAAGAAGCGTCTGTGGAGCTCCTTGCTATGCCATACCTCTTTGCGATCATGACGTTCAGTGCCACACGTTTGCGCCAGTTCTCTTTTGCCAAGGATAGTGGAGTGAATCCATTGTCCATCGCTGCTACTTCTCGATGCATACCCTCGTTGACTTTCAGGAAATATTCCCTGAGGTTGCATACCTCACGGTTGTGAAGGGTCTTAGCAATTAATAAGCTTCGACCACCACACTTCCGCGGGATTACAGCCTGGATAATTGAGTGTCGCAATTCGATTCGTGCACAAAACCACTGTGTGATCCACAATAGTTGTTTCAGGTCGTGATGTGATGTGTATTTTGTAAAATATGTAATCAGAATATATATTATGGACAAACATTAAAAAATAAATAGAAAGATATACTTAATAACAAATGCAAATTAAAAATACAATTATTTTATTCAAATTATTCTTAAAAATAATTACAAAAAAGTAAAAAATAATCTTAGATTTAAGTCACAATAATATGAAAACGAAAACTATTTACAATTCAGCCTTATTTTGAGATTCAATAATATAAAAGTAATCTCATGATAAAAGTATATAGCTGCCTTATTCGATTTAGCTGCCTCATTAACGGCGGGAGAAATAATCTTCTATTTTAGTATTATGTATACGCTTCAAATTAGATTCAGTTTCAAAGCAATTTACACATAAGCTTCCACTCTTCTTCCCTTAATTTTATCGAAAAATTGGCGCCAGGAAACTAATGTTTTTCCAGACCAAATCCAAAAACTGGAAGTTATTCCAACTATCATAGTCATTAAGTACTTTATCATGAACATTTCAAATTTTGGTCGGTCAGTTTCTTTCCGTGTAAATGGGCAAGGAATAGAATATAAAGGTATAGAACACATGTCACGGTGCCAAGTTACCATCCAGTCGTCAAAATTTGCTTGTTCATAGAAAAGACAAGCAATCACTATTAATGCTGGTACTGTGTATAATACACCAAAGACACCAATACGAATCATTAATTTCTCAAGTTTGTCTGTTTTTGTTCCATCATGTTTCATTACAGTTCTAATTCGGAATAATGAAACAAAGCCTGCAAGCAGGAAGATAGTTCCAAGAACCAGATACACACAAAGTGGAGCTAAAACAAATCCACGCAGTGCCTCTGCATCCCAAAGTCCAACATAGCACACACCGGAGAGAACATCACCTGAAAGGAAGAAATTATGTGTGACTTGAGGTAAAATATTTAAAAGTATGAAAAAAAATAGGTTTTCCTAAATTTTGAATTGATTACTATAAATTGTCAAATAGTCTGTGGTTTGTTTAGATGGCAGAATTATAAGAATTTTGTGTTAAACAATAGGTTTGTGGAAAAATAAACATTAAATGTTGTTTCTTCATATTAAGAAGCAACACTTCTTGTGAATATCCATTATAAGTGGTTTATCAATTTTTTATGTTAAAATACAGTAGCATGTTTTTTATTAAATGTTGTATATCTATATATTTATGTTGTATTTATATTGTAGTGTACATTTTAAATATTTTTTGTACCTATCTATATTTATTAAAGTCTGTTTATGTTATTTGTTTCTTATAATTACACATGCCTATTTTTTCGCCGTTTTTCAATTTAACCCTAAGGTTGACTGGGAGAGAATGCTATATGGCATTAATGTCTGCCTTATGTACCATTACTTGTTTCTGTGTACATTAAAGCTTAAATAAATAAATAGTTGTTGTTTGTGATCAATTCTTTGACCTAATAGAAAATTACTGAACAAATGATTTGTATTACTCATACAAGTTTTGAACCAAATAAGAATTGGACCAACATTCCTAGAACAAAAAGTTAGGGAATAATTTCTTCTAAGCTCCTGTTCGATTTGAACCACACATCCAACAGGGACACCTGTATATACATTTTTGTTATTTATACTCCTTTGAAATATTATGTTACTCAAACCATTTATATAATCAAACCATATACATATATATATATGTGACATACTTTATGTAGTTATGAACATACATACTTTTTACCAGTTACTGAATACCATTAAACTGTCAAACACCAAGCGGTCACTGGTGACCGCAACCTATTGTTCTTTAAACTGTCAAACACCTAGCGGTCACCGGTGACCGCAACCTATTGTTCTTTAATTGTGTCTATAAAACCGGTACTCGACGAGTTAATTGTGTCTATAAATACGGTACTCGACGAGTTAAATGGTTCATTGTTATCAATAGAATATCTAATTCTCTCAAACTCTATTTATAGTAGAATTGAATTAAATCAATAATAAACCATTATAACTCATCTAGGAAAAACAAGGTATATTTTTATATGTTCTTGATTAGAAGAAGTATAGCAGGAGATAAAAATAAAGTTAAACAACTCACCATCCACTTTTCCCATGGCCAAAATGGATATCGTTTTGATAGCAGGGACAGCCCATGCTGCTAGATGGAAGTACTGAGAATTTGCTTCAATTGCTTCATGGCCCCACTTAAGTCCAGCTGCCAGAAACCATGTCAATGTTAAGATCACCCACCAAATACTTGAAGCCATACTGAAGAAATATACCACCATGAAGAGAATAGTGCAAGGTTCATGTTTTGTTCCCTGTGTAATTACAGATATGTTCGGCAGTCTTGCACCACTTATAGTTGTTGGAAAGGGACCTTGACAGCTAACACTGTCACCTGCACTCCAACCCATAACATATGCTGCAGCCACCATGAGATAACATACAGATAGGAAAATTATAGGTCTTTCTGGATATCTAAATCGATCTGTGTCTATTAGAAAAGTCAAAACAGTGAACAGACAGCTTACAGTACATAATGTTGCCCATATGCCAATCCATAATCGAGCAAACTTTTTCTCATCTTCACTGAAAAACATACCAGTGCAAGGTGCCCCACAATCATATTCTGTTTTATCTCCAACCTTCAGTGAGTATTCTAAATCCAAGTTCTTGGGGACTTTAAATTGTACAGGACACACAAATCCATAGTCTTTTGCTCCATGTAGTTTGGTTGGGTCTCTCTCGTTATTATTTTTGAAGTTCACTTTAGGAAGTTTTGTTTCAGTATGTCTTCTAGACTCATGAGTTATATTGTTATCACCAACACATATCACGTTTTCGTCAGTAGCCACAGGAAATTTGGTGCACTCCAAGTACTCAGGCCAATGAAATCCAAATGTTATCATAATCTCATCACAATTTTGTTTTGCAGATTCACATAAATGTCGACAAGGAGGTATGGCTGTGTCTAATATTGTGCACACGGGGGCGTAAACTGAACACAAAAAGAATTTTAGATCTGGTGAACAGTTAACTTTTATCAAAGGTGTAAACTGGTGTACTTCTGGCCCCGCATCTTCTTGTTTAGCGTGATTTAGTAAGTTGGGAAATATCGTTTGATTATATCGTATTTGTGTACAAAACTGAATAGTAATAGGCTCGCAACGACCATGATGAGGTAATGTATCTCCAGGATAAACAGTAACACCTGAAGTTTCAACTGATACAAAAACGTTTAACACTAGAATAATAAACGCAACCTTACATTTATCCATTACTATGGCTACCACTGGTAAAATTACTAAAAAAATAAAAATAATAACTTAAAACTGCACTTATATTCCATTCCAAATTATAAGTAATTAAGACTTTGTCTCCGCATTTTCGTTAACTGTACGATTATTGTTACAATAAATAATTATCAATTAGAAAATTGTTATCACAACAACATGCATTGTCGTCGGTGTCGATGGAGTACAAGCATAGACAAAAGACAAGTATTGTCTCTGATTTCTCTCTCTCTGGTGCTCTCATATGTAGTCAATAAATAAATAACAGACTCTACAGACAGACTAACGACTCTAGCAAAATTTAATCAAATAGCTCCAAATATCAAAATTATTGATAAGTACTCACTTCACCTCCTAGGTTCACCAATATTCGATGAATGTTTTCCTAAATTCATCGAGGACAAGATACAAAATTTCAATCACATTTCGGATAGATTACACAAAATCAACACACATTCGGCTTTCACCCTAATTCGGTACTGTTGTTTTGGACCAAAATTTACTTATATTCTCCGCGCTTCACATCTATGGAAACATTCACACATTTTAGAAAACGTAGACAAAATTATCAGACACACATTGTCATCCATACTTAATGTGGCTTTGGATGACCGAGCTTGGCAACAAGCTACTCTTCCTATTCGCATGGGAGGGCTCGGCGTCCGCAAAATTTCAAGTATTAGTTTACCAGCTTTTCTGTCTTCGGTCCACAGTACCTCTGAATTAGTCAGGAAAATTCTTTCTTCGTCACTGACCAGTTTTGAGGTGCCGTGTTTGACTGATGCAGTGGAAGCGTGGAAAATGGCTTGCCCACTTACGGATTTACCTGTTCACCCATCTTCTCAGAGACAGTGGGACGTGCCGCTGTGCAGTGTTATTCGTGAGTCTTTAATCAACTCGTCTCCTAATACTGCAGAGCGAGCTCGCTTATTGGCTGTGGGAGAATGGGAATCAGGATTGTGGCTTCAGGCACTCCCGTCACCCTTCATAGGTACTATGTTGGATGACATAACGTTCCGCCTAGCTGTATGCCTACGTTTAGGTGCTCCTTGTGTTTCTCCGCATTATTGTCACTGTGGAGAAAGAGTCGATGGCTTGGGACACCATGGTCTTTCTTGTTGCAGAAGTGCAGGCCGCATAGCTCGCCATGCCAGCATCAACGACATCATTCGTCGTGCTCTTGCCTCAGCCGGTGTACCAGCCGTATTAGAACCTAATGGTTTGGTACGTGATGACGGCAAAAGACCAGATGGTATGTCGTTGCTGCCTTGGAAGATGGGTAGGCCTTTGGTGTGGGACGCGACGTGTGTAGACACCCTTGCGCCATCACATCTTTTAAGCACCGCTGCATGCGTTGGTGCAGCTGCTTCCGCGGCAGAGGCCCTCAAACGGCGTAAATATTCAAATCTAGTGGGTAACTACTGTTTTGAGCCGTTTGGGGTCGAAACACTTGGGCCATGGGGTCCCAGTGCACACTCTGTGTTTAAAGACATCGCCCGTAGGCTTATCGACTCTACACGTGACCAGAGGGCTGGCTTTTTCTTCGGACAGAAAATAAGCATTGCCATTCAACGTGGCAATGCTGCCAGTCTTTGGGAACTTTCCCCTGTGATAGTGATGCGGACGAATACTTTGACGCCTAAATTAAGGGTATAATTTTTGTTGTTTTCTTTTACTTTCTTTTTATTTAATAGTTTAGTTGTAGTTAATTTTAAGTTGTAAATATTTATGTAGTTATATAAATTGTTATGAATCAAAAAAGAAAAAAAAAAAAAAAATAAAAAATAAATAAATTGATGTAGTTAGCAAATAGATAGGAAATGGTTACGAAGAAGTATTTAAATACCGTCCCCGCAATTCAGTATTTTTTTTTAAGTTTTATACAAACATTTATTACGATCAATTATTAAATAAACTAATATATATATAAATATTACTAGAGTAAACAGTAAGTATAACGAGAGTTCATAAATATTTACAAATTAAAATACTACCACAAAACCTATGAATAAAAAGAATAAAAAAAAAGATGACATAAGCTGTGACCATGAGAAGACATGATGGACGAATTTATGGGACATCTGGTGCTGTCAAGTGTCAAAGAGGTGACTGTTGAATTGACATTTTGTTTTCAAAATAAACATCAGTCCGCTCCCGAGACATTATTTCATATTATACTGTGGTATAATTTGCTAATACGAGTTAACGCTTTATTTTTACTGATACGATGGAACTAGGCGGTGAAAATGTAGATTTTACAAAATTAATAAATGTCAAAGGTAATATTGAAAATATTACACCTCATAAAATAGCAGTAGTAGCTTTTATACGAGAATATGGTCTACTGAAAATTGAAGGTGAGTGTCCTAATTTTGTTCTATTATTTGTATTATATGTGAGGGGCTATCATTCATGATTTATCTTTTCAGCAAACAAAATGATGGATTGTACTGTGGCACCAAAATATAGAAAGGATTTCTGTATGCTGGCTCTTAAACTGATTCAGGTAATAATTTCTTGATATTGAACTATAATTACGTAGCTAGTTTGTACAATGCAACATTTTATTTTTTTATTTATTATATTAAAGTAGTGAGGTGTATAACTGGTTTCATAAAGTAAAAGAAAAAAAAACAAGAACAGAACAGAAGACCAATAAGACAGGAATATGTATGGCATGTATAATTCTGGAATAATCCAGCCAATTACCGTTAATTCTTGATGAACTAAACTTATATTCATTTTTATTCATACAATTTGTTTTTCAGTGCCCAGATATGGAATTTAAGGAGTTAGAGGCTTTGCTAACAGATGGTCGTTATAATTTGCTTAGTGTTCATCTGCAGAACTTTTGTGTTAGACTTCAGAATATTTATGTTAATGGAGTTAGTGCTCTGACAGACTGTGTCACCTCAACAATAGACAAGCTGATGATTGAATCTAATCCTTGTATTATGGCCAGATACAGTGTTTTAGGTAACAAAATTACAAAATTATTTGCTTTTTTTCAAAAGTAGTAAGAATATTGATTTATTAGTTATATTTCCATCTTCCAGGATTGTATTTAAGAAGAATATTACTTCATCTAGATAAGCTAACTTTTGTGCAAGTTGTGTCACTTTACAAGTCATTCTGCCTTTATTACCAGAGGGGCAGGCCTGGTCTTATGATGAGATCATTAAGTAAAGAGGTACTTTTAATCAATTACATAATTGTAATGAATATTTATATCATGTTGTAATTGCTAATTGATTTAGTTTGAAACTTTGTGCAGAAACTAAACAACATGGATCAGCAGGCCACAACCACATCTCCCGTTATACCCGAGGAATCAAAACCTTTGGAGCTGTCAATGCGAATGAATATAGTAGACAGAGACAAGTAAGTGCAACATCGAACTATAATATATTTTAGATAATTATCAAGTTATATCATTTAGAGAAAGACAAAATGTATTGCATTTATTATTTAGCAGTTTTGAAGAATGCCAATGGTCAAGAAAGCAAGCAGAATTGTTTACAGCACAACAAGCAAATTTATTACAAATAAACGAAAAGAAGGCAATGCCACCTAGACAGTTACAGAAAACAATTCTACAAATAATGAATGATATACCAGAATATGCAGATATTGTAAGTACATAAATATATTGGTTTGTATTAAAAAAGATGAGGACTAAAATTCTTTTTATGAATGAAAGTCCTGTAACTTACAATTCATTTGAAATATTGCATGGCATCACATTTGAGTACATTTCATACTCAACAAGGCTGTGGATGCCTTCAATTGTTTTTGAATTGAATTTTCATGCTGTCATCATCCCTATTGTTAAAGGTATTTATTGCATTATTTTAATAAGTCTCACATGATTCTTAGTCTAAGACGGTATTTGTATTGTTTTAGCATTTCCTCAGTTTTTTAAACTGCATTCGTACAAAGGAGTTCAGTGGTGCTCAGGACTCTCTATACAATTTTTTCGACCGTACCATATTACTATCAGGCAATAACACTGGCATCGATAGGAATAAGAACTTCCGTTATGCGGCATTGAATAGGGCCGCAATGCACACTCATTTCGGTCACCGGTAAGGAAGAATCGTGTTTATATGTGTAATGTTGCTTTTATCAAAGTGTTACAAAACATTTTCTGATACTATAACAAAATTATCACCGAACAAGCTTTTAAAAAGCATATATATCGAAAAGCCTTCTTTTTTGAAGTCTTAAAAAAGCAGCAATTTAAATCGTCATATGATCAGATCTGTGGCGATGGAAGCAGTGCGTGAGGCTCTAGCCCGCGCGCAGGAGGCTGCGGACTACGCGTGCTGGTGGGCGCGGCTACGTGGGGTGCGCTGGCGGGCGGGCGCGCGCGCCGGGCCGCGCTGTTGACGCGCGCGCCCCGCGACCCGCCGCCGGGCGCGCCGGCCGCGCCGCTGGCCGCGCCGGCCGCCGCAGCGCCCTCGCACCCGCGCTATACTGCCGCTGCCGCACAGCTACTGGCTCAACACGCTGCCGTTAACGGGGCCAAGCCTGCCTACATTTTTCAGGTGAGACTTTTTAGTCCTCAGGAACGCGGCCAAGCCGCTTGCAAAATATAGTACTATGTATATAAATTATAAACCTGAAGAGTTGATTGTTAAAATCACCGAAATATAGAATTTGTCCATATTTATCAAGGAAGATTATAAGTTATAAAATATCACGCTACAATCTATAGGAGCCCGGCAGCGGGTGAAACTGTAACACCATATAGCTATGTGTAATAAACGGAATACGATAATGAATCAATAATTTGTAATATTTAAAGGTCATTATGCGAGGAGATTCCATCAATTACCTGCACTCGATGACGGACCTCACGATGGCAGGGCTTGCTAATACAGCCGCATTATGGGCCTTGTACGGAAAAACTGAAATGGCGTCAGTCGCCTGTCAACTTCTTCTCGATCTCAACACGAGTAAGTATAGATGTCATACACTCAGAAAAGCAATAAAGATTTTTGAAATGTTAATTTTGTAATTTAATAGACATATATATCAACTTAAGTATATCTAAACCTTGTGACAAGCTTTTAAGCTAAGCAAATGATGATTATTATTATACAAAATTTCAACTCAATCCGTTAAAGATAAGGTATTAGTCTCAAAATTCCATTTCGAGCCTTAATAAAAGCTTGTAAAAACCTTTAGTACGGGAAGTGCGTAACATTGTCGACAGAGTGCAACGTGGGCAGCGGCGTGGTGGGGCACGTGACGGAGGCGCACTGGCTGGGCTGGCGCGGCGCGGCCGACGTGGCGGCGTGGCGCGGCGCGCTGCCGGCCGCGCTGGCGCTGCAGCAGCACGCGCCGCCCGCGCCGCACGCGCGCCTGCACGCCGAGCGCGCGCTGCACAAGGGTACAGACACACTGCCGCACGCCACCGACAGCTATTTACGGTCACTCCTAAATGATTCTAAACCGTTTCAGGCAAATGGGAGAAGCAGAACAAAGTATAAGACAGTTGGCGTCATCCAACAGATGGGAGAGTCAGCTCCTTAAAGCGGAGATGTATTATCTGAAAGGGGACGCGACCGAAGCGTTGGAGTCTCTGTATGACATCCTCGACTTCTGCAAGACTGAGGATGACAGTTTGCACTATATATCACTGAGAGTGAAAGCTTTGATATTGATGTCTCAAGTCCAACATTCTTTCAGTAATATACAATCCACAAATATAATGCAACTCAATGAAGCCCTGTGGCTTGCAAAAGAATATCATTTACATTATTTAGCTGCATCAGCTGAAATGCATTTAGCTAATGTCCAGCTAAGCATGGGATGTGCAAAAAATGCTTTATCTCTTGTGAGAAAAGCTTTGCCTACTATAATGGCAGACGGTGGTGCATATGATATGGGTAGAGGTAAAGTAGGACATTTTTAATCATAATGTGTAATTGTTGATTTAAAAGTAGAGCTTGAGGAAGTATATAATTTAAATTTCAGCCATGTTGTTGTACACGAAGTGTCGGATTGCGACCGCAGCTCCATGCGGAGAGGCTCGGATGCAAGTATTGCAGTCGTGTTGTGAAGCTTTAGAAAATGTTAAAAAAAATTTTACTAAAGTCGGCGCGCATCTCAGACTACTTCAAACATGGTATTTACAGGTAAACTTAATTTCTATATCGTTCTGAATAATTTGTATGTATTCCTAAAACAAGAGTCATAAATTATTTTGTCATTTAATATTTTAGGCACAGCTGTACCACGACATTGGTAACCACGCCGCAAGAAATCAATGTGCTTGGATGTATAGGCAATTAGAATTACAAAATTCTGTAGAACCGTCAAATTTATTGCTGGTAATGTATTAAATGTACTAACAAGCATTCTGGACTTTTATTTTCTTAACCCAAATTGGCATTGCAATAAAAGATTCGTGATGTGACGAAATATTTTACCACAATATTTTCAGAATGCTAGAAATGTGTTTTACATAACACACGCCTTTTTATCCTCGAAGGGGTAGGCGCACATAACGATCTTAATACCACTGTACAATACAACACCCACTTTTCACAATTTATGAGTCCCATTTAATAGGGGAACGTTGTGCCGGCCTATTGCCATATACCCGGCACAATTGACTCCATGCTATTACTGAGATTTTTTTAAACATCCAGTAATACTTTGCCCAACCCGGGAATCGAAACCGAGACCCCTTGTCAAACATTTTATTAAAAATTATAATACACATTCTGTAATCAATAGCACATTTGTAGTGCCATGGCTCCGCCGACTAGCGTTATGCCTTTACATTCCGCAACACAAGTTTCGCATCGCATTTGTATGACGCCACTAGTTGCACTTGCATGATGCTAGTTTTAAAACGATGCCATTGTAAAACTCGACGTTAACATCGAAGCGGTTGGTTAAAAATTCAAACACGTTTTTACATAGTTTTAACTGTATGTAAAACTGCGTGATAACTGTATTTCACATTCGTAAATAAAATTCCATAGAATTACTGAAAATGTTTTTATTTATTTATTGATAAAATAAACCCACTTACAATAAAGTGAACAAATTTAATATAGTTTATCATTTAATAATGCTTTTTCAACAATTTCAGACATTGTTACTTTGATATCCCTACATAGAACTTCGGCAACCAAAACTTTAGTATCAGGTTGCACATCAGAAGGCACATAGGCTCCTTCACCAAGTATACTGGTATCATTCCAGCAATGGCCTAGAGATGCCTGAGACTCGCAAATTCTTCCAAGTTGTAGTAGCAGCGAAGTTATGTCTTCTAGTAGCGACGGAAATGCGGTACAAATCCTTACTAAAGATTTAAGCACCGGTTGGAACAGTTCCAATCGCAAGTCACTCGGGAGAACCGATAGCAATGTCGACAAAGTGTTGACGCATAATCTTGCAATAGACATAGCTTTGGGTAAGGCGTACTGTATAGACAAATGTGATACAAGGTCTACAGCAAATATTTGTTTTTCGAGTGACGCTTGACTAAGGAGTTCTGGTATGAAATCTAAACAAATATGCATTGAAGGAATTCCTTGAACTGTCACAGGCAGCAATTTCCGAGGGTACCTTGGAAGTGTACCAATTTAGCTAGAGATGGCTCTGATATAAATATTTGATGAAGAAAAGAACATATTATACTTCTCACTTCACGAAGAGACCACATCAGCTCAGGTTTGGCTTCGTCCTCTGCTGTCTCCAAACATGCTTCCAATAATATTTGCAATGCAGCACTTTCTTGTGCTGCGACCAAAGCATTCTTAAGTTCTTCTCTTTCAGCATCTGAATTGAGTTGTCCACTTTTTTCAAGCAAGGGTTTGTCTAATAAATGTCGACTAAGTTGACTTCTAGAAGCAGCTAAACTTGCTTCGAGAATCCGTAATATTATTTTTAAAATAGGCCCGCATCTGAAAACTCTGATGTCGCAGCGTAACACTTGTAAAGGGTCTACCAATACGTTCTCCTGTGTGATGGTTACATTCTTGACACCCCCATTGATATCGAGTAAAGCGTTGATTGTCATTATCCACAAGCAACGCGGCAGTACTGTATTGAGGCGTAACCATACCTCATGATATAATTCTTGAATGTGTCGCGGAACTTCATCCCCAAGTACACTTTTGAAATACTTTACAAATGTTTCAGCATAAGGCCATATGTCTGTAGGATTCTTGTTAAGCATAGCTTTCAAAATCTTTCCAGTCTTGTAGGGGTTTTCTTCGATTGTTTGGAATGCATCGTTTATAGCGGTTTCTGAAAGATTTATATCTACTTGGTGGCGATTTGAATCTCCAAAAACTTGATCGTCCATCCAGTCATCAACCAGCGACAGTTGTGGGAAGTGCGTAGCTAACAGCCGAGTAAGGGACTGAATAAACCACCGTAACTCATCTGGTCTTTTTGAGCCTGATGGAGTAAATATTTTATTGGTAGCTCAGATAGGAAAGCTGCTGAGTAACTCTTTACTTTCCGTCCATTTGTCATGAGTGTCGCGGTGTTGGCTAGTCGTACATCTTCATACAATAGTAGGTAGTAAATTAAGAGAAGCTGTGATGCAAGAGTTGGTTTTTCTATGTTAATTTCTGTAGATGTTTCTCCATTATCGATTTCCATTGGAGCAAATGGTTTACTCTGCACATCAAAATTTGCACCAAATATGGAATTTCTAAACACTTTCCTGATTTCTTCTTCCATTATGGGCTTGTTGACATATTCATTAGTGCCTTTGTTGTTAACAATAAGTATGAATTGACATACACTTCAACTAAGGCTGGCATAACGGGATGCAAGGGTGCTGTGCAGTTGCATATTTGACGATAAATCCAATTTTTGATGGGGACTTTGTGTTTAGAAAATGCCCGAGATTTTAAGAGTTGGTGAATGCAATGAACAGGTAAATAACCTGGTATGTTACTATTAAGATTCGCTGTTACCGGTACTTTCACGGCATGGGCTGTTACAACCTGAAAATATAGAAAACAGATAGATGGATATGGGTGAGTAGAGCACATTGAATTGTATTAGACAAAAATTTCACATACCTGTTCAGTAAAGATTTCTTGAGTAAATGCTTGTTTGATTCTTGCTAACCCATTAGGGCGAACTGGTACGCGCATTCCAAGAGTGGCGCACACTAGTTCACCGACGGCTGTCAACTGACCAGAGTGGAAATGTATAGCTATCAATAACAGCATTTCACCAAATGATGCTGTTACCCCAGAATTACTGTAACAAAATAAAACTTGTGTTACATTTGAATTCACATTTACTAATAAATCAATGAATATAAGCTAGTTTTACCTTTCAAAATAAGCTTCTTCTTTAACTAGCCATTGCACCCATTCTATGGCCTTTTTCTCGTGGTCAGGAGCAGCTGAGAAAAAATAAAACAGTTCATTAATATGCAAATTGTTTAAAATTCCGTAGGTGTCCATGTTTTTGGTGTCTTTGTTGCGTGGACCTAGTTTGTTCGGTAGTTTTTTGTCCAATAAAGATGCAGCTTTCTAATGGTAGTATTTTTGAAATCGGTCACGTACTTTTTGTGTGAAACATTACATACATAATATTATAGTACAAATTCGATTTTTTTTCAGATTATAAAATTCTTTCATTACTTACCCATCAAAGACGGACAGGCAAGAATCATGCAGAGACTTAAGGACACAAATCGTACTCCAGCTGGGGTTGGTGGTGGTTTTTGCGTAACAAGCCTCAATAGTCCAGCTACTTCATCGTCTTGGAACTTTATTCCTGCAATCCCCCTGAGAGCACAGTAAAGTCGCAGTAGAGCTGATGCCTCAACACCAGCAGTGGCATCTTTCAGCCTGTTCAGTAATTCCTGCCTTAGTTTTGTTAATGCCGCATGCCCATCACCCTTGCCTCTTTTGTGGGAGTTACGTAAGAATGTCGCAAACCAGCTCTTGTTGTTTGGTCCGATCCAAGTAGAAGCCCAGACATAAAGGAAACCTGTGCACAAATAAGTACAATGACAAAATGTGTAAGCAATGTTTTTCAAGCATATCAACAATAATATTTGAAAGAAAGAAAAAGAATATTTGCATTAGCTCATTAGGCATGACGCACCAAATATACAAACATAAAATAACAATGAAAAACCAACATTAAAAAACAATGAAAAACAGCAGTAAAAAGCAAAATCCTTACTCCTTACTAATATATATAATATATATATATATTATATATATATATATATATATATATAATATTATAAATTGGAAAGTGAGTTTGTTTGTTTGTTTGTTTGTTCCGCTTTCACGCCGTAACTACTAAACCGATTGCTTTTAATTTTTGCAGACGTACAGTTAGAAGTCTGGATTAAATAATAGGGTACTTTTTATCCCGGAAAAATGATATTCTCGAGGAAAAACGAAATTATTGGTATAGATGGCGCTGTGTGTATATGTATATAGGTTACTTTTTATCCTTTTGTGACGCGAGCGAAGCCGCGGGTAAAAGCTAGTAACAATATAAAATACATGTACATATTTATGTATTAATTAAATAAAACTGATTGAGTATCTTACCAAGTCATCGTGGTGATGCGTCAAGGTAAGTGTGATGACCAGTGAAGGCAGCCGGGATGCTGATGCGGCTTTCGATCTAACAGCTGCTGCCAAATGTGGACAGGCAGCACACAAAGTGGTTAGAGTTTTAGCTCTAATACCACCTTCTTCACTTCTATCAGCATTCATCACAAGTGATTCAGCCACTGAAATCAAAATAGTTACAGGATTGTTTACTCTGCCATTTTTTCTTAGTTTAGTAATGGACCAACAGTCATAATTTAATATATATTTGTCACAAATAAGTGCCCTTAAAATTATTTGACTTTGAACTGTCAAACACTAAGCGGTCACCGGTGACAGCAAACTATTGTTCTTTAATCCTTACTAATATTATAAATCTGAGAGTGAGTTTGTTTGTTTGTTCCACCTTCACGCCGTAACTACTCAACCGATTGCTTTGAATTTTTGCAGACGTAAAGTTAGAATTCCGGATTAAAAATAATAGGGTACTTTTTAACCCAGAAAATATTGATATTCCCGAGGAAAAACAAAAGTATTGGTATAGATGGCGCTGTGTGTATTGGTATATGTCACATAGGCTACTATTTATTCTTCTGTGACGCGAGCGAAGCCGCGGGTAAAAGCTAGTTGTATCTATAAATACGGTACTCGACGAGTTAAAACTTGTACTTTTAAATCTATTACACAAAGGAGAATAGCACAATGTATGAAAACCAAATAGGATGAATCTTGGCCAGGTATTTTTGTGAATATCAATAATAACCATTATTAGATCAATGTAATGGCCTTTCGCCCATTAAGTCACATTCTAATATTAAAACTTTTTTGTTTAAAAAACATTGCTCCCACACTATGATTATCTCGTGTTGTAGTAGCATTTACAAACTATTTGACATTCACAACTTTACATACTGAAAAGAAAAATCTCAAACTAAAACATACATTTTTCAGGTATGTCATAGAAGTTTTTCGATAGACAAGATATTATGAATTATTTATAGATTTTTAAATTCTCATTGAAATAGGCTCCCTATATATACCTACAATAACTTCAAATATATTCTATAGATACAAATATGGAGCCTTAGTAATGGTGTTTTAAGTTGACAGAATGGAAAATTGTATTTTATTAACAGGGTAACGAGGCTTATTTTAGGTTAGTTCGTTATATTTTACAAGACTATATTGCCTAGTGGCCATGTCATATAAAACTGAAGAGGTTGTTTGTTTGAATGTGCTACTCTGTGAAACTACTCATACAAATCAAATATTTCTGTTTGTGTTGGATAGTCTATTTATCGAGGAAGGTTATAGGCTATAAAACATCACTCTATGATCAATAGGAGCCAAGCAGAGTGGGTGAAGTCGCAATGGAGTACTCACATTATTGCAGACAATAAGGTTTTGTTAATGAGAAAATGAAATTTTTCTAATAAAAATAGATAATTACTTAATTACCTTCTTGTACAGAATCAGGCATGTTTGCCAGCACCCATGATATTATAATAGGACCTTTGTTGACATAAAGCAACACTTCAACAATGTCAATAACATTGAGTAAGTTTGGCAGTTCTGCAAGACTGATGTTGATAACATCAGTGACTTCTTCCAGGTACACATCATTGTCAAACAGTTCTGATGGCTTTACACCACATTCGACATTGGAATTCTTGTTTTGGTTGTACTCAGCCAACTGTGCTTGCATCAGTAACAACTCTGATAAAACCAATCGAACTTTCCGAGGAGAGTCTGACTGTTCAAAGTCACTAGTGATACCATTATTTATACTTTGTATCAGAAATGTTTCAGTGCACTGTGATCCATTTTTCAATCTAAAAAGGAAACCAGTAATATGATTTGATACAGTTAAAATCTTGTTTAAGTAAGTATGTAAGTAATAAACAAATTATAAAATATCTAAATTACCTCATTTGCTGCTCTTTCTTAAGGTCACTTTCTAATGCATTAAATTCAATAGATAACAGGGATACAATGAAATTAACCAAGTCTATACCGGCGAGCAGCGTGAGCACGTCTTTCTTAGCTTCTCCACAAGCTCTGGTAGTGTCGAGTGGGGCAATAAGTGTCATTCGAACCAAACATGGTATGATAGGTCTCATTTCATCTTGTGTAAAATTCTTAAGAGCTTCAATATCCAGGTCTTTGATTGCTTTGAAGACCTTAGGTTGTATAGGTTTCATAAATTTTATATCCATGTTGGAGATACACGATTTCTTAATAATCAATATCAAGATGTAAATAATTAGCCAGTAACGTGATTACATTACTGAAAAGGATACAAATATTGGTCAGAATGATGAATAAATATTTAGGATTTACGAATCTCAAACCCAGCAACAATACAATGGCCAAAAATACATTCAACATGAAACGTCAGTATGACAGATGACAGTACTGAGAACTCATTCTGACAATTGTCACAAATTCCCTTTGTCTTTGGACATTTTATATTTACCATACGCTACGCCATCCACAACCAAATAATACTAATATTTTTATTTAATACTAGCTTTTACCCGCGGCTTCGCTCGCGTCACAAAATAAACGAGTCGAAAAGTGCACCGAATAAGTGTAGATTAACACTAAATAAGCGCTATAGATTAAAACGTGAAATTTCCAATTAGTAGGTAATTCGTTGAATTATTTTAAATGGCATACAGCGCCATCTATACGAAGACACACAGCGCCATTTATACTAATATTTTTGTTTTCCCTCGGGAATATCACATTTTTCTGGGATAAAAAGTACCCTATTATTTAATCTAGACTTGTAACTTTACGTCTGCAAAATTTCAAAGCAATCGGTTTAGTAGTTAAGGCGTGAAAGTGGAACAAACAAAGAAACAAACAAACTCACTTTCCCATTTATAATATTAGTAAGGATTTCTATGCTAATGCTATTCATGGAAATCGAACATCGGATGGTGATGGCATTATTTATTAGATAATTCATTATTATCTCTAACTCTATTGAAAACCGCAGATAGATCGACTCATAGTGAACAAAGCTTGAGTAAAATGTAAATCTTGAATTTTAAACACTATGGCATAGTAAGATTGCTGATAATAAACCGTTAAAATATATTAAGTCGAAATAATTTACTTCATGAATATATGATTTTTTTTGAAAACCAAAATTTCCCCACATTTTTTTTTAAAAAGAACATGAACACAGATATTATTACATCCTCTTCCTAGTTATAAAGCTTCCTAGTTATTATTATTATTTGAAAAATATATTACATCCCAACTGAAACTAGCTTTTTTTAATGATATGCTAATTATTTTATAACTGAAGAGTATATTTAAAAGCGCTAATATTCGGAACTACTGATTCGAATTAAATAATCCTTTTGAATTTTTCATGTTAGATAGTCCATTTATCGACGAAGGCCACAAGAAAATCACGCTAAGTAAGTATGCCCAACAGGAACTGAACAGCGGGTAAAATCGGGGGGAGTAGCTAGTGTATCTACCACATTTGTGGAGTAGGACAAAACTTTTCGCCATGGCACAATTTAATCGTGTCCATGATATTTGATACTACGTTAATGTTCTATTATACATTTAGATATGAATTTCGTTTCATTTGCTCCGTCGGCTTTTTTTTATCTGTCAGTCATTTCAACCTGTAAACGATCTAGGTAGTTAAGCCGTAACGTAATTTCTTCATTTTTTTTCAAAGAGGAAAAAACCTATCTTTTTAAAATAAAATTATAGATAAAATACAAAAAATTGAAATTGTTATTACAATTAAGATTGAACGAAAATGAAAGATCTTTGAGTCAGGACGCATATTGTGACCAGCTACCAATTTGAGAATACCTACCGTCGAGGTTATTTAGGTTATTTATCACTGATGAACCACTTTACACCAATATTGGCACTCTTGATATTGCCGTCTTGAGTTTTCATTCAATGGACATGCTTGTACATTTACGTGCACTTAGTTTATTGTCGTATTTCAGGAAAACCCAACGCAGGTACTTTTTATAATTACAACGCCATGTGAACAAACATTCGACGTTGTAGTCGAGTCGCAATACCTAGGTACTTAACAAATATGTACGTACATACAGGTGTTACTGCAACTATTGTATCTTTATATTTCAAACCTTCAAGAAAAGAGCGTATTCCTTTTTAAAAGGCCGGCAACGCACCTGTGACTCCTCTGGTGTTGGGTGTCCATGAGCGGCGCTGATCGCTTACCATCAGGTGATCCGTCTGCTCGTTTGCCTACTATTCCATAGAAAAAAAAATCTCAAAGAGCCAGCAGACCACCACAGATGGGGCCCAATAAGGCTCATACCGACATACCGATACGGAGCCGCGTAGCGCTTAACGGGTTGCCAGGGCTCCGGCTCAAAGTGCAGGAGTAGGAACGGGGTGGTTTTTAGTTAGTAAGAGTCTGACACTCCCTCTCGCCTCACCCGGGCAGGAGAATTCATAGGATGATTTTCCCCCCTCAAAAAAAAAGTATGTCTACTCCCGCGCGGTTTCATCCGGTGCTTGGTTCTTATTGATCGCAGCGTGATGTTTTATAGCCTGTCACATTCCATCCCATCAACTATCTCCAGTAAACGCTACACTAAAAAAATCACCTCGATTTTCCGCTTCATTTTACTGTGAAAACCGAACAAACAAACAAACAGACACACACACACACACAAACATTTAATAATTTTAATATTAGTATGAATGTTTATTTCTTTATTATTTAATGTATTTTTTGGGATAAGTTAATGGAATTTTAGGGATTTGTAGTCAAGCCACGAGTGCTTTAAGATCCTAAGAACTTCCTGATGTGCATTAGTTTTGAAGTCTTTCCGATATTTTATGTTATTTCTCTTCACTGGACATTTTCAAGGTATCAAGTATAGTCACTCTATTGGTCATATCCATATAGGTCCACAACACTCTTAATTCACCTTCGTTTTGATATTTGAGATTGATTGATTACAAGGTTATGAACTTAGCCATGAGCTCATCAAGAAATTGATAATATAATTGTATGAAAGTAACGTTGATGTTAACAAAGGAAATAGAAGCCTTGAGTTTGTAGACAGTGCTACGCAGCGCCTACGGCGTAGAGGCACTCAGCGGCGCCGCCCGTTGTGTGGTGACGCGTTCTTCAGGCAGCAGCTACTCAATGTGTTATAGTTAATGTTCAGTTTGAAATAAAAAATTCCTGAGGTTTTCTATTAAACATTAAGTGTTATAATATATGGTATGATTGCTGGTAGAGAATGCCATTCGGGATTAAGTCCGCCATTGTATACATTTGTGCAAAAGGTGTTAAATAAAATAAAAAATATAAGAACTAAAAATAAAGTTTAGTCAGTCTACTAAGTTTTTAATTTCATCTTTGTAATTTACACATAGTAAAGCGTGGTATAACTTTCTTAAAATGGTTATAATTCGTAGGTGCTATACAATGAATGAACGATGACGAAAACGTGTGGTTTATTAGCCCGACTTATCAATATATTAAGAACATAAGTAGATAAATAAAGGTATATAAGACATAAAGATTTCCTGAGTACCGAAAACACATGTACAGAAAACCACAAACTTGTGTCTAATTTTATACATTCAAACTTTTAATTAACAAGTCCTTGCGTTGGTTTTCTTAGCAATTAACCTTATTAGGAACCAAGGACATTGTTTCTTTGGTGCTTATTAAACTGAATATGTCTGCTATTTTAGTATATTACGGTTTACACGTACCTATAACCTGTTAATCCAAACCTAAATATTTCTAGTATTCACTTTATTAAAGTAGATATGCTAAGAAAGATAGTTTAAACCTATGTTTTTTTTTAATTTAATTGTTACATATTAATTGTTAAATCTGAAAGTTATTTACCTTAACTTAAAGAAGATTTAATACATTTATATCCTATTCGCATATTTTAATTGAAAATTTATTGTACTTTACGTGATATTGTTATAAGCTTAATGAATACTGATACGTTTTCTATTGTCATTTAAACGAATAACACCTTTATCTTAA
Source organism: Spodoptera littoralis (assembly GCA_902850265.1). NCBI lineage: Eukaryota > Metazoa > Arthropoda > Insecta > Lepidoptera > Noctuidae > Spodoptera > Spodoptera littoralis. The sequence goes on along the minus strand of LR824536.2, from coordinate 8,537,309 downwards.
CCACGTTTTAAATAAGAAATGTGTTTATCTGGTTGTCTTATCGACTATACAGATTACAGATACAAACAAAAGAGTAAGGAAACACGAAATTAGGACAAGGAAAGTGAGCCTTTGCAATGTTGGCTATAGAAACGGTGTTAAATGGAAACTAACATCCAAGTTTTAGTTGTTTCAGAAAAGATTATACCACAGAAATATTTTCATGATAGTTTTGCACGACAAAATCGTTTAGCTCGCACTGTCAAAAAGTAGGCAATTAAATCTCATATAACAGAGTAGATGCCTAATTTTTATTTTAATGTCAGTCTGGTAGATTATTTTAAATCATTAGACACGTAGGTATTTTTTTTTCTCACAGAAACGAATACTTTTGACGATATATTGATTTGAAATGTCGCGTGACGTCACTTCTATGTACATTTTATCGTAGAAATTACATTTAAGCCCCACTCCTAAACTTTGATCCGTTTTATCTAAGTATTGTTTTATTATACGATAAAATAAAAAAATACGTGTCTAATATTTATTCATTAGTAATTTATGGACTAATTAGATTTTTCATTTTCATACCCTATCATCATCCCAATTCCAAGTTTCTAACCCTACATACGCAGTTCTAAATCTATGAACCCCAATTTTACTCATGGGGTGCGGCGAAATACTACAGCTGCAGTACCGCGTAACTCGTAGCCCGTAGTTCGTAGCGCGTACTCCGTCGAACGTAGCTCGTAATGCGTAGTCGTAGCACATAACTCGTAGTTTGTAGCTCATACTGCGTAGCTGGTAGTGTGTGGCTGGCAGTGCGTAGCTTGTAACACGTAGTTCGTTTCAACGGAGGTTCCATTGTTTCAAAGTTTTTATGATGTTTGTGTGCTAGCATACTAGAATACTAGCTTACATTTTCAGTTTTTAGGACTTCAGGATGTACCTCAAGCATTCTGATAATATCTAAAATGAATTTTTTTTATATGGTCATCAGGGTCACAGGCGGTGTATTTTATAAATGAATATGAAATATAACTTCAAGTATAATATATAATTATGCAATAGATGCCTTTATCAGTTAGAAAAGAAAATAATAGTGCCCTTGTACTCGTTTGGCTCGTTGGTGGGACAAATTGTTTGATCAAATTATCTAGTAAGTAGCTAAGTACCGCGTAATACTTTCTTCTACTCAAAGGTCAAACAACTCAAGCAGTATTATAACAGGTAGTCCTGAAATCTTTCATCAAACAGCATAATTTATTTATAGGCACGATAGTCTTAAGATGCTATCTTTGGTTTTAAATATAGCATGTAAGAAAATTGTAACTGTGTAGCACTGTGATTATCTTACTGTTCTAAAATATAGGGTTTTTTTAAAGAATAGTATCTTTGCTGGAAGGGAGGTGAGCCTGACTTTAGTCAATATTTTATTAAGGTCAAGGAGCTTTCATAATGGTAGTAGATTGACAGTAGATTATGTACAAATTTCAGTTAAGTTTTAAGCTTCCTGTTCCAGAATATTACTCCTCAGGTTCGAATCATGTATGTTCTTGTAGTGACATTGCTAAAAGTAGGTTACCAACCAGGAATAAAGCTACAGAGTCCAGAAACGAGAACATTCTATTGATTAAAAAAAAATATTCAGAAATGTAAATTATCAGTAATTCCCTCACTCGATTCAAACTTTCAGCTAAATAGTAAAGTAAAATAAAATAGTCACAGTAATAGTGTTAACAAAACACAGCGAGTGGAATCAATGTGTAGTGGAATGGGTTGCGTGCCGCGTGGGGTGGCTGGAGTGCCGGGTGGCGCGCGGCTGGCGCGGCGGGCGCGGCGGGCGGCGGCCGGGCGCGCGGCAGTCGCACGCCAGCACGTGCGCGCACCGCCCTCGCGCCGCCCGAGCCGCCGGCGTCCGGTGCCCGCCGCGCCACCCGCGCCCTCTCAACCCAACGCGCTCAATATTTCCACAAGATTACTATTCCTCCTGTAATAATCTACGTAAGACGGTTTTCAGTTAACATCGTTTTTGAATTACTCGCGATCTTGTAATATACGGGTCATCCTCTCGCGATTTAAATATTTATGGGTCAATAGTAAGAGTTTTACTGAGATTGCTTACATCATCGGGACCATAATTTAGGCGGGAAATAGAAATATATATATTAATGACTACAGTACTTTGTAACGTTTTATGATCCCGATAACAAAAGGAAATGATAAAATGTTGCTTTCATATCTGTGGTTTTATAACGTACTTTACATTTAATACTGCAAGCCTATAAAGAGACTAAACGGCACTTGGTCGACCGCCACTCTTACAGAGTATTAGGTACACTCATCTGGTATTACGTGGTTGTACCGACCTACCTATATTCATAATCTATTCTAACCCTTTGTTGACAATAACGATGTGCCGACCAAAGTGTCTTGATTAAACTGTGTACTTATTTGTATATCTGAAATGACAATATTCAATGTGAATTTCTTATTTTGGTATTCTGTGCACTTAATTAGATACCTCTATTAGCTATACTAAAGTAACGCAGTGATTTTGGTATTAATATTAATTAGACAATACGTGTTAATTCCTCTCTTACGAACACAAATTATAGGTATCTACTACACAGAAAAATATTTTTAACGGAATTTTAATACAGTTTTTCAGATTTCATTGAAGCTCATTCTAAGCGCTAAGTCATTCTCATATCTATATGCCGCTCTTCCTGTACTGTTTCAGGAATGAAAATGAATCCTAGTTAAACTAGTTTATATCTCTCTAACAGCAGTGTGTAGGTAGGTTATCTGTATTAGACACACCTTACCCGTACATCAATCTGAAGAGGGATGTAATGTATCATCTGTAGATAATTCAATTTATTTGTGTATTAAACATATATTAATTTTAATAAAATTGGGTAAAGTTTTACAACACATTAAAGGCATCCTTGTCAAAGGTCATTCGTCTATCTAATATTATGTTGTAACAGGAAGATAATACACGATTTAACCACGGGAAAGAACTAATATTTTATCTGTAACAATTGGTAATTTTGCACTAAATTACTTAAACAGTTTTATTATCATAACCACATTTAATATGTAATGGAACGGAAATCAATTTGTCAACCTGTCTTCATATTTTGTTGACACATTGTCAACGTATATAGCTACCTAATTGATGACCATATTCATGAGAACAGAGACATGAACATTAACAGACATTTGGCTGTTAGTATTTAAGAGTGAATATTTAGAAGTATTTACTCAACGGGTTGACTAATGCTAATTTAATACAATTTTAAGTAAACTACTAAATGATCTCGATTGTTTCCCGATTCATTTACTTATACAGTGTTACCCAATTGTTACCAACCAAAATTAAATTTGTTTGAAAATAGAATAATATGTCAAATTCAATTCATATTTTCTGAAATTTCAACACAAACATAAACCGTGACTAAGTAAGTCGTAAGTGTTGGCAATGAGCGTATAAGTGAAACAAATAACTTATGAGTTAAGTTTCACGGTCACATCACTAACATCCATCGTAACGATTGTCAATATTGAAATCAGTCGACGAAACTATGGGTAAGTAGATACATGTCTTGAAACGGCCCAGTTAATGAATGAATATCGGAACAATGTTTTAGCGTGTAATTTATTCATTACACAGGCGTCCTCGATCAAGCCGTCTTGCTAACGGAAAGTCTCCGCCTGATGATCTCTCTGACGTTCATACGTACGATGTGACACACGTTGTTCAAGTTCACGATTCTTTGTATTTATGCAACGAACTATTGTTTACAAATATTTAACCTTATTTTTAAAAGATGCCACTTACACGTAATTTGCTAGTGATTTGTAAAATATTGAAATATCCTATTTTGTTTGCATACAAAGCTTGGATTCTTAAATATGTACGATTTAAAAATGTTATTTTCATGTAATTGATATTTGCAATATTTGTAAAGTATACAATATGACTCAGTCATAATATAACAAACAGTCTTCCTTAACGACCCTTTAAGAATACTGGACATGATATTACTTTTGTTATTAACTTAATAGCAGTCCGTGAGTCATGCTCGTGCCACTTACATAATATATATTATATGAAATAAATCATTTAGTGTTTAAGAGTCCTGCCATTTCGTATATTTTTCACAGCAAAGAGAGTTTTGATACTAAAATTCTCAAAAGATCTACCATTAAATGACGTCTAGACATAAGCAGGAAGCATTTTATAATTTCCTTTTCAAAGTGGTCAGATAAAATCAATAAATCATTGTCCTATCTTCCGCATAAATCACACGCACGACCTACTTCACTTATTTTTACAGTTTTATTGTCTTTCTGAAAGTAGTCATGACAATAATGGAGAGCATTTCTTGCAATAAATGGCTTAAACTGGTGAAGTTGTACAAAAGTAAATATTAGAAGCAATGGAGAAACCAATACAAGCGAGAACTTTGAACAAGTCACCATGCTGGATATGTTTAGTGCCGCCGTGGGGATTCACAGACAGAGAAGAAGAAAAGTTGTACTCGGCATACACACAGCGACAGCGGCAAAGAGCCGTGCCTCGGCTGTTGGCAACCGGCGCACTGTTGCAGGCGTTTGCAGTTGTTGTGCCTGGAGAGCGAGACCTCTCGTTCGCTTACGCTTCAGTCGCAATAGCACTGGTAGCGAATTTGATCCTGGCATCCGTGTACCTGTGCGTTCGGCCCGCGCGCACTCTCCTTAACCATATAGCGTGGTTGGTGCTCTGGGTCCAACTGTTGGTGAGTGCGTCTCGGCGACTGGGGGATTCGTACAACGAGCTATTAGGGTGGGCTGTGGTGCTTCAATATTTTACCCTCGCTACGCTCCCGTTACATCACGTGCTGCTCATCCTATACAGCACAATATCGTTTACTGGATATCTTCTGGTGCAATACTATAACGCTTCTACATCTGAGAGCAGACTGGCTGACGACTTTTATTTTCAAGTGAGTCTTGTCAATAAGTGTCTATATCTAGATTCAGATATTGAAATAGATAAATTTTTAATCTCCAAATGTTCTGCAGCAAATTGCAAATGGCGCTTTGTTGCTCGGTGCAACGATGTTGGGTGGTACTGCATATGCAATAAGTGAAAAGCAACAGCGTAGTTCCTTTCAAGAAACGAAACGAAGCTTGCGCGACAAACTGACGATTGAACAACAGAGTAAAGAACAGGTAATTGTTTCCGATTTTATGTTCCTATTGTTTTTGGCATACCGCAATGCTATTAGGTACTAATGTAGCTATTTTTTCTGTAACTATACTTAATTAAAGAGATATGCAAGCATGCCTTTAGAAATATTATTGATTTATAATTTGTTGATTATTATTGTATTAAAAAATGTTAATTAAACCTCTAAGTATTCGTAACCACTTGTTAACTTTGTAACAATTAGTTTTGTTTCGTTGATCCTTGATGTCTATCTAGATAATATTTACTATAAGATGGCTCAAGCACATATACCTAGAGACCACGTGATGTAAGAAATTGTAGGTACTAGATAGGTATAACGGTTATTGCACAAGCGATGTTTCAGCGGAAGCAGCTTATAGAGCAGTTTCCAATCAATTAATTGCAACGTTAAAGTCTTCTAAGAAATAGGTTCTTTGAAAAGTAAGAAACGTTAAAAGGAAGCATTACATGAGTAGTTAGGTACGCACTACAGCTGTTTATCTGTATTTATATCTATATTTCAATACTTGGTTACTTTAAGTATTTTGCAACAGATTATCTGAAGATTCTGGAGTATCCATCTCATAGCAATGGAGACAAAAATGTTATCCAAGACAGAATTTTAGAAATTAGAATATCACAAGTTTAGAAAACACGATAAATAAATTGCTATAATCGAAGCCTTCTGGGATCGAAATCAGGATTTAAACAACTAGTTACTATCATAAGACCTTGCTTAGATCTTACAGTATCACCGTTGAAACAAATTTCGCACAGATGAATTCAATGGTTCTGATTTAGAAGATAATAAAATTGGGATCCATTAATAGATCCCGTTCTTTTCATTTTTTTAGTTTTAATATTATTCGGCTTATTTTTTCACATCCTATCAACTTCCATCCAAAATTTAAAAGCACCAGTCTCCATACTAATTTGGTCATTGCCTTTTGGCTGCAGTTTCTAGAGTTCTGGAACTGGGTAATCATAATCAAGCTAGTATTAAACAAATCAAAAAAGTTATTGACTACTTGTCATATCAACCCATATGTTTGGACCATTATCAAGATCAGAATCATTCTGTATAATATGATATCGTATAATAACGAGCCTCTAGCTAGAATCAAATCGTTCACCACCCGTGATCCATGAAATTACGAGAAACGTCAGTGAGTTGGCTTCAAGCGCACTGATGCGTTGGTGACACATCTCACACTAATATGCGTAGTTCCATCATCTATGACAGGGCACAAGTGAAGAAACAAACAAATCAGACGAGTAAATATGTTTACTTATTTTCTTCCGCATGCAATTTGGTACACCAATTTCTCTTGTTTACATTCAAACAAGAGAAATTGCGGAAGTAGGGACGCACTAGCGGAATAGATTAATACATGCTCGAGTTACGTGTCTAATTATGTCGTTGGTATGCAATTAAGTAATATGAAGTATTCTATGATAAAGAATCGCAAGTATTTAGGTAAGAAGGTTTGTAATTCAATGGAATACTCATAATCAAACTAGTCTAGTACGTAATTGTGCATTTTTCTATTCTTTGTGATATAAATCCGACACAGTATACATGTAACTATAAGTTCATAATAATCAGAACAATATCTCATAGCAAAAATATTTGTAGGAGAGACTCCTGCTGTCGGTGCTACCAGAACATGTTGCCGTTCAGATGCGGAAAGAACTGGGACTGATAGACACACAGTTCAAAAAAATTTACATGTCTCGTCATGAAAACGTCAGGTACGCGCAGTTAACGTCAACTACGTAATTTATAAACGAATTTAAGTAATATTAACATATTATTTGTTCATCCCCAGTATTTTGTATGCCGACATCGTAGGCTTCACGGCTATTTCTTCAACTTATTCAGCGCAAGATCTGGTCGCAATATTGAATGAGTTGTTTGCTCGTTTTGATCGACTTGCTGAGGTAAAGAAAATTTAATTTATTATTTCGCCTCCAAGTCTCGTCCGCCGTAAATTAATACGCAAGTCTGGGCTTCCGTAAATTGTTATTTTTATTTGCAGAAATATCAACAGCTTCGCATCAAAATTCTGGGGGACTGCTATTATTGTATTAGTGGAGCGCCTGTTGAGCGTCCGGACCATGCCGTGCTCTGTGTACACATGGGACTGTCTATGGTTAAAGCTATCAAGTAAGTATGCGCGGGTTACTGTCGTATAACGAATATGATAATATAGCCCAAACTTACACGATATTTTGTATTGGTCAGGTATGTCCAGCAGACGACGAACTCCCCAGTGGACATGCGCGTGGGTATCCACACAGGTGCAGTTCTTGCAGGAGTGCTAGGTCAGAGACAGTGGCAATTTGATGTTTACTCTCGAGATGTGGAACTTGCTAATAAGATGGAGAGCAGTGGAATGGCGGGGTTAGTATCTTTGTTTAGAAAATTATTGTAGTATTACAGTAGAAGAACATCCAAATAACCTTCAAAGTTCAAGACCTGTGATTAAATTGCAACATTAAAAATATTTCATTTATTTATTTTCGGTCAGCTATGTCAGCTTCTGTGACACGAACTAGTTAGTTTAGTTTGCTAAACGAACGTTATTTCTACACAAATGCATAAAAGATAAAACAACATCATCTAAATAAGGTTTATTCATCTGTTCTCAGTTGTTGGTTTAAAAGATTTATTTATTCGACGACTTTACTAGCTGTTCCTATTTATGTATACGTAGTTACATTCTATTTATAAAAGTTTTGTTTACAGACGCGTACATGTTTCTGAAGTAACTCTGAGTTTTCTCAACAACGAGTTCGAGGTGGAGCCCGCTCACGGAGAACGTCGAGAAGAAATGCTTCGACAGGCTGGCATCAAGACATACTTCATCGTCCGAGTTCTTAAACCAGTAAGTTGTTTGTTTATATACAAAAACGTACCAAGTACAGATACATATGATTTTATGCTGCATTACATCTGTATATGGGCGATAACCTTATCGTAACTCGTTGTAGCCACACCTGGGTACTTGCACCTTGTTCCTTGTATATTTTTGTATGTCATATTTCAGTAGTTTTACGGGGAGGCGTAATGTCGACGCGTTTACATCACTGAGAACGTTTCCACATACAACCGTGTAATGAGAAATAAACATTTACGCTAAACGTAGACTTACGTATTTCTTAGAAACAGTCATAAGCTTTTCAATCCACTTTGCAGTAAGCTCCTGTAGCCAATAATGATTACTGATTTTCTTTAAAAAAACGACTTGAATTTATTTCTCTACGTGTCGAATAAATATATAGACACGGATATAAATATGTTTAAATGTTACTGAAGGTTTTTTAATGTTATTTGTATTGAAATGTATTCTGCGCTTAACAAGTATATGCACGAGTGCAGATTTTTATTAGATGATGTATGTAAGAACCAGCGTGTATCATGTTTGTCAGTAAGTAGATATCTAGTGTGGGGTATATTACCAGACTTGCCATATCTCTAGGTTTCTAGATGAATGATTTCGGCTGCTTGCCATGAAAGCCGAGCCTTGCAACAACTTGTAGTGGAATTTATCTACCTTTCACACGTTCAGCTATCAAATAAGCACACAATGCGTGTAAATATTTTAACTTGACCTTTGAAGAGCATCTTTTGTACTTAGGCCTTGGGCTCTCCAGACATTATCTTCAACAAGGTCTCGACGTAACTGCTCAGTATTACATCCCGTTTAGCTAATGAGTAGGTACGTAGTGATCAAAGTCGGCGTGCTAGCAACCTGTGACGGTTATGTCTAATCAAGACAAGTATCTTGTACAGTATGACAAGATTACAAGTCCCAAGCTTGTTCGGGTTATTATATAACATAACATAACATCACGCCTTTTATCCCCGAAGGGGTAGGCAGAGGTGCACACAGAAATAACAACCACTTTTCACTATTTATGTTATGAGTCCCATGTAATAGGGTGTGAGGATATTGCCATATATCGGGGACATTTCCAGACTCCGTGCTACTACTGAGATTTTATTAAACCCAGTAATACGTTGCCCGGTCAACGAGGCAGATGTGTATTTATTTTAATATAATCTAATTTATTTGACATAAATTTGATTAATATTAACATAACACATCATGATTCCATTGTTCACCATTCCTTTGTTTTGCTAATAAAATCAGTTAAATTGTTACAGCAAGTTTAGTATTTTGTGTGTGACCATTGTGCTGATCATCCGATAGTTCCTTTTTCAGTTTACAGTTATTGATTTTTTTTACAAAACAAACATATTATTTGAAACGTTTTCAGTTTGATCGACGTTTGACTCGTTGACATAAAAATATGGTTACAACAACAAACCAATCGATTTTTATTGTACAGAGCTACGTCTATTTTATAAATACCACAATACTTATGTCAATATAATAATGTAGTGGATATTAAATGTAATGTAACATTTCAATATAAATATTAAACTCATACTATTTATCACAAATATAAATATTTTTCTCAGTATTTTAATAAATTGTAGGTTATACATATTTCACTTCCGTTCAACTAGGAAATACAGATTGTTATAAATAAAAAAAATCAATTCGACCGCCATTTCATTAAAAGCTGTTTTATGTATAGATGACCTCAAAACCCCGACAGCTTGTAAGAAGTATATTAAATATTTACAGGTCAGAAGTAACCGAAAATATAATTTACGCGTCTACATTTTTAAAATCTTATCTAGTGTTTAGTTAATAGCCAGTGAAAATTATGTTTCCGAAATAATACAGAATACTGAACGATGAAAATGAAGTACACCGTCTTAATAAGTTATTTATGTGGCCAGGCTAGTATTGTGAGCACGGGTGTCGGGTACATAAAACCTTATTTAACTTATCTATGTTACATAGAGCGGACGAAACGAATTGGGTCGACAAAGCAGAAAATGCGAACGAAGTAAAATGAAAAATGTAGAATATTTTATTTTTTGCTTTACTTGGCTTTAGTACCTAACCATTAGAAAAGTTGGATGATTATGCTTATATGTTATTTTTATCCTTTTGATTTAAAACTACTACTTACGTTGAGTTTGAATATTAGCTACTGAGTATACTTATCAATATAACGCATTGCTTTATTTAGCTCAACAATTTATTACATGACTTACTTGCGAACGCCTTAATAAATTAACAAAACTTAGCAGATAATAATATGCACCATTTTGGGACCCATATTGGGCCAACGATGAGATATAAACCTTTTAGCTATCTGGTGTAACGATTTGTGAGTAAGATTCATCGTATCTGTGATTGTGGCATACAGTTTCAAGGAGGCGAGGAGAAGAGTGCAGTGGAGGGCGAGGCCGCGGAGGGTGGCGACGCGGCCGACACGCTCTCCGACCTCCGAGACGATGACGAGGACTCGGTGAGTGCACTACTGCGCTTCCCCGGCCCCCTCGCCGCTCCCTCGCTACCGCCTAAATAAATAGGACACTAGGGCACTAGGCGGCCTCAGCTAGATAGTTCCTAGTTTAGCTAACGTAGGAGGTTAAAATAATCTCACTCGAATCGATCGTTCATTATATTCCGACAGATTTTGAATATTTATGATAAAAGTACGCCCATCATGTCGCTCTCATATTGATTTTTTGCTTGTCAATTACATAGACATGCTTCGTACATTATTCGTAGGTACTGTCGCCACAAGACGAGAGCAAGGACAACGAAGAACAGAAAATACTTAGCATGTTGCAAGAAGAACTGGTGAATAGAGACGACGACAAGTAAGTTCACAGGAATTGCACAATATTACGAGTATTGTTTATGTTGTATTGGTAACGTGAACATTTTTGGTTCTTTGTTTCCCTTGTACCCAGTACTACCTTGTGTTTATCTATCAATAGAACAAGATTAGTTTAAAATAACCCAACTTTTAAATGTAGCTACTGCTGCATTGTGAATTCTACTACATTGTAAAAATACAGAAATAGTTGTTTTGTTTTTGAAGTAGGTGCCAATGCCAAGTGAACCCAAATGCTGTTCATTTCGATTAACTTTACGTTCATTTGCATATTATGGTACTAACTAAAAAGTGTTCTTCATAGCGTGCATTTAATAATTTTCTGTAATAAGTATTTCCGTTCTGAGTTGTGTTGCTTTTCTTTAAGATCACAGAAACTTTTAAAGCCATTCGGTACTGAGCAATTGCTATTATGTTCTGTTGTAATTTCATTTTGGTTTTATCATCTAATCTGCCTGCCAGTAAATGTGTAAGTTAAATTTAATTTATTTGTTTACATGTTCTTTGTGAAATAGTGAATCATAATGTTTGTTTCTTTTAACTCGTTCGTTGGAATGTGAAGGGCAAAGCCATCTCGAGTATAATTGATAGCATCGTTTAAATGGTCAACTCTGTTTCGCATGTTCGATTTTCTAGTAATTCAGTTCTATTTTATGTAGAACCCGTGTTTACACTCACCCGTGTGCTGTTGGCAAAATGTTCGCGAAGGGCCATACGATTAGTTTGTTCTCTGGTTATTCTGTCGTTCAATATGTTTGTAGATTATCTACGAAGTATTTTTATCGGAGCATGTTGCATTTTAGGGATATAAAAAAATTCCTTTAATTAACCGACTTCTTGCTATTCATATAATCAGAACTTCTTAGAATCGACACGAGTTCTTTAGTTATTTTATTTATTAGGGATCAATAAACAATTTGATACATATTGCTTCCTATAATATAGTACAATTGCTTAAAAATATAAACAAACTAAATTAGAGTATTAATATCTAAAGACTACTATCCTGTTTGAGTAGAAACTACAAATTGTTTGATGACTAACATCTGCAAATATAAATTAACTAAATTTGCTCTGTATCATTTATTTATCAATATGAATTCAGTATATCGAAGCCCGAAGGGTAAATTTAAATAAAATTGTAACTACTAATACTACTAGAAAGGATCTAATGATGTGCATTTACACAGCTTTAGGTACTATATAATATGCTACCATTATCACTTTGAGTGTTACGCGAATGAAGATCGATCTGCTCGGATACAGCAGTAACGTCTATCGCAAATAGTTACAATATGCTATTTTAGGCGCATTTGATGGAACCATGTCAATAAACACATTTAGGTGCCATTCCAACGCTCAGTGTATACATGCACATAATATTCTTTACAATTGCGAACATTAACAGCGTTACAAATTTATTATTTGTTATTATTAAAATATCGTAGATAAATATATGGAATCGGTAAAATACTAGCATGTGGTATCAGGGAACTAGCAGATGGCACGACATTGTGCCTGACGTTCAAAGCCTCGGGCGCGGAGGATGTGTACGCGCGGCGTACGGACCCCTGCCCGCTGGCCATCGCCGCGCCGCCGCTGATGCTGCTGCCTGCCGTGGTCGCGCTCGCCAGCTTCGCGGTGCCCCCGACCTGGTCACTGCACGCCGTCTACCTCGCCCTCGTGCTAGAAACCGGCCTAATCAATGTGGTTTATTACACGTGCTACCGATACTCCCAGTATAAGGTCAGCACAATTATTTATTTTTGGGTATGTCACTCGTATTGAGATTAATGTCAATATCCATTTTTATAAATGTTTCAGAAAAAGACAGTGAGTCCCTATTGGAAGCTGACTTGCGGAACGTTCAACATCGCGATGTTCGTGGCCGCGAACATTGCGCCATTGGTGAGTGCGGTGTAATACTCTCGGCGAGCGCTATCTTCACTGTCGCCACCACGCGCCACTCTCACTATCACGCTTGTGTTTCTACTTGCACCGCGGCCGCGGTTCTGTCGCGACTCGCGAGTCACGACCACTATCGCTATCGTTACAACTGTCACTATCACCGCGCACTGGGAACTCGTTGAACTTTACGCACATCATTATAAAATTAACATATTTACATATTTGCCGCGCTTTCATTCAAAGGCTATTGTGGAGAACACTATTATGTAGTAGTGAAACTGCTATGGTTCTACGAGTACGCAGGTTATATGTGTCCTAACACACATCTATTGAATATTACTTTCTGTTGCTTTCTAAGAATGCATAAAAGTTTTTATGTTTGTTCAGATAATTTGCGGCAATTTCGAGACGATGCTTCTTGAGGACGGGCTGCGAGACGATGCGCCAGCGCACAGCGGCGCAAGGCGCTGCATACATCCTTCTTATTACTACCATGTGAAGTACCTTTTCTACTTTCACATTTTGATGTCTGATAAATATTACGAATGGACACTTCTTATTCTGAACAGTTTTAAGAAATTAACAGAAACATGTGAAAATGAGCACTGGACTAGACTCTTACATCATTATTTCATCAGTATTCAAACGTTGTAGCAATCAACGCATAATATTTCATTTTGCAAATATTGTAAGATTCAAAATATTTTATTTCGTTGTACTTAAACGCTATATTTCATTATGTACCGTGCAGGAATTGAGTTTCGGTTGTATGTTAATATTATAAACGCTAGCAGATGAGTGTAGCTGTAGGTATTATATAAACAATCTACATATCTATCAAAAAGATTACTTATATTTTCAGCGATGTGTTGTATAACTTAGTTGACCTTTCAAACGTCCTAGCTTTCTCACCATATAGTCGTAAATAGTCACTGTTACTTACACCTACGTATGTACCTAAGTTCTTTAGGTTAAATGTAAATGAATGCAACAAAACAAAATCGTTAAACTGGTGACAGGTTTCTCATCGGTGCGGTGTCGCTTGTACAAACATCGTAGTAACCTATTTCCCTCGTTCGACTTTTTAATCTCGCACCGTGGGAAGACAACAGCTGACGATAATTTAACTTTTTCGTTCGTGCACAGTTATAAATTACAAATATATTAATTATCATTTTGTGTATACCTAACATATAAGTAGGTTATAATATAGGTAAGTAATAAGTAGGTTATAGTTAGGTTATTATAGTATTTATGAATAATTACTATAATAATTATTACGTAATAATAATTTAGTAAAACTTTCATGATAGCTAATAGCTAAACGTTTCGACAATACTTTTATAATTTTTCAAATCAACTCGAAAAGTATCCTTTAATTTCCATAATTGGTTGACAATATTATTTCATCACACAAAAACATCATCATAAATCAAATTAGTATTTTCGTCGTGTGTGCAATAATGGACGTCAAGTAATGTCTCTTCGGATTTCGTGTTTCATAATGGACTTATCAGATAGGCATCAGTTTGCCTTGTCAACAAATTAGGTAAATGAGTGTGTGCCGGTGTCAGGTGGGCGCGGGCGCGGCGTGCGGCGCGCTGTGGGTGTCGCCGCTGGGTGTGTGCGCGCGCAGCGTGCTCCTGGCGCTGGTGGCGGCCGTGCACGCGGTGCCCGCGCTGCTGCACCCCGCACTGCTGCTCTCGCGACCCAGCCTCGACCGCGACCCCTACCGCGTCCGCTTCAACGCTACCACTGATTATGATGAAGATCTGCTCGCTATTCTGTGAGTTAAACTCACTACTGACTTTTAATTCAGATTTTTTTTTATTTTAAGGTATATATTTCTTCCCATATATCTTCAAACCACTGCACTGGCACATTAAGCGTGTGCGAAGCCCGTAGTAACGTCTACTACTAATTGTCCTGTATCGGATTTGTTACAGAAGTTTTAGTTTTACAATAAATACGATATTATCAGTGGTTTGGTTAAGTGGAGTTCCATTTTGCTCGAGGCTCGTAACAATCTTTACTTTCACTATATGGTGAATTTCTTTTAGATGTTTCCATCACTACACAGAAATGTAAATAAAGTATTAACTTACAGGGCTCGCATCCATGGTGGACGTAACATAATAATGCTGTTTTTCATAGTGGTGGCGTTGCTTATTTTCAACAGATATGTATGTATTATTTTTATGTATCTATTATCTTTACACAAGTATTAACTAGAAAGAAATTAATTACCCATCAATAAATATTTAACTAAACATATTCTCTTCTATGGTCCTCACGTTCTACGAAGTTACAGGGGAATGTTATTATTTAATTTTCGTTTATTTAAGGCAACTTTTGCCTTCATCATACACAACACAATTCGAAATTAATTAATACCTATTGAAAATTATGTGGTGCCGTCTTGCGTGTTTTGCTAAGAATTACCACATAAACGCAGATATACAGCACTGCAACCTGTGAACTGTGGCTGTTCATGTCGTATGGTGCAGGTGGAGTCTCTGGAGCGCGCACGCCACTCGCGCGGGGAGCGCATGCGGGCGCAGGCGGAGCAGGCGGGAGACCTGCGGCGCCGCAACCAGGCGCTCATCCACAACGTGCTGCCGCCGCACGTGGCACGCCACTTCATGGGCGCGCGCCACCACCACCGCGACCTCTACAGCCAGAGCTACGCCGAGGTCGGCGTGCTCTTCGCTTCCATGCCCAACTTTTCAGGTACAACCACTACAAATAGCCAGAACAATTCAACTTTTATTATATCCAATTAAATAACAACTTGTCCACATCAATCAAAACATATTCCAATAGAAATCGTTAACAGTTATGATAATATACCTAATTCTTAAAGGTCATGTAACATGTTTCTAATACATGCATCTTCTACACTGTTATAAAAATGTCGTTTCGTTCTCGTTGTTTACCTTGATTTTTTTTTGTTTTAAGATATTAATGAACACGTTTATTGGTTTTTTATTTTGTTTATATTAATATTTCTATTTCAATAATTCATTATGCATGTAGTTACTAGAATGGTTTATGGTAATGAATGAATGTTGATTTTGATGAAATATTATGGAAAATACAATCAGTGAGGTAAGTATATTAATTTGTTTGTTACAGAGTTCTACTCGGAAGAAACAGTTAATAACCAAGGCCTAGAATGTTTACGGTTTCTCAACGAAGTTATATCAGACTTCGATTTGGTAGGTAATTGTTAGTTTTACAAACATTTCACCTAACACACATAATAGTTCCGTGTGTCGCGTCTGCACGTATAAGACTGTTACTACATATTTCGAATACAAGAGCCAACACACTATGTGTGTAACTTTTGATCTGTTGCCTCACACGTGGAACTTGCCCAGTATTAAGATCACCAACCAGGTCCAAAGTCATTTATAATCTGTATAAACAAATAATTAATATTATCTTCTACTAGATGGAGTCAAAGACTAATACTTACTAAATTAATAACTACGGAAAGATTCATATGCCAACGGTATCACATATTCTACCTACATAAGTAGAATATGTAAGCCACATGGCTTACACGCCAAAATCGCAAAATGCAGACTCCAAATTATTGTTTCAATCAAAATAAACAATTTTACCATTCGAGATTTTGAAGATAACGATTATTTTTCTATCTTAAGATAGGAAAAACCGTAATAAATTACGGATGTTATAGGATGTTTTTCAACTTTACTTTATTGTAAAAGGTAACTGACGGGCAACGTTATCAATAGTTCTCTAACGTTAGCTCACGGTATAATAACTTCATTAGGTTGATGTTAATTTACGTATCAATCATAAATAAACTCAACGTAAACTACCCCAAGAATGCGGCTACGGCGTAGCCCAATGTCGTAGCGCGTAGTCACTCGATGGGGTAGCTCTGCTGTAGCCGACAGCTACGGCGTAGGCTATTACATTTTTAAATTAGGATTTGGACGTTTCACTTTGTGTTTATTTCTGTAAAAAAATATGGTTATTATCATAATTAGATGACTTATGTTTGTGATGTTTCAGTTATTGGAAGATTCAAAATTCAGTAAAGACATAATCAAAATAAAAACGATCAGCTCTACGTACATGGCTGCATCAGGCCTAAACCCAACACGACAAATGCAGGTAAGCTGAAAATAATTTTGGGAACAAAATCGTTATCAAGATAGATGTGAGGATACTTCTGTTCTGTTGATGTTCTTCTGAATTGAGATTACAATATTTATTATACTTTGTGCATAAAAGACCTAAGGGTACATACATATAAGCCGAAGCCTAGTGTGAGTAACAAGAATTGCCATACTATTGAATCAAGTCAACCTATGATTAAAACAGAATGCAACAAGGTTTTTATAAGCGTCAATACTTAACCTTCTTATCGCAAGCATTAATTTCTTCCGTAAAACTTGTATTGCTACTGGTGTTAACGAGATTAATGTGTCATGTTCCGTATAATATTGTTTACTACATATTGGGTTTATAATTCAGCGAGTGTACGCAATTTATAGAATATTTTTATATTTATACGGAGAATTGATGAGTTTTTATAATAACTATCTTGAGATATGGTAAATTTAATAAAAATCGCGGGTTACTCACGTAAATATACTGAGTGAAGCTCTACTAAAACGAAACCACAGAGAGGTTCTTCCTCATGAGTTACAATTTTTTTACTGCAGCCGTCAGACGGCGTATTGGTTCGCTGGGCGCACCTGGCCTGTTTGGTCGAATTTGCGCTGGAACTCCAGCGTGTTCTAGCTGCGATCAACGAACAGTCCTTCAACCATTTCGTGCTGCGCATGGGCGTCAACCACGGACCCATCACCGCCGGCGTCATCGGCGCGCGCAAGCCGCACTACGATATATGGGGAAACACCGTCAACGTTGCTTCGCGAATGGAAAGTACAGGCAAAGCGGGATGTATTCAGGTACGAACCTAAGGTCGTTTCGTTATAAATAATGGAACTGATAAACGATGAACGATTTTGTAACCTCTCCTAAAGTCATAAAAAGTTCAATAGCATCTTACCGTCTATTGAAGTCACTGATACTGACAATAATAGTGATGTAATTCTGTCGTCTGCCGCAGGTTACGGAAGAGACTTGCGAGATTCTGCAGAGTTTCGGCTATTACTTCGAACAGCGCGGGCTGGTTGCGGTCAAGGGCAAGGGCCAGCTCATGACCTACTACCTGCAGGGCAAGCGTGACACGCCCACCGGCCCGACGGACAAACACACTGTCAGTATTACCAAATGTGAACATAGAATACATTCTATCTAATAAGCTACCAAATGTTTATGTTAATTGCACCATGCACTGCCAAGTACGAACGAGCTGCACTTGATCTAAAAAACTGACCTCCGCAATACTTACATCTATTTGTGGGATTGGGTTACCTACAATAACCATTTCCAGTTTAAAAATCATTTATTCCTCCAATATTTTTCTAAGATCACCAGATTTATATGTAGTCAAATTGTTAGGATAGTTACTTATCATTGTGCACGCATAACAAGTTTCATAAGTAAACAAATCATCAGCTGTTCCATCACATGAATGCCTACTTGACCAAATACATTGACCCCACTGTATGACCATGGACTTCTACATCACGAGGTAAATGTTATGTGTTCATGTAAAAATATTTCTAAGACATAATAGCGGTCAATTGTGACAACGTAACCGATGACGGATGTTATGACACAATTACGGCGAGTTTTGCCTTCATAATGGATTGTTGACGGAGTGTCGGAGGCGTGGTGCTGCTGGGGACACTAGCACTGGAGGAACTATGGAAGGGGAATTTGAAAATCGCTGCGCGGGGGACAGTCTACCCGGACAGGCCGACTACTATATGTCGCACTGGACGGGCAGGCCGCCCTCCTCACAAGCGTCATCATCTCTGCCGCACACCAGCTGCTAACAACGGATTTCTGTGTATGCTAATGTCACTATTTCATATAATGTTCATACTAGTTGTAAGGTCTTGAGGAAATTATTGATTGCGGAACTTATTTTTATCATCTCTTGTCATCTTGATAACGGCCATTTGTAATCACTTATTCACTTGTACATTCTTTACTTACTCGTCTAGCTTACGCCATATACAAGTAACCTATTCGTTTAAGATCATTCACCTTCGACCTAATCTGATGCAACTAAACAAAAACTTTTCTATTTGTATGCCGCCTTCTTTTAATCTATGTGTATGATTTTTAATTGTTCACATTGTCCTTAACTTATCATTAAGTAAACAAATATATGGTATGCTTATTCATGATGGTGTTATTAGTATTATTTAATTGGTCTGAAACACATCACCGTAACGATTGCCAGTATTTTTAATCCTTTCCTCGTTCCGTATTGTTACTATGCTTAAAGTATTGTACAATCTCGCACTGCGTTACAGGTGGAGCCGCCGGTGCCTGAGCCCGACGCGAGAGACGCACTGTTGTCCAATGGTGCTGCCGAGGGCAGTGACCCGCCGCGCTCCGGCACCGGTGCTGAGCACCCTCTACTGCCAGCATAAGCGCTGTCCTCGCATTCCATGTTACAAAACTATATACAATTAAACATAATCACTACATTACATTCATAGATGAAAGATTACTTTGTGCACGTTAGGCAACAATGACATAACTCCAAACAGAAAACACCACAAAGATCGTGATGTTGTCCACATGTTGTTTATCAACTTGCTATTAATTGCTCGGCACCAATAATTGGTCCTTTCGAGTTGTGTCAGTGTTCGGATTCGTTGGAATATGTAGGTTTATAAATGTATGTGAATGCATTCATATAGCGAGTGTTTCTATTCAACATGGTCATAAACCAAGCACATCATAGCCGCAGTTCTTCAGTAGTTTCATAATGATTGGTAAATCAGTACAAAACGTTGTTTGTAGGTACTATCTCTTTTTTAAAGTGTCCTTCTTGTCTTTGGTGTGCCGATCAAAAGACAAAATTGCTCGTATGATTGATAAAGAATCGTTGCAGATGAGTTAAAAATACACAAATAAGTTATTATAAGACTATACCTATGTACTTTAAGTAATGAATGGATTTTACATTGTATCCATTGATTTCAAACCAATTTCTGTATCCGGTTTAACGTGCATTGAACTACAAAAATAGGAATTAGCTGTTTATTATTATTGTGTAATAACAGGAGTAAATATTGAGTATCTACTCGTACTAAAATTCTACGAAACTTTTCTTTGGAACCGCGTGCTTGAATGTTACTACCGAGGCATTTTAATTGCTAGTTGCCCATTATCTTTTGGTTGATAATAATGAGAAAGTGAGTGCTGTCTAATGGTTGTTACGTAAGTTTAATATTAATGTTTATTAAGCCTGTGACATTCATGTCTAATCGCATTTATCCATATCTATATAATATTGAATAATCCATGTGTAACTGGAAATAATATACAATTCTTTTTAATTCCAACTAGAATGAAATAATAAACATTAGCTTAAGGTGTTGTTTAAGAGGTTTACTTTGAAAAAATATTACGGTGTAATGTGATTTGATCACGTTGATATTTTTTAATTTAAAAGGTAAAAGATGCCCTAAGGTCTGGAGTAATTGGTTCCACGATCAAGCAATAAGACATCATGTCTTGTTTGTTCAATACGTAATAAGAAGAGTAGCAATAATAAATTAAATTTTAAATTATAATTCAGGGTAATTATTATTATCAATCCCGAAATCATTAAAATCTAGTAGTTACCAAAAATGGCAATACACTTTACTGAAAATGTGTATTTGTTAGGACGGATTGAGGTTCATAATTACATTTACGTCATGAATGAAAAACGTTAATTACAGTAAAATCATTAAAATATAATCATTTGTCACCTAACACAATGAGTTAGCTTTTGACTGTTCTCCTGCTAGGCATATTGCAGGTGTAACAATGTGATGATCTGACCTCACGTCGACACTCACGCAGGTAGTCAAAAGTCCCAATGTTATAAATTTTTGTTTGAATAATTGTTAACTCAATGAACAGAAATGAACCAGTCAAGCAAATGGTATCCTTTATGTTAAAATGTAGTCTAACTGGCTTTTAAGTCTATTTAGCGCTTTAACACTGCGTAACTAATTATATTATATTTGTGATATATTTAAGAATCAAATGGTATCAATGAACACAGTTTACTATACATTCTCGATTATTATCATATGACCTACCATTAATTAAAGAAAGGTTTCCATGAACATAACGTTTTCCCACGATATATTTGTGCCTGATATAGGTACATATTAAGTTTTAGCTCTGTTCCATTGCATCATTGTGTTGTACGTATTTCTTACATCGCTTTTATTAGTAGCACCAAGTTGGTATTTTGGGTTTTACACATTTTTATGATAGATGAATAAGCATATTGCAATAATCTGAAACAAATAATGATTCACAATCATACCTGCATGAGCAATACGAGTTTCACAGTTATGTAACACCGTTTTTGCAGTAAATTTTATATAGTTGGTGTTGCCTCATCTTTGAATCTTCATGTATTTAAGTAGCTATATTGTGATATTGATTGTTAGGAACTTAGGACGTTAGTATCAGTGTCGCTTGAATCTCAAATAGACGAACGCGTCAGTTGCGGTATGAAACCAAATAAGAGTAGATATTGTGTACTACTTATGTATTAGTAATAATATAATAATGTAACATCATTACAACTGTGCTTTCATGATTCGCCTAGAGTATCTTCTTAGCCTAAGTATTAATTGTGTACTTTTGTATTAGAGTGTAAATTATCAACTAGGGCGTAATTAAATAGTTGTCTTCACAGGACGTCATCATATAGATACATATTTAGAGTACAATGTAGGTATCTCAGTGGTGATATTATTACTGTAATTCGTATTTAGGTGTATGTAGAAAGATGATTTTATTTTCTTTCTCTATAGTGATATTACCTACTTCCTGTGATTTGTGACTATTAATAATTTTATACGTGTTCTAGCTCAAACTAAATCTGGAGGTTGAACTTCTCTTGGCTATAATTTTATTAAATAAAGCAATATCTACAAACAAGTTTGTTTATTGTATCCTAATTGTTGTTCAGACTTTAAGACTTTTATTTTAAATCTGTGCTGTACTGATATCAGTCAGCACTAGTAATAGGTATCGACCTATAAGGATTCAATCAATACATGTGTTGTACTGATACCTGATCTCGTGCTCAGCAGTCGCAATATAAACCATAGCACCAATGACGCAGCATATTTTAATTACATACATACATCTAACAAAGTGTACATCCACAATTACAAGTTCATTTATAAACTGAATCGATATAGATTCGCTATGTGGCCTAGTATTTGGAACCAGCTTTTCAATGTCTTGTTCGGTAACCCAATGTATATATGTATAGTGTATTTAACTTAAAGTTATGTTCGAGTGCACCCACTTCTCAATGCAAAGCAAAACCGCATGTGGCAACGCAATCTGGGATTAATTCATATTGGACAGTGAACTTTACGGACAAATATATTTTAGGGTCGTTAAAATAAAGTGTTGTAGCGTGTCTAAACGGAATTGTTTGTAATAACATAAACAATAAATGTAAACACTTCACGGAATGTTTCACAGGTCATTTTTTGCATTTGTTATTCAGCAGAGCGTTACGCATCTTACGTAACTATAAAGATGTGTCCGATTAAGTTACGTTATTTTTATCGGATGTTCTTTGTTTAGTTCGTCTGTGTTAACGAGTATATAATAATTAAAAAAGTAAAAATCTACATCTATTTCGACAAACAATAAGTAGACAAACTATTCACACATAGGAAACTTTAAGATGTTAGTCAAATTTTCCATATTCCTTGGCACTGGGCTTCTCTCAGTTGTGCAGTTTCTGTTTTTGCCCTTAGACCTAATTAATTCGGTTTACTGCAGTAATTCATCGAGGAAAGCGGAATCTTTTGTTTTTTTATTCTCTTCTTATAATATCTTCTAATTTATTGCATTGCGGGAACTAAACCAGGACAAACTCTGCAGCTTGGTAGGAACAACTTCGAGAAGGAGGCCTGTAGAAGAATACAGCTTGGCTGGGCAGCATATAGAAAACTTAATCAGGTCTTCTCGTCACAGATACCGCAAAGCCTGAAGACAAAAGTCTTCAATGTGTGCGTCCTTCCAGTAATGCCATACGGAGCCGAGACGTGGACACTGACAGTGCGACTGGTCCACCAATTTAAGGTCGCGCAACGACCTATGGAGAGGGCTATGCTCAGAGTCTCTTTGAAGGATCGAATCCGAAATGAAGTGATCCGACAGAGAACCAAAGTTATCGACATAGCCCAAAGGATCAGTAAGCTGCTAAGTGGCAGTGGGCCGGTCACATTTGTCAAAGAACCAATAACCGCTGGGGTAAACGTGTTCTAGAGTGGAGACCGCGTCTAGGCAAACGCAGTGTAGGGCGCCCTCCAGCTAGGTGGAGTGACGACATCCGCAAGGTGGTTGGATGAGAAGAGCTGAAGACCGAGCTCAGTGGCGTGCCATTGGAGAGGCCTATCCCATCCTAGGCCCATGAGAGTCCAGCAGTGGACGAATACGGGCTGATGATGAACTAAATCAGTTATTCATGTCTCACACGCGCCGGACTTCAGTGTTCCGGTGTTTTCATGGTTGTATCTACTGTAGATCCTGGTTTACAGGAGTTGCAGCGGTTTTGGGAGGTTATGTTGGGCTTGTCCTACAAAAAAGAGATTATTAAGTATTAAGTACAAATAACTAACGGTTTATGGTAAAAATGTAGGTAGGACAGATGATGACGATATCTGAAAATTATACTGTACTTATGAAATTAGCTATTTCTGAAAGAAGGCATATATTTGGATTCATTCATTTATAGACAAGTGATAAAGCCTACTGGCTTTATATTAGTTATAGTAATAACTAATTAAAATTATAAAACAAATATGTTGACAATATTAATCGGTCTGGTAAAATTGTTATTGGATTTTACGGTCTGTGGTATTGAATAAATATTAATTGAGTCGATTTAAAATTGAAATAACTTAGTAACTAGGACTTGCAAGTTGTTGCTACTGTTATATAGAAACAAAAACCAAGTACATACACTTTTTAATGTAAAAAACATATTAAGGCAGACATTTTAGCTCTGAAATAGTAAAAAATCTAACCTTTCATAACAGATGATCTCAATACTAGATTTCCGGATTCGTTAGCTTAGTTTACGTTACTACTAGTATTCATAAATAATTTAATCATGTAATTTTTCTTTGTATACTATATTCAGATTTTAGGTTCAGCAGCAAACGATGACAGAACAAATCATCTGGTGAATTCGATGGTAAAAAATCGACACCTCCCATTGACACAAGCTACACCAGAGGAGTTGCTAGTGCGCTGCCAGCCTGCGGCGACCGGTAATCTCACGCGTAAGCTTTGTTTCACGATAACGCTTTTTTTCAGCCAATATTCAATGAAACGTCATGGCTCTCACTTCTGAAAATATTTTTTGCGTTCTCACAAAATAAATTATCAATACATAATTATATATAATAAATTATATGATATATAGATTGAATAAGTTATACATTTAAATATAAGTCGATTTTAGCAGCTAAGTTGACAAAATAAGGTACTAATAATAGAAGTGCTGATGTATAATCCACAAAATATATATAGATATATAATTAAATTATCTAACTGATCCACCAAGATGTTACGAATAAGAATGCAAGTAGCGCCATCTTTGGTAGCTGTGACATCACAAATAAAAATTCTCATAAAATTACTAGAAGTTTTAATTGTTGTAATGGAATTCATAAATATTTATAGCAAACATTATATACTTATACAAAAACTAAAACTAAACTAATATTGAGGTTCTGGTAAGCTTTGAAATGCTTTATGCAAATATATGGCGAGTTGTTTGCAAATATAGTTAGATAAGACACTACTTGTGGTCGGCAAAAATAACAAGATTGATCGGTAAATATTGTCCTATTTAAAACTCTTTGCTATAATAATTGATTTTAATAGCTATTTCGTGCTTTTATTCGCCGAAAGAAAGGAAATATCAAAATTAGGAAGAAGAGCTTATAATTATGAAGTAAATAAGAGGTAGAAATACAATTTATGTAATTCGGCAGTTATGCGTGCATGGTAACTTAGCAAAACTTGTACATACATATGTATGTATTTGGGGTGAATATATGTACATAGCAAGTACCAACAGGACAGGCTGATCTAGCATGCGCCAGCTTGTTATGTGCGGTACGTAAGTAAGTAACATAATTATGTGAGATTAACCTAAAATTGTTTTGGAAAAATCAACGAAGTTCATATTTATTCAATACTGACTATCATATCGAGAAATACTGTATTTCTAGAAATACATTGAAAATATATTTTTTTTTTCTCAACGTGTCAACGATTCGGTGAATTTGCTCTATGGTACCATGGTTCTCTGTGAAGGGAAATTAATGTTTTCATCCCATGCAGGATGAAAACATTAATTTTCAAGGCAGCATGCATATTATCTTCTTTCCATAAATAGCAGCAGACTGACAGCAGCAGAGTCTGCATGAACCTACTCTGTTAGGTGGCTTTGGTGGCACTATCATTTGCACTTTTTTATTCATTTTGGATTGCTTGCGAATATTTTAGTTTAGGTCATTATTTTCAATTGTTTTAAATGTTTTCTTATATTTTTTATTTATTTCCAAAGGTTGATTTTCTTAATATTACCAGTGACTTAGAATTTCAGTTTTAAAATATGTTTAAAATACCATGTTTTTAACATCTATATTTAATTATTCACTTGGTAGGTATACATACAGAGTGTTAACGGACCGCTTCCAAAAAACGAAAATAGGTGATGGTAAAACGTTTTATTTTCAAAAACCTAAATTTTCTCTCTTGTAATTATAGTTGTAATCAACTTCTCGAGGCTGATGTTGTATGAATAATATGAAAAAAAAAAAAAATTTTAATAACAATTCTTTTGTCTACGTTTTTGAAGCCGTATCGTTTACTTCCTGTTAACTACTACGGATTACTTCAAACTTTCTATTTCCACAAAATAATATTAAGAGCTTTTCCGAGTATTCAGAATTTTCAACATATAGCAAGCCTTATTGTTGGCTATGTTATCACAGGGATTTTTTTCTCCGAATTTTTTAACTGTTTGACGATTCCAAATATTGATTGTCGCTCCTGTTGCATAGATTTCATAACCGCACTCAAAAAGAGGTCTTTTATGTAAAAAGTAAGAGCGGTGCCCACACTTCTTTAGTTTAAAATAAAATCACGACCCAGTATTTGTCTTCTTCATGTGTAATGTTAATACATAAGTTGAAAAAGTATTATAAAATTTATCCGATTCATTACACGCAAAATTATGTAAATTTTATGACCAAAATAAATTAAAATATTTTGTAATAAGACATGCATAAGTAGTTCTATTTTCTTGAATTGATATTTTTCTGTTTATAGTGCAAGCTATAAATAATGAAATGATTAGCGGATCAGCGGCAGGTATTTAAAAATAAAGTCTTTGAAAATAAAAACGATTCTTCTGATGACGTATTTCATTTTATTAATATTTTTTTTATAACTTACGTAAATACATTTTTTTTTTGTATTTTGTTGTTTTTAGACTAGGTTAGTTTTTTATGGAATAAACCGGTAAACGAGCAGACGGATCACCTGATGGTAAGCAATCGGTGCCGCCTATGGACGTCCGAAACACCGAAGGCATTACAAAACGGTTATTATGGATTCGTGAATTGTGAAGATTGGTGTGTGATTGTGTGATATGTTTGTGTGATATTGGCCTTAATATCAAACTAATGCAATCCGGTCTGTAAGGATTGAATGGCATGTAGATCTGAGACATACATTTTGTATCTGTTGTTTTGCCATCACAGAGATGTATTCAGGAACCAAATCCACAACCTACACAAAGCCGTCCGTTTAAAATACATCTGGTAGATGAAATAACGCAAAATGCTGTAGTTTTTAGGGTGATCAAAGTATTATATGTCGTGTATTAACCTTTTAAAGTTATTAATCATTAATGCTATGTGATCGCGAGACTATTAGAAACAGTAAAAAAAGAGTTTGCGCCTTCACTACCCATTAATTATTACAATGATTGACTTTCAAAAGAGATCAGAAGGAGAGTTGGATTTTTAGATTCTTAATTAGATTCTTCGTCTTCTAACTGTTTGTTTCTACTCAGATAACAAAAAACGCCTGTGGGTGGTGGTTAAGTTTTTAAAGTATTAACCGGGTGCTGTAGATTCTACATCTGACAAGTACCAAGTAATTCGACTTTTCGATTTAGAAGCAATGTTTGTAATTGTACTATAGAAAATGTATTTACAGTTTGCGACCCCAAAATCAACTTCAAATATTATCAGACATTCACTATACTTTTAAAGCATGCAAATTTTACAGTTATCTTCTAATTATTACTCTTATATAAAAATAAATGTTGACCGATTTACATTTAGGAAAAAACTTCAAAAATAGTTTGAAATGATATTTATAAATGCGTACAAATATTTTTTTATTATGTTTTCCCTTCATAAAACTTGCACATGTATATAACCAAGAGTGCTTTAATGCTATTGATATATCGTTTATTCGTGGATTATCATAACCAAAGGGTGAACAAATAGATTCCTCAGTATTCAACCTTGAAATTTTCAAGGTGCTATTGATTTATATCAAACCAAACAGTTTTCAATTTATAACATTCATTCATACACACTACAGAATCTACAATAACAGTAGCTTAGAAATACAAATAAAATAAATGTAGTTTTACTATACATAAGATAAAACATTTTCAGTTGCATATACTATTGATACCAAAATTGTATTAGATTTAACGGTACGTTTTATTTATTATTTATTACATTATATTTCTCACACAAAGTCAACATGTACTGAAATCAATCTAGAACTATTAATATATAAATTCCTGTTTCGATTCTTAAATGACAACTATCCTTTATTCTATCAGAAAGTATAATTATTTATTTTAAAAAACACACTTTATTTAGCTCGTTGATGAAAAATTAGATTAAACTATGTGTGGAGACATCACCGCTCAGCTAAGTTTATTGATGACCAGTCGTATATAACATCATTGTTGACTAACTTAAATAAATTCCTTGCAACAAATTGCAAAATAGTGTCAAAATAACAAAGAAAATAGTACTTATTTTTAAAACTTTAAAAAAGAATTCAACAATATACTAGTAAGCTTAATTCTGAAACAAAAGTAGCAAAGTGTGAGTGAACAACGCAATGCGTTTATGCAGCTGTACTTAAATGATGCATAAAGCGCTAAATCTTCTTCATAAAATTTATTGTATAATACTTACATAATACGTGCTTTATTTTATGGGGCTGGCGTAACAAAGGACATCTAGGCATTATCGCTGAATACGAAAGTGTAACGTACGAGTACAACACTGGTCCAAGTATGCAGATGCTCTGCAAGTCCTGATGATGCAGGTGATTCACAGATGATGAGTGCGAAGGGTGTTGGCAGAGGTGCGAGCGCAGTGGGCGAGCGGGGCGGGCGGGGCGCAGATTGAGGCCACTATTTAACCGCACGACGGCCGCGCAACGACCTGTTGTGATCCCGTCATGGCGCGCTACGCCCGTGTCGCTACTCTGGCCGCGTGTCTCTTGTTCGCCTGCGGTGAGTCCTAACCTTTATCTTACGCATCCAGACACCGTCCATCTCGCGGCGTCACGGGTGACACGACGTCACATCCGTACATCTGCCAATAATTTAGTGATTGCGTCAATACAGTGTCGCACTTAGTGAACAGTGAAGTTGCCCGTTCTCGACAATCGCGAGATAGACTGTGTCTCCGCAGAGTTTACCAATGAATGCAGCCGACCGCGATCGCCTTGCACCGAACGACCAAAGGACATCAACGCAGTGGCTCGAACCCTTCAAGGATAGTCACTGACGGCGTCTCATTTACGTGTTTCATTTGTCTCTTATGTATTGTCGTCGGTGGTGTGAAAACAAAACAAAATTTATATATCTTTCGATATTACGTTTCGATATTACGAAAACATGTTATAGGTAGTTTGAAAACTTTCCATAACAGTCGCTGAGCATTCGGTACATCACTTTGATGTCCTTGAACAACACTCCTGCTGCAGTCCACGCAGATGCTAGCAGATGAAGACAAAAATTTATCTGAAATTATTTCATCTAAATAGGTTGTCATTAGGACGTGTTTAGTTGAAATATTGGTAGCACCTGCTGCGGGTTGCGGCTGAGCTGCGGTTGCGGAGAACTTTCACATTCGTTCCGTGTTGCGCTACGCCTGCGCCGGTGACGTCACACTCTACATAGTGTCGAGGGCAGCGAGACTGCTACAACGGGCTGACGTTATAAGAGCCAGCCCTATTGATTTCTCGAAATTTACATTCAGCCAAACGACTTATGAATATGCTACCCGGACAACATAAATTTTGATATCAAAGAACGTTATAAGTTATTTTAGCAAAATAAATGTGATAAAAAATGTCGGTAGAACTTTTCATGTAAACCATTATGTCAATGTACGTTCTAATTAAAAAAAAAAGATACATAATCAAAAAACAGGGATGTCACGACTAACGAAAAGCATGCGCATATTTTGTTGAAATCTTGTTATCCGACGTGACATTTGAAATATAAACTAAGTATTTTTGTCTTTGAAGTTATACAGTATTAAAGTAATGTTAGGAGCTTGACTTTTGTAAATATTTTAACAGATAAACATAGTGTATGTATGTAGGTATAGTGGTGTTTCAACTATAGTCCACGATTCAATTATAGTCTTATCTAGATTTTACAACTATCATCAGAGTCTGTAAACTTTACCACGTTTTAATTCCCGCGGTGATTTCATCAAAAAGTACGAAATTGTTGTCCTAAATACCAAAGAGCTTTAGTGCACTCGCATAGATGGAAATGAAGTCAGTAAAATATGCAAAAACTAAATAATTATTTGGCAAGATTTGGTCTATCATTATTATTGTCCAAAAGTGTAATAAGATTTGTACTGTAAGTTTCATTTGACATTAAAAATAAGAAATTCAAGTGGAACAAAATCTAATCACATTAGTAAAATATTTGTATCAGATTCTTAAGGGATCATATATAATGATATTCATTAAAGTTATACCACCGACTAAACGAATCAGACACGACAGCTTAGATGTCCATTGTTTGCGTTTACACATACGTGACATATTTATAGAGCTCAGGTGCGATAGCTTAAATGTCATAGAGTCGCGCAGTTCACGTGAAGTCAAGTGTTCAAGGGCGTTACCAATAATAGCTTCCTTTCAATTATGTATAGTAATAAACAATTAATAATCACATTCAACCTTGAATCTTCGAATATTTACCATTCACGTGATGTTATACTTAATAATATAATTTATAACATGTATGCATACATAAAGATAATAAAATTTATTTTGTATTTGTATTCATAGATAATTTAAATGGTCATATCAAAAATCTTTATAATTATCTGGAAAATTAATTGGAACCGGAACGTTTGTAATCGTTATTAAATTATTACGGTACCAGTTAGTAGTTTTTGAAGAAGTTAATAATTCTTATTTATTGTTCCCTTGAGTCAGGCAACGGAAACATGTTTATAGCATAACTCAATAACTTTTAAAAAAAGGAGAAAGACCTTAGTCACAGTATCTTATACTTATTTTAACACTTTAAGTTTTAATACGCTTACACGGAGTGATTACGATGACTGTAAAAGACAATAACTTTAATTAAATGAAGATAATGATCAGGAATTATAGTAGTTAAAATTCATTCAACTATGTACAAGCACAACGAATGATTAGCAAGCTAGAGAAGTAATTATAATAATATATCAGCTACCTACTTATGGAAGGTTTCCAGATCTTTAGGTCTCTAGGTCAATTCAGTTGCGACATATCCACCACGTGAGATACATAGACAGGGTCCGACAACTTCGACACTGTGTCGAAACAATATCGATACATAATACGACTGCGCGCGATTCATTTAACATTTCAATGAACTACTTAGCTTATGTCTAATTTTGTAAGCTGCTTCTATGGTTCACGATGGTTATGCAAAGCTTATTTTACACAAAATTGAATAAATTAAATACTTAGCGTTCAAAAGAACTAGCTTTGGTTTATAAACACGACTTGTTAAAGTAGATCGTTATTTTGACAGGTTACAATATCTGTTGATATGCAATCCACTCTACACAGTTATGTAAAATTTGTTTAAGTGAATGTTGGAGTTGCTTAATTTATTTGCCTATCACATAACATACATTTCATTCGTTGAGCTTAATCATTTCACATTATGTGCATATACATACGTGTGCAAACTGATTGAATATATACATATATTATAAGAGGCAATTCGACAACAAATGTCTATGTTGTAAATGTATTTCATCACGTTTATGAAGAAATGTACAAGTCGGCAATCACGGCCTCGGTCAAGTTTAAGCTTAGTATGTAATAGTAGTTCACGTTGCGGCCACTAATGTATTTCTGACACGTAGGCCTAGGCACAGCGTAGTTTGGGCTTTCTACATTACTCTCACAAATAAGTCGCATATTCGCAGACAAAGAGGAGATTGTCGTTGACTTACATAATGTCTCGTATTGATTACATCGAGAAGACAAAGTGAAACGTGAATATTGATCGTGACGCTTGCTCAGAGGTCGTCGCGAGCGCATGTGAGTGACGCAGACAAGGTGAGCGCTGTTTACTTCCGCGTACGGAAACGCCAGTCTCCCGTTATCAGAACTTAACTTCGGTTGAAGGGAGTGCCGCAGAAGGAAAGTCGAGCGCTGGTGCTAAATATTCATAAGGTCGGCCGTTGGTATTCCAACAACGCGCCCGGTCGACGCCCGAGCTACTCGCATACCTAGTTGTTCCCACATTCATGCTTTATTATTCATACAATAGTCAATTCTGAAGGAACGGTATAACGCCTGGTAACTTGACGAAGAAAATATAAAACACAATAACGTGTCAGAAGGATATACGAGGGCTGTGGATATTCACCTACTACATACTACAACTATATTCCCGTTACTCTAAAATATTTTTTCATTATTAATTGTAAAAGCTTGTTCTATGTGTACATGATTTTTTATTTCAATTTGATAGTAATACTAAACAAGATGCTGAAAGTTTAATTCAAATATCGCACTAGAATAAGAAAATACTTCAGGAAAAATAAGTAACACACGTAAGTAATTCCTAGTACAAAAGACATCAACGCGCTGCAAAATGTGCTAACATTTGAAACGAGTGAAACTTTTTCGAAATCAGTGTATTGTTCGTTTTCTTAGAACAACTACACTTTTAAAACAGGGGTTAATTTATCAAACCACTTATCGATATGTCATAATCGCACACGTGGTAGATCCGGGTCAAAGAGAACAAGTTAGTTTTTACAACTCCTACTAAAATCGAACAAATAATAATTTTCGGTAGGTATCACGTTTGCATACTTTTATCACGATTGAAACTAAAATTAGATTTCAGAACTGGTTTAAATAACATGATATTTTTGCAAATATTTAGATTATAGGTGTAATCAGGGCCATTTATTTAAAATAATGATGTAGATTGACTACTAAATTATATAAGCAAAAGTTGAGACCTTGGATCGTAATATTATGAAATCTGACATAATTAATTTTAATGACAAAGAAAATCTAATTATAAAGAGTTGCTGTGGGGCTTTAGATTAACGTTGCAAATAAAAGCAATCATACGAACGTAAATCGTACAAAAACTGTAATTCCACGATACTTCTATGTTACATTAGCGTAGTGGTTGTTGTGCAAAACTGTTACTATACCAAACAATGAAAATAATATAATTATGTATGAGTAAACACGCGAGCATATCGTGTATTAATCGAGCTATCGATTGCATTGGCAGTCTGCAACATCTAACCCACATAGCTTACTTTATGAACAATCATGAACCGCGCACTTTGAGTGAATTCTCAACACTCAAATTATTATACAAAGATTCAAGTGAATTTGAAGGATATCCATGTTTCTATATGACTTTTATATGTTGTAGTTTTGTCTGAATACAACCACTGGTATTGTGAGCGCGATCGAAGTCACTGGCTCAGTTCGATGTAAGGGAGATAGTTAGATAATGTTGCGAGAATCGGTTTCCTAGTGTTACGTGCTCACGGCTCACACGCGCTCCTTCACTTACTGCAATATACATTCTTCGTTCTTGTTACCTTTGCAAACATTACCCAAGCGAAGTACACAATTGACAAAAAGTGACAACAAGTATATATCAGATACATATGCTTATGGGAACCCGTACAGACATAGTCGACTGTGGCAGGATATTGTAGATGCTGGTAACTGGACATTACAGAATTTATAACTTTCATGGCTATCGCTGGATTTTATTACAGTTGTAGTTTCTCAATAGGAACGACACGTCGCATCGTTAAATTTCCTGGAACTCGATGATGATTCAAGGAAATCTACTATTCCGTAACCTTTCTGAATTATAATAATTTCGTCAGCCTAATCGGCACACAAATCAAATGCCATGCATAATGTACAATTTAGTATAGACAGAAGACATAGAAAGAGTCGTCCTTGTCGCTTGCCCAAGCGCTGACATTTCGAAGCGAGTCAAATGTCACGAGCGCTCACCCCACCTCTGACATTTAGACAGTCGTACGCTTCCAAGTGGCATTTCGGTTCTAATGTAAAAAACTGTAAATAGTGAATTTATAATACCACGTGTTATTAAGCTAGTCTAATATTGATTCTGTCTAAGTGCCACTCGCACAAAAAAATAAGTATTGAAGAACATCGCGATTTTTATCAAAGCATAGTATGTTTCTTCTTTTAGGCCGATAGTTATTTAACAAAAAGATGTGAGCAATAACTCAATAATGTTGACTGTATGTTTGTTTGTATAGCGGTTGCCGATGGGCACCGATGGCGGCGGCAGGCTGACGACCGCGAGGCGCCGAAGAAAGACGACAGCTTGGAGGTAGAGCTATGCAAGGACAAGGACGCCGGCGAATGGTTCCGCCTGGTGGCCGGCGAGGGCGACAACTGTCGCGACGTCATCCAGTGCACCGCCTCCGTGAGTACTATACACAAATATACTATATAGGTATATAGGAACTACAGTGCATGCATTCTCTCGTAAATATGTCCTTATAACATGTTCGCTGCATTACTGCGATCAACAACACCAAGAATGTGAACTAGCTGAAAAGTGGTTCACATTGAAATTTCCATACGACAATTATGAAAATATTGCTCAGCCATTTTGAATACTTGATTATTTAATAGTTAGTTTGAAATTTTAATAAGAGTACAAATTAACCAGCGTAATTAAATATATGCGAAGCGCAATAAACATTAGAAATTTGTCCTCAATATAAACAACAGAGCATTGCGTATCAGCGGGTAGGTTGTGGCAGTGTTGCGTTCTTACGACATTCAAGGTAATGTAAGAACAAGCCGCGCCGCGCGCCGGCCGGCTTATGCGGCACGCTCGTAATCACGACAATTGCTATGATTGTCTGTTGGCTTAGTACCCGTCGCGGATGTCTCTGACAAACTACCATGTATTAAAAACTCACTCATGGCCAAGTGTCTCTTATTTATATGATTAAATGTTTATAAGTTTTATAACAATTTCATTTCAATGAGCAATAGGTCACTGAGATCCCCGATTAAGGAGATTGAATACTATTAACTCACTAAATGGATGTCACTAGTAGCAGTTTGAGACATAAGCCTCCTCCTAACAATACAGTTACTCCTAACAATGTAGATACGCAAATATCTAGCTCTTGGCGTTTACAACATAATTTGGAATTTGCGTTGGAACTAGTACAAGTTGTTGAAATACGTGTACATTAAAAAATTAAAGAGTTTCGTTCCAGTTACTTTACTGAGTCACTGTTTTAACTATGCCTATTTTTCCAACAGGGCATCCAAGCTATCCGTTGTCCAGCAGGTTTATACTTCGATATTGAGAAACAGACCTGTGACTGGAAAGACGCTGTGAAAAACTGCAAATTGAAAAACAAGGAGCGTAAAGTAAAACCTTTGCTATACACTGAAGAGCCCTTGTGCCAGGACGGATTCTTGGCTTGTGGTGACTCCACCTGCATTGAGCGAGGACTTTTCTGTAACGGCGAAAAAGACTGCGCTGACGGCTCCGACGAAAACTCATGTGGTAAGTATTGACACCGTTCGCGGGCAATATACAATTATAGCTATATCCAGACGATTGGTCAACTCGTTGAACCTAATCTAAAATTAAAATACTCAAATGAACTTGAACAGGCAAATTCACAAATAAGAACTGACTCGTGAGGCGTGACGAACGACCTGCCTGAAATGCCAATCACTTGGCCTAAAAAAACATCTCAATGTTATGTCGTAACACTAATGGATTGTTTATTTAATTAATTATGATAACGTTTGGCTTTATTTAAATTAGGCAAACATATATGGAATGCGTGAACATAGGTAGAAAGCTCCACAGATAAGTTCAACCTCTCACAACAGCAGCGAGCTAGTCGGTATGCATCGTCTCACTTCAACGTGATTCATACAATACAATTCCCCGCTTCGCTATATGACTTGAAATCACTTTGAATGATAATTATGTACATGACAAGGATACAAAATTCCATTCACCAACCACGAAGACCCTGGTTTGTTAGTGCGACATAATACTTTTAGGTCACGTTTTAAACTAAATATATGTGCATATCAACGTAAATGAACATTATATCGCTGGACGGAAAAGCAACCAATAAAGTAATTATTCTCAGCTCAGAAGTTAATATTTTAATAATAATGTTATACTTTTCACTTCCCCTATGTCCATATACTACTTATAGTGTTACTGAATCAAAAGTGAAATCCAACATGTGTCAGCTGTGTCGAGTGATTTGACCAAGCGAAAGTACCCATACTGGTTCCGACTCTCGCCCCGCCCGATTCATACGCCTCTGCAGCTGCACATGACTTGTACTTAATATCTCTCAATGACAAAGTACATCGTAATCTGAGCATAAAAACTTCTCATCATGTTTTTTTCAACAATAGCTATATTGCACAGTATTGCAAAGGAGTGTGGCTAAAAATAAATTATATTTTTAACGAGCCATGTCATAACATTCATCCAAATTGTTTGCGTGAGAAAATCACGAAACTTATTCATTAGACCTTCATAATTACTTAGAAATCAATGTTTAAATTGTAACTGTGTGATTTAGTACAGTCATATTAAAAATGGTTTTCTGTTTGTCGTAGATATCGACAATGACCCCAACAGAGCCCCGCCTTGCGATGCCTCGCAGTGCGTGCTACCCGACTGCTTCTGTTCTGAAGACGGCACGGTTATCCCCGGTGACTTGCCCGCCAGAGACGTACCCCAGATGATCACCATCACTTTTGACGATGCTATCAACAATAACAACATTGAACTGTACAAAGAGATCTTCAATGGAAAACGTAAAAACCCTAATGGTTGCGATATCAAAGCCACATACTTTATTTCGCACAAATACACTAACTACTCAGCCGTTCAAGAAACTCATAGGAAGGGTCATGAAATCGCTGTACATTCCATCACGTAAGTTACACTTCATTAACGTTTTCAGAGAATCTCATCAATGATCTCATTAAAATTATATATAAACTATCAATTATTTTTCTAACTAATGTTATATTTTAGGCACAATGATGACGAACGCTTCTGGAGCAATGCTACGGTTGACGATTGGGGCAAGGAAATGGCTGGTATGAGAGTCATCATTGAGAAGTTCTCTAACGTCACAGACAACAGCGTAGTGGGTGTTCGTGCTCCTTACCTCCGTGTCGGTGGCAACAATCAGTTCACCATGATGGAAGAACAAGCCTTCTTGTACGACAGTACTATCACTGCTCCCCTTTCCAACCCACCTCTATGGCCCTACACTATGTACTTCAGAATGCCACACCGTTGCCACGGAAACCTACAGAGTTGCCCCACTAGGAGCCACGCTGTGTGGGAAATGGTAATGAACGAACTTGACCGTCGTGAGGACCCCAACAACGATGAATATCTACCAGGCTGTGCTATGGTCGACTCTTGCTCTAACATTCTGACTGGAGACCAATTCTACAACTTCCTTAACCACAACTTTGACCGTCACTACGAACAAAACCGTGCCCCATTGGGTCTGTACTTCCACGCCGCCTGGCTTAGAAACAACCCCGAATTTTTAGAAGCTTTCTTGTACTGGATTGACGAAATTCTTTCTAGCCACAATGACGTATACTTCGTAACAATGACCCAAGTAATCCAATGGATCCAAAACCCCCGCACTGTTACTGAAGCCAAGAACTTCGAGCCCTGGAGGGAGAAGTGCTCTGTAGAGGGCAACCCCGCTTGCTGGGTACCTCACTCGTGCAAGCTCACATCCAAGGAGGTTCCCGGAGAGACCATCAACTTGCAGACGTGCGTGAGATGCCCCGTCAATTACCCCTGGCTCAATGACCCCACGGGTGACGGCCACTATTAGAGCCATGATCTCACGCCTCTCGAGCTCTAAGTAGTTGATATAATAAAATCTAAAAAGTGATTTGCATGGATAACATAGGCGCAGTCGATACTTTATAATACAAATTAAATTAAAATTGACCTTCCTTTTTCTAAACTTTGACCAACTGCGATTATGTTTTCCAGTAATTCTCAAATGTACCGGGTCATAATCCCGTCCGTAGCCTAAGTACCTACCTTACTGTATGTAATATAGACTCACATAAATATTTAATAGGTCTGTTTAATAGTTTATGTGATTTTTCTAATGTAAGTCTGTTTTATAAATTTATAAAAAATAAAAAATTGAAAATTTTTTGTAGTTTCTTTTATTAATAAAGGGAGTATGTCGTCGTATTGCCATGAAAAGAAAATATATACATAGGTATACCTGTCAACATTAAACAGTACAAATAAGTTCTTGAAAGCGTCACTTATTTTATTTTCATCACCCGATTCGTGTCTGAACCTAACGGATTACCGGGGCTCCGACTCGACGT
This sequence comes from Spodoptera littoralis, assembly GCA_902850265.1. Classification (NCBI taxonomy): domain Eukaryota; kingdom Metazoa; phylum Arthropoda; class Insecta; order Lepidoptera; family Noctuidae; genus Spodoptera; species Spodoptera littoralis. The sequence goes on along the minus strand of LR824536.2, from coordinate 8,499,265 downwards.
GCAGGAGAAGGAACGGGGTGGTATTTAGTCAGTAAGAGTCTGACACTCCCTCCCGCCTCACCCAGGCGGGAGCAGTTACTCGATGATTGTCCACGCTTAAAAAAAGGCCTAACTGTATGCAGCATACGTACGTACCTACGTACCTACGTATGGATAGAAAGTTTACTGATATTCAATAAAAAAACTACAATATAGTATATCTAATTGGTATATAAAAGTGATGTCAATTTCCGACTTTTGGTAATATATACGAATACTTGTATGAAACGCAAACACGGGACGGTCACTGACTGCAGTATTCTATACGTACGTACATGTACTATGTACATCTTCCATTACAATCTGTCAAAATGCATCGATTTATTACAAACTTTTTAAGAGTTTCGCTTAGATACGTGATATTTGTGAGTCCATGTGATATTTTCTTAAGGTTTCTAAACCTTATCGTCGTTCCTTACCATATACATAATATAGGGTGATAGAACTGGTTCTACATTTATTACGTCAACAGAGGCATTATTACACTTAATAGCAAAAAATATTTCGGGATTGCTTAATAATATCTGCAATCTGATTATTGAATTAAAAGTAGTTTAGTCTTGCACTTGAATAGTATTATAATAAAAGTAATGTGTGTCGAACTGGTACTACCTACTTACTGGTCGTACGTCTACGAATGTGTGTAGGTGTGGCTGTACATTACTATACATAGGTAGGTTAAAATACGTCAACAGTTTCCATCCTTTGTTTCTAGAAGTAGTAGATTACAGAGATACATATGTATATTGAATTAACCTACGTAATATTCTCGAAGAATCGTGCTCGTAAGTAAAAAGCTCTACGCGCTACTATAGCTACGCGTCGCGCCGCCGCGCCGGTTGAAACGTATCGTAATGCTTCAGCATTAATTGCGCGCCAAGACAACATTTTTGATGTTTTCAAAATGATTGTACAGATTAATTTTATAGTTCTAGAAGACTAACACACGTTTTTACCCACATATATTAAAATAAATGGTAATACTTACACATAACTATATTCTTTATTACCAAACAAAAAGTTTCCATCAAACTTGAAACTACATAACTTACACGATTCACAAGTAAAGATATAAATATACAAAGTTTAACAAATGTATTTAAATTGATCCCTAAAATATTTATAAAGGTAGCATAAGTAGGTATACTTGTACATCAGTCGGGTGTGGGTCATCCGAGTTGAATGTCTAAAATTAAACAAGTGCCTACCTGGGGCCACAAGTCATTAGCCTCTCTTGGAAAGTTTTTGTAATACCTACTTCGGTATCCCGACAACATTTCAAACAAGTGGCCACAGTAAAAAATGCAAATCCGCTTCAAAGGGGTATTGACCAATTGATTTACGCCCGTTAGTTGCATCGCAAGACGAACTCCTCTCCTACATTATACTTCTCGAAACTTTGAATAATCATTACAAAATCTTAAAAAGCTTAGTATTCTATGTAACGTCACTTATTATTCCTAGGATGTTATTAGTAGTGATCGACCAAAAAACTAATTTACGTTAGCACGTTTTTATATCACCCGACCTTGCTCGTCTCTTTGTGCCAGCCAGCAGCTACATCACATTATGAGAATGTCGCTGATCCTTTGAGGTGTCGGCTGAGCAACGTTGTGATAGTCTTACCACATCTACACGTCAAAATGCCATCTGTTTGTGTGAGTTTGACACATCAGCATGGTATGCGTGCGTGACAGGCCGCGAGTGGAACAATAGGTGGCGGGCGCCACCAACACGTTAATCTCCCCTGACATCTGTGGGCGGTTACTTGCATTGCACATCATCACCTCCAACCATGTAGGTACATATCCTCAACTCCATTATAGCTTTCCATTTTGTTTTGCAACACGCAATGTTTATCGAAGTGGAGAATAAGGACAATGAAAACAATAGTATTGTTAACAGCATCTAAATAAATAGAGAGTCGGGGCAGCCATTACTGGTGGCATTAGGTATGGCAGCACGGAGAGTCGCAATGCAGCCTGTCACAGTGAAAGCAGTGAAAGTGTTTCTAAGACGACGCACTCGCACCCGCAGCATTTGTTGTTCACACCCATTATGAGGTGACATTTATGCTGAAAAACAATTTTCAATAATTTGGGTACATTTCAATTTGATTCAATTGCTTCTAATCAGTAACTCTTTTTATTTGGACTCAAACTATTTGAACCTCTGGCTAAATGTGTAGGTCATGCTAACTAGACAATAGACATAATTGGTACTACGTAGGTACCTGTACCAGATAACTAACTAATGTTAGTAATGTCTATATTCTACCTACTTTTAATGAAAACTTTACAAATAGAATTTGCCTGGATGTTGTGTAAACACGCATAAATATTTTATTTGAAATAAACATGATCCTGATTCATTGTAAAGACCTTGGCCGCAAAACACCAATCGATTTTTATGTAGTGACAAATGATAAGTCACTGCTTCTTGGAACGATAATTACATCAGAGGCTAGGAACGTTTCAGTACTTCTACAATATTCCAGAAAACATAACATTACCAAGTACTAAATAAAACTCATATGGTTTCCTAATAGATCAAGAATAACGGAACATAAGTACCTACATATTGCAATAAAGCTATAGGTATCAAAATTTTTATCTTAAAAATGAAGAATAGGCTGTTATATTTTTCCTGCTATACAGAGTTAATACAATAAGGAAAAAATAAATGTGTAGGTATATCTTTTTTAAAAGTTCGATTTTATCTTTCTGCAAGAAATTCTACGAAATAAACTAAACCACAATCTATGTATATAGATATCTATACATATCATAAAACTATAAAACAGCGTGTCTGTCCATCAAATACATACATATATATCACACACGATAATTTATGAAAAAACCGAAGGATTACAAAGAATTTTAAAATTATTTTAAAGTTCTGATCTATTGACCTGTAATACCTACATATACATATTTTTTTAAATTGGGACCAACATAAAATTTACGCCTAAGGTTTACGCAGACGAAATTGAGGGCAGAAAAATAATAGATAAAAATACTCGATGCGTTAGGTAGGTATTTGTAGCTGTGTATACAGAAAATAAAATGTTGGTTTACCATCCTAGTTATAACTGACGTTATCAATAACATAAGTCTAACCATTTTCTTAAATTTTACAAGTTTTAAATAGACATGATGACGTGGTTGGTTGTTGGTCGGATTTATCCTGTACCCTTCACAACTTAAAATGTTACGCGTATATTTATTTTATAGTCTATAAATACCCCAGCTAGCTATGTTGTGATGTTGGCACAAGCACGCCATACCAATACGTACAGATACACATAATATCTATGCATTGTCGCAAGTGAAAGGAAATATCTTGTAGAATCCTTGACTCGCGCGCGCCTACTTACGACGCAGTGGCTATGACTCTGAGCCGCTACATGCTCTCCTCTGTGCATCTATGGAAAGTTCATGTCCCTTATTGCTAAAGGATTTGAGTAATTATGTTACGAACTAACTTCTATAGAGCATTAGTCAAAATTATTCTTAAAATTATAAAGCAACATTAATTATAAATGGAATTGTGGATTACATTAGATACTGTATTGTGTTATAAATATAAATATTCTTGGAATATTAATGTCTTTAATGAATAGCAATAAAACGTATTATTTCGCAATATTATTTAAGAATTAAATATATATTTCCCGATGAAATCACATAAATTATGCAAAACTAAATTCGTACACCAGCTGAGCCTGATTTGAAACAGTACCTAGCAACTAGGCAAACTACTTAATCTAGATTTTTATATTTGTCACGTTTCTTTGTTCGCTTTATATGTATATATAGACGTTGTTATGTTTTGGTGCTAAAATAAACAAAAATGTCAAAAAATTAGGAAACTGCAGTTTTAGGTGCATATTACCTACACACTACATAGGTCGTATGTTAGGTTCCAAGTGGGTCTAGCTTTAACATCCAGGTCAAACATATACGTAACAACAGCATATCGATAAGCAATTGGCAGTTTAAATGTTAAATCTTCAGAATCTTACGCAACGCATTTGTGTTTCGTGAGATAACGAAAGTGCAAATGACTGACTAGATATTTCCAATATGTAGAATTTATTTTCAACTGCATTCAAAAATATAATTCAAAACGAACCAAAAAGTTCTTATGTATGTATGTACGCAGTTATGTAACAATATAACTTTGAATGGATACACTTACAAAATAGGTATCTAGCTAATTATACGTGAAATATATTTTTTCGATAGGTCAACATAAAGCTTAAATAAAAACTACTGCAGACGATTCAAGGAACACAAATACAACTTAATAAAACATAAATCCTTGCTGTCTGCTTCCGCATTCAAATAGTGGTTAAAGAGTCTATTCAGTCTATTTTAGCTTAAAATCTATTTAAGAATTTAGAATATTGATTTTAATCATCTGCCCAGAGAATTACAATATACATTATATTGATTATATTGTTGTTATTCAGAAATAAGAATATGTATCACTAAATTACAACGCTGTTATTTTAGTGTAATAACTTTCATGATTCGAACTAAATTAATTGAAATATACGGCTTACTCTCGGGAACTAATGGAAGAAAGCTTTACAAGTTTCAAGTTAGCTTCACAACCCCACCATGCAGCGCACTCTACTCAGGATTAGAGTCCCAATGTCACTTGAAATTGGTAGAGCTTTCCTCCATTACTTGACATGAGTAAGCCGTATGTTTCAATGAACACTATATTGCATGAGATACATTATTCCTATAATCATAGACCATGTACGTAGACAACAGTACATTCAAGATATTATTTATTTAAACCGAGGTACTTATTTTTGAAGAAGTTATCGAAATGTAAATAGGCAACATTATGTTATGTTATTCATAGTTCTGTTCTGTTTTACCACACTTAAAGATTGTGGACACTGGATAGTGAGATCTTTGTTATTGGCCACCTATTCTACTAGCCGTTACTAGCGCATCACGTTGAACCGGTGTGATTTGTTGAGAGACGTGAGGGTATGGACGCGGGTACACGGATGACCCCGCGTCCGCAGCTCGCCGCCGCCGCCTCGATGTATGTCTCGTAAGCCTCGTTGTTCCTCGAACATTACATAACCGTGGTACCCGGATGTTGCCGCAAGGCCATCTATACTTCAACTGACATTTACTTCCAGCTATCATAAATGACAGAAAACAAGCCTATATACCTACCTAGCATTAAATTAGGTATCTGGCTGATACTAAGTAAAACTAACACGAGTAATGAAAAGTAGTTTTCACGCTCTAACACTGTCTGTAAGGGTGTGTCGTTATTTTATGTAAACTTGACGACCCGAAAAAGTTCCGAATTATGCCTATGAAGAAGAGATTCGCAAAATATGATAATAGATGAACTAAGAGTATGTAAAATACATACATAATTATTATGTATCATAATGGGGAATAGTAAAAAAAAATTATCGAAATTAGATACAGATTGTTAAATGGTCATAACAATAAATACCTAATATTTATAAAAAAAAATGGTATTAAAATATTAGTAGTAAATTCGTAATTCCTTCCCATTTTTATTTACGAAAACAATTAGGTAAAGAATAACAGGTAGGTAGATAATAATCGGACAGAGAATACGCCACTAAATCCACAAGCGATTCTGATTTGAAAGTACTTCAATATAGAGCACAATAGTAAGTCCGTCCACAAGCTACCATATTTAAAATCATGCACTTAAATTACCTACAAACTTTGGCTTTAAGGAAAATGTATGAGTTCTACGTCATCCTAAGCATTTACTAAAGATGAAGATAATTATGTGAACCTAATAAAATCAAATTGGCTGTATCATATCGTTTTACATTTTAAGAAGATAAGTACCTCAATACATTAGGTAAGTACAACTGATTTCATTGTTAGTATTTTTTATAATCCGATGACGTTATTCGACTAATTCTGTAAACACATTCTCGTAAATGGAACAAAAAAAGGCTAACACTAGTATAGGTTGCCTTCAACATGACCACAAATAGAACGTCTTCTTAGATATCGAACATATTCATTTACTTGCATGAAATAAAACTTATAACATTATAGCATAATATTACTGATATTACTATTCAGCGAAGCGTACCCACAGCCGGCATGTAACGCACTTATTTATACTTGTATATATGAACAAACAGTACAGCTACTGACTGACTACTTCGGCTACAAACTTAATGTTATAGTTACTTAAAATTCCATTTTCCAAATGATGCCGAGTAATTCGATGCCCTTGACTTTTGACAGATATATCTTCTTATTATGTAGGTATATTAAAATAGACACGACCTCTGAATATATTGACATTTTCAGATTTACTTTTACATAATTATGTAGACATTTTGAAAGAGATACCGTTGTGCATATTTTACTTTTTATGTGACACCTATTCACAAGTGTGCCCAAATAAAACTTTAATTCGAAGCTACAATTAAGGCCACTGACAGAGTTGTGATTTTTTTATTAACCTAACATCACAGGCCGGTCCCAACCTGACGCATTACCATACTTGCTATATTACATATACTTATTACCTATATATTGGGATCTTCTTTCCACCTTTATTTGACATTGACATAAATTTATATAAAACAGGTTCCGTCGATAATCGAAAGTGAGTCTCACTTAACAAGTATGCAAAAAAGGAACTTAATACTATACAATGATTATAATAATTTTATTAAATGAAATCGATTCATCTTTGAAGGTCTAGTCGATTCTATTAATACAAATATAAAATACACCTACCTACTACGATTGAGTAATGCTATATTGAGTAGATATACAATATATATATACACGTATATATATGTAAAAATACACATAGAGGTAGATGTGTGTAGACATTTCTGATAAAATGCTGTTAAACAAATGCATGAAAAGACTGATAAATGTTGATGTAGCGTAAGAGTATGTAAAAATCATAGCAATTGGCAGTCCATAATCTCTGCCTGCCCCTGTGGGATGAAGTTATGAATGTATATTAAATAAAATTAAATGATAGATAATACAAGATTATAGTATGTATGTACTTGCAAGTTGCCCGAGAGTTGGTCATCCTAACAGTCTTAACTTACCAGCAATATATAGTAGAGCTTACTAACTTGGGTAGTTTCACTCAGAACATAGCACCGGGACTACGTCAACGGTCCAATATACTGTTAAATGATATATTATTATTTATTTTACTCGACCCCCAAGTTCTCGTTAACAATTAGATATCATTGTAATATATATGTAAAATGTTAACATAAATATGATATTCAAACTAAACTAATACCACGTTGCTACCTATTTACCTATTTGTCATCAAAACAATAATGTACCTAATAAATTACCTATGTAAAAAAACAATTGATTTCGTCTGGGAGATGAGTGTTAGTTTCGTAAAAATATAAACTCCCAACTAGATTTTGATTTCATCAACGGAATACGTAATTTCAAATTTTATATAAATAATTAATGCATGCAGCATATTCATTTAATGTTATTATTAATTTTACGTAACAATGAATTTCATTTGTAAAAATCAAAGAAAAAGCACATCAAGTAAGTTCTAAGAATTGTAAAAATAAGTGGATATATCGTGGGCATATCTAACAGCACATATTTGCTTATATGTGTACCTAGAATCTTGACTTGTAAAACAAGTTGGTGATGTTGTCAGGGGCCCCGTTATACCCACCCGCCTAACTAACGCCAGTCGTGATTATCATTTAAAAGTAATGGTATAATTTACACATTATATTAACACATAAGTGTTATTTAATCCGGATAAATTAAGAGAATTGGTCACTAAGCGAGACATTATGTAAAACTTTAAACACAAACATCCACAGAAAGAAAATTTACTTACACACATTCTAATTGTAAACATTCTCAACATTGCCCTATATGTTTTATACAAAAATTGTTTACAAAAACCGACATGTCAACCGGTTTTCCATTAATTTAAAGATTTTAAAAATGTTACTTTCTCTAGTACCTACCCACGACATCAGTGAATGTTGGAAAACAGTGTCATTGATGAAAATTAATTAATTATTTATATACTTAAATCGATACCCAACCCTGATAATGCTAAAGGTGACCTGGTTAACTTTTATTTCCCTATAAATGGAAACGGAAATATAGTATGCAATATCAAGATTCGTATTATATATATATACATCAAGGCATCAACATTAACAACAGCGATGCTTTCCTATGCACGACATGAAAGAAATTGTGGAAAATTTTCAATTGAAATCTATTAATCAAGAATGAAGAAGGATTTTAAAATATATGTATATGTGTAAATGCACAAACACAAGAAAAATTATAATAACGTCTAAACACTCACGTATTGTATAATTTGGTGAAGGAAGGTAAATGCACAATTCAATCAGCTGATCTTCCGCCTGTCTAATTGCATTCGCCATGACTACAACTTCCTGTGTTGAAGTTTCATGTAGGTACTTAAGCTTACATCAAGACGACGCGACGGTGATATATTTATTTATATTTAGGTTTAAACTTTGATATATCTGTGTAAAAAACATAATTTTGGAAAATATTTCGTTGTTCCCATGTCTGAAATATGGTTAGGTAATAAATACCTACCTGAAATCTTCCAATGTCACATCCTGACGTTAAAAAATAAGCACGCTGATGTATCCGATAATAGATGTAAATGCAACGCATACTGCAAAAGAAAGTTTCTGAAGGTGATTTACCAAAATCATTAGCAATAGCATAATTATCATTCATGTTGTTCCCAGCCGGCATCGAATGGTTATTAATAGCTGTGATTTTAGTACAGTAGTTTATATCGTCCAGAGGTGTAGTACCTATAGGACGGCTGATGTGTCTGAGCTTGCTGGGTGCCGAGAGTTCGGTGCCAGGTTATATAAATACAAATAGGTGAAGAGGGGCAACGCGAGACCTCTTGCACTTTCTTGACGGCGAACGTCGCAGCGACCAGTCCTCGCCGAGCATCATGGCTCGACACGCGTGTCTGTGTCTTGGTGTGTTGTTGCTCAGCTGTCTCGGTAAGTTTTATATATTTTATAATGCCTATAACAGGGTGCTAAAATTTTACAGGATAAAATTAAAAATAATACTATCCCATTAAAAACGATACATAGATAAATTTAATGCAGTTCTTTTGCACATATTTTTAAATTTAATTTTTATTATGTTTTGTTTAACGTTTAAATTTATTATTAAAAGTGCCGGTAGTTTTACATACTACATGGATACACCTGTATCTATACCATATAAACATTTAGTTTAGTGTTACATAACTTGTCCATATTTTTTAATTTTTTTACATATATTTATATTATTTTGAAAACTTGGTGTTTATAATCATAATATACCTATCAATTAATTGATAAGGGAATGAATACCCCAAATAAATTTAATATTCGTTTTAATACCTCACTTAATTATTTTGTTAGTATTTTATCTGAGTAGGTATAAAATTTACTTATAAACAAGATTTTATTTTTGATTTGGTATATTTAATTTATTTTGTTAAACTTTTCAACACAAACTCAAAACTTACGTTTACATAACTTAAAGTTCGATTATAGTAACAAAGAAAGAACACACCGGCTACCGACGTGGCTCGTTTACTTCGCTTGACCTCGATTTCTTTTCAACGTTTCAACTTTCAATGCCGACTTGGAGTAGAGCTGCAGTTAACTCAGAATATTCTAAACTTAGAATAATTTTAAAAATATCGTGGCTATTGATTAAAAAATACAAAAAAACTTGTATCTGAGACAAGTCCTTTCTGTCATAGGACATTGCACAAACATTCATTACATTCATAATTTTAATTGCACATACATACACACTCGTGTAAAAAATACCCGTAGCGCATTAAAGGTTTATGTAAAAACCGTTCTTATGTCCAGGTGTTGCATTTAATGAGCACGACATGTACATGTCTATCTAGCTACATGTTCGGTACTGCAATGAAACTGCAGCTACAACATTCCTTCACCCGCTGTGTTGTAATAGTAGCTTACGTTAAGTGGTGTTACCTAATGAACACGTTAAGGCTGTGGAATCGATCTACTCCTTCTGGTTCAAAATGTTATGTAACTAAGAGGAGGTGATTATAGAAACCCATATAAAAATATGACGTTTGCTGCAGTGACCGGCGAATCGCGGGTTAAGCGGCAGGAGGAGGACGGAGGAGATGAGGTCAACGCAGAACAGTTGTGCGATGGTCGCCCGGCTGACGAGTATTTCCGTCTCACCACCGAAGGAGACTGCCGCGATGTAGTCAGGTAGGTTTTGCACAACTACGTCTTAGCATATTTCGTTTGTTGTAACTACTGAATATACCCACATTGTGAATGTTGTGATAGAAGGTTTCGAAATATGACCGAGTTGCAATGTTATTCTGTCGTCATAAGTTTGTCATGTTTCTATCAGAGTCTAGAGAAAACTGGTTAGTAAACAAACCAGTTTCACGAATCAGTCAGTCGTAATGAAAGCTAGCAAGGTTGACTTTATGGGTATATCTTGCACTTAATACTGATCTAATAAATTACTTCCAGCAGAAAGTTAGCACGCCGCACCACATTTGCAGTACCGGTTTGTATGCAGCGCTAGTCTAAAGTTCTTTCCATTCCAAAATATTTTGTAGCTAAGCATAGAGCCAAGGACCGTTGTTTGTCGTTTGATATATTTATGGACACTGTTTAGTATGCAGCAAGGTAATGACTTGATATTCCAGTCTGTGTACAGAACGGTCACCCTCGTGCCGTGAATATTAGAGTGAATGGTGAACTTGTACGCTAAAGCTCACGTTTAAAAATTAAATAACTTTGAAAGTCTTTGTCTCGGTTTACTAACAAAAGTACTAGGTACAGTAATTGGCTACTTCTTTAGGTACTTCAATAACTACATGTATAAATTTAAAGTTGATGTGATGCTCGTTTATCTATCTGTGCCTACTAATACTAATTTATAAGGTAAACAGTTTGTTTGTTTGAACGCGCTAATCTCCGGAACTTCAGGTTAATTGGATATATGAGGAATTTAAGTTATAGGTTATAAAACATCATGCCACGAACAAAAGTAGCCGAGCAGCGGATAACACCGCGCGAGAATAGCTAGTACTTTTTATGTGTTAATATTAGATAGTATTATAAAGCATTAGATGTATGAATATAAAGCTAAAAAGTTAAATTGTTCGTTGGTTTGTTTAAATGCAATAATCTTCGGTATGTCTGGTCCGATTTCAATACCAAATTATTTTTGTGTTGGATAGTGTATTTATCGAAGAAGGGTTTATGAAATATCATGCTATGACCTTTAGGTGCCGTGCAGAACAGCGGGTGAGACCGCGTGGAAGTAGCTAGTTAAATATTACTTATAATTTATTATTCGAGACTGATAGACTGATAGATTGGAAGACTGGAAGTAGATATCAATAGAGTTATTGGTTCTAGTCTTTAGTCCGTCCTTCAATAATACAGTCAGTCTACATAGGCAAGAGAACTATTGTAATTGCCTTACCGTGTTCGTATAGATTTCTATTCCAAGTTGTAAAGTTCTAGCATTTTGCTATTTGCTAAGAATTGCTGTGTACAGGTGCGACAAAGGCGGTGAGAACGGCGTGACTCGGCTCGCCTCAGTGCGCTGCCCTGGCGGTCTCGCCTTCGATATCGACCGTCAAACTTGTGATTGGAAAACACATGTTAAGAATTGCGACAAAATAGAAAGTAAGTTCCGTTGAATGGCGGAAGTGGTCGTACGGAGGGCTAAACTTCCTTTATGGACCCGGTTCAGTGTCGCAAGCCGGTGTACGTTAGCCTTCCGAATGCCCACTTCCTGCTACTATGCATTTAATTAAATGTCACATTTCTTGTCAACGCAGGTGCACTAGGTCAGGTCTTAAACAAATCACTTGCCCGTCTGGACTGGCATTCGATCTTGATAAACAAACCTGCGACTGGAAGGGTAAAGTGACCAACTGTGACAAACTTGAGAGTAAGTGCCGAAAAGAAGCTATTGGCGCGTAGCGAGCAAACTAGGCTTGGGTGAAGGGGCCGCGTCGCACTGTAGTTAAGGTGTATTGCATGAGGCCCCGGACAGAGGGAGCGGCCCGCGTGGACCGAACCGAATATTACGCATTAACATTATTTCCACAGCAACAATTAGGTACACTGAACACACACTATTAATTTCTTTACTGAACAATACATACTTGGGTATGTTGAATATAACCCAAACACTCACACGCAATACATATTCACCTGCATTCGTAAAATAAGCCTTCAAATAAATTAATAGTACAGATATTTTCAAAACTATCCCACAATTCCAACAGATTTATTGACAAATATAATATTTAAGTACATGCAATGCACCGAAAAACATGTTTTCGTTCACTTGTTAGTAACTTTGAAAACTACACGAACATATATCTCAGTTCTTATTACGTTTTGTTTTCTCACGACTCCTTCTACACAAAACAGTTCTACTTATTCTGCAATCTTTCACTACCTGCTAACTTATGGCTTTAGCTTCATTACCATGATAATAACAGAAGTTAAATACATTGTACCTACTATTTTTCGTGGAGGGAACTTAGATACTAACCATTATTTAGTGTTCACCAACTATGTTAGTTACAATATGTATTATACACCAACCTGCTTTAACATAACTAAACAATATTGCTATTAAAATAAGGTATTCCTAAAACTTTTTATTTAATTTAAATTATTTTATTTCATTTCAAGGGCTAATAGACGTTGCATTCAAATATTAATATTTTATCAAGTTGACAGCGTAATATGCCAATTTTGTACGAAATACAATATTCATGGAATTTTAATGCTAGAATAACTGCAAAGTCAATTAAAATATGTATTTGAATGCAAGTCTGTTTGCTCTAATATCTTACTTTAATAAATGTTGGTATTGGAAAGCAAAGTCATCGCTCAATACCCGATGGTTTCATTCATGACGTAAAATTCTTCTTATTACATCATAACATCCTGAAATCATAATACGATACCAACAATTCGTCTTTTACAGTTTCATCTAATCAATCTGTAACTATTTCATAACCAAATAAAAATTAAATCGTCAAGAATACCTTCTTATTTATTAGCTATCCTATTTCTTACTTTTTATCTTCTGTTAACTTGATCATCGTGTCATGCTTGACTTTCTTCTATTTTCTTATTGAATTACACTACTACAATAAAAACACATACGAAGCAAATATATGAGAGGCACCTGCGTACGTGTGTAAGCCGAACATTTCGACTACATCCCAGTAAAAAGGGTTAAATTGCAAGTGTAACGATGTATTCTATTTTACAGAACCGAGGAAAGTGTTGCCTATTCTCAAAACGGATGAGCCAATCTGTCCTGAAGGAAAATTAGCTTGTGGAAGTGGTGACTGTATTGAAAAGGAACTGTTCTGTAATAACAAATTTGACTGCAAGGATGAGTCTGACGAAAATGCTTGTAGTAAGTATGCCTACTATTTAAGATGTAGATTATATAACCAAACACAACCCCTGGAAAAATTTGAAAAGACACTTCAACACACTTGAAATACATGTTTTACACCTTTTTTTCAGCTGTCGACCTAGATCCCAACCGAGCTCCGGACTGTGACCCCAACCAGTGCGCACTGCCAGACTGTTTCTGCTCCGCAGACGGAACTCGTATTCCTGGAGGTATTGAGGTCAACCAAGTGCCTCAAATGATAACAATAACCTTCAACGGTGCCGTAAATGTTGACAACATTGACTTGTATGAACAAATTTTCAACGGAAACCGTCATAATCCCAATGGATGCCAGATTCGTGGTACATTCTTCGTATCTCACAAATATACCAACTATGCTGCTGTGCAAGAATTGCACCGTAAAGGTCACGAAATTTCCGTGTTTTCCATAACTCACAAGGATGACCCTCAATACTGGAGCAGCGGAAGCTACGATGACTGGTTAGCAGAAATGGCTGGCGCTCGTTTAATCATTGAACGATTTGCTAATATTACTGACTCGTCAATCATTGGCGTCCGCGCACCTTACCTACGTGTTGGAGGAAACAAGCAATTCGAAATGATGGCTGATCAATACTTCGTTTACGATGCCTCAATTACTGCTCCTCTTGGACGTGTTCCTATCTGGCCTTACACGCTATACTTCCGCATGCCCCATAAATGCAACGGTAACGCGCACAACTGCCCATCCAGAAGTCACCCAGTTTGGGAAATGGTAATGAATGAATTGGACAGACGAGATGACCCAACTTTCGATGAATCGCTTCCTGGTTGCCATGTGGTTGACTCTTGCTCCAACATTCAAACCGGAGAACAATTCGCACGTCTTCTGCGCCACAACTTCAACCGCCACTACAGTACTAACCGTGCCCCTCTTGGTTTCCACTTCCATGCTTCATGGCTGAAATCGAAAAAGGAGTTCAGGGACGAGCTTATTAAATTCATCGAAGAGATGTTGGAGAAGAACGATGTCTACTTCACCTCTCTAATTCAAGTTATCCAGTGGATGCAAAACCCAACAGAATTGACGTCACTCAGAGATTTCCAAGAGTGGAAGCAAGACAAATGTGATGTGAAAGGTCAACCTTTCTGCTCCTTACCAAATGCATGCCCCCTTACAACTCGAGAGTTACCAGGGGAGACACTCCGTCTTTTCACTTGCATGGAATGTCCTAACAACTACCCGTGGATCCTAGATCCTACGGGAGAAGGCTTCAATGTTAAGAAGTGATCTCTTTAAGGTAAATTAAAAAGACTGTACACATGTAAATAATACTCAATAATGTTAATAATAAATACAGTAATTATTATGGATGTGGCAGGGCGTCATCTTGCAGTGAAATTTGTTTTAATTAGATACATTATATAAAAGTGAAAAACGTAAGTGACAACCACTCGAGTAATACAACTGCAAATACTAATTTTTAGCAAATGTAGTTAAAAATTGATGTTTCATAGTAATTTAGGTAATTACCTACATATGACAATAAAATTTATTAAATTTAGTAAATCACATTTTATTCACTCGCTAAACTATCCCTACCCCTTCCGTTTTGTCTATTTATTTAGCTCCTTGGCTCTACTATACAATGAAAATAATGAAGTAGGTATTCGATAACCTATTTCGTGTACCTAAACTTGAACTTACTTAGGAGTAAGCTAAGTAGGCCTAGACTAGGTTTTTTATCCTAACATTACAAGTCTCATACCAAGTTTTTGAAAAGCTGTTCATTACTAAAGTCAACTAATCGGCAGTCAAATCTCTTTTACGTGCCTAAAAACATGTTTACACTCGATTTCATTTAGGAAAGGTAGGGTCTCTCTTTGGAGACCACGTGATGTAGCCAGCAGGTATCTACAGTGTTTAAATCGATAGGTAGGTAATTAAATCAAATATGCTGACTTAAGCATAATTTTATTTCGATTTATAATAAACCGACTCCGAGTTAATTTGACACTAAACAGCAATAAATAGGTCTGCGGATAAATAGCACCCATAAAATTTGAATTATATATTACCTATCGATTTCTTATTATGATCGATTCGATCGATTTCTTACATGCATTATTTTAGTGGTAGGTATCACCTAGGTATGTTACTTAAAAAGTAACTTTTAAATAACTCAATATTTTTATCCTATAAACAATGACAAATAAAGGGTCTTAAATTTCGATATCCGACAATATCTGTATGTCTACGTATATAGTGTAGGGAATACCTCTAGGTACTGATGTCTCCAAAACCATTGCACAATTCACATACAAACACCGGTACAGTGACTCTCACTCTAGCTATTACTCAGATCGTAGTGATACGTATGATGAATAATCAAAGACATTAATGTAATTTTATGTAGGTATTTCCACACAGCAAAACAAAATACAAATTTAACAAATAACAGACATACAAAACAATTTACCAGCCATCGATTTTGATGATGCCACGATTTCATATTTTTACAAAATAAATCGGATAGGTACCTTTTCCGTTTGCGCCAAGCCTGGGTTTTTTAACATTGTCCAGTCTGCATAATTTACGATGAGATTTGTCAGACTCATTCCACGCCTTTTCGTTTACGGCTATAAATATCGGCCAGTAGGTGCCCAAAGCGAAATTGTAACTTCTTATTAGGAGCTGTACAGGAAATGGTGCTAAATTTTGAAAGTATCCATCATATGTGAAATGTACATGTACATTTGGCAATTTATACAGGGTCACAGGTACTTAATATAAGCTTTATTATACACCAAGCGAGTAATGCTACATTATCAGGAAATTACAGAAAATAAGAAGGGTACAAGGGCGGCCTTATCGCTAAAAGCGATATCTACCAGGCAACTAACCGCTGCAATAACAGCGAGCCTAAGACGCTGAAAGTTACTTATCGTAATAAGTAGGTTTTGAGACAAGTTTAATTGTGGTCTAACTAAATAAAGATTTTTCACAAGTTTTCAGTCGAATATCTAACATTCTGATCCTTGAATGCCGTATCTATCCAGTCTATCCTAATTTTCTTAGTACCTGAAATACTGGAAGTACCTGTGTCATGTACGTTTCGCGGACGACAGTGCATTACTAGCTAACACCGCTGAAGAACTCAGTGACATGCTAACAACTCTACAATTAATAAGCATCAAAGTTGGATTGGAAACTACTTTGAAAAACACCAAAATAATTACCAACAGTACCTATCCCAAATCTAATTCAAATAAAAGGTGAAAATGTAGAGTACGTAGATGGCTACATATTGTACCTGGGTAAGCAGCTATCATTTAGAGAGGTAGACATGGAAGAACTGGAGAGAAAAATCGGCTCAGCATGGAAAAGGTACTGGTCGTTAAAACATAATGAAGTACAAACTGTCTACCAAACTAAAAAAAGATGATACTGGACTCTTGTGTACTGCCTTGCCTTACATATGGCTTAAACTTAGTGCTTACAGGAAAATACAGCTACAAAAATTGCTATATATCAAAGAGCAATGGAAATGGATGTATGATGAACATTAAAGTTACAGATAAAAAAAGAACTCGAAAATCCGCAAACAAACACAGGTCACAGACGCAATAAACCACGTAAGAAAAGTAAAATGGAAATAGAAGGGTTACCTATCTCGTTCTGAGGATGTAAGATGGACAAAGATAATAATAACCAAGTGGAGAGGCTCCAGCACTGGCAAGCGAGGTGTGGGCCGCCCGTTCAAACGCTGGGTGGACGATATTCGAGCTATAGCTGGCAAGAGCTGCGTGAAAGAAGCTCAAAATAGAGAAAAGAGGTCTAACCTTGAGGAGGCCTTTACCCGTACAGGGGTTCCGTTTAATTAAATGGAAACATATTATTGATTAATTACCTACTAAATATAATTTTTAAGTAAAATTAAAATGCATGTTTGAATTGTTGGATATAATTAAATTAATTACTAATGAAATTGTAAGATAATATTTACTATAGAACTCTTGTATTGTTATATTATTACCAATTATGTATCATTGTTACTATGGAAATAAAATAAAATGCTTACCTACTTAGTTATTTAGGGTTTATAGTTTGGACCTTGATAACCAATTGGTGCTCATATCTGAGCATCGACTTATTTAAAATATCTTTATTTGTGTTTGTGACTGCTTAATATCGCTCAAAATTAATAACACTTTACATTCACAGTTAGTAGTCCCTTTAGATAGAGCTACGAATTATAGGATTGAGTACAATTTTGAAATTCGCGGCTTTTTACGTACCCATTATGAATCAATTGAAATTAATAAACTAAGTGAAATTATCGAAATTGTTATCTCCTTACTTGAACAAAATATATAAAATATAATTTTCTAATAGAGAGTTTTTATAGGGCCATTTTTGCAACGCTCAGTTTAGATAACTGAAACTGAGTAATAACTTTCAATATTTGACAATTCTTCCATACTGAAAACTGTCAAATGTCATTTTTATTCTACTAGTCCAAGAGCTGGCAAGAATTTTTGGGTAGGTATTTGAGGCAAGCTGAAAACTTGTCCTGTACCTCTCCTATTATATCCCAACACGAAACTGCAGACCTGGCAGGTGAGTAGCGGGGCTAAATCAAACCACTTCAAACCACTAGAAAGTCCCACAGAAATGATCTGTCTTTTTGAGAGTCTTATTTTTTAGTTATAAATAATAGTCTATTAAAATTCCAAGTTGCCTCAGATACATTTTTTATATTCTTTAGTAAAATATTCTTTAACGCGTCTGGCAATGTTAAAACCCCGGCTGAATCGTCTGGCTTATTTTTTTTATACTCTGTAAAAATTAAACTACAACATATAAAAATTACAAATTGCCTCAAGTATATTTTTGGATATAAAAATTATATATTTAAAAAAATTTGGGGTTTGATTAGCCCCGCTACTCACCAGCCAGGTCTGCAGTTTCGTGTTGGGATATAATTCATATAATAGGAGAGGTACAGGACAAGTTTTCAGCTTGCCTCAAATACCTACCCAAAAATTCTTGCCAGCTCTCCTACTATACAGTTATGAATTAACTGATGATTGAAAAATCGGCCCGTATATTACTAAATCCTGAACCTACTTCGTAACCGGTAACCCGAAAATACTTAAAAAGATGTCATTGGCAGATCAGTTAAGAAAGTCCAATCAGAACGCTTCGGTATATTGTGAACATAACAAGTAACAAATGACATTTGGACAACCAGACATTGACAGCTGACTAAGCCAACTAACTGAGAAAGTGCCACTGCTGTGCAAGTCTGTCAGTGCCAACTGCCAGAGGAGAGAAGTGCTTCAAACTCAAATCAAAATAGAAAACATCAAAATTATTGACTGAGGAAACAAACGAAGTATAGTTTCAGTAATTAAGACTTTTAAGTTTACGATACGATGACATCTCAATTAATTGATAAGTTTAAGCAATTAGATGCATATGCTAAGACATTAGAGGACTTCCGAATAAAAACTGCAACCGGCGCAGCAAGTGAGTTAGGAATATCTATCATTTATTTAACTAAAACTTAAAATTCATGTTTATTTTTGTATAAACATAATTTAACATTTATTTTGCAGTAACTGTTGCCGGTGGACTGATGATGGTATTATTGTTTCTATCTGAACTGTACACTTACATGTCACCAAATATTTCTGAAGAGTTGTTCGTAGATACATCGAGAGGCCATAAACTTCGAATAAATTTAGATATCGTCGTACCAACAATCTCGTGTAATTGTAAGTATAAATTTAGATAGTTCACTATAAGTAGTTACAAAATTAAATAGGATATGATTAATGTTACTTTTATTACTTCAATCAATACGAAGTGTTATATTATTATAAGCAGTTACAAAATTAAATAGGATATGATGAATGTTACTTTTATTATTTCAATCAATACAAAGAGTCTTATTATTTTCTTCTCAATTTTTTATATTATTCAGAATTATTCTTTATTATAAAAAATTTAGCCATATCACATAACATCCACAGCCCATGACAGTCTACTGAATAACAATAAGGATATTTATTGCTATACAGTTTTTTAACTTGTATCAATTACAAATATCTAAGTCAGTACTTGTGCCCATATCAGTTGCTTGAGTTGCCAATGCCTAAAAATGTATTAAGTTACTAATTTATGTTTTTACCTGTATTATAGATTTAGTACTTGATGCTATGGATTCATCAGGAGAACAGCATCTACAAATGGAACAGAACATTCATAAGAGAAGATTGGATCTCAATGGAAATCCAATAGAAGAACCAAAAAAGCAAGAAATTGCAACATCTACTACAGTAAGATTACTAAACTTAACTTTTGTCAATCATTACTAACTGCGGTCTGCAAGGGTTATAAACCAATTTCAATTAGGAAGATATTTGGAACTTATATTATTGTTAACTTTCATTATTGTCCATATCCTCAAAGCTCAGCTGAGTAGTTTTCACTGAGTAGGTAGTATTGGATTATAGTGAATCCCCTACATAGATGTTACAATTATTTAAAGGCAACTCAGGAGGGCCATGGTGGCAGTTCATAATTAAATATTTTATTGGTGTGATCTGTATGGTATTAGAAGTTTCTAAAAGATCAAAAGTCAGCATTTGTTATTGAGCCAAAAAAATACCACCTAAAATATTGTAACAGGTAAATTGAACCATTAATCATATTGCTTGGTAACAACTAACCAACATGATGTGAATTGTATTTGTTTTGCTTCCTTATATCATCTTCATCATCAGCCTGTTAGTCCGCACTGCTGACCAAAGCCCTTTTGTCACATAGAGACAGTATGTATATCATAGTATTTGTGTAACTTAATGTTTTAACTTACAATTAAATATTGATGAAGTAATCAAAACGAGACCGTGTTCGGTTTATTAGAGCCAGCCAGTCAGAGAGGTCTCTTTTCGATTACTTTAAAGTTTAAATGTAAAACAAACTGTTACTAAGGCCGCTGTTGTCACTAAATGTTGTAACAAATATCCAAAATCATTTATAGGTAAAACAAAACATTTCTGAAGTGGCAATAATCACATGTGGCAGTTGTTACGGAGCAGCACTTAATGAATCTCAGTAAGTTACTACATACAATACCAATTTCAAATTAGGTACAGTAATCATTAGATGTGATGAAGATTTTACTTGATGCATGCAAATCTAACAATCAGGAATTCAGATTCGAAAACCAGAATGCTCTGTTTACATACAAAAAACACTTCTATACGGAAAATGCATATAACTTAAGCATCTCACTAATATTATATGAACCGAAAGTTTGTGAGTTTGTATGTATGTTTATTCTCAATTTCTCAATCAAGTCAAAACAGCTGAAAGTATTAGAATACAATTTGGAAGAGAAGGTAATGGCCTGGAATAAAACAGGCTAGTTTTATCTTACCGGAATGCGAGCAAAGCTACTGACAGAAGCCAGTTATAGAATTTATAGTTGCACATAAACACACAATGTTGTAGTTGTATATATTTTTTTTTCTATTTGATGAAGTTTAAATGCAACATAATATAAAACATATGTTAATAGGTGTTGCAATACCTGCGAAGATGTAAAGGAAGCATATAGAATAAGAAGATGGGCCTTACCTGATTTGTCTACAATAGAGCAATGTAAAAATGATGAATCTATTGAAAAAACTAATTTAGCTCTCAAAGAAGGCTGTCAAATCTATGGCTACATGGAAGTCAACAGAGTATGTATTTTGACTTACTTATACCAAAATATTATTATATCAGATATAGAGTCTACACTCATCAATAATGTTAATACTGTTTGTCATTTAACTTACCAGACAATATCAATATACAATAATGGACAATAACTTTTAATCCCTGGTCTGCGGACCTAGAATAAGTTGGTTTAATAAGATCAAAATATTAATGTTTAGCCCTCTGGTTATAACATAGCATTCAGCAGTAAATATTTATATGATTTCAGGTTGGAGGAAGCTTCCACATAGCTCCAGGAAAAAGTTTCACAATTAATCATGTACATGTCCATGATGTACAGCCCTATTCATCATCAGTTTTTAATACAACTCATTTTATAAGACATTTATCTTTCGGAACAGACATTGAAGGTGCCAACACTGCACCCTTAGATGGAGTTAATGGTATAGCTAAGGAAGGTAAGTTTTGTTTTTAGAAGTATAGTGAAATGGTTGTTATGTCATTGCTTATCTTGATCAGGTACTGGTCAGTAAAAACTTAAAAAGGTATTCCTGCAACCCAATTTGTTAAAAAAAAATTCAAAATGTATGTCACTTAAACTGTCAAACATAAAGCGGTCACCGGTGTCCGCAACCTATTGTTCTTTAAGGCATTGGCTGCCAATAAAAAACTGTTGAAGGCAAATCCTCCGTTAATGTCGGTTATCGGTGACTGCCATGGCGTTTAACATGTTAATTGTGTCTATAATGACGGTACTCAAAGAGTTAATCTGATATATCTACACTATTTTTAATAACTTTACCTGTTACTATATTACATTACGATTAAATTAAAAACACCATTAAAAGCTATCAATAATAATATTTAATAACAAATCCGTTAGAGTGAATTATAATATTAAAACACTAATAAAAGGTTAGGCAAGTGCATTGAGCACTTAGTTAAATTACTGTATGTACAAAAATTGTTTGAACAAACTGATTAACAGCGTATTCCAGTTCCGATGGCCATAAATGTGCCGAAAGTTCCTCCACCTTGAAGCATAACTTTTCCAACGGAATGTACTAATTCTCTTCCTCTAGCTCCATATCTAAAATCATAAATTAGGTAACATAATATGATAACAAAATAATAACAAATAAATTGACAGGTTTATATAACCTCAAAGCTGTAAAACCACCGAAGAGGCCGCCGCTCGCCATTCCGACACAAAATCCAATCATGAAGCCCATTTTCATTTTATCGAAACAAGATGGTCCTTGACTCTGGTAGACTCCGCCTGGTACGGGCATCTTGGTTAAGATTTTCCAGTATCAGAAATGTTCAGACCAGAATCAGTATTATAGATATTCCCAGCCCTCGCGAAGTACGTTAAAAACTGACAAGTGACATTAGACATAGACAATTTAATTACTTTGGTTTTGGGTTTTGACGTTACTATTTTTAATTTCACGTTTTTGACACAGGGTACTTAAAGAAAGTACATAATTGGGTTGGGCGTTTCATATTTTATTTTATTTTGATAATTTGACTCTCAGTAAAGGCAGTGTTGCCATCATTTTAGTAACCTGCGACTTGTCAAGAACTATTTTAACTTACAATTAACATATTATGTTAGATTATGAACATATTATTCATTTAAAACCTATTCACGGTCCCTGTAGTAGTTATGCGGTTTTTCAAAATTGGTCAATCGTAACCGTGCGAGAATTACTAATGACACAATAAACCTTATTATTATTTTATCACCATAATTTGAATCCTAACTTCCTGGCTTGATAACATACAAAAATAATTTAACTTCTTTCTTTTCTTTTCAGGTGCAGTTATGTTCCAATACTATCTTAAAATAGTTCCAACTATGTATGTGAAACTAGACAGAACAGTTTTACACACAAATCAGTTTTCAGTTACAAGACATCAGAAATCAGTGTCAAACATAAATGCAGAGTCAGGAATGCCTGGAGCATTTTTTAGCTATGAACTTTCACCACTTATGGTTAAGTACACGGAAAAAGAAAGGCAAGTGTCTTAATATATAAACATTTATTCGCTTCACATATTATACATTAAACAATATCTTTTTTTTTTCAGGTCTATTGGTCATTTTGCAACAAATATATGTGCTATAATTGGTGGAGTTTTCACAGTTGCAGGAATTATTGATGCTTTTTTGTACCACTCTTTAAATGCATTTCATAATAAAATTGTATTAGGAAAAGCTGGTTAACTTATAAAGTCTTCAAAAAACTATTAAAGTCATTGATACCACATTTTGCAAAATTTTTGCAAAAGTCTATATCTGAATCTTCAACTAGAGATTTAATTGGAATATAATTTTCTTTCTTAGGATCATATTGCGAGCGACCCAATTTTTCTAAAAATAAATGTCTTTGTCTTATTCTAAACTTTCTACACATTAATATTTCAGGGTTTTGTTTGATTGTTTGATGTGAAATTTTCATTACATTGTGGATGTAATTGAATCTTTCAAACAGGGACCGCTGATCTGTAACAAAAAAGCACAGTTTTTACTATAATTATACTTAATTACAATTGATTTCTAGTATATCAGCTGATAATGAATTGTTATAAAAAAAATAGTTTTTCTATACATTTATTATTACCTATTAAATTGTATATTCAATGAATCTTGTAAATATAGAAAACAAGTAGTGTAATGACCCCCCAAGATTGGACAAATTTTATGTGTAAAATTTTTTAATAACCAGATATCTGTGTGATTTTTAATGGATAAAACAGTTATCAAAACATAATTTTTCTGTAATACCCATTAGGCATAACCAACTATAAATATATATATATAGAATATAACAAGATCTGTAAGGTGCACACATTTCATAGGATTTTTAAAAATTAGTGGTTGTTGTTCTCTGCGACTTGTATAGATAAGCTAAATAAAAATTTATCATAATACTTACTCAACATTAAAAGTTTTGGTTTGTGTAAAACTAATTCTTTCACTTCTGTGTCTTCAAAGCCCATTTCCTCTTTTATTACAAAGATATTACATTTTACACTATGTATATTGTAGGTTATTAGCTTAGGTTGCTTGGTTGCCAAATCTCTTACTTCCTTGCCACATAAGTTAAGACTTTCTTGAAAGAATCCTAATCTTTTGTCTATCCTTATCGTACTGCAAAATAAAAATATGTACATCATATATGCTGTCATATCATATTACGCTATAAAGAACAAATCATTAGGTGATGTGAAGGAAGGGGACAAAAATAAGCCATAAAATCTTTCCAAATAATTATAGTGGAAACTTATTATAATGTCATAAAATAATGAAATATGAGTTTACCTTGTTATGCTTACCTAAACAACAACCAGAAAGGATTTTTCATAATAATCCTCTGAATTTGACTTTCTTCAAAACTTTTGGCGTACAAATAATTAACTCGTATTTGGAGGTCTTCCAATGGTTCACAGAGAATCATTGGATTTTTTGTTAAGAAATTGCCTATATCTTCCATATCAATATAGTTATTGAGAAATATTATATGGTTCTTCATATCCTTTTCAAAATCTAATTTCAAAAATCTTTCCACTATGTAAGGTTTCTTTTCAATTTTACTTATGTTAACATTTAAATCAACTAAATTTTTCAGTGTTTCAGATTGGTTAATATATGCTGCTAAATTAAAAGTATTAGAAAAGTGAGGTGTTATGGTCGACAAATCTTCACCAGCAGGATTTAATACTTCATTTTGTTTTTTTCTCTCACCGCCAGAAGAGTGTTAGCATCGTTTGCATGCTGTACAGCACTACAAAAGCGTGATGTTATTTCTTTATTTCTTAAACAAAGCCCCTTGTAAAATTTAAATAAAGTCGAGGTTAGCGCCATGTTATCCTCTTGCTCCAAATCGAGTATGTATTTGTTAAATAGTATTATTAATAATTCATCACTACTTTTACAATAATAATAGATAAATCGTACCGATCGTTTAAAATGTAAGAAAATTAAAATTGAGAGTAAAATAATCAATCATCTGTCAATAGTCAAATGTCAAATTAATTCTGACTTCGACACTGGCAGTATAGTCGACAACATCGTGTTGGAGACTCGGTTGCCAAAGAAAAAAAAATTCTGACTTCTGTTCAGTAAAATTTAATTTATTCAAATAAAAAACTTAAATTAAAACTATTACTTAAATAAAATTAAAACTAAATATTACTAAATTAAATATATACAACTTAAGATTAAAAATTAGTTATAAGAAAAACAGAAACAACTATTTACATAAAGTATCGAAAAATTCGTCCGCATCGAAGTCAGTGGGGAAAGTACCCAGAAGGCTGGCAGCATTGTCACGTTGTATGGCAATGCTTAACCTCTTACCGAGAAAAAGACCAGCCCTCTGGTCACGAGATGTGTTGACCAGGCGTTTCGAAATGTTTTTAAACAATTTAAGCGCACTCGGACCCCACGGCCCTAGCGTCTCAACCCCAAACGGCTCAAAGATATAACTACCAGCAAGGTTGTTATACTTGCGCCGCTTGAGGTTTTCTGCAGAGGCAGCAGCCGAACCAGCACAACTCGCCGTTACTGGAAGATGAGAAGGTGCAAGGGTATCGACGCAGGTTGCGTCCCACACCAAAGACCTTCCCAGCTTCCAGGGCATAATGGACATACCGTCGGGTCTCTTACCATCGTCGCGTGCTAAACCCTTTGGTTCCAGAACAGCTGGCACATCGGCAATGACAAGAGCTCGACGGATAATGTCGTTAATGCTAGCGTGTTGGGCTATCCGGCCTGCGCTTCTGCTACACATTAGGCCGTGGTGGCCGGAGGCTCGACCATCTCACCGCATTGACAGCGATGCGGAGTAACGCAGGGTGCACCTACACGCAAGCAAGCAGCAAGCCGAAAAGTTGAGTCATTCAACATAGTGCCAATATTGAGTGACGGAAGTGCCTGAAGCCAGAGGCCTGATTCCACTCACCCACAGCCAATAGGCGAGCTAACTCCGCAGGATTAGTGATCATATTAATGAGATTGTTACTCTGTTCAGTTCTCGGTTATGGTACGTGTGTCTGAAATGGACAACCAAACTAAAATTTTAATTTATCTAGTACTAAGGCGGGGTAACATACATGATTATGCAAAGATATGATGAACATTCACCCATTTGCGATATTCAAGCCCATGAAAGGAATTATCTACGTTAATCATCAAGAGGTGCAGCAAAGTTTTTTGGATATTACAAAATGACCAAAAAATCATTCGATATTATTTATTACAACTAGATCGAGTTGGTCCAACGATTACTCCGCTTTAATATTATTCTGCATCTGCAGTGCGGACAGTCATACTTGATACTGTACAAAATATTTGTTCGGAAATAAATCCCACCGCCTCACGTTGAAGTTGCACTTGTATCAATATTCATAGGTTTCTTTCCCGCGCGATTTTTTAACGCCAGTGCAATTTTTTAACATCCATTATATATTATTATTATTTTAGTGTGTTGAATTTCGCAACCTCGGCGTAAAATGTCAGGACAGGCCCCTGACTAAAATAAAAACCACCCCGTCCCTACGCCAGACTGCTCTTGCTTCGAGCCCAAAGAGCAAATTCTACCTAGGTACTAAAGTATACTGGCTACCAAAGAGTACCTATAATAAGTATTGGGTTCTATGGGTATTGGAGCCGGACTCGGGAACCACGGTAACCCGTTAGGCCATCCGCAGAGCTACCAGCTGTCATGTTCTCATCTACTTATTGAAATGTCATGGATTTGTACTCTTTTGTTATCAGGCCTTTCATTTAGGCGTGGGGCGTGCATGTTTTGTTCTGAATTTGATGTTCATCAAAATGGACCAAAAAAGTTTTATGGATACCGCGGCATTTTCTTCCGTTAATGTCATTGTCATGTGTCATGTTGGTCTGTTGTGTTGACTCTTTGTGCTAACGTCGAAATCGTTTGACAGATGAACATGCAAGTGGAAGTGGTGACTTGGTTGCTGTCGTTCGTTACTGATTGAACATTTTTGGTGAACGCATTCTGGCAAGTACTGAAGCTAAGAAGTTGGTTTACTTTTCACGTAAAATTCACCGGTGAGTTATTTTACAGAACTGAATCATATTGTTTTTTTTATTCAGTATGATTCTTAGGTTATTTGTTGTTATGTATGAAATTTCCTAATAAATTGTTATTTGCTGTGCACTTATTTGTATTCGAAACAGTATTCACCATATGGTAGGTGGTACTTATTTTAGTATCGTAGGTGACTTGTACAATTTGTTTTATAGATTTATTATAATTCTAAAAAAAAAACAACGAAATTAATGGATCTCATTTTGTGTTGAAAAGAGAAATATTAAAGTTAAATTGCTAAGTAACCTTTCTCCATCAATATGTACACATATACAATTGTACATATGTATACCTAGTGGTATGTACCTAGACTGCACAACATGAATATTGCATGATGCAATTGTAATTTGGTGTGTGAAGGCAAGCAAAACTTTGAATAGTTTAATTTGGATTGCTTTTCAAAATATTTTTTAATTGATTTGGTTATTCACATATTTTTAGAATACTATAATAAAGGCCTATAATACTATAAGCTTGTTACATATTTAATTATACATTTAAGTTTAATGTTTAAGGTAATCCTTATTATAGCATAACGATAAGAACTACCATATGTTATCCTATTTACAAACCTATCTTACTAATTTTTCAAAAAACCTTGAAAAGCCTTTAAAAAAGATACAATTCTAACCCTTTGTCCTCAAATCGAAAGATTTATAGTGAAAACAAATTCTTTATAATAGGGATGATGACAGGGTATCAAAATTTAAAATCTAATTACTCCATCAAATAGGTAATGAAAAAATATTTGACACATTTTTTATATTGTCGTAAGAAAACAATACTTAGATAAAATGTATTAAAGTTTAGGAGTGGGAGGTAACTACATTATTTTAGAGTAGAAATCATACTCAAAAGTGACAATGATGGTACAATATTTCAAATCAATGTATTATCTTTGAAACTATTCGTTTCTGAAAGAAAATAAAAAATAACTAATCTTATTAAATATTCTACCATGACGGACGTTAAAATATAATTAGTCATCTACCCTATTATATAATATCCAAGAATGTTGAAAATAGGTATATAAGATAAAAACAATTGAATCATGTGAATCATAACAATATAAAATTTAGGTCACCATAATTATTATCTTATTGCATAATGCATTTATATTGTTAAAGATAACTGTTTAGAATACATGATCTGGTCGACATATCTTGTGACCAGAGGGCTGGTCTCATCCTCTGTCAGAGGTTAAGCATTACCATACAACTTGACAATGGTGCCAGCCCATTGGGTACTTTCCCTATTGACATTGATGCGGATGAATTATATGATGCTCTCTGTATAGTCATTTTTAGTTGTGTAGTGTTTTATTTAATTTTCTCTATTACTTTTAGTTCATTTTAAGTAATAGTTATTTATTTCCTTATTTTAAATTACTTAGTTTGAAATCATCATAGATTTATGAATGTTTAATCCATACATGTTATTTTTATAACAAACCATTGATAATGTTAATAAAACATTTACTGAAAATTATTTTTGTATAATAGAGTAATTTTATTTGTTTCAGATAGATTCAAAATGGATACTTCGATGAGTGGTAACCAGATAAGACAATCCTTTATTGACTTCTTCATCAATAAAGGACATAAATATGTTCACTCTTCATCTACAATACCTTTAGATGACCCAACCTTACTATTTGCTAATGCTGGGATGAACCAATTTAAACCCATCTTTTTGGGGTCTGTTGACCCTAACTCTGACATGGCTCAGTATGTAAGAGTTGTTAATACCCAGAAATGTATAAGAGCAGGAGGTAAACATAACGACCTTGATGATGTGGGTAAAGATGTCTACCACCATACATTTTTTGAAATGATGGGTAACTGGTCATTTGGTGACTATTTTAAGAAAGAAATATGTGCATGGGCATGGGAACTTCTCACTGAAGTTTATAAATTGCCTGGGGATCGTTTGTATGTAACTTATTTTGGAGGAGATGCTGCTTCAGGACTTGAACCTGATCTCGAATGTAAAGAAATCTGGCTCAAGTTAGGTCTCCCAGAGTCACACATTCTACCTGGTAGTATGAAGGATAACTTTTGGGAAATGGGTGAAACAGGACCATGTGGTCCCTGCTCAGAATTGCATTATGATAGAATCGGAGGACGTGATGCAGCTCATCTTGTCAACATGGATGACCCTGATGTACTCGAAATTTGGAATTTAGTGTTTATTCAATTTAATAGAGAATCCGATGGTTCACTAAAGTTGCTGCCAAAAAAACATATTGATTGTGGATTAGGTCTTGAAAGATTAGTGTCAGTAATTCAAAATAAGAGAGCTAATTATGACACTGATTTTTTTATGCCTATATTTAAGGCAATCGAAATTGGCACGGGTGCAAGGCCTTATACTGGAAAAGTTGGAGCTGAAGATGTTGATGGGATTGATATGGCATATAGAGTTTTGGCTGATCATGCTAGAACACTTACAATTGCTTTGTCAGATGGTGGATGTCCCGATAACACTGGTAGGGGTTATGTGCTTCGAAGAATTTTAAGGAGAGCAGTACGTTACGCCTCTGAGAAACTTAATGCTAAACCTGGGTTCTTTGGGTCTTTAGTTCATGTTGTTGTTCAACTATTGGGAGATGTTTTCCCTGAAATAACAAAAGATCCCTTATCTTTGATTCAACTGATAAATGAGGAAGAATTACAGTTCTTGAAAACACTTACACGAGGCAGAAATTTACTCAATAGAACTATCGAAAAATTAAATGGAAAAGTAATACCTGGTGATGTCGCGTGGCGACTTTATGATACATATGGATTTCCTATTGATCTCACACAACTTATGTGTGAAGAAAATGGGCTTACCATAGATATGGAGGCTTACGAAAAATCTAAGAAAGAATCTCAATTAATTTCGCAAGGAAAAGCTGCCGGTCAAGAAGATTTATTGGCATTAGATGTACATGCCATAAGCCATTTGCAAGATACTGGAGTACCTGCCACAGACGACTCTCCTAAGTACAACTATGTTGCATCATCTAGTGAAAACGAAGCTGTATATAATTTTAGTTCTTGCATTGGGACCATCATTGCTTTACGACAAAACAAACAATTTGTAAATGAAGTTTCTGGTCAAGAATGTGGGGTGATCCTGGACAAAACTAGTTTCTATGCTGAACAAGGTGGCCAAATATATGATGAAGGATATATGGTAAAAACTGATGATGATAGCGTTGAGTTCGTAGTTACTAACGTCCAAGTTAAGGGAGGATATGTGCTACATATGGGAAAACTTGAAGGCACTCTAAAGGTTGGAGATAAGTTGTCTTTGCACATTGATACTGAAAGGCGAAGGCTTGTAATGAATAACCACACTGGAACGCATGTTTTAAATAACGTACTAAGAAAAGTTCTTGGAAACGACTCCGATCAACGTGGATCTCTTGTTATGCCAGACCGTCTAAGGTTTGATTTTACTAACAAAGGCCCAATGTCTTTAAAGCAAATAAAAGATACAGAAGATCAAATCAAGGAAATTATTTATAAAAATAAACCTGTTTATGCAAAACATACGAGCTTAAATGAAGCTAAAAAAATAAAGGGCCTAAGAGCTATGTTTGATGAACACTACCCAGATCCAGTTCGTGTAGTTTCTGTTGGAATACCAGTAGAGGAATTGGAGAAAAACCCGGAGGGACCGGCCGCGTACGAAACTTCTGTAGAATTTTGTGGTGGATCACATTTGCATCAGACAGGTCATATTGGGGATTATGTAATCGTAAGCGAAGAAGGTATTGCGAAAGGAATACGCCGAATTGTCGCCTTGACTGGGCCAGAGGCATTGAAGGCTATAAGTAAATCGAGCTCTTTGGAAAATGAAGTAAACAATATCGCTAATTTCATTAAAGATCAAAGTGACAACATGAATCAGAAGGAAATTCTTAGAAAAATTGTTGACCTTACGAACGAAATTTCTCAAGCTCAGATATCGTATTGGAAAAAAGAAGAATTGAGAACTATGCTCAAAAACTTAAAAAAACAACTTGATGATAAAGAAAGGGCTGCAAAGGCTTTGACTATCACCCAAGTTGCCGAAAGAGCTAAAGAAATATGCACGGAAAAGAAGGACAATAAGGTCATTGTTTCAGAATTAAAAGCATTTGGCAATACTAAGGCCTTGGATGGCGCCTTAAAACAAGTAAAGCTACTCTGTCCAGCAACCGCGGCCATGTTCTTCTCTGTAGACGATGAAACAAACAAAATATTCTGTCTTGCTGCTGTACCTAAAAACGCGATCGAAAAAGGTCTGTTAGCTTCTGAGTGGATCCAGTCTGTTGTCCCAGTTATAGGTGGCAAGGGTGGTGGTAAAGCAGAATCTGGTCAAGCTTCTGGTAATAATTTCGCCAGTCTTGAGGAAGCAATGAAAGTTGCAGAGGAATTTGCTAATTTAAAGCTGTGCTAAGTTTTTATAAACGTTGTAACGTTTTATCGATTCATTTTTTTTGTTTCAAATACGAATGCTTAATTATTTACTTTCTATTTTAATTAAATAAAGTTAATTTATTTATGAGTTTAATTATATTATTTCTGTGTTATAATGTATACCTACCCTACATAGCCCATGTATATTAATTAAACAACAGAACAAGTTTTATTCAAATCCTTTTAGTTTTGGAGATTAGTGAGTGTAAACAGACAAACAGATTTTTACTTTCATTTAGATATTTCTTTATTACCGTTTCTTTATTATTTTTGTTTTATTGAAAAATAGTTAATGTGCAGACACATTATTTTTAATGTTATGTCGCGATTGCTAAGATTAAAACCGGTAGCGATCACCCGATTTTTAGAGCCACACTGAATGTCAAGTCAAGCTGAAAAGGTTAGACCTGGTAAAATCCACACCCCGACCTTACCGCACCCAGATCCAAAACAAAGCTTTCCAACTCCAACTGTATATTGCTTCCAGTACCTGACCGACTGCAAAACTATACACGAGATTAGTTGGTGGTAACTGTCCGAGCACTGGGGTCAGAATTCTTTAAGAACGTAGAAACAAACCGCAAAAACTCACCGACGGAACATTGAAACTACTGAAGGACCAGAACGAGATAGGCTGCACTCTTTAGTCGACATGTCTGAATACGGTAAGTTCAATAGGTGAATCGCGAAAGTCCATGTAACCGCGCTACGTGCTTATAACGCCGCAAGAGTCAAAGATGCCATTACGCGGAGCACGGGCTCAACATATTCTTAATTCGCAAAGAAATGGACAAAGACAAATGACGAAGCTGAAGACCGAGGATGGCAATATTGTCTCGTCGAAGTATGAGATCCTAAGAGAGGTCGGGAGGTTCTACCACCTCAACACGGCAATGACACTACACAGAGAATATCCCAGACATCGTGCTCGTTACGTCCGAATCGTGTAAATCATTATGAACATTAGCGCTGTTGTTTTTAGATTCGAATTCGTAATTTGATTTTACAGAGTAATTATAAGAAACCTTTTGTACCTTTTTATTCTGTATCCCGACAATGATGAAGATACATAACAACAAGGTATTATCCAATTCGAGAGTCAAGAAAGTACATACTTTTTAGGAGATCTATTTTTATCTAGTTACCTGCATAGATAGAATTTATGTTTTTTTTTTAACTTTTAATACACCCAAAATTTTCTTGTATTTTATAAAATGAAAATATATTCACTGTTTAAAAATTATTTAATGAACTTTTAGGAGAACTTTGTTTTAAGTGTAGTTCAAACAAATATTTCTTAAACAACCGACATTTACACTAACAATATCTACATAGTTTATCATGTAAGAGTAATTTATTACAAATATATTCATATAATTATTTGGTTGGTCTTTTTATGACAGCACCAATTCCATTGGTGATTGAATCCTCATATTGAGGTGGTGCATTCATGTTATAATAATTTACAATAACTTTTAGTGATTCTATAATAATAATAATATACATATAACAATTAAATTATTCCTGTCCGAAGCCTTCAGTTTCTTCAATTGCAAAATTTAATTTTTCGCATAACTGCTCGTAGCTCTTGTAAGGTGGTAAGTCGAGTCGATTAAAACACGTGTGAGATCGAGGCAACCACGTGTCCTTTCCAACCTGCAAAATTAACAAACGGTGGTCTGTGACATAGAAGCAACAAAGTATTCATCATCATGAGGATCCATCAAAAAATTTAGAAACATGTTTTATTTTGTAAGTTAAAGCCATTAATGGTTTATAAATGTTCAATATTACCTTTTCTATACAAAATCTTTGTGGACCATTCGATCCCATAAGCTCAGCAAATCCTCCAACAGGAACTCGACAGGTACCAGTAACGAACTGCAGCAACCTGGCTCGCTTCTCGTTATCCATTTGTCGTACAAACTAAAATAGCATTTAATAAACATTTTTAAATAGTACATAAAGAAAAAATGCATATTATAGTGAAGTGTACTGAACAACGATGCTATAATAGTAAAAATATTTTATAAGAAATAATATCACACGAACCTGCCAGAACCAAAGAACTTGTTTACTGGTACGAGTGTAATGTCTGTAAATAGTATTTCGTTGCCAATCATCGACGTCCACCTCCTGCATGCCGCACAACATCAATTCCAACTCGCGCTCGTCAAAATATTTAAGCCACTCTAGGGGTACAACCTGCAATTTGTAAAATTATTAATTTACCAATTCATCAGGTAAGTTTTCTTATTTTAAAGTTTGTTTAGTCATAAGTTAATAAAATATTCAAAATAATTATTTCAAT
The DNA here is from genome assembly GCA_902850265.1 of Spodoptera littoralis. Taxonomy (NCBI): domain Eukaryota; kingdom Metazoa; phylum Arthropoda; class Insecta; order Lepidoptera; family Noctuidae; genus Spodoptera; species Spodoptera littoralis. Next base: position 8,465,105 of record LR824536.2, on the reverse strand, counting down.
TTGATTTTACGACAATACTTTTTAATTTAATTTTCTTATTTATTGTAGCCAATTTTTAAGAAATAAATACTAATTTTTTAAATATACACACACGTATACACTTGACGTACAAAATTATCATTAATATAATGTGTTCATTATAATGGTCATAATATTTTTGTAATGCAAATTAACGCCTTAGCAAAGATGTATCTTTTCCTCGATATACTATGTACAATCCGTAAAGATTTGTAAATCTTCTGTTTTCCTCACCTCATTGAATCCGTCCAAAAATGCTGAAGTTTGTTCTTCGATTCCTCTCGTCATACGCCACTGAGTGACCAATTGCAGATATTGTTCTTTATTAGTCTACAAAAAAATAAATATCATGTAAGTATACAATGTAGCAATCACCTGTTTTAATCTGCTATTTGATTGATTGATTATTACCTCAGTAACACGCTCCTTGTCTCCAGACGGCTTCAGCTCGTGGTGTATAACTTGCCCTAACACTTCGAAGTCCACACTAAACCACATTTCCAGACCACATTCATCTATGTTATTATCTTTGATCCATACAAGAGAGTTGTAAAATTCTGGATCAATAGATTCAATGTCTTTCATAGTGAGTTTCTTATTTAACATTCTTTTATAAAAAGGCATTGTAAATCCTGAATAAATAAATCGCCCGTGATACAATGCCATCGCAATAAATCTGCCAATGAACTTAAAGTACAGAAGATGATCTGGGTTCACGTAACTGGCGGGGTTAATCTGTAAGCTGTAGTTATTCTTGTTAGCGTATTCAAACAGGCAGTACATAGGGTTCAGCACTTCATGTGACAATAAGAAAAACCACTCTCGACTGACGCCGCCATAATCTAACCCCTCCTCACCACGGAATATTATATACAATCTTCTGCGCAACTCGTATGCAGGCAACCTCATTATCTGAAAGAAAATTTTAAGTTTTAGTAGTTTCGTGAACAATTTTGTGTCAAAAAAGAATACTCTAATTATGCAAAGGCAAATACATACCTGATGATACGAATCTTCAAAAAGTGATTGTCTGGACAGCGTAATTTTAATATGGCTGGGTAGTGCATTGCTCTGACAGAGATATCTGAACTGGCTGAGCTTCCAGCGAAAAGACCGCTCGTAGGCGCGCGGCACGCCGTAGGCTCCCTGCGGGCCCTTCGGGGCGCCCGGCCGCGGGTCTTGGAATGTGGTCGTACGAGTGTTGTGGTCCACGAAGTATCGTGTGCCTTCCTCAGTAAATCTGATTTCCCACCCTGGCGGTAGAGCCTCTTCAAGAGCACTCATTTCTTGACCCTGTACAAGCAAATGATTGTAAACGTCCCTAAAGTAATCAACTAAGTAAGTACTTAGGTTATTATATTGGTTAAGACTGGTGTGTAGCTTCTCTACTAATGAATAGCTAAAAAGTAGTTAGGAACATAGAATAAAAATCATTATGATAATTATTGAAGAGATTGGCAAAATCGAACTTTTAAGTGTCGGCTTGTTGAACTATATAAGAAGATATAAAAAGAATAAAAAGTAAAGTCATTAATCATTCAAACTATAATAAATGTTTTCCTTCAACTCTTAGTTTCCCCCTACAAGGAAAAGATTTTTTAACCGATTTCAAAAATAATGTTCTCAGTTTGACCTGTATGTACTATGTATAAGACTGCACGGTTGGTGCGGTGGCTGGGCAACCGGCTGCCGTGCAACGTGTCGCGGGTTCGATTCCCGCACGGAACAACACTTTGTGTGATCCACAGATTGTTGTTCCGGGTCTGGGTGTCTTTGTGTATGTGAACTTGTATGTTTGTAAACGCACCCACGACACAGGAGTAAATTCTAATGTGCGGCTTTTGTTTAAAAAAAAAAAGAAAAAAAAATTATGTGCGCGACTATCTCGCGATTGGCAAAACTGATTTTAATGCAGTTTTCAGAAAAGTATTTGTTACACTTAGGAGAAGGTATATTAATTAACCGACTTCAAAAAAAGAAGGGTTGAAGTCGGATTAAAAGTATTATTCTTTTATTACCAATAATGGAGTAAATTCGACGACCGTGCACGGCCTGCTTTCGGTCAATCCCCTTTTGAAACACATATCGTACCTGCGTCCTGGGATCCTCCCACTGCGTGGTGCGGTTCTTGTGGTTGACGTAATAGACCCGGCCGTCGGGCTGCACGCGCCGCTCCCAGCCGGCCGGCAGCGCGCCCAGCGAGTCGTCGGGCGCCGGCGCGCTGCCGGCCGCGGCGGGCGCCGCCACCGCTGCCGCACCCGCAGCCGCTACCGCAGCAGGTACCACCGCATTACTCGTGCCTGCCACGCCACTGCTCCCTGTATTTCATTCTTTATAATTAGAAACTGTATGAAAACTTGAATCCACTCATTGGTCCTTGAAGTATTAAAAAAAAAATTATAATATGATATAATATGAAGTAATTAATACCGTCCCGTTTATAATATAGGTAGTATAAACGCTAGCCAATTCGCGTGGATAGAAATTTTTCAAGTGCGGTCATGTTGGAGCTACAAAACAAACTGAATACAATTCGAATTGATCGGCTCGGCGATGATGAATCAATCAGTTAGTAAGGTAATGTTACTAAGATTTTAAATGCGAAAAGCGGATATACAGAGATACGGCCGGCAGGACTGCCGAACCATAGGGTATATTTGTGTCTATGGCGAATACAAGCACGGGTTGACTAAGACTATACCCGTCAGGACCCGTTTAAGTGTCGGGGAGCCATGCTTCGGCACGAATGGGCCGGCTCGATCGGAGTGATACCAGATACTCACAGAAAACACGTGAAGCAACGCTTGCGTTGTGTTTCGTCGTGTGAGTGAGGTTACCGGAGGCCCAATTACCCTCCCCTTCCCCAATCTCCCCAATTCCTGAATCCCCAACGATCCTCAAACTCCTAATCCCCAAAAGGCCGGTAACGCACTTGTAACACCTCTGGTGTTCCAGGTGTTCATGGCCCATGGGCAAAAAGTTTGTGTGTATGTTTGTTACTCAATCACGTCAAAACGGCTGAAGGGAGCGGGATGAAATTTAAAACAGGGATAGATTATGGTCTGGAAAAACATATAGGCTACTTTTATTACGCGAGCAGAAGCTAGTATGTTTATAAGTCGGTATAGATCATTGCTATATTAGAATAAAGACTTAATTCGTTGACCAGCAGCAGTTTCTCTAATCAAGTAAAAATAAATACATATTCTCGAAACAAACAAATGAATAATTAATTCTGTTATTGACTTATCATTATTTTTATAGTGTAAGTCCGCATAGGTGGAATGGTATTAAGTTGATAAGATTGTTACGTGGTTGTGATAACATTAATATGCATGATTGTATAAGATAGCACTTGTTCTTGTACCTGTTTCATACTTTTTATTTTACATGCTAGTAAAATAATATCTACCTAAGTAATTTTATGAATGTTTAAAGCCTTGTTTCAATAATGTCCATTTGTAGGTAAAATAATTTTAACAAACAGCAGGCATGGTTTACCTTATTGCTATCGCAACTTCCATAACATGACGGATAGTAGGTATTATTAATAATTGAAAATTGGTACACCTCTATCCTCGGTATGAATAACCTGCGAATGGATATATGTAAAAGGTTACCGGACGCGTTGAGATCGTGATCCGAGTCCGGCTGATGCGGCGGCTGCGGATGCGGGTAGAGGAAGCGCTGGTTGCCCTGCGCCACCACGTGGCGGCGCTCGCCGCGCCAGTGCTGAAAGCGCGCCAGGCGCTCCGTGTCGGGGCGCTGCCACGTGGTGGTGCGCGTGTTGTGGTCCACGTAGTACACGCGGCCGCGCGCGTCGCGCCGCACCTCCCAGCCCGGCGGCAGCGGCTGCGGCCGCTCCCACGACGTCGACCGCGTGTTGTGGTCCACGTAGTATCTGTGACCACCTTCACATTACTACCTGCTTCCCATCCTATACAGGTCTCAGATATACAAAAAGCTTTATATTGATGCACAACAATTTTGCTCCATACTTTGCGCGCCTCACTACGACATTTGGTGCAAGTGTCATCTTAATGTCATGAATCAAGAGCGATGCAAGTGACCCTAGGGATGTCGGAGCAGGTCTATAAGAGTACCCCTTACAGGTGCTGAGGCTGGCCACCGGGGTGGGCTAGGCGCCTTTTGAAGATTCCCACCGTCATCAAAAAGAAAGACGGCGTAAACACGTCATGTAGCACTATTATGACAGTTCTGTCTTTTTTCTGCAGTTATGATACTTAGAGTTGCCCAATTTATTTTCCCATGCCATTTTCCCTGATTAGTGAGCACACCTTATGTTTTTATATTTTTTCCAACTTTCATTTAATATTTCCATAGAATATTTGAAACCTATACAATAACAAACTGCTAATCACGGGGGCAAATTCAAGTCTTTGCCTGAAGGCCCTTTTCAGTTAATCTTTTAGAGAGAATAATATCGCAAGTCCGCTTTACGAGTGAAACAATCAACAGAAAATGTTTACATTCCTAATTCCTGACATTCATTCTATTGAAAATATAAAAAAATGTTGCAATGTTCTCTTTTTGGAATTGAATTCAATGGTAATGTTTTATAGCAATTCTAATTTCATTTATATAAGCATTCCATTATTTATTCAATTTTAGAAATGATAAACAAAACATATTTACAATGTTTACTTATGAGTAGTTATGCGTCATGGTAGAAACAGGGCTTCCATGAATATGAATGTCCAGGATATTATTACCTCCGTCCATACACGTCATAGCGCATTTCCCAGCCGGCTGGTAGTGGCTCCTCAGCAGGGTTGGCATAGACAACCGGCAGGCCAGACGCAGCAGGTTCAGGCTCGGCGTGGGACGGACCGGCACCGCCGTCCACGGCCGCGGCCGCGCCGCCCACCACGTTAGCGCTCATCGCCCCGCTCACGCCACTCGTTCCACTCGGCCCACCATGCTGCAATGTGCCGTTGCTTAACGGCGGCGGGCCCGGTGGAGGCTATATGTATAAAATGAAGAATTTATGAGTAAAGTTATTAAAATCATTAATTACCACAAAATTAAATTTAGGCTTAACATACTCGAAGATTTTGGGAGCGTACAATAGATCTCATTGCAGATTCATTGTTTCGAATTCTAATTCTTGCCCTCACTCCATCATTAAGAGGGCCGCTGGTGTTGGTAGATTCTCCAAGTATTTCACGTGACTGACTTAGAACTGATGGATCTACTCGTAGTCCATCTAGAAGTACCACCAATTCGGCTGCTTTTACTTCACCACTTACAGTAGACGAGTTTTCTTGGGACACGGTTTTCATCAAGTCTGTAATTAATATAGAAGAAAAATTAGGCGTAGAGTATTATGACTGGAGAATGTGTGAGACATCACAAACAAAACAAAGTGTTCATATTCAAAGCCACGACGAGTTTTACAAAAGGTATAAACATGTTTTTTTTTCAAACACAATAATATCACAATTTATGAAATCAGGAAACTACTATTATGGTCAAAATAATCCCCTTACCCATGATTTTGTATAAATCAGTACATTTTTTTACTACAAACACATTTTTATGCTTACAAAGCAATCATAAATTTCTCACAGAAGTATGAGCTGTGATAAAAACCATAAATAATAAGAAGTAATATTTACCTATAATCAACTCCACATTATCACACTTTCCATTGCAATATAGCAACACTTTTAGCAAATTTACTCTTTTTTCACCAATTATATTATCTTTTCTGAAACTATGGTAATCCGCAAGCCGGAACAATAGTTGGGACTGTGGTGTTACAAGCACTGTTAGGTCTTCCTTCCATTTTGGGTGTAAAGTACTCTTTATAACTTCAGTGCGTCTTGATATTTTGTCATCTATTATCACTTGTAAATATGGATTTGGTTTGAAAAGTCCAGAATTCTTGATATTAGCTGATTCAACTGAGGGATTTAAAAAAAAATGTTTATCATAATTCAAAAATGAACATACATAATTATGTGAGAAGTATTTATGTAAGAAGTAAAAATATCTTTTATTACCTGTAAGACTGAGTTGATGATATGTTGACAAGGAGATTGGTGTTGTTAAAGCTGGTACTGTTTCAGTCATTGTGATTTATTGATCAGTTCATATTATTATAGTATTAGCATTATAGTTTATGATTTGTTCACCTAAAATAAAGATAATAATAATTATTAGGATTAGGACTATGTTTTGCTAAACTTCAATTTTCCATTGACCATTCCCAATGACCTATTTGGCTCCCATGACTCAACTAGTATGTAACAGTTTTGTGATTACTAATAATCAGATTATCCTATATCTACACTAAATTATTACAGATCTATGTTGAATCTATGAAAATATTTGCTCATCATTTTCTAAATAACACTTATGCAATAATTGTCAACAAATGCGATACAAGGAATAGGTATGGTATTTTTAAAAGCTTAAGCAGCCTCCATAATAACTTATATTCATTTACTCACATACTGCCCAAAAGTCAGGAGCTTATTCATAATTAATTTTATAACAAGATTATTGTATTACATAAAATAGATGAGATTGAAGTAAATTGTAAAATAGTGTAATGTTATAATCAATGACAATTATTGCAAAATAAACAGTAATGAAAGTATGTAATCAAGGATATTTAGTGATGCGTAAATTGTAAATTCAGTATTACAAAAGATATTACCATTAATGAGGCGATCCAAAGGATAGGAGTCCTTCAAATTATCTCATATCGTTGTTCTTATCTTGCTGAAAAGAAATACACAAATAATGTTGTATCGTCACAGAACATTCATAACGCGAACATAAACTTGTATCATGCACTTTAGTATCACCAAAACTGTTTGAAAGCTTAAAAATATTAATAATAACAAATTACTTCAGGGGGCTGGTGATAAAATTGAATTTTTAGATTGATTAGAAATATTAATTTCCTGAAATTAGTCACTGCACTGTTGAGTCTTGAGTGTTGTGTTCACAGAGTACAATAATTTAATAGAGTTTTGTCTTGTCTCCGGTAGTGATGTCTCGTTCCCCCTTTGGTCACAACTTCTCAAGTGTCTCTTCTATTTAGTAATAGTAACTATGGTTTAGTTGGTCGTTCGAATAATACATTTTTTATGGAATATGCTTTTTTTCTTGAAGTTTTGAAAGTCGTATCGGTTTAAATGGTTCAGTAAAAATGGTTTTGTATTATTGATAACTATATAACATAGATACGAAATGACTGTCTATGCGCAGAAAATTCAGCAGCTGCAGCTGTAGCCAAATGTCATATAACGCTTGTCTACTTGTAGATTATTTTTTTTTTATATAGAATGCGAATGTTGGAGGAACCACAGAGCATGTAATTATGGATGAATTATGGAGGAACTATAAACATTAAAACTATGGTAACACCCAACGAAAGTACGATAAATCGGTTGAATGTTATCAGCTGTGACTGTGATCGAGCTTGGTTTTGCGATTCATTTTTTGGGAATTTAAATGAATAAAGACTCTTCCAGAGTTCATCAAACATACAAAAGAACAATTCGAGGTGGAGCTCGACTGATTTTATTTCCAGTGCAAAGTGATTTTCAATAGAACAAGAAACTGGACTTTTTATCAAACGTAGATTATGTTTTCGCTGGAGCAGTGGCTCTGATGGATAGGATTCGTATTATTGTTTATACTTTATCTGCCAGAAGTGAAAAACTTACAACATAAACGATTTTAAGTAAAAAATAAGGCTTATTTACGTTGCACATCCATTTATAGGTTAGTTTTGGATTATGGTAGGTAGTTACGACCTGTGGCGCCCTCATTGATTTTCATCAATAAATAGACAATCTGTACTTAGTATTTATACATTTTAAGAATCTATCTGAAAATCACCCATCTTTAATCTTGACGACATTCTGTTGTTTCTGAGTCATTTAAGTTTCTCTATCTAAACAAAAAAAGAACACAACGTCGTGACTTTAATGTTACCAAACTACCTATTTGCGGTCAATTTCTCATTACAAAATACAGCTCTATCTGGTAAGTGTTGAAGTTTTTATAAAAAAAATCCCTTGGAATCCCTATTGTTTTTGTGCTGAAGTGGAATAAAGATCAATATTTTTTTTCTCTTAAAAGATACCGCAATGCAGTGTAATTGGATGTTGATGTTCATTACTCAATCCTGGTGTAAGCACAGAATAGATATCGCTAATTTGAAGTCGTCGACTGTAGCAAATTAAAACTCAAAGCTAAATAAATAAAAATCAATGAACATTTATCGATAAACCAATTAAAAACAGTAAAAATTCACAACAAAAATAGTTATATTCAATTATAGTGTACCTATATTCAAATGTTTTTTTAATATTTAAAAATTAGTAAAAAGATAAATAAAGTAAATAGTAGTTATAACTACTATTTTTCTACATCCCTAATTCAAGAGGTATTTTGTAATACTGATTATGATTAAGCACATTTTTTTCATCTGTACTGATTATTGCAGATCCATTGGGTTTGTTGTATCAGTGGAAACAGCTGACGTGTTTGACAGACCGAGTAGTGACAGCAAATAACAGATAATCAAGGACATTCCATCCCATCTGACATTGACATTTGACATGTAGGTAGCTAAAAGATTGAAAAACAGCTTCGTTTCGTTTGTATTGATTTTTCTAATAGGTAGGTATCTTCCTATTTGCTCATAGAAAAAAGATTAGCAGTTTTATAAATTCATTCCAGGTACGTAAATAGTCTTCTACATGGATCGAAATTTAATTTATTAACGTAAGAAGATCACATGCTATATAAAATCATATAGAAAATGTAGAAAATATTGATTAAATGATGTCATGAATTCCTATGGTGTTATTTGGAAATGTATGCTTTATCCTTATATTTTAATAATTAGGATTCAAATTTAAATGGTGTGTTACGAATTACTCTTCAAATAACAATGAAGTATATCTTCGCACTAATACCATTATGTGTTTTAAGCAATTTAGACCTTCTATAGTTATGAAATATTCAAAGATTGCCTTGACTTTCTAAATTCGTGGTTAATCCTCTGATGTGAATTTTACAGGCAATATTAATATTTTCTATATTGTATTATTATTTAATACACTAATTATTTTATATATTACGTTTCACATTTTTATTATTATGTTTCAGTTCAATTTCTTCTAAGGATGAGTCCGGTCGAGAGTGTACCAGTTGCTGTATTGAATTGCATTGATGACTATGTGGAATTACTTTACGATGATATACCAGAAAAAATTAAAGGATCTGCTTTGATACTGCAACTTGCTAGAAATCCTGATAATTTGATAGAGCTGGCTCGAAATGGTGAGTTATATATTAACTAACTATACTAATAATTAAATTACCTTTCAAGTTGAAATGTGGAGGGTTTTTTTACAAGGACTGTAATTAAACTTGTGTTGTTACCAAGAGACCCAAAATAGTCTTTGTTCATTACCACAATTACTTAAATATCATCAAGGCATGAAATGAATGAGGAAATCTTTTAGGTTTGTTGACTTACTCCGTTGAATACAGACTTTTTCTAGTGCAATAATTTTAATGTAAATGTTTATATTTGAAATGTTAAGTACTGGTATGATTCTTAGGTACTTAAAAAATCTTGGTGAAAAAACAGTCACTCTTAATAAAGTTACCTATACTTATAACTGCTGAAAAGTGTGTATTACAATGTGCATTGTGCACCTCTTCTTCATTCTTTGGGAAAGAAAAGTGTGATATTTTGTTGTATTAAAATTATAATAAATATGATTTCAGAGGCATTACTTAGTGCTCTTTCAAGAGTTCTAAGGGAAGAATGGAAAAGGAGCATTGAACTCAGCACAAATATAGTCTACACTTTCTTTTGTTTTTCAACATATAATGAATTTCATCCAGTTATTATTCAATATAAAATTGGATCTTTATGTATGGATGTTATTGACTATGAACTAAAAAGATATGATCAATGGAAAGAGAAAGTTGAAGGAAAAAAACAAGTGGTTACACCTGATAAGGTATTTATTTGAAAGAAGTCTGTGTAAATTTTTAGTACATGTACCAGAACAAAGACTTACATAAATATATTACTTTTATTTTTAATATTTATTGTTTTAGAGTGAGCTACCAAAAAGTCGCATTCCAGAACCAAAACGTCGTCCAAAATCAGGCACTTGGGCTGTTGCTGATGTAAATATGCAGAAATCTAGATCTTTAGTATCTAGCTACCATGAAGACCTTTGCAGTGCCTCTGATGAATTTTTATCTAAGAGTGATGAAGAACAAATGAAGCGCAAATTGAAAACACTGTCAAAGCGCCAAGAGCAGCTGTTAAGAGTAGCTTTCTACATGTTACTGAACATAGCAGATAATGTTAAAGTTGAAGAAAAAATGCACAAGAAAGATATTGTTGGACTACTTATCGGCGCCATGGAGCGACATTCGAACATAGATCTCCTTATACTTATAGTATCATTTCTACAAAAACTTTCCATTTTCGTTGAAAATAAAACAAGTATGGCCTCTAGAGGAATTGTCGAAAAATTGGCACCATTGTTGGATTCATCTAATGCTGATTTAGTTAATGTCACCTTAAAACTTTTGTTCAATTTAACTTTTGATACTAAATTGCGTAACAAAATGATAAAATTAGGCCTACTACCAAAATTCATACAATTTACAAGTATGTAGCAAAATTTTAATTCATTTGCAGTATCAATTGACATTTATTATGTTTACTTTACAATAAAAAATAAAAATGTTGCAGGTGACGACAAACACATTAATTTGGCAATGAAAATTCTATACCATTTGAGTATGGATGACAGAGTAAAATTGATGTTTACACAATCAGACTGTGTTAAACTGGTAAGAATTGATTTATCTACATAAAATTGATAGTTTTTCATTTGCAACAGTAAAGTTAATACTATAATTACATAGCTGACAGATATGTTGCTGCTGAACGTGAACGGAGAGAGCGGCAATAGCAGCGGCAGCGCGGGCACCACGGACGTGTTGCTGGCGCTGTGCATCAACCTCGCGTGGTGCGAGCGCGCCGCCAACCAGATGGCCGCCGAGGGCCGTCTGCGTGACCTGCTCGCACGTGCCTTTCGGCATCGTAACGCTATGCTTATGAAGCTTGTGCGAAACTTATCTCATCACACTCAGAATAAAGGCCTATTTGTTGTAAGTACTTACCTCACCACCTCGTTATCTATATACATACAGGTGTCCCTAATGTCGTCATCCAATCGAAACGAGGTGATAGGCAAAATTACAACAGTTAGAAAATATATAAGTATAAAAATTCAAAACTTTGTACTTTACAAATTACAGTGATTTATCATTTATGTGTTAAGTACACCATGTAATAGTTTTTTAACTCCTGTTGCGTTAATATTTTGTTTCTTACGTTATTCTTAGTGGAGCTTTAGTAATATGAATTGTATTAAACTGAAATTGTAAGTCAACTACTTCAATTTTCAATTTAGTCGAGCGGTGTATGTGCGTTAGGTATGTATCTACGGATTTCATAGAGGTCAATGCGACATGAGATCTGCTTCACCGCCTACCGCGGCGGTACGCGGTACCGTGTTTAATCTCCGATTCCTTGTTTAGCAACATTATCAAATCAAATCAAATATGTTTATTGCTGAACACAGTACATTTAGATGCATTTCAAGATGTTAGATGAATGCGCAGTTCATCATGTTCCACCAATCAAGGCATGCAATTATTAGTCTTGCATTGTCTCTCTATTGTGATTTCACTCACAAAATTTGTCGGCAGTATTGTCGCCAGAGGAACAAGTGATGCGAATTACTGGAGGCTGAGTCACCCTCGTCCGTAGGAGAGCACCCCTAAATCAATATCCCTACACGCGGCCTCTGGGTGGTGCTAACCAGGTGACACTTTGGTGGTAGGCTTCGGCCGCCAGCTTTATGACCACCCATCGAGCAAAAGCGTGTCGCCAAGCGGCCCAGCCGTGTTCCGCCACGATGCTCGGTGACGCCGTATGAGAGGATGGGTCGAGATGGTTGTTCCATTGTAGGATAGCCGGTCTGACGCGCGCTGGTGTAGCTACACCGGGTGTCCAGTCGCGGAGGGTAGCGGGATCCGAGGCACGGTGCACCGCTGGCCGACCGCAGATAGTTGGGGGCCCAACTAGCGTGCTAGCCACACGTGAAAGGCTGCCCCGCCATCTAGCGAAAAATCCCATGGATACGCCATCGTGCCGGTTGGCGACCGGAGGAGAGGGCCCGATGGATATTCGTGGGGGGGCCCGGGCGTCCCCGCAGTCTCCAGACTGGCCTCCCAATGGTGTGGTTAACTACGGTGCGCGTCGAGGGGTCGCCTGCGTGGGGGACCATTTCACTGCCATCCTCTCAGCAACCTTCCACTCTACATTATGACACTGAGAAATAAGAAAAGGGTTCAACAGCGGCTGCACTCCCTCTCCTTCAAAGTGCACCTCTCAAATATTCGAGGTTTGCACTCTAATGTCAATGCGGTCCATCACCACCTCGAGACCGAGAACCCTACACTCTTGTTTCTCTCGGAGACCCAGATCAGGTGCCCGTCGGACGTATCCTACCTGAACTATCCTGGTTTTTCCCTGGAGCACAATTTTGTTCCGCATGCAGGTGTATGCGCATACGTCCGAGACGGCATCTGTTACCGGTGTCTCCGAAACCTTGAAGACCCAAGCTTTTCTGCTCTCTGGATACTGGTAGACATAGGCATGGAGAAAATTCTTTATGCCTGTATCTATCGGTCGCACAGCGGAGATTTGGAGGCGACCAGATTAGCGCAATACCTCGGCGAAGCGGCGGATGCGGCTCGTCAGGCGTACCCTTCGGCCCAGTTGGTGTTACTGGGGGACTTTAACGCTCATCATCAGGAGCGGTTATTCCCATACCAGTGCACCGACCATGCTGGAAGGGAAATGCGTAAGCTTGCGCTTTCGCTTGGCCTGACCCAGCTGGTCCAGGAAGCCACAGCCACAGGGTGCCCGATGTCGATACGCACACTGCCAATTGCTTAGACCTTCTGCTGACAACTGATCCAAACCGCTACTCGGTGACAGTCTCATCACCTCTAGGTAGCTCTGACCACTGTCTGGTGAAATCTGTATCGACACACTCCCCACCAGATCCGAGTCCCAGAGGACCTCGGCGGATGTGGCGATACAAGTCAGCGGACTGGGATGGGATGCGATCTTTTTTCGCTTCCTATCCTTGGCGGCCTGTCTGCTTCTCTTCTGATGACCCGTCAGCTTGAGCGGAAGCCGTAACAGGGGTGCTGCGCCAGGCGGCTACATCATTGGCGGTCCTAATTTTATTTTTAGCGCTGCCTTTATTCTGCTTGCACGTGGGTCGCGTCTCCTGTCTGTAACCTAGTGCTCTTGCTTACCCACAATACCAGAAAAGTTTCAAAAACGTTACTGGTGCCTTTAGGGGGAGGGGGTACTCTCGCTTTTACACGTCGTCGAAGACAACACAAGCTATTTTTCACGTCGGGTTCTTATGAAACCATGGTATCACTCCAGTCGCGTCGGCGCATTCATGCCGAAGCGTGGCACACCGTGTAAAATCTTTGAGAACATCTACGTCACCCTATTTCCTAAACTACTTTAAAATATGACAGGTGGCAGTCTCCTCTTCGCATAGTGAAGATTATTTGTATTGATTTTGTAGTAGATACTTGGTTTGATTTTCCATTTATCCAGCCATTCTCTTAATTTAATGTGAAAATATTTTGAATATTTAGTTCATCAAAATATTTAAACTGAAACAGTTAACAGATTAAGTAAAGATGTGTAGCACAACAGTTAAAAACAGCAACACTAAGATGAGTTTTTATATTTTGTAATAACTTTTTTCTGTGACTTTTCGAATCGCCTGGTGCCGGTTCGACGTGGGATTTAGGGCTACTAACAATTATCATGACAGAAATAAAATGCCTTAAACTTTATATTTTATTTGGTAAATATCTTATTTACAGGAGTTTGTTGGCGATATCGCAGGAGCTGTCACTAATAGTGATGCTAGTGAAGATTTCATCATCGAATGTTTAGGAACCCTGAACAATATTCTAAATACCAACAACAATATTGATATTTACGCAGTCGTCGAACGATACAATTTAATCCCTCGCATTATGAAAATTTTAGATCCAGGTAATAATTGCCTATACACATATTATCGTAGTTAAATGAAGCCAGAGGCTAAACAGCGGTGTGTGTGTCGATGTCGCGCAGAGAACGCGGCGGACGCGGAGCTGGTGGTGGAGGGCGTGGTGGCGGCGGGCGCGCTCAGCGCGGACGAGCGCGCGGCCGCCGCCCTGCTGCGCGCGGGCGCGGCGCAGGCGCTCGTGGCCCTGCTGCGCCTGCGCCAGGCCGACGACGACCACGTGCTGCAGACAGTGTTCGCCTTCCGCCAGCTACTCTCGCACCCGCGCGCCGCTGACTACCTCGTCTCGCGCACAGGTTCCGATTCTATTGCTTTTTAAAATATCCTACCTTGTTTAATGGAAAGAAACCTAGACGACGGATCTCTTACAAGTGTAAGCTATGTACGGCCTTGATAAATATAATCGTAGAAGTGTACATTCATTGATCAATTTATTTTAATGAGGCAGTGAATATGTAGATACTATGTTTGTAGATAAATATGAATCTGAAAAACAATTGGGTGGGGCTTACCGAATTGTCTTCTAAGCGCTGAAAAGTGGACCGTAAAATATCTCACTAGTATATTTGAAAACGTTTGCAACTTGATAGAACAGCTCCGCATTTGCACGGTTCTTACTAAGAACGTGAGATAATGGTGTGTTATCTCATCATGACTGATAACCAAGTCGCCGAATGATGCGGTCAACTTAAGGGGTGTAAAAAGGTGCGTCACTACGTACGAAGCGAGTCCTTTTTTATAGTGTTTGCAAGTTATTGATTATCAATGGTGAGATAAAAAATACACTAAGTTATGTTTGATTTATGAATATATTAAATTCTACAAATGAAGGTTTAACTGGTTAATACTAAAAGATGATTTGATTTGATTTGTACGAGTAGACCGGCGATTGCGTACTACTATTGAACGTAAAATTCGATGCCTTTTATAAAAGTGTTTGTACGTAAAATGCTGAGCTGTTCGGTTGCGTTGCTCCGAACAAGGGGTAAAGCGAGGTTCGGTTTGTTTAGGCTCAAAAATGTACTTATTATCTATTTCAATAATACGATAAAAGCTTTTCTCAAAAAAGTACATATATTGTAACATAGCTTTGGTTTAGTAAATAGTAACCTGTAATTCTAATTTAATTTCTGTGGTACGTTATGTGTGACGTTTTTGTTTTGTGCAGAAGCTCCAGCGTATCTTATTGATCTGATGCAAGATAAGAATGCGGAGATAAGGAAAATGTGCGACAATTGCCTTGACATAATTTCTCAGATGCAAAATGAATGGGCAGTCAGAATAAAGGTATGATAAGTGACCTATATAGTATAGTAAAACCCAGTTTCTTAAAGACTTGTCAAATCAATAATCCACTGCCACATATCCATGGTGATCAAATCAAATGACTTATACTCCGTAATTTAGGGAAGGCTCCCCATATATGGATCTGAAATGTGGGGTGTTTATAGGAATCGAACCTGAGGTAACTTAGCCCATACGACCGTTCGTAGTGTTATATAAAATGTAAACTACCAAGTTGGACGTGTTCCTCCGTTTTCCCCTTTGGGAAATAAGAGACGTGAAGTGAATGACTACAGTTTCTGTACTGCTATTAGTAGTCGTCCCATCGTCACTTGTCACTCCAACTGAAACTTAACTTAAACACTAGCATGTATTAGCTCTTTACCATTCTTTGGAATTTTAAACATGGCTTTTCCAATGTTTAATGACAAAATGTTAATTTTTAAAAAATAACTGCCTCGTTGGCCGAGTGGTCGCAATTGCGACTGCCGGGTAAGGGGTCTCGGGTTCGATTCCCGGGTCGGGCAAAGTATTACTGGGTTTTTTAAAAATTCTCAGTAGTAGCACGGAGTCTGGAACTGTGCCCGGTATATGGCAATAGGCTCACCCCCTATTACATGGGACTCATAACATAAATAGTGAAAAGTGGGTGTTACATTGTACAGTGGTATAATGTGCACCTCTTGCCTACCCCTTCGAGGATAAAAGGCGTGATGTTATGTTATGTTGTTAATTTTTCTATTTTAGGTGGAAAGATTCCGTTGCCACAACGGCCAATGGCTGTCCGTTGTCGAGACACTTGGCGCTGAAGGTGGCACTGGAGATGCGGCTGATGACTTGCCACCATATTTGTCTGCCGAGTACCTAACCACTCATCGTCTTACTACTTCCGGTAATATATCTGTCGTCGATAGAAATGGCAGTCAAAAACTGCACAGTATCACGGGTTCGATTGTTGCACGTACTACATAATTTTATTTGAATACGTTGGCCCTAAAAAATCTGAAACCTCATCACGTCAGTCCCTATGTTTCGGCGTTTCTTAGAATCGGTAACAAATGCTAACCTCGTTCGTGTACCTAGAAGATTATGTAATACCAGCGGACCCGACAGACGTTGTCCTGCATATCCGCTTGAATGTATAAACAAAAATTCATTCAAATTAGTTCAGCCGTTTAGGATAACTAACCTAGACATCGACTGCAGCGCCATCTGCCGGGCTGATTTCTGAATATAAACCATCCAGGGCGCCACTCAAACGCGTACAGAACGTTGAACGTTGTCCTGCATATCCACTTGAATGTATGAACAAAAATAAAAACTGCGTTTAAAAAACCGACTTCAAAAAACCAAAAACCAAAAACTAAGAACAAACAAAAAGTCAAAACTAAAAAGCAAAAAATAAATATCATTAGTACTGATAGGTTACCCCCCCCCCCCCACTGATAGGTAAGAAGTCGGTGCCATAAGTTCAATACAAAATTATTCATTAAAACCTTAATGGGTACCTAATTCACAATTTTGTGGACATTAAGTATATCATTATGATATGAGCTTATGGCACCGACTTCTAACCTATCAGTGGGGGGGGGGGGTAACCTATCAGTACTAATGATATTTATTTTTTGCTTTTTAGTTTTGACTTTTTGTTTGTTCTTAGTTTTTGGTTTTTGGTTTTTTGAAGTCGGTTTTTTAAACGCAGTTTTTATTTTATTATTTTATCATTTTCAGTGTAAAGCTACATATACCCGTTTTGTTACTTATAATATATATAGGTGTAAAGTCCTCATCAATACAAATTAATCAAGCCCAAACACAAGGTAGTTACAGTATATCGTTGAGGAGTTCCCTCGACTGTCTGTCGACTCCATCATCAGGTCGACTCCAAACCCATATGAAATTGTAGTGTTTAAAAATCGTAATTGAAAAACATAATAGACGCATTACTCCTCCATAGAATTTTCGAAAGTTCCCCTCGGTTTCCCTAGGATCCCATCATCAGATCCTGACTTCATGGAAATGGGACCATCTCGGGAGTACCCTTTCAAACAAAACAAGAATTTTTGAAATCGGTTCACAAACGGCGGAGTACTGCGCGAACAAACAAAAAAAAAAAAAAAAACAGTCAGCCGAACATAGTACCTCCTCCTTTTTTTGAAGTCGGTAAAAATTCATTCAAATTAGTTCAGCCGTTTAGGATTACCAACCTAGACACCGACTGCATCGGAGTCGCGGAGAACCTAACGGGGAACCGGGGCTCCGGCTCGACGTGCAGGAGAAGGAACGGGGTGGTTTTTAGACAGTAAGAGTCTGACACTCCCTCCCGCCTCACCCAGGCGGGAGCAGTCATTCGATGATTTTCCCCCCTTAAAAAAAACACACCGACTGCAGCACCATCTGGCGGGCTGATTTGTGAATCTAAACCATTCCCAGATCCCCTTGAACACACACAAAAAATTTCATCAAAATCGGTCCAGTCGTTTAAGAGAAGTTCAGTGACATACACACTCACATAAGAATTATAGAAGGTTTTGTGATATTAATCACGAAAAAATAATTAAAAAAAAAGCTACCGTTCTAAAGTTATTCCACTATTTGTGTTACACGTAAACAGCCTAATATGCGCGCCGTACTAGGCCGGCCATTGACGAAGCCCCGCGCGACCGCGCTGACGCAGGTGTCGTGGTACCGCGCGCTTATGTTACTATTGAACTTAATAATGTTCCATTTTAATAAACGACCACGCGACTCGGTTTAGATTATGTTATTTAACTGAATTGATATGCTTATAATTAAATTAGCATAGCTACAATGATTAATTATGTCAATTTTTTGAATAGGTAAATACTAATAATAACTCGACCTAAAACCAATACTTCGGTAGTTAGTAGTACTAGTACTAGGTAGTTGGTAGTTACTTAGGTATTTATCATTTACGAGTATTCATCGGAATAAATGCCCGTCTCTAGATACTTAAGTATTAATAAAGAGTCTACCTTATTTACAGAAGATGCTGGAAGTGTCTTCCACCTTGTTCGATGCACAAGATTGCACGACGCGACGTATTACGTTGTTTTTCACTCGCAATAATGTGTCTGTCACTTTTAATAATATCAAACGCGTTTATTATGCGTATTTTCAATTCGTCCGCGTTTCTAAACTCACTACCACTGTGGCCGTACACTAAGTCCTTAACACGACCCGAAAGATAGAAATCTATGGGAATGAGGTCCGGGGATCGAGGTGGCCATGCAATCGGTCCACCACGGTCTGTTCAGCGATTTGGATAGGTAACATCTAAATACTCGCGAGCTGCTCTGTGGTAGTGGGCCGGCCTGGCCTTCTTCACGGAGCATGTTCCATGCGGTAACGTGACTTTTTCCTAAGTCACGACCTGCGACCTGATTCTCGTGGAAGTAGTCGAGAACTCGTTCTTCAATATCTCCGGCAAGCCGCGGCCTACGGCATCTGCTTGGGGAGGACGAAACTGATCATAATCCAGTAAACGCTGGTAAGCTCCCAGTATTGTCTGTAAATCCGGTACTCGTCGTTGAGCACCATACAGTTCCGGGTACGTAGTACGAGCTGCAGATACATTTTCGCCACTTCTAATGTACCACATTAACATGTCTAAGTACTTGCGATTACTGTACGTAAACGGCATTATTGGATATTATACAACAAACAATAAAAAGTCAAAACTAAAAAGCAAAAAATAACTATTATTAGTACTGATAGGTTACCCACCCACTGATAGGTAAGTGATAGGTAGTCGGTGCCATAAGTTCCATACAAAAGTATTCATTATAAAAAACCGACTTCAAAAAACCAAAAACTAATAACAAACGAAAAGTCAAAACTAAAAAGCAAAAAATAACTTATTAGTACTGATAGGTTACCCACCCACTGATAGGTAAGAAGTCGGTGCCATAACATGGGGACGGTGACGGCGCGCCATTGCTTCGCTCGGGCCGCAAGCGCAGGGTTTGCTCAAAAAAATTTAACCATCTCCTTTATTTTTGTTAAAAATAAAAGTCGTTAAAATTGTTAATTTTTTTTTTGCTATACGTGTCAGTTTATTGATTCCCACCAACCTCATAAAATATTTAGAGCTTTTATTAACACCTTATATAAAGATTGACGTTTAGAATAAAATTTTATTTTATATTACATAAAACATTTGCCAGTTTTAATTTTTAAAATGTTCATATTTGTCAGCGTGCTGTTTATTTAACGTAATATTATTTTGAAAAATAATAATGTTCTAGTGGTATGAATTTGTTAACAGATTCCCAAACATCGTTAAATGACGACTCTGACAGCTTTTCTGGTGAAGTTAGCCTGGATCGCGTCAACAGCAGGTAAGGCGTAATGATATAAAAGTATTAACTATCTGGTCTGCAGCTGTAGCCAAATGCCACTTAGCGCTTGTCTACATGTAGAATAGAAAACCAAATTAAATGGGATTGACGTAAGTTTTGACACTTGTCAGTGTCATCCCCATACATTTAGTTTTCTACTCTGAGACTCGTTTGCCAAAGAGGGAAAAAAAAATAGTTTTCTATTCTCTCTGTAGACAAGCACTAAGGTGGCGTTTGGCTAAAGACACTGAAATATTAACTATCTGGACTGAAAAGTTTAGAAATCTGAAATAGTATGATAGGTTATTCGTTCACATGTCCAGTAAACGATGAATTCCATAATTTTATTACTTTAAGAAGCTAAAAACACACTTTATGCCGAGTGGCCGAGTGGTCGTGTGTGCAACTGCCGGGCAAGGATTCCCGGATCGGGCAAAATATTACTCTCGGGTTTCTTTTTAATTTACAGTAGTAGCACGGAGTCTGGAAATGTGCCCAGTATATGGCAATAGGCTCATCCCCTATTATATGGGACTGGTAATATAAATAGTGAAAAGTAGATGTTACATTGTACAGTGGCATTAAGTGCCGTAATGTGCACCGCTGCCGCTGCTGATTTAGGGCGTGATATTATGTTATGCTAATGAGCACAAAATCGATTTGTTTTCGAGTAGAAACCCCAAGGTTCCATCAGTTACCTTTCTATTCCGTCACCACCCATTCCATAATATTGTATGGTATTTGTATAATAACAATCGCGAGACATGCTAAATAAATTGAAAATGACAGTTTACTCACGTAATTGACTGAGAAATGCTCTACTAGTTTCAATAATTATCGTGCATATCTATCAAAATCTACACTTTATTATAAAAAAGTTAACACATTAGTATTTTAATGTTTTTTCTTCTCGCAGGAATAATCTCGACGATCGAGCAGACGATTTTTATGGTGGAACTGACACATCGTCATTAGTGAAGTCGACTGAGAAAGATGCGTTCTCAAAGGATGTTGATATTCTTGCTTAATGTGCATGTCGCTTTTATTATAATAATGTATTTATTATTCTTATTTAAATCAGTAAATATACCCTAATATAAATATATTAGATATTAATTTAACAATAATTTGTTTTATTTGTACACGTATAATATATCGGGATCAAATAATAAACGACCATAAATTTCCAGTCTACGATGGCAACGTCTGATCTACCATGATCTAGATAGTAACAATCTGTTAGGGGCGATCAGTCTATTCTTACGCTGCGCTAAGAAAACGAAAATTTTACAATGCGTTTCATTTGTGTGTTTTATTTTCTATAAAATTTTACAGTGCATTTCATTGATACTTGATTTTTTGTTAAAAAAAATCATGTTTGAAGTAAATAAAACAAAAGCAATAAGTTTTCAGCGTGCTATATCAGTGTTGACACCTGAAGGATTTTTGAATTTGCCGCATTTTTCATGGGACTAGACTCGCTTGACAGACTATACCCACTACTCGGTTCCTATCCTATTAGTCACAGCGTGATTATGTCTGTTTCATAGTCTATGACATTTCTCTATCCAACACAAAAAACTATTCAAATCGGACCAGTAATTTCGGAGATTAGATTAAAACGTTCAAACAAACTCCAGCTTTATACATAATATAGATTTATTTTTGTACCTATGTAACTTTACTGCTTCACACTCACAGTATAGACATTGCATTGCATAGGCGGATATTATGCCATAGGCAATTTCTAGGTGCCAATATACAGCGTACCTACAATATATAATGTAGTACAATATATAGCCAATATACAGGTGGTAGATTTTACTCTAGCGAACAGAAACGTAAGACGTTGTGGAACGTGCAATGGGAGCTAAGGTATTTTTGTTCACCAGATGGCAGTAATCTAACTATAAACTTTTATTTTTATCGTCCATTCGGTAATTAATAAAATTTGATTTTAAGCAATGATTAATAAGGTATTTCCTTATTTATCATTGCTAAATAATTTCTAACACATATTTAATTACTGTTCTTTGTGGGATTGATTTCGCCGCTTTTATTAGGTTCTAGCTTTTACCCGCCACTTTGCTCGCGTCACAAAAAGGATAAAAAGTAGCCTATGTGATATATACCAATACACACAGCGCCATCTATACCAATACTTTTGTTTTCCCTCAGGAATATTTATTTTTTCCGGGATAAAAAGTACCATATTATTTAATCCGGACTTCGAACTTTGGGTCTACAAAAATTCAAAGCAATCGGTTTAGTAGTTACTGCGTGAACGCGGAACAAATAAACAAACTCACTTTCCGATTTATAATTATTATTATTAGTAAGGATGTCGTCTGTCTATTAGCATCTCTATTCGTCAGTCTGACTCTGACATTCATATTTCTGCTTGTCGATGTCGATCATAGATTTAGTATTATAAAGTTGTAAAAAGTGCAGGTCGAGAAATGATATTAAAAGTGAAAGAGTTCTGTGAAGCGGAACAGAAGAATCGTGGCGTTTTAATACCATTAGACAATGTTCGCAAAAGAGTCGCCACCATGACAGGTAAATTTTGGGGCTGCCATATTATACATATTTTTTACTAATGGGGTTGGCCGGTCAAAGCTTAGCACAGATGGCGCCAGCATAGCTAGTTCTTTTGTATTTGTTTACACATACTTACGAACTGTTTATTCACTCTTTTATGACTTGAAGACGCCTGTGCAATTGTGGTTTATTATCGAAACGTCATGTATTCCAACTGGCGGATCAAGGAACTGAAAGATAAGTTCCGAAAGCGTGGTGCTTCATCACATGGAAAGAAAGCAGATCTTGTTGAAAGGTATATATTTTGTCTGTCTTATTTCACTTATTTTACTTGTCTTACCATGTACATTCATCGGAGATTAACTGTTTCTAAATTTAGTATCACTTTAAGTGATAATTTCTTGTTAATTATAATGAAACTGTAAAAACCTTATACTTAAACTAATTCATATTTTAGGTTGGAGTTATATGACCAAAACTTTAATTTTGACCGTCCTGACAAGGCTGATAATGAAGATCCAAAGATGCAGTTACCGTTAAGTGAAACCTATCGGGATATTAACAGTAACACAATATTGCCACCCTTAGATAAAAACCATGATCAGACATTATTTATGCTAGTAAGTATTGTAACTTAAGTTAAAATTAAATACGTAGATAGTTGCCAACTGTCATTCACAAGTGTTGTTATATTTTCCAGCACACAGAAAAAAAATGATATAGTAGTGCGGTTATATGAAACACGTCACTTGCCAATGGGCACAAGCTTCTGTGGATGGTGACAATACATTCGTAAAAGGATCCTGCAGGAAGACTATGAAGAGTCTACAGTATGAAGTAGATATAGTATTAAATATGAATGGTAATCCTGAAGCTTCACACTGTGAATGCCCTGCTGGAAGTGGAACGAATGCCTTGTGCAAACATGTTGCAGTCCTCATAAGTGGCATTGAGAACATGGTACGAGAAAAAATTCTGCTTCTGCAAGAAGCCTGGTTGTGCGTTCCATGCAAAGACAGATGGTACAGCACTTTTCTTGAGATATTTGTGCTGGTGTTCAACTCCTGTAACAAAAAGTTAGGAATGTTATTAACGTCTTAATACAGCACTAATTAAACTAACTATCTTATTGTTATCGTAAGATGTTTATACTTATTAATACAAGAAATTGTCGGCAAGTAGGTTACCTGTGTATTTGCTGATTTTTTCGTTAATTATTTGTTAGAATTAAATCTTCACGGCGAATGGCTTTTAACCAAATCCGACGAATTTTCTTATCTTTTGTGATATGATGGACTGCTATTTCCGAGCATTTCAATACGATACAACGAGTCATTTTGATAGAACAAATATTTTTCTTATTTTTAACGAAGAGAAATGCAATGTTTTGGGCACTAGCTATAACAGCACCACTTTGACAGTTGCCAACCCCATTAGAATTAAGTTTTTTTTAATGCACGATTTTTATGAAGGAAAATTTGAAGAGGAATTAACATAACAGCAAAAATTTGTAAAGTTGTATTCAACAATAATGTAATTAAATGCGGAAATAGTCACTGTTAGGTTTTTTTTAAATTGTTCATTTAATTGCAGGTGTGTCGGAGAAAACTGTAACGAGAGTTACAAAAGAAGGCGCAACAGCGGCAAGTACTTCTAAAGTTATCGTCACCCCAGGGAAGAGTCGCCCGCATCCCAAGAAGTTCGACTTGGATGGATTTGATTTGTGCGCTATACGGCAAAAAATTCATAGTTTTTATGTTGTGAAGAAGGAATTACCTACATTGGCTAAATTACGTGCAGCTTTGAGAGAAGATATAAATTATCAAGGAAGTATCACTACATTGCACCGTATATTGCATAGAATCGGTTTCAAGTATAAGCGATGCCAGTCGAAACGTAAATTACTTATGGAACGTTATGATATTACTGCATGGCGTTCAAGATATTTGGAGAGAATCCGAAGAAATCGCAATATGGAAAAAAGACCTGTAGTATATTTAGACGAGACCTATATACACAACACTTATCATGCCAAAAGTTGCTGGCAAAGTGAGGAGGAGCCTGGGGTGTTCGTGTCAGAGTCATCAGGGAATCGTTGGATAATTGCTCATGCAGGAAATGAAAATGGTTTTGTTAATGGTGCATTGTTAATGTTCAAGTCCCAATCAAAATCCTCAGATTACCACGATGACATGAACTCAACAAATTTTTTAAAATGGATGAATGAAAAAGTCATTCCTAACCTACCTGAAAGGTCACTTGTGGTGATGGACAACGCTCCGTATCATTGCACTCAAATAAATAAAACACCTACAATGTCAAGTATTAAACGTGACATGCAGGAATGGCTGCGAGAAAAGGGAGTATATTTTGAAGATAATTGGACAAAAGCTGTATTATTTCAATTAATAAAACAAAATAAAGGTCCACCTACATATGCCGTGGAAGCATTATTAAAATCTCACAATCATGAATTGTTAAGATTGCCCCCTTACCACTGTGATCTCAATCCGATCGAAAAAATGTGGAGCCTTGTAAAGAGACGGGTAGCGGATAAAAACGTGGGCCAAGATCCAAAAGAAATTGTACGCCTAACAGAAGAGGCTTTCGAGTCTGTTACAGCGGAAGATTGGGCAGTTCAATGCAAACATGTACAGCATTTGGAGGAAGAATATTTAAAAAATGATGGTCTTATGGATGAAGAAATGGATCGATTTATTATATCTACCGCTAGTGATAGTGAAACAGAATCTGATTCTGTTTCTATTCACTCTTCTGACAGTGATCATAGTATGACCGATCATAATTATTCAATAAAACTTTGAATAAAACTTTTTAAATGTTATTTTATTTTCCTAATTCGAAGTTGGTTGAACATCTTTATTTCCATTTTATATTTTAGAAATTACAGGAAGATTAATTTTTCACAAATCTGACCTTAGCAATATAAACATAAATACCTATATAAAAAAGACATTTTTTTTCTAAATATACATCGAACTGTTCGAGTACGTAGTTAATCAAATTAAACTAATGAACTTTAAATAATTTCTCCTGATGTTGCCACGGTTAAATTTATATAGTATGGGACTATATAAATTTAACCGTGGCAACATTATGTCGCGCGAATACAGCGCTGCGTCTGCGGGACTTCTTTCGTGAAATGGACTTTAGTAGGTCTGTGATGTCGATAAATAAATTGTCAATGTCAAATGTCAATTTGACCATTACAATTTTGATGAACCACTTTGCTATTTTCGTTTTTCAGTATTTTTTCTAACGCTGCTATTGTGAAGTGCTTGATTGTCATAAATCTTGTAGATCTAAGTTCACTTGCTTCATTATGAACAATATGATTTCACGTGTCGCTGCTAAACAATGCGTAACATTGAGAGCAGTCACAAATGTTACTCGCCGTAGTTTTGTTTCCAAAATCGACGATGCTAGCACCCATACAGGCCAGGTACTACTGCTACAGTGTATTTTATACATTCCTTTATAGATGATTCTGAATAAGAATTAACCAATCGCCTTATTAGTATTTTTTTTGTATAGATAAAATTGTCTTACATAACAGGAAATATTTGTATTCTGTGCTGTGATTTAATTATTTGCAATAATTTGATACTAAAAATAATTACCTGCTGTCCGTATTATGTAAAACAGGTGTCTAAAAGTGATATTTCTTTCATATAATAATTAGTATTTTATACTATATAATTCATTCATAAAATTTTAATAATACTAAGTGTAGGTATAACTACTAATAAGTAAACAAAAACTTGCAGAAATGGGAATCTGATGACTACAGATTGGCTCGGTTCATGAATGCCCCTAAGCAAGTTAATCCTAACTGGGCAGTTAACTTGATAGCAGAAGTACCACCAAAACAAGTAACTGAAAGAGTAGTATGGTGCGATGGAGGAAGTGGCCCTGAAGGACACCCACGAGTTTTCATTAATTTGGTAAGTATTCTTGTTACTGAGTTAACTTAATGATGTATTCTTGACATTCTTGTTTTTTTCTAAATTAAATTTGTTAAGGTTGTATAAGATTATAGTTATATTATAGAATAACTGTAAATGTATAGAGCAGAGTATTACACATTAGTATCCGAATTCAATAATTGTTTTCAACAAACTATCAGTAATAAAATACTTTAGACCATGTTATCATCGTTTTTCATTTTGTTTGAGGTTTCTGCAGATTTGACATTTAATAAATCCTTTTTTTTAACTAAATTACATTTTGGTATAATAATATTGGAAAATCTTGTAGATTTGGGCATTTGTTTGTAATTCTCGTAAATGTAATTCTTTATTACTTCATTTTACTGCTGCTGGCCTATTCGGTTCAGTTATAGTTTGGGCCAAAATTAATAACGTAATTGCAACCTTTTGCTTATGGTCTATAATATTGTTTATAAATAATATAATCTACTCTTGGGCTTTTTTGGCGTTTTCGTAATGCTCAAATCTATTCAATATATCTTCTCTACACTGAATGTGTTATTAGGACTATAAAACAATGACTTCTTTTTTTAGGACAAGCCTGGGGACCATTCATGTGGATACTGTGGTTTACGATTTGTCAAAAAAGATGGTCATTAATGGACGAAAATTGATATGAAGGGTAAAATTACATTTTAGATGTTACATAATTTTTGTTTCCTAAGAATTACTTTGTTATAGTAGTTGTTGAAAATAAAAGGATAAAACCTTTTTGAAGCTGCCTATTATTTTATATACTATTTAAATGACTATTGTGGATTAGTTATGAAGGTAATCATTGATAAAAATGATCACATATAATAATTGGTAAGTAAATAATCTTTTAACCTATACTAAATACTTATATTTATTTTTAATATATTAATTTAGAGTTAGTACAAATTGACAATTTCTTTTGTACTGGATAGTGCGTTTATAACAAATTATACAGACTGGGTATTCACGGCGATCTTCTTCGTTGGGTAAAATCATATTTATTTAAAAGGTCACAGGCTGTAGTATTGGTGGTTACCGTTCTAACTTCATAGAAATACCTAGTGGTGTTCCACAAGGATCCCATTTAGGACCTCTTTTCTATAATGCATATTTATTTGATATTACTGACTCCTTCAAACACTCCAAACACTTAAGGTATGCTGACGACAAAAAAATATATTATAAAATAACTTCATTTGATGACTGTACAGCTCTCCAACAAGACCTTGACAATTTACATGATTACTACACAAGAAACAAGATTACAGTAAACATCACGAAATGTCAATGCATCTGCATCAGTTACACATGTAAGAGGAACCCTATAACATACTCGTACCAATTTAATGGAATTACTATTAATAAAGTTGAGATAGTTCGAGACTTAGGAGTTGTGTTCGATAGCAAATTGGCATTTTCAAATCACATAGATCTTATTACTAGCAAAGCTTACAAAAATTTAGGATTCGTTTTAAGATCCTGCAAGGCATTTAAAAACACTGAAGCGCTTAAATCTGTATATTTTGCTTATGTTTGCAGCGTTCTTGAATACGCATGCCCAATATGGTCCCCTCAATATAATATATATAAAAATCAAATAGAACGGGTACAAAAAAAATTATTAATCACCTTAACTACCGCCTCCGGAAACCTCCTGTCTTACGAAAATAGCTGTCGGACGTATGGGTTGTTAACACTCGATTAACCTTTTGAGCGCCAGGGTCACAAATACGTGACAAGCGAAAACTGTCCCTGAGCGCCAACGACACAAATATGTGACAAAAACAGCGGTACATTAAAACACGAAATAAACTATTTAAACATTACTTTAATGCCTATTTATTTATATACCTGTAAAATAGAAGGTCCAAAATTTATTCATTTCCATAAAACTAATTAAATTGCATTATAAATATTGAGAAATTTTACTTTAAAAAGAAAGAAATAAACTCTGAAAAAAGAATGTCCTCACACGCCAGAGTCATAACTGCGTGACCGCTAGTGATGTAGCGCATGTTGGATAATATCATTATTTCAAATCAAAGATCGATTCGAAACTTTTCTCTGGAATATATTATTTTAGGTATAATTTGGTACTAGGATAAAGCAGCATTAATTTTATAAAACCAGTCTTAAAAATCATTCAATGAGCTACATAGTCAAAAATAAAATTTGGTTGGGTCGAATTTCGATATTCACTAATCCCAACTCAAGCGCATCCCTAACGCAACCCGAATTATCAGTACCCTGTACGCCATGGTCACGACTAGACGACAATATCGTGACGTCACAAGCGCGGCGACCAGAAATTAGTGAAGTGAATGAATAATATTTATGATTAATTTACTTGTGATATCGAGTTCAAGATTTATATTAAGTGACTATTATAATGAGTGGGAATTTAATGACTACGGAAGAACTTCTTCGCATATTAGATGTGATTGGTAATTGTGATAATTATATATAATCGTTAATTGTTTTAATTTGTTACTTTTTATGCCAGGTTTATAGAACTTAATATTTAAAAACATGTATACATAGTACATACTGTATAACATTTTATTAAAATTTTCTATTTTTTCATAGTTTTTATTTACCTTCTTAACCTATTTCAATCATATATTTTTAAGTACCTGTTACATTCGGAATTATAAATCTGATTTAAAAAACGTGTTTCATTTATTATAAAATAATATTGTACTAGAACATCGATAAACGAGATATTACGTTGCCACATCCTTATTTCGGAAGCGAAGTAGTTATTAAAATGGCGGGCCGTCCACGCCATGGTCACAATATGAAGACAGCAGATCAAGAATAGTGTTGTACCTACAGTTGTTATATTTAAATATATTGTAGTCTCATATCTGTTATTACGGTATTATACAAGTCTGTAAATAGTGTATAACTATTACTTTAATAGGAAGAAATGTAATGTTGAATTAAATTTCAATGTTATAAGGACATTATATTTCGAAATTAAAGACGAAAATGAAAATAAAATTGATTATCGATGAAGTTTTGGAATCCCTATTTTTTTCGTAGGTATTTGCGGTGAATTTGTGGCCTGGCGTTGAGGGCAAGTTCATGCGTTTTTGCTCTGGCGTTCAAAAGGTTAACGACGTCAAGTGTTGGACATGTGTGTACTTTACGACATACTGAATGGTAGGCTGGATTGTCCGGATTTGTTATCACAGACAGATCAAATTTAATGCTCCTCTACGACGCAATCGCCATACGCCAATGTTGCATGTACCTAGGCATGCCACTAACTATGCTAGTAATTGTGTACTTGCTCGCATTGCGCGAGCCTACAACAAAGACTTCTCTCAGGTTGATGTGTTTAACTGCACAAAACCTATCTTTAATTAAAGCCCAAGTTAAATATTATAATTGATAAAGGCAAATAGCAAGCAACTTTGTTCCATTCACCATAAAGCATTTACTATGTTAATATATATTTTAATTAAATTAATATTATTATCTCCCATTCATAAAAAGTAGTATATTTAACTTTCAATTCTATATTAAAACTTTATTTTTAAATATTGTTTAAAGTCCGTTTGCATGGTAAATTTAAATTAAGTTGAGCAGGGAAAACTATTATTAGCCTTACTAAACTGTAATATCTTTATTTGTATTATATCATATGTATTGCTGTTGGTTTTCTAAATAAATAAATAAGGAATGCTATAAAACATAAGCTACGTAACATAGGAACCATATAGTGGGTGCAACCGCGTGAGAGTAGCTAATAATAAACATTGATAAACAATGGTATCTTTTATTTTAAACATAAGATACATAAAGAAATAAATAAGTAAATGGATTGAATTGTATTACATTAATAGAAACTAAGTTTTACACAATTTTAATAAAATGAAATACTGTTTCAAAATTGATAATGTCAATTAATTTTTTCCAGATGCTCCTGCATTTTCATTGCGCAATTCTTGTCTGATTTCAATATTTGACTGCAACAGCTCTTTTAACCTTTCATGAATATCATCATTTTTTTGTTCCAAATAGTCCAATGCTGAATTAAGTTCATCTAATTTTGAATCCAGCATGATGTATTCTGTAAATAAAAAAAAATTATGGGAAGTTCTTTTTGTAATATTAAGGTAAGAGATTATCATAATAAAGTAAGTATATAACTAAATATCTTGTTTAAATTCATCATATCGATATGTACATAATTTACCTTCCACGACATTTTCGTCGCTCGGTTCAGTTGGTTCAATGTCATTGTTTTCTGCAATGCCATTTTGGTTACAGTTGTTTTGATCTTTCCCAGCCATATTACGCTAAACAACAACTATTTATAACTTCAATCTTTAGCCAATTATTCGTTATTCGAGGTACACAAGTAAACTGATGACACTATGACAGTTATTTGACATTAAAAACTGTCAGCAATGTCATGCAGTCACATGATGCTGCCAGTGCAGAGAAAGAAATTACCAATGGCTACGAATACGAATCGTCAGTCTATGGAAGATAACTATTGGTGATCCAAATTGCAAAGATTCTAACTGGCACTATTAGTGTCAAAATTGTGAAGCTGTCTAAGAACGACACTGATGATTTTCGTATATCATTTAGTTTAGGTACGTCACAAATCAGGTTTATATGGTTTCTTGTATATAAATAATTAAGTAAATTGCAAGATTAAATAAATGTTAAACCAATTAAGTATTTAAAAAAATATCCTTAAATCACTTCTTAGTCTTATCATATCAGTGTTACACTCGAATTCAATCCTATTTTCTTTATCGATATCGATACATTCGTTCAATTGTTATAATGGCCAATAGATATATCACCAACTCTAAACTTCTAACTTTTTTCAGTCGAAAACTAAACTCGCATTTATTTAAGATTCCTGATTCATTTACAATATGTTTATCTGATGCTCGACCACCATAAGATGCACGTATATCAAAATATAATCAAAATAGCTCTGTCCTTACAGATCACATTTTCTTGTTTGTTGGAGCATTTAAGGCCAATTCAATTTCGACGGCGACCTCTCGCATCCGGTATTGGTTCAGGTCATGGCGCCGAGCAAGGGGGACTGGGATGCCGTCATCTCCTTCTGCGAAGCAGTCATGCTAGCCAAAGAGGAGGCATGGTGCGTGAGGGAACAAGCCTCCTCACGCCCCAGCCGTCGCGGGAGACACTCCGGGCAGCGGAGATCACCTGACGATCTCTGGCCACCGTAAGCACGGGTCTGCGGACGGTGAGCAAGCGTAGCTTGCCAACCGACCAGAACCAGACCCTTACGGCGTACGTGCGTACGGTGCATCGCGTTCCACGCGCGCCTCAAAGAGCCATCAGACCACCACAGATGTGGTCCAGTAGGGCTAATTGCCCGATACAGAGCCTAACGGGTTGCCGGGGCTCCAGCTTGAAGGGCAGGAGTAGGAACGGGGTGGTTTTTTTTTCAGTAAGAGTCTGACACTCCCTCTCGCCTAACCCAAGGCGAGAAAAGTCAATGGATGATTTCGCCCAACAAAAAAAAACACGAGTCATCAATGCTTCTAAAAGTTCAACTGGTATGATGACAGGGTATGAAAATTAAAAATCTAATTAGTCCGTAAGTTAGGTACCTAATGAAAAAATATTAGACACGTATTTTTTTATTTTGTCGTATAATAAAACAATACGTAGATAAAACAAATCAAAGTTTAGGAGTGAGGACTAAAACTTCATTTCTACGTATAAAATGTACATAGAAGTGACGTCACGCGACAATTCAAATCAATATATCGTCGAAAGTATTCTTTCCATAAGAAAATAAAAATGAAGATGTGTCTAATGATTTAAAATAATCTACCAGACGAACATTAAAATAAAAATTAGGTATCTAAGTATTGACTGAAAGAAAGAGAGAATAAATCTGAGAGGGTTAATTGCTTTACAGCTGATCTTTCCACTTTCCATCATCATCATCATCATATCAACCACAGTACGCCCACTGCTTAACATAGGCCTCCCCCAATGACTTCCAGATAGGCTGGTTGTCCCTGCTACCTTGATCGTCTGTGTCACTTTCCATACTGAAAGAAAATTTATTTGATTCATATTTTGGAAATAAATGGAAACTTATTCCCGTATTACATTGAAGAACGCAACAATATTTTGTCTTTCTGCTTTTATTAAAAAAAGGTTTCTGTATGTAATCGTGATCCACTTGATTATGTTTAAACTAATTAACCTCAACTGGAAACCAAAGTGTCATTCTTAAACAACTTCTGAATTTCACCGCTAGAGGCGCGCGGATAATCTTTGCATCGCCAATAGTCCGTAAAGTTATGTCTATTGTCGTCAATAAAGAGTACAATAAGTATAGGGGGGGATAGTCGTCAGTTCGTCACCAGGGGTTGTTGGATAACCGGAGCGTTGTGTGGTTTACAAATTTTTGTTTCAGGTCCGAGTGTCATTGTGTATGTTGGTGGGTATACTGGGTGTAATTTAATTTTATGTTGTAAGCACCCCATAGATACAGGAGAAAATCCATTAAGTGAAATACCATATACTTAATATAGTGTTGACGTTAAGCGTTGTTGGAGGCTGCTATCAAATCTGTAAAATATAGCATGAAGGCACGCACAGAAAGCTGTAAGCGACATAATTATCATTTCCAATTGATACCGATGCTTGTGTAACAAAAACCGTCATTAATGCTAACGTAACTCGGCAACTGAGCTAAAAGCGGTAAGCTTTCTCCCTAAATACGATGTATTTAAATGGTGATAAATTAATAAGTGTCATGAATAGGTGAGAAATTTAATTTTATTCACTCACTAATTTATCAAAATGTCTAACTTGTCTGTACTATTAAAAGGGGCCTATCTTTTTTGCTCATTAGAGTTTACACCATTGGACCTTAAATATTTAACAGCCAATGGACAAAAAACTTTCTATATTTGCGCCATTTGCTGAGTAAAAAACGTTAGCTTGTGAATGGGTTCACAAGTAAGCTGCACAGAGAACATCCTATATTTTACGGAATTAATTTTACTACTTGTGCTTTACTCTTTTACTACTATCAATAAATCGTAAAAAATTGTAAGTACAACAAACAAATCAAAAATAACGTTTAAGCACCAATTAAAAATCGGTTATAGATTGCAGCTGCAGAAGTTTAATCAAGGGATAATTTTTTTTCTTATAATTATGAAATTATGACTATCTTCTATTCTATCTTTTTTCTTTTTCCAAACAAGGGCGTTGTATTTTTTAACTCCTAATATTCGGGTTATTACATATGGCTGATATGGCAACAAAATATCCAAATACGTCATAATTGATGAAGGAGGAAGCCTTTGTTTTGCATCGCAGAAATATAATTATTTCTAAAAATTGTATACGTTGCGGTGTGGCATTTGTTGAATTTAGATATTGATCGTGTATTATTTTTTAAAACAAGGCGAACTGTTTCTGATCTGTAAGTGTTTACAATAACTTGAAATCATAGACATATTTGAACGCAAATAAATGTCAGCATAGTTACAAATAAACTCCCCCAGTATTTCCTATAAATTGTTTTGCACAAAACATAATTTGAAATTTCTTACTAATATGGTTTATAATAGATTAGTTTTTATACTGTGTTTGATTGTTACTTATTGTCGGTATTTTCAATAAGCGATGACTCATATAGTCATCAATTAGGTATACGGAAACTGAATATATATTTTCCAACAATCCCTTTAAAATTACAGATATTAGGACTCAGCAGTAGTATTTTCATGGTATTGTAGTTTGTAATTAAACTTTGTAGTGTTTCGAAGTGAGGAAGGAATAACATGAAAGTAAATTTTATTCTAGACACTTATGTGTCAAGTTTGTTCTCTCACTTAGAAAAAACAAATCTTATCATTGCTGTCCTAGATTTTGAATATTTTATTACAATTTAAAGGTATTATGATTATGAACATGTATTTGTAATGTATCAAATTCGTAGAGTGCCTAGATATGTATTGGTAACAAAATTTAATATAGCTAGTAGTATAAATATTTACCAAACCGATACTGATAATTATTCACCTTGAATTTTAAAATTGTAATAGATATGTCATAAATTACTGATATTTAGGGATCACTCTATTAAAAAGAAATCTTTTTAAATATACCATACTCTTGCTTGGAAATAATTAAATTTCTCTCAATTGAATATTTACTTATAATTGTTTAAACCTATTTGGTAGGTCCAAATAGGTTTTACTTAATTGAAAATGTGTGATATCGTTATAAATACCTTTAATGTAGTTTTTACTAAAATAGTCACTGATCATAGATCACCGAGTTTGAGCCAAAGTATTTAGTGTATTTGAACACTGATTTCTATTTGCACTATATAATACCAAAATCAATTTGGAAAAAAATTTGAAGTACAAATTTTTGTGGATATCATTGTGCCTATTATATTTTATACTAGCTTTTACCCGCGGCTTCGCTCGCGTCACAAAAGAATAAAAAGTAGCCTATGTGATATATACCAATACACACAGCGCCATCTATACCAATACTTTTGTTTTTCCTCGTGAATATCAATTTTTTCAGGGTAAAAAGTACCCTATTATTTAATCCGGAATTCTAACTTTACGTCTGCAAAAATTCAAAGCAATCGGTTGAGTAGTTACGGCGTGAAGGTGGAACAAACAAACTCACTTTCAGATTTATAATATTAGTAAGGATGTATGATATATGATGTGCCCTTCTATTATCATAGCTACAGCTAGTATAATTGATTTGCCTGCATGCTTGTAATTTTTTTTAGAACATAGTTTAACTCGTCGAGTACCGGTTTTATAGACACAATTAAAGAACAATAGGTCGCGGTCACCGGTGACCGCTTGGTGTTTGACAGATTAATGTGATATCTGTTAAGTTGTTACTAACTGGTTTTCTTAATTTATTATTTTCAGATCTAAAATGACTTCAGGACCATACAATTATTCTTACATATTTAAATACATCATCATTGGTGATATGGGAGTTGGCAAATCATGTCTATTGCATCAGTTTACAGATAAGAAATGTTAGTACATTGTTTCTTACATAATATAATTGCATTCCTAATCTTTTAATATATTTTTTCTTATTATGGTTATTATGTTAGCATTATCTAGACATAAACACCTGGTTTTTGAAAGGCTGATCGATTGAAATCAGCTGTTAAATCTCTTAACAGGTGTAAACCGATTTGTTAGGAGAGTGATTATATTTAATTTTATAATGTAATAAATTATTATTATTGTAAAGCATAATAATATTATTTAATAAGCATAATGCTCATAATTTGCTACGAAAAAGGTAGAAAGAAATAACAGTGTAAAATATTATTTTTAAACAATCAAGTCTGTATACAAAGAAAATTGTCAAGAATTTAGACAAGGTACTTTATTAATAACTTATTTTAGAAATACCTATTGTAATATAGGTATTTTTGTAGTATTAATGACTGACTACTAACTGCCTCTTTGGTCAAGTGGTGATTGTAGTCATGTGTCATCTTTTAGATTCTATATTAGAAGGGTAGCCTTATGAAATGTAGTTAAGATTGTTTGATTGGTTAATTTATTATTGATTTGACAAGCCTTAAAATGGGGTAAATAATGAACAATTATGAATTAAATAAGAATTCATTGAAATTATTTCAAACTTTTTGCATGATTTCAAAATAATTTTAAAAGTATTAAAAAATTTTTAGTTATGGCTGACTGCCCACACACAATTGGTGTTGAATTTGGGACCCGAATTATTGAAGTAGCTGGCCAGAAAATTAAACTGCAAATATGGGACACTGCTGGACAAGAAAGGTTTAGAGCTGTAACTCGGTCATATTATAGAGGTGCTGCTGGAGCGCTAATGGTGTACGACATTACAAGAAGGTAATTAATTCATCAATTAAACTATTATTATAGAACTAAAATACATATTAAAAGTATTAAAACCCAGTTTATTCATAATTTCTTTCACTTCACTAAAAAACTAAAGTATTGTGGATATGTCACCACTTGATTTATTTTTGTACATTTTGATTGAATTCTCTAACTTTTTCAGATCCACTTATAATCATCTTAGCAGCTGGCTTACAGACACTCGTAACTTGACAAACCCCAGCACTGTGATATTCTTGATTGGCAACAAATCAGATTTAGATGGTCAAAGAGATGTCACATATGAGGAAGCAAAACAATTTGCTGATGAAAATGGACTTATGTTTGTTGAAGCTAGTGCTAAGACGTATGTATTTCAGTATCTGTACATCCAATTAATTTGCGCCTTGAAGAAGTGCACAAAATGTGCACTCCTAAGTAGTCCTTGTTCCTCCTCCTGTAAGTAATCGTAGTTTAGTACCCTAGATCAATATTCTTAGTTAATTATTATGTTTTCGGCTTAGTCACGTAACTGTTTGACGAAGAACTCGACTAGTTTCAAGCCATGCTAGAGGCTCATATTCATGAGCAGCATTCCGCGACTAGCAACGCGTGGTTTGCAGAGCCGCAGAGCCGGGCAGACAGTTGTAGCGCGACAATCGCCGCGTCGCTGCATCGCAGCTTGATGTGCGTTTCGTTACGTTAGTTTTACATTGCTTGTTTAATTACTCAGTAATCGACTGATGTACCTATGGTTATAAAAGAGCAATGTGTTTAATGCAAACAATACAGTCGGAGTCACGGAATATAGAATACAATGGAAGTAGCAAGTAGGCGTGGCACGCGTGCCACAACTGAGCCGTGTACTGCGTACTCGAGGCAAATTCGAGTTCAGTCTCGTTCGAATATGGCGTCGAGTTTCTAGTCTCGTGACAAATACATATTTCCTCAACTATGCCGTTTTGTTCCGTTTTGGCGTGTAAAATTGATAGCAGCCGAAAAATCGTAAAAATAGAGGTGTTTCGTATCATCGGTAAGTACAATTTTCATTGTTTTCTTGTAGAAATCTTATTTTATTTCAATTTACAAAAACGGTTATTACTTAATATTATTTACTAAAACGGTTAGTCAAAATCAACCTTACGCATTCAAGATAAAGTTTATTTTGGATTTATTCCATTCAATAGAACATTCTCGCCAGTTCTACGCTACTCAAATAATCACATATTGAATTTATCGATTGATATCGATGCAAGTGTAATGTAACATTTATTTAGATTATTTTTTTATTATTATTTTAGTGGTGACCCCGACGTGATTGGAAGCAACCTTCACTTCACGGAGCAGATCAGCACTATCATCCTTATCGCCACCTATTGAATTTATCGATTGATATCGATGCAAGTGTAATGTAACATTTATTTAGATTATTTTTTTATTATTATTTTAGTGGTGACCCCGACGTGATTGGAAGCAACCTTCACTTCACGGAGCAGATCAGCACTGTCATCCTTATCGCCACCCCTCTCATTTATCACATTATCCATATAAAGTTTGTAAAAATTTATGTAATAGTTGTTACATATATTGCCTATGTGAAATAAAAAAAAAATGTTTTTTTGAAAACAGAAACTAATAAAAAATACGAACAAAATGATTTTTAATTTACATGCAAATAAATACTTACCCTTTTTTGTTACGTTTAAAAAGTTATCAACGACATATTAATTTTATTATTTTAATACTGTCACACTATCGCAGTCAATATTTTTTTTCACATTATTTTTAAAACACATTTTCATATTATCGATATTATTTTTATCGAATTAGGCTACATCACTATCTGAGTAGAGACCCGCATTCGAGCCAGTGATAAGCCATTCAAATATCACCTTTATTCTTATGACGTTAAAGTTCAAACCATGTACCACTTTTCGTCGCTAGATGGCATTGTTAAACGCCATCTAGCGACGAAAGCGACGTACTTGGTAGTCCAAAATATACTTTTTTATTTTGATTTATAGTGCATTGATTTTAAAGTTGCATATCGTATGATATTTTTTTTGCATTTCGTTTAAGCCCATTTTTGTTCTAACCAATCGTAACTTCCGATTTATAGTATGAGTAAATTATAAATGTATTAGTTTGGCGACACCGGTTCTGGCAGAAATATTGTTTCAAGCTACTTCCATTGTATTCTATATTCCGTGGTCGGAGTAGTATAGGAAAACAAAAATTAAGTAATGAAAGTCCGAAATATTTTACGTTTTGCTGCTTTTCGTGATTTTTAAGACAAATGTTGTAAAATATCTGTGATTAAATGATAACTGAGGCCCTGACTTAACATTTCTTTTTTTGCATGAAACCACTCAACAAGGCTGTGTCTTTAGTTTACATTTGTGGTTGACAACAGACTAACTCGAGGTGACGGCCATTTTTTCAAAGATTGAGCGGAGCACTCAACGCCGCGGCCCCCTTGCTTCTTCTCCTTTTTTAACCGACTTTCCAAAAAGGAGGAGGATTATTAATATCTCTGTAGGCTATTTTCACGAATGAGTTCTCACGCCTTGGTGAGGCGGAAGGGAGTGTCAGACTCGTAAGAGTCTGGGTGGTTTTTAGTAATAAAAACCACCCCGTTCCTTCTCCGGCACTTCGAGCCGGAGCCCCGGTAAACCCGTTAGGTTCTCTGCGACTCCGAATCGGCATTTCTGTGGGCTGATATATGACGACGATGATTTCAAATAAATATTAAGCATGTTTTTATTTTTTCAGTGGTCAAAATGTGGAGGAAGCCTTTCTTGAAACAGCTAAGAAAATATATCAAAGCATTCAAGACGGGCGATTGGACCTGAACGCAGCTGAGTCCGGAGTGCAGCACAAGCCGGCGTCCCCGGGCCGCCCGCTTGCTGCTCCCCCGGCCGCGCGGGATAACTGCGCTTGCTAACCGATCTCGCGATCAATATGGATAAACCAGAAATCATACTTAATGGTTAAGAATTATTATCCTAGTAATAAATTCAATTGTCATAAATTTTGTTTTGTTTTGACATAATTTATATTAGCATACATTCCACGTTATATTTGTGTTTAGAATGTTATAGGTGTCTCATGAAGAGAGCATCAATATCTTTTATATAATAATAAACCTTAGGTACTATTGTTCTCATTGTACAGTTCTTTTTTAAGAATACATGTGCTAGTGATCTGAAATCTTAGTTTTCAGATGTATTATGTCAGGTACACTTTCAGTAATAGTTCTATGTGTATACAAATCAGTTTATTCGAATCACTTTAGTTAATAATTGCATTTATGTTAGGGCTTCTTTTGTATTTCGATATATTTTCAGTAAAGTATACCTACCTAAAACAAGTTTGTAGATATCAATATTCGACATTAAATTCTGCAGGGCACAGGATCCTGTGGAAAAAGTTGGAAGAGAGCTTTATCTTAGGTCAAATAAATACAGAATACAGATTTAACATCTGGTTATATTATTAAACAATTGAGCAAATCAACCTTAGGCCTGGCGTCAACTATCGGTTTGCTATAGATGCGGCTTCGGCGTCCTTAGGTGTGCTTACAACTGCAGGCAGCTCTCAGGTGTCCGAATGCCCCGAAGCCGCCCAAGCTGCACCGAGCCTGTTCGCACCGATATTGGCATCAGGCATAAGGGCCGCACTGTAATGTATTCATAAGTAATTTATTACTCTACTGTATAATCGACAAAAATTGTAATTTCTAGTTGTACATGTGGAGTGACACTTAAAAATATTCTCTTGATGAGACACCTTAAAGAGCATGGAGTGTTTGCTGTACTCAGTCATTTTACTGTGACCGAGGTCTGGGGTCTATGAATTTTCTGTGGGCTTATAAGAAAGTTGGGCTTGTTTAAATGTATTATTATTATTTATGATCTATGTATTGTTAGTAACTTTTGTAAGTATATTTTAAACACTACAGGAATTTAAAGAATTAAATTATTTTTAAGGCTATACTTTATTCAAAAATGTTAGTAGTTGCATAATAGTAACATCCTAAGTAATATTTTGATATAATAATCAGTAACACTAATTGAATAAAAATATCTTAAAATAAAAAGTAGCACTAAGTCTGTTTTACTTGAATACTTCATTGTAACTCTAACTTCATTCTTTTCATTGCAATCTGATACATTATTACTTGTAGTCCTACAACTGTAAAATGTTTTTCTCATCTGGTGCATCTAAATGTTATTATGCCTTATTTGCTTAATTTTGAATAAACCGACTAGACAAGTAGCAAGGGTGCTAAACCTGTTGTACCAATATATACACACTGGTGTCCCAAAACTCAAGGGTATAATTTGACCAGAGCTGGGCTACTTTGACTGCTCTGGGAATAGAAAAGAAAAATTATTTCATTTTTTCAAGAAACAGACTTCGAAATGAAATTAGGAGGTTCTCAGTTTGACCTGAAGTTT
Source organism: Spodoptera littoralis (assembly GCA_902850265.1). Lineage (NCBI taxonomy): Eukaryota > Metazoa > Arthropoda > Insecta > Lepidoptera > Noctuidae > Spodoptera > Spodoptera littoralis. The sequence continues at coordinate 8,424,367 of LR824536.2, read as the reverse complement.
GTGCGCGATTATCTCGCGATTGGCTGAACCGATTTTGATGCGGTTTTCAGAAAAGTGTTAACTTAGGTTTTAGTGTAGTTACAGAAGAATAACTGATAATCCTAGAAAATGGACACCTATAAGACATTTTCGAGTACCATGGCCACAATATTAAAATATTTCTGGATGGTATGGATTACCTCAGCAATGCTGCTTTCCAATATCATCAATAAAAATGTCTTAACAAAGCTCGTTTTTTCATATAAAACAATCAAAAATACTTTTCTATCCAAAGTAAGATAATTTTATGTAGAGTTATCTACTTGTCAAGTTATATTGTTTGATTGAGTGAGTTATTTTTGGTACACCTATATATGTATATGAAAAAATAGTATTGCATAGTACAAGATTAATGTATGTATATTTTGGTGCAGGTCAAGGTGTGGATTTAAATTTATTAAAAAACAATAATATAGTTCTATTTATTTTTGTGACTTTCGAAGAATAAAGTATGTAATGTACAATTGGACAACCACAAAACAAAAAGGGATTGATTTAAAATTTGTATATTTACGGAAGCTCGATGTAGATGTAAAAATAAAATTGTCAGTAGTGTAACCTTCATATTATAAAACCTGTGTAGGAAACAGATCGCGTCATTTAGTGTAATAAAACAATTAAACATATTTATTAACTGCACACTTGGCGCGGCGGCTGGATAACCGGCTGCCAAGCTATTGCCGGAATACTGAAACGTTACTCGATTTTAAGTCGCGCTTAAGTATAGTTCTGTCTCTACAAATTCTTTGTAAAATGACAGAGATAACACGATAACGAAACGTGATAGTATTCCAGCATATGTGTAGCAGATTTGATACCCGCACGGAGCAACTCTTTGTGTAAGCATATTGTTTTTCAGAGTCTGGTTGTAATGTATATGTGAATTTTTAAGTTTATAAATGCACCCGTGACATAATAACGATTTCAAAAAGAAAAATATTTCAAGTATATACATACATACAAAGATATCATTCCTTGAATAAGGTATAGCTAAAAAACCTATACTTATTGGAATACTGCCGAAGGCAATATGTTGAGTCAGTGACATGTGTACTATATTTTAGACATAACATCGGCATCGGAAATACAAATAAAATTATGAAAAAGGAACTGTGTATTTTCAAGCTTTAATATAATTCCTATGTAGGTACATAATATTAGTGTGGTTTGTTGTACATAAATAAGACGACATGGACATTGCAAAAACACTAACTGTGCACTTTTAGGCTAGTGTCGTAAACGAATGTAATATTTTTAAACATTTGCGCTTTCTGTTCTTTTTACTTTCCTTTCGATATCATCAGACATTTCGAATCGGCAATCTTGAGATGATAATATAATTATGTATATTGTATAGTGATAAAAACTACAATCTCATTGTCTACGCTATGATTAGATATGCATAACAATCGTATTAGAAATGTGAAAGTGTAGTTGTTACGTGTTTCCAATAAGACTACTGATTTTAATGATTTTTGGTACAATACATACATAGTTACATACAAAGCTAACCGTTGTTGCTTAGGCGCTTTTAGCACAAGCACACAAGCAAATTCAAGTATTAACATTATGGATGTCATATTGTAATTTGGTTTCAGATTTAGACTTACTACCTACTGGCTTTTTGAATAAGATCTGTGTGAAATTTTACCATGACTATAAATGTTGTGGTATGAATTGCATATCTTTAAATCAAAAACTATCATAAAGTATAAACATATAAAACTTTATTGTATAAATCGTTACAATCGGCCTTACATTACTACCTACAATTAGGTATATATTTTTTAATGTTCACTTATAATTATATGTTATCTCCACCATCTGTTCAAGTTTTTATTTTATGAAACTAATAGACCATTATATAATCCTATTATTGGTCGATCAATTCGGCGGTTAAAGTTTTGTAACTTTATGTAAACGGTTAAATAAGTATAATTAATTTTTCACCAAAGAAACAATACCGACCTTTATAGATGGATAATAAAATATAAATAATACAATAATATTCCTTCACCTTGTAAATATTGAATGAGTATATTGAGTATATAGGTATAACTGGGCTACTCCCTAGAGTAGGTCATGTCCTAGTCTACAGTTTGGAAGGAACATTCTTCAAGAGAACATCATGCATTTCTTGGAGAGTTTGTTCCAAAGCATTCCTGTATTTATTACAATCGGTGTCCGGATGTTCGACAAATGCGGCAGTAGCGAAGTTTATATCATTGTCTCTAGGGTTGTAACAGGTTGCATACCCATCAGCCACTAATGGCCCGTAACACATAAATCCATCACACTTACAAGCCACCTGGAAAGAATGGATTTTGTTACACATAATAGCAACTATAGATTCGGTCAGTCTGGTAGCTTACAGTGGTTCTATTTCATAAAAAAACAGTAATTATAATAATCAATTAAATTATCGTTTTCAATGTCAGTTATGCATTTATTTCATTATGTATTTGTATCAAATACCTGGCACCTTAGTGCCTCCTATAATAATGTTATTGCTACAATAATTTTGCAGTAAATGTTACCTGACTAGTAGAAATCCTCATATGTGCACTTCTTGTAAATCCAGCATCAGAATATAATTTTGGTATTTCAATGCCATTTTCGATAGCACTTAATTTTAAACCAAGTAAATGTCTATCAACACCTAATCCTTGTAGTGCCTGAAAGATGTACAGTGACTATAATGCTCTTTTTATTTATATTAGATAGTACATATATTATTGTATTGAGTGCCTCGTTGGCTGAGTGGTCGCAAGTACGACTGGGCAAGGGGAGTGGGATTCCCAGATCTGGCAAAGCGTTACTGGGTTTTTGAAAATTCTCAGAGGTAGCACAGAGTCTGGAATTACATAGGATTACATGAGAAATTACATGGGACTCATAACATAAAATAGTGAAAAGTGGGTGTTACATGATACAGTGGCATTAAGTGCCATAATGTGCACCTCTGCCTACCCCATCTGGGAAGAAAGGCGTGATGTTATGTTATATATTTATGTATGATTTTTACCTGAACTGTATAGTTTTTATGAGAATTTATAGCGCTCTTCAATGCAGATATTTTATCTTTTGGACTACTTTGTGAATTTAACATTGTTTTTGCAAATTCTATTGATTCGATTGAGCACGATCGTATTGTTTCTGTGCGTCCGCCAACATACATTCTTGTAGCTGCAGACTCGTAATGGGCTCCAGGTACGTTGTGTAACCTTAAAAATATTTGAGATAAGAAGGTAGTTTACGATAAGTACACATAAAGAACTGGTTCATTATAAGACTGCTTATTGTATATGAAAAAATAGTATCGGTTAAGCACTTAAAAAAGCTATTTTCCTGTTTTTACTTGATAGAATTTTTTGCGCCACTAGACACACAGGGACTTAACAGGGGTAATTATTTATTTATCAACAGAGTATTAACAAATATTTACCCCCAGTTTCACAAATACTTATCAAATCAATTTACAACTAAAGGTCATCGCACATCTAATAAGCACACCTCCAACACAGCAATTAAGTTGACATGTGTCATTTAAATATGAACTTTAGATCGTATGTCGTATGATATATTTTTCAATACAAAAAGCCGACAGCGAATGGTCAACACGCGGTCCAGTAAAGGTGCCCGCGAGCCGACAGCGCGGCGTCGGCAAGTTGACGGCGAACCGCCCGCCAGGCGCCAGCGAAACAGCGTTCGCAAATTTGAAACAATGCCGCGCCGGAGCCGTGCTTTTTACATGTGCGACGAACAACACATGCGGCAGGTATCAAGTCAAACTGGACGTCATCGCTCGAAATGCTGACACCAAGTATTCCAATACCGGCTGAGGTAGTTAGGGTGCTTTGAAACTTAGGAGAGACGACCAACGGCAGTTTCTTAGCTGTAAACACGATGTCTTAGTAGGGTTAAACTGGACCAAATTAAGTCCACCCCAATCAGATATTCTCCCTAAAGAGGTCTCGATTTCAGACACGAGTTTGTTTCGGCTCTCTATGACGTTTTCCCAATAAATGTTAGCGCGGCCGGTGTAGTAGGCATCGCCTGTGCTGTCATCCGCATAACAATGAATACCGCTGATTTGCAGCATGTCATTGATATGAAGGAGGAACAATGTAGACGATAGCACGCAGCTTTGAGGGACGGCTGCGTTAACAGACAGCAAGTCAGAGCATTCACAGTCGACAACAACCTTAATTCTTTTGTCTGCAAGGAAGCACGAGACCCATTCGCATAATTTCTCGGGAAACCCATTTTTTTTAACGGAGTATAAAAATACCCCGTTCCTACTCCCGCACTTCAAACCGGAGCCCCGGTAACCCGTAAGGTTCTCCGCGGCTCCGTATCGGTATCAGCCCTTTTGGGCCCCATACGTGGTGTTCTGGTGGCTCTTTGCGGCGCATGCTCGCCGTCCGCAGGCCCGCGCTTACGGTGGACGGCGATCGTCCAGCGAACCCCGACGTCCGGAGTGTCCTTCGCGACGGCTGGGTTATGAGGAGGCAACACTTCGCTGCCTTATGCGCCCTGCCTCCTCCTTAGCTAGCATGACTGCTTCGCAAAATCGCAGATCACGTCCCTGAGGGCACAGCGGTGCTCGGGAAGTCCATAGGAAGGAAGCTTCGAAAGAAGCGCTCTACGCCAAACCCGATCGAAGGCCTTCACCACGTCCAAACATACTGCCAACGCTTCCCCCTTAGACCCGATCGCCTGTGCCCACCGGTGCGTTAGGTAAATTAGAAGATCACCTAGAAGGTTACTGAGCAGCTGATGATCCTCTAAGTAACGCAGGAGCTGGGGCAGTTCCTTCTGGTTGCTTGGTTGGTATTGCAGAATGCAGACCTTTGTAGGTTAGATGTAGAAAATAAATTAATTCGTTTAAAAATCCTCCTCAGTGTCCTCATTGTCAGCCCAAACTAGATATGTTTAGGGTACTAGAAGATAGTCCAAGGTTCCATAGTAAACCAGGTCGATTGTACCATAATGTTGTATGGTGATCTAATTTACATAATTATGATTGCTAAGTTTCATGATACAACAATTAGAAGTTCATGTAATTCAGATTCTTGGATTTTATTAATAATAAAGCGTGTTAAAATACCTATAGAAGGCGAGCTGCATGGCCATCTGTATATAGCTATCTGGACTTAACTTCTGCGACTTGATAAAATTTTTCCCATATTTGTCATACTGGAAGCAATTCAATTGAAGATTTTGGACTAATCTGAAAATAAATATTAATGTGTCTTAGACATACAACATTTCACATACACAACAAACATAGGGGCATTTGAATCCTACATACATATCTAAGATGATGAAGTTAAGATAATATTATTGGACACATACAGTACACTACATACTATTACACACATACACTACGTACTCCCGCGCCATTCCACCCGCACCCGAGCAGCGGGTGGATCCGCGCACGAGTAGGTAGCTAATATATGAAAAAATCAAAGAACAATTAACCACTAACTTGTCTAAATTCTTCTTGGCATCTTCTATCATGTTATTAACTTCTGAGCTTACGTTGAATTTCAATAATTTTGGTTGTTTAGGACTTTTTGACGATCCTTCGGGAGCTTTATTTTCTTCTCTGAAATAATTTGTTATCATTAAGCACTCAATTTATGTGGAAAAATAAAAGAGTAGGTCGGTATGTACTAAGATATAAACTTACATATATTTAATAATGAAATCTGTTAAAATAGCGATTGGTTGGCCTTCTGCAGGAGAATGTTCGTATGTAAGACCTGTTACACCATCCGCGCCCACAATGAACTGAAAAATAGTAATAGTGCAAAGACAATTAATAATGTGAAATAAGTAGAAGCTAGTTGCCTTTTTTGAGGGTGGAAACAATTATGCAATGGTTTTTACCGTCTTGAGTTAGGCGAGTGGGAATGTCAAATGTAAAATATACTTACTTGTATAGTCTTATCAAACCAACGGTTGCCACCGTTACGTTGTGACCCTCCACCATGTATGGTCTGTGCTCCTGCCAAGTTTCGACGGGCGTTCGAATCTTCATACTTCCAAAGGTCGACAGCTCCATCCAAACACATAACAACAATACTTCTCTCAACATCTGCTAAAGATTCACTATTTGTTTTGTCTGGAATAATAAGTATACTAGTTACTAAAAAAAATTAAAAACATGCTTCAAACTAAAAACGAAAATCATAATTATTTCCTTATCATCAAAAGAACTGGATAAAATGTTATTAGGTAATAAGAACTCGAAATCTCAACTAGCAGGTAGCCCAAAGTGTCATCAGCCACCTTTCCATTCCTTATCAAATCAGCTCAATGGTCATGGTCATACCATAATGTATGGTCATCTAATTGACATATTATTACTAATTTTACAAGTGTGCACAATTCAGATTCTTTTTAAAATTTATTACATATCGACCTAATAAATACAGTGTTATAATTAAAATAAATTTAATTCTGAAGGAGCTTTACCTTTAGCTAGAAGATCATAAGCCTTCGCCCATGTGTCACGATTTTCAGATGTAAGAATACCTATACCCTGATTATTAGGAACACTCGATAGTTCAATTACTTTTTTTAATTGCTGAACTATCTGTTCTTCATTCAGCATTACTCCGTCGTCACCCCAGAGATCGACGTGGAAAATCTAAAATATATTATCGTTATAATATTATGCATGGTAACAAGGCTATAACTACAGCACAGGTGTCAACTAGTGGCGGATTAAACCTAGAGAGCGCCCAAAGCAAGCATAGGCGCCCCTAATATTCTCTTTGATAGGTTGCTTTCGTATTCCGTGTTTCTGGGTTTTTGGACATTCGCATTTGCTATTTCTGTTCGCAATGTTGCGATTTGCGAATATGAAGGTCAGGTATCTGGTAGCCAGTAGCAGCGCGACAGGCGCCGCATCGGTCACGCAACGCTGCTCATGAAATTATGAGCCTCTAGCATGATTTGAAACAAGTAGTGTCTTCGTCGTCAAATAATTACGTGAATAAGCCGAAAAATATTATAATTAATTAAGTATGTCTCATGAAAGTTATAACATAAAAATATGAATGCATATAAATGTAAATATTTTTTTAAATTACAAAATGACTCATTACCTACTTCAAAAAAAGGAGGAGGTACTATGTTCGGCTGATTGTTTTTTTTTCTGTTTGTTCGCCGATTACTCCGCCATTTGTAAACGGATTACCAAAATGTTTGTTTTGTTTTAAAGGGTATTATTATACTCCCGAGATTGCCCCATTTCCATGAGGTCAGGTTAAATTGTAGGGGCGAGTAATACGTCTAATATGTTTTTCAATTAGGATTTTTAAACACTACAATTTGATAAGGGTTTGTAGGTGACCTGATGATGGAGCCGACAGACAGTCGACAGAACTCAACGGTTTATATTAACTACCTTGTGTTAGGGCTTGATTAATTTGTATTGATGAGATCTTTACATCTAGATAGAGTGGGACTGTCATTAGGGGTCTGATGATGAAGAAGTGTAATTGCTCAACGGTATACAATAGCTACCTTGTGTTTGGGCTTGATTAATTTGTATTGATTAGAACTTTACACCTATTTAGATTTTAAGTGACAAAACGGATCTACGTAGCTTTACACTGAAAATGATAAATTAATAAAATAAAAACTGCGTTTAAAAAACCGACTTCAAAAAACCAAAAACTAATAACAAACAAAAAGTCAAAACTAAAAAGCAAAAAATAACTACATATTATTAGTATCGATAGGTTACCCACACACTGATAGATTAGAAGTTATTAGGAGTCGGTGCCAAAAACTCAGATCATAATCATATAACTTAATGGCCACAAAATTGTCGAGTTCTTACCTATCAGTGGGTGGGTAACCTATCAATACTAAACAGTTATTTTTTGCTTTTTAGTTTTGACTTTTTGTTTTTTATTAGTTTTTGGTTTTTTGAAGTCGGTTTTTTAAACGCAGTTTTTATTTTATTATTTAAAATAGAGGAACAGGTATAAACTTTTATATTTACTACAAGATTTATCTTTGGATTAAACTGTCTTGCAATCATAACATCGTAATTTTTGGTGATCATTTTGGTATAATATTAACTTTTCGTTGCAATTTATCAAATGAAGTTGAAATTTTTAGGTACTTATATAGAAGTCACCGTGTGTGCATCATAAATTATTTTGGATCAAAGCTCACCAGCTATTTGTAACAGTTTAAGTAACTTATTGTTCAAAGATGGTTTAATTAACTGCCTCGTTGGCCGAGTGATCGCAAGTGCGACTGCCGGGCAAGGGGTCTCGGGTTCGATTCCCGGGTCGGGCAGAGTACTACCGGGTTTTTAAAATACTCAGTAGTAGCACGGTGTCTGGAATTGTGCCCAGTATATGGCAATAGGCTCATCCCCTATTACATGGGACTCATGCCATAACATAAATAGTAAAAAGTAGGTGTTACATTGTACAGTGGCATTAAGTGCCGTAATGTGCACCTCTGCCTACCCCTTCGGGGATAAAATGCGTGATGTTATGTTATGGTTTAATTAAAGTAAAGTTAAAAATAAAGCCACTGACAATTTGGTCTTCATTCTCAAGTCAATATTCGCATTCGTGAACAGATATAACGTCGGCAGATATTCGCATTCGAGAAGTTCTAAAAAATTACATTCCTTAAATCGTTACACTACTTCGTCACTATTCTGTTGAGTAATGAGTAACGTGTTATGATAAACGTGTCGAAATAAATTCTATTAATGCATCTAAACCAGATACGAAAAAATGTAGGAAGTACCTACCTATAGCGAGTGTAAATTAATTTTTCAACAAGGTCAACAGCATTATCATCATCCATGAAAGGTTAACAACTATCTATCACTGGCTGTGCCGGTCGCCACCGCAACACAGGTTCGTGTAGATACCTAATTAATTAAAAATAGACTATAGGACCCTGATCCAACTACCGTATTATTTGTAGGAAAAAATGTTCATTAAACATTGTTATGCTAATTTAATTCCGAAATTAGTAAACTATTTTTTTCATACAAGAGCTTACTAAAAGTACCCACATCATTTTAGATTAATGAAGATTGATTAATAAAATGTAGAATAATTTTGGGATTATTCTTAATTTCTAGACTCAAGAGGATTTTATTTAAGATCCAATCTTAGTGAAAAAAAAAGTTATTTGCCGCTTTTAATAATATTACCCACGTTCTTAGATCTGATCTTATTCTTTATACTATTACTAGATTTGCCCGCGACTTCGTTCTCGTGGAATAATAATTCACAGCTCCTCCCCCGTAGATGATAGCGTGATAATATTTAGCCTATATGACCCAACCTATTAGTAATGTTCATGCAAAATTTGAAGTAAATCCATGCCGTACTTTTTGAGTTCATCCCGGACATTCATACAGACAAACAGACGAAAATTCTAAAAACCATATTTTTGGCTTCGGTGTCGATTATAGATCACGCCAAAAAAAAATTCAATGTACAGTTTTCACTTTCCAACGATTTTATTATACCTATGTATAGATATAAAGCTGAAGTTTGTTGTTTATGTTTATTTGTTTGAACGCGCTAATCTCAGGAACTACCGGTCTGAGTTAAAAAAAAAATATTTTTGTGTTGGAGAGTCAATTTATCGAAGAAGGCTATAAAACATCACACTACGATCGATAGGCGCTCAGCAGCAGCAGGTGAAACCGCGCGGAAGTAGCTATTTGAAAACGTGTTTAATATGTGGGGGCAAATTATGTAAGTAGGTGGTACTTTAATTAATTAATTTAATAATTAATAAAGCCTTTTATTCAGATAACCAAAAACACAATAAGTTACAAAAAAATTAATATCACTCACGAATTTGGTCTTTACTAAGTTTTTGCAGATCCGTTTGCCAGTTGGCATAGGACTCCTTTAACCTTCTCCATTCTGACCTTTCAAAACATTCCACAAGTAGCTGGAAATCCAGCTACTTGTGGAATGTCCTCATCCCATCTTTTATTAGGTCTTCCTCTCAATGTATGACCTTCTCTTGGGTACCACTGAGTAACAATTTGGCTCCTTTTTTCTTTGCCTCTTATCAAGTGACCTGCCCATTTCCACTTTAATCTCTTTATTTTTAAAGTTACCGTTTGTACCTTGGTTTTGTGTCTGATGGATTTTTTCTTTATTCTGTCTGCTTTCTTTACACCTAACATGCTTCTTTCCATCGCATGTTGACATGTGGCGAGGTTTGTGGTCGTATTTTTTGATAATGGCCAAGTTTGGGAACCATAAGTCAGTACAGGTAAGATGCACATGTTAAATAGTTTAATTTTTGTTGCTATGTGTAGTTTGTTATCTTTCATTACCTCCTTCAAGCCCCAGTATCTCTTCCAGCTGTTTGCTACTCTTCTTTCAATTTCTTTATTAACTGTGTCTTTGGGTGACACCAATTGTCCATTATGGTTCTTTTTTCTCCATTTGTCATTACGAAAGATTTAGTCATTACAAATTAAAAAAAAAACAAAAGTAAAGATGGTACTTACCTACCGATTAATCAAACACAATACTTTCACTAGGATTACACATTTTGAGTCTTAGTGAACTTCTAAACGGCCGAGACGACATAAGTGTGGGAGAAACATTAAAATGTACTGGTTCGACCAGAGCGATGGCCTCATCGAAAACCGACGTGAAACAACGCTCTGACGTCGGAATAAGATTACCGGAAGCCCAATTACCCTTCAACCCCTTCCTTATCTCTCCAATCCCCGAAACCCCAACAATCCCCAAAATGCTGGTAACGCACTTGTAACGCCTCTGGTGTTTCGGGTCTCCATGGGCGGCGCCAATTGCTTACCATCAGGTGATCTGTCTGCTAGTATACCAAAATATCCCATAAAAAGGTGCCCTGTATCAATCACCTATTTATTATTAAATACGTTTATTACTCTATTATAGACCTTATATTCTTATGCATGCAGTGATAGGAGCGATTAGATGGTATCTACTTACATACTATTGCCATAAATTAATTAATAAGTAACATATCATTAAATTTCCTTGCACTGTTGATTCAAATCATTATCAACTATTTTGCATGCTTATTTGCCTTTGCCGACACCTAAGATTTCTGAATCAATCTCCTCGCTGACATAGTAAAATGTAAAAATCATTGACTGGTTTTAGTAGATAAATTATGAGTCTTACATGGTTGTTATGGATGATGGTGACATGCTTACTGTTATTAAAAGATAACTTGTCTCGTTTTGCATATGGAATTCTGCAGGTTCCAAATACTTTTTTATATTGGGCCATATCCAGAGGATTCTTACCCATCATCTCAACAGGTATTTTGTCACTGAAAATAAAAATATTGGATACCTTATACTGGTAATGGTTACACTGGTCAAGTAGGCAGGGGAGTACAATCTGTACTGCAGTAAATATCAATAAATAATACTTAATATGTGATTGGAAAGACCTTCTTCAACAAGTGTCTTCAATTATAATTTAGTAGGTAAATCTGATTTCATTGGAAACTAGGTTGTGGTTAGGTTTTTGTTATGTATCAAAAACACTAAAGATGATATTGAAATTGGTAAATATTTCACAGTCCAAATTGAATAATTTATTGTGGTAAGTAAATATATGTTAATAATAGAAAACTCACTTATCTATTAAGCTCTTGTAACTTAAAGCAGCCAACAAAGTCTTAGCAGCATACACCAATTGGTCATTTTGAGTTTGAAACTTCCTAAATGGGAAAACAAGTCCAGGGCTGGAATACACAACAACTGGGTCACGGTATTCTAGGTAAGCAGTATTCAGCCACCAATCTTCAAGCCAATTCAGATGTTCCTGCGCCCTCTTCTCTAACAAAACCTAAAAATAAAATTGAAATTAATTTATGTTTGCGAACAGATTACAAAGTAACACTTAAATTATAAACTAAATGGGGCCAGCATTTCCAGTCTAGGAAGAAATATCACTACATACTTACAGGTCATAAATTTCTTTCAAAGTATAAACAAATAATCAATGAAATGGAAGAACATTGCAAGTTGGTTCTGTAAGTGGTCTCTGGAGGAAAGAACCACAGCAGTTTCAGCAAACCTGTTCGGCTGGACATACAATCAGCTCAACTAACAGATGTGGCAGAATAATCTGAACATTTGGATGGGTCGGGTTATTTAAATTTAATATGTATGTATGAGTTACCCAACTTAGGTAATTATCATTCTAGATCTAAAAACAAATATTGTAAAGAAGTAATAATGGAGAAAAACTAGCGATATTATTTTTAATAAAAATGAATAATAAAATACCTGTAACTGCTGTCCTGTTCCTTTTTCAAAGTCTCTTACAAGAGCTGTAGTTCTTGCATACTCTTCGTCACTTAAAAAAGGCCTTACGGTAAGTAAATACTTCTTTAATGTGTCAGCAAGTTTTGGTACAGGTAATGATGGTAGTTTTTGTACATTTCTATTTGTTTTGGCAGAGGTGTAATTACAAGATAACTGCATGGAGGTCACATAGGGCTCTAAGATAAATCCTTTATGACCAAACTGAAATAAAAAAGATCAGATACTTTATCCTTAGTACAATAGGATATTACAATAGTATAACACATTATTATTGGGCAAGAAAAGACATTCAGTTTTTGATGATACCTCTAAAAAGGTTCAGAGATATTAAAGTTATTATACATACCACTCTACTAAACCCACGCAACATTCTGGTATTTTCCTGAAATTAAAATATATATATATATTATATATAATGACTATCAATCGCGATCTTTCTATAAAAAAATTTACGTAAGTCAATAAAAAGTACTAGAAGAACCCACAGTAAATCCCCATACAATACAATACAGAATTGAAATTTAGTAACACTTAAAACAATATTTTACAAAGAAAACAAATGAGAATAAAATTCTCCAACTAGACCTGGTGAATAACATTTTATAATAAAATAAATCACATTATCAAAACATAATTGGAGTATAGTACAAAAAATTCAAAGTTCAATAAATTGCCATAAAACTTACTTCGTAATCTTGATAGCGAGACACCTGTACTTTGACACTAGTCAACATCTGTGTAAGTATCTATTCTAATTCTACCAACCACTACAATATCGACATAAGTACCTACAAGCACACAGTAAAGAATAGAAATACTTTGCTACAAACAATAAGGCACAATTATTATACTTGTTACATTAGCTTGGTAAAATGAAAAATGAACCTTCTACTTAGACTATCGCAGTAAAACTGCCATGAACTACTACGTGTACTGTGTTTAAAAGATACGGTATCCACCGTATCGTACTTTGTACCAGTGCTGCAGTTTAAGTTAAATTAATGTTAAGGATAATGCAAAAAAGTTCCTTGGGATAATTTCATTACAGCAGTACAAAATTCAAACTCGATAAAAATATTAAAAATGTTATATACTAACATTTAGCTCTTACGATTTATACTATAAGGCTTATTTTGCAAGAATTGAAATTGTTAGGATACTACCCTATATAATATCTTACTCTATGGTTGATACTTTCGAACCAAAGACTAAAAAAGTAATGAAGTAGGTAGTGTTTAAACTTTCGAAACCATTCAAACCACATTCAAACAGTCCAGAGTATCACAGACTACTTAGAGATACTGAAAGAGTATAATATTAAGTACGTTATCTATGGGAAAGTAAGTAAGTCCCTTTCTATAAGTTTCTTTGGTCTCTCCTGGGTGACATTACGTGAGAACGTCACATAATTTGTCATCCATTTTACGCTCGTCTTATTTTGTAGAATATATAAAATAAATAATAGCAATAATTGATACAAAAGGACATGACGCCTTTTATCCCCGAACCGTAATGTGCACCTCTGCTTACCCCAGATAGAGCTGTCATTACGACACTTACTGCCATTGTACAATGAAACACCCACTTTTCACTATTTATGTTATGAGTGTCATGTAATAAGGGGTAAGCTTGAGATTTAAAAAAAAAACAGTAAAACTTTGCCCGACCCGGGAATCGAATCCGAGACCCTTTGCCCGGCAGTCGTATTTGCGACCACTCGGCCAACGAGATAGTAATTAACTTGAGTTGTTAAATAAATATAAATTTATTTAGATTTCATTACAAAATATAATTTCGCTTTCTAGTTGACGTAAAAAGTATAACAATAAAAATTGTAAAATATTGGCATTAATACCACAGAGGTTGATGCATGACTTGGATCGACACAATAATATTTTAAAAATGAAACAATGTTTTAGATTAATTCAAAATTGGTCAAAAAGCATTAAAATAATATTTAATTACGCCTTTACCGGACATTCATATGAAAAATCTACAGCAATAGTTTTTAGTTAAATACATTTTTTATTTAAATTATAATGTATTAAAGTATAATAAATTTAAATAACAAAGTAGTACGAAATTATTAGTAAGATGGGCCTGCGCATTATAAGAAAAGTTAGTAGGTACATTATAATTTTGAAAATCATTATTATGTTAAATACAAATTATTATTATTATTTTAACATTAAATATTAAATACAATTATTATCCGAACTCCACTTTACTAATTTCTAATCCTGAGAACCTTCTCTCCTAAATATTTAATAGGTATATAGTTCAATGTTATATGAAAATTATTAAAGTTCTATATTTAATACTATTTAGGATTAAATCATTGGGATTAATTCTAAAACATTAGTAATTTTAAGTAGGAAAAATATAGGTACTTATAAAACTAAACTTAATCTCTTTTACTCATTTTGAATAAATCGTTTCATTTTGCGTCCCTAAACAATTCATCGATATTTTTACACGATTAAGATGAGATTAATATAATATCATTGAATTGTAATCTAACAGATTGAAAAGTAATACACACAAAAAAAACGTGGCTACCTAGAAGCTTCCCTTGTGCTTTGTAATGGAGGATTAAACTAGGGATGTGACTTTTAGGGCAGTAGAGAATTATCGATATTTTGGATTATTGGTTCTAATACTATTATCATCTATAAAAAAAACTCATCATATATATATATATATATATGATGAGTTTTTTTTGTTTGTTTGAACGCGCTAATCTCCGTAACTACAAGTCTGATTTGAATAATTATTTTTGTGTTCGATAGCGCATTTATCGAGGATGGCTATAGGCTATAAAACATTACGCTACGACCAATAGGAGCTGAGCAGAATGTGTGAAACCGCGCGGAAGTAGCTAGTTGGTTCTAATTGACTTTACGATAAAAGTTCATTATTTTACCACATATTTATATAGCTTTGCTTTTTAACTAGCCGTCCGCATATTCGTTCGGGTGAAATTGGTTTCCTGTGGAAATTTTGGGATTCGAAATATCTGATAATAAAATGTCTCGAATTACATTATTCCAAATATCACACAACATACAACGCAATTTCTCAATTTCTCGGTATTTTGTCATTATGTTAAATCAACACATTTTCCATTACATAGTGTATAATAAAATAATGCATGACTGAGATAAAATTATCGTCATGGACTCAATTATTGCTACAACACTATTTTAAGCTTTGCAAGAAGATATGGACTAACAGTGACCTAAAATGTCAATTATTTTATAGGTATTTTGATGACGTCACAAAATTATTGCTAGAATGACAATGATGTGTTGTCTCTTTCTGTTTAGCCAAAGAGACGCAGGTAAAAAAGAAGCAACAGAATTTTTATATGAATTTACCGTCGATCTTAAATTCTACCCGTAGACAATAGTTCGACATCTATACAATAATTAAGTACCTACATATTTTTTTTCCGAGCGTACGGCGCGTCGCGTTCCACGTGCGCCTCAAAGAGAGCCATCAGACCACCACGGATGGCGCCCAATAGGGCTGATGCCGATACGGAGCCGCGGAGGACTTAATGGGTTACCGGGGCTCCGGTTCGAAGTGCAGGAGTAGGAACGGGGTGGTTTTTAGTCAGTAAGAATCTGACACTCCCTCCCGCCTCACCTAGGCGGGAGCAGACATTCGATGATTTTGACGGGCCCCGTGGTGGTCTGATGGCTCTGAGGCGCGCGCGGAACACGACGCCCCGTACGTTCGGGTCTGTTTTTCTTGTCGAAAAGGGAGCCACTTATGCTCGCCGTCCGCAGGCCTGCACTTACGTTGGCCGGAGATCGTCCCACGATCCCCGACGCACGGTGTGTCCTTCGCGATGGCTGGGTTGCGAGGATACAGCGCTTCGCTGCCTCACGCTTCCCGCCTCCTCCTTAGCTAGCATAACTAATTCGTAAAAGGAGGAGACGGCATCCCAGTCCCCCTCGCTCCGCATCATGACATGCACTAGGCCCGGTCGCGAGAGGTCGCCATCGCCGATCACTTCCCTGAGGGCACGGCGGTGATCAGCCGACGCAGGGCATTCCGCTGCAGTGTGTTCCACCGTGTCCTCAGGGCGGTCCTCGCAGTGATGACACTCGGGCGTTTCCTCCCGCCCCATCAGACACAGGTACCTCCCGAAACTTCCATGTCCGGTGAGGACCTGCGTCAGGCGATAGGTGGTTTAAGCTATGTATTATTGTAGAACAAATTTAAACTAATTCCTAAGAAGCCATGTACAAAATATGATGAGAATCCGCTTAACCATTTCAAAAATCTAGAAAAACCAAAAACGTTACCCCAGCAAAATCCCGAATAACTTCGCAACTGATGAAAGAACAAATATAAAATGAGGCACAACATTTACTTCATCTAGACAACAAATTTATAGCTAGTAATTATTTAAATATTCCCATTAGAAAGAAAAAGGTTTGGCTGGGGTAACGTTACCCCAGCAGGAAATGTTTATGTGAAATAATTAAAAAACTATAAGCGCAACAATTATAGAAGCTGCAAAACTAATTATCTCCAAGATTCAAATGACCATTTTCGACAACATCTGGCCTGGGTAACGCACACGGTTCGGCCAAGGCTTCTTTTTATCCCAAGGGAACGTAAAGCCGCTAGCAGCTTGTCGGAAATAACCACATTGCTTGCATGCTGTACGCGACAATAATTGGTCAATTTGATATAAGATTATTGAAATAAAATCAAAACAGTAAGGTTTTGTTAATTTTTGCTTAGGCACGTTTTGGGGGCCCGTATACTTCATACGGCGTCGCGGAGAACCTAACGGGTAACCGGGGCTCCGGCTCGACGTGCAGGAGAAGGAACGGGGTGGTTTTTAGTCAGTAAGAGTCTGACACTCCCTTCCGCCTCACCCAGGCGGGAGCAGTCATTCGATGATTTTCCCCCCTTAAAAAAAAAACTTCATACGGCACTAGCCACGCCTCTTTTTCAGTCCATAATCTACTCCTGTTCCAAGTTTTATCCCGATCGCTTCAGCCGTTTTGACATAAGTAATTGACTAACAAACAAACACACAAAAAGCCTCGCGTTTACTTATATAATACTAGCTTCTGCCCGCGACTTCGTACGCGTAATCCCATTTTTTCCCGTCCCCGTTCGTGATTTTCGGTAAAAAGTAAAAAAAAAATTTGGTCCTAAAGTATCCTATGTCGGTCTCCTGGCTCTAATCTACCTCCCTACCAATTTTCAGCCAGATCTATTCTGCCGTTCTTGAGTTATAAGTGGTGTAACTAACACGACTTTCTTTTATATATACATATAGATTAGCAAGCAGTAATCTTTAATTATAATACAAACTATAGTTTCATGGAGATTAACTGTAACAGCCCAAACATGTGAATATAGGTACAGTCATCCATTAAATCTCATTTACCTTTTATTTTCTAATGCAAGACATTCCAATCTTCTATTTTTGATATCTTTAGAATTTTCGATATCAGAATGCAATTGAGCCCTTCAAAATGAAATAAAAGGCAGCTGTAATTCATAATATGTATTGTTTTATTTTTCTCTAAATGATGACAATTACACAAGTTCCTTAAATCACGGTGTTACATTTGCCTACTTGGTACAATAATACAGCTGAATGTTACTTTGGAATGAAAACTAAATGCATATCTTTTAGTTCTATTAGAACATATTATGTCCCGATGATAACTACTAAAACCACTTTTTACCGAATAGTTATTTATTTATTTATTTATTTTAACTTCATGCAACAAAAGTACATAGGCGGGCTTAATGCCATGGGCATTCTTACTAGCCAACCTTTAGGTGATGCAGTTATATAGTTACATCACATATCTATATAGTTTAATTAAATAGTAATAAAATTACTACATGACAAGCTCTAGTCTCATGTTATTTTTGCTGGTTTTACATTATTAATAAATATATTAAAAGTATATGTTGCAAACAACAATTCAATCACATGTTGATGATATTATTATGATAAAAACAAATTGATTATAAACAATCATAAGTTTTGGCCAATTGAAACAAGTGTATTTATGCCATAAATCACATGTGTTGTGAAAATTGTTAATCTTATAAAAAAACCTAGTTATGCAAATTATTTTCACTAAATTTAAATAAGTAATAGTTTCATTAACAAAGGCAGTCCTATTTATTAATATCAAATAAAAATCTGAAATAAAATAATCCGGTAAAAGTAATGTTATTGGTAGTATTACCATGACATTTATTCTTAACTGACAGCTTTATAAAAGACAATAGTAACATGTTTTATATGTAAAGTAAATCTGAAAACAATTTACTTAAAAATTCCAACAATAGTATCTGTTTTGTAACTTTTGTGAGACATACTAAATAAATTATTATATTTTCGGCTTACTCATGTAATAATTTGACGAGGAACTCGGCTAGTGAATGAATATGAGCCTCTAGCATGGCTTGAAACCGAAGTGAGTAAGCCAAAAACATAATAATTTAAATAGTAGTTGTGTTGGAACACAAAATTATTAAGTGATCAACTGTGTGTAATCACCTAATTGCAGTGAATTATTGTTTCTAACATTGTGTCATAAATTATAAAAAATAATTTAAAATTTATGCAGTTTTTAAAACACTGACAAATAACACTGATTTTCACTACTAGTAATCTAAAATTTTAAACATCATCTAATGTAGGTAACCAAAATGCCATATTGGTGCAGGCAGAGGCCAGCATCATAAACTTGGGGTTAAATTGTACGCATTGTATAGGAGCAGGATGATCACCATTTAAAACACATACTTTATAGCCTGTATCAGCATTCCAAACATGAACTCTTCCATCAGTTGAGCCACTGAAGATATACTGTGAGTCAGGACTAAATGATGCTTCTATGGGTATTCCTTTATTATTAAGGTGACCTGTGAAGGTCTGCAAAGGTGTGCCATGATAAGCATCCACAAGTCGAATGATGGATCCATTTGTACTAACCAATATAGTTTTACCATCTCGTGAAAATTTTAATCCAGTCCAATCACATTCTTTTTCTTGATTCAACTTGAATGTAACAAAAGGGCCTTTATCAAAAGATCTCAAATCATAGAGTTTGATACTTTCTGAATTAACTCCTGCAGCAAATATAAGGCCTTCTGGGTCATAAGCTGCTACAGGTCTTCCTGACAAGTGCATTAAGCCTTGGCAATTAGGAGAGCGAAGATCCCACAAGCGCAATGTTTTGTCTAATGATCCGGACAGAAATACATCTTCAACTGGTGACAAACAAAGAGTGACAACTTTTTTGGTATGGCCAGGAAAGTATCTTATGTACTTGTTGTCGTGAAGTGACAAATATCTGATAGTATCATCAACCTTTGTTGAGCTGTGTATGGCAGTGTTCTTGGCATGTGTGAAATGTATTAGATCTACACCATATTTTTTACTGTTTACAGTGATTAACTGTGTGCCTTTTTCACAATCGTATATGACAATTTGATCATCTTCACTGCAGGATATTAATGTTTCACCAGTAGGAGAAAAGTCTATACTGTTTATTTTGTCTGTGTTTTCTCGAAACACTTTAGCCACTTTGAAACTTCGAACAACTGGGTCGATTAATTTCATCATTTGTAACTGATAATAAAGAAACGTTACTTTAAAAGACAATACAATTAAACTTTTAACAAACGCTCATACAAAAGAAAATATTTCGCTACAAAACACAAAAATGCTTCCTTCCTAGAGCCGCCGCCTCAAAATGTTGCAGTTCTAAACTTCTAATTTTTTATTGTGAAATTGACTTGTTCAAACTGAACCACAGTCTATATAAAAACAGAGAACACTGACGACGATAGATAAAGATAATTACATGCTCTGTGGACGATAGATTAATTATTAGCGACGCACACTACGCACAGATTATCCGCCCGCCTCTAGCGGCGAAATTTTTAGGAATGGTCTAAGAACGACACTTAACTTTTGAGTTAAGTTTGAAGTTTAAATTAAATATAATCAAATGGATCACGACTACATACAGATACCTGTTTTTAATAAAATCTGAAACACAAAATATTGTTGCGTTCCTCATGTAATACTTACGGAGATTCAGGAATAAGTTTTTATTTATTTCCAAAAGACAAAATTTTGAATCAAATACATTTTGTTCCTGTATGGAAAGAGGAAAGATCAGCTAGATTAGTGTCATAATTGTGTAACGTGTACTTCTTCATTTTGAATGAATGATTTTATTTTTATTATTATATAGCTGTAAAGCAATAAACTTTCTCAGATTTACTCGGTAGTAGTATTTATTTACTTTTACGGGTATTCATTCAATTGAACTTTTAGAAACATTAGTGACTTGTGTTAGTGAGTTGGCCTGAAATGCTCCAAAAAACTAAAAAATATTATCTTTGAGAGACAGAGCTATTTACAGTGGTAAAAATTAAACAAAATATGTCATTTAGGGCCATTAGTGTTTTGTTTAGTATAGGTAAATAGGCAGACATATTTTAACAATATGTGCCTCATGCTGAGTAGAGTACTTAAAGTTGTTATTCCTTGGCCTAATACCGAAATGATACGTAGTATCTTACCTAAATCATTCCAAAAATATAAAAATACAAGAATAATAGATATTAGACTGTGCTGAGACTGATTGAAAAATGTAAATGTTTAAAATGTAGAATATTGACGTGCTCTCAATATAAATAAACTATATAAAATGTATAATATTTATTAAGGCGAAGTTTAATATTGGAATAACTTCTTCTGGCCTAATAACAGAAATAAGTGCATCTTATGGTGGTCGAGCATCAGATAAACATAATATTGGAAATGTCTGGAACCTTATATAAATGCGACTTTAATGATGTAGTGACCATCACTTATAAACGGATAAAGGATACAGGATTAATTGAATTCGAGGGTAATGAAGTGAGATAAGGATATTAATTGAATAATTAGTATAACATTTGATTAATTTGACGCCTGTAAAAAGGATTGGCCACAGGAAGCTTTAAGAAGAGACGAGTGGAAGGAGTGTAGGGAAGTCTTTGCCCTGCAGTGGGACGACCATGGCTAAAAATAAAATAATAAACAAATTAATAATGTATAAGCAAGAAACCACATAAATCTGTTTTACATTTAATAAATATTTTTTCAACGACGTAAATTATAAGACGAAAACTGTCAGTGTCGTTCTTAGACAGTTTCACAATTTTGACACTAGAGGTGCTAGTTAGGATCTTTGCATCGCCAATAGGCGGACTACAATTTACTTTAAGGAAATCCCAGGATGTTGTCCTTGGCTTTGGCGTTTAGCCTTGGTTTTTAGATGCTTTGAATTTAGTGGATTATTCATAAATATTAATATTTTGGATTACGTAGCTACTATTAAGCGACCCATAAACGATCAAAATCGTTCGACAAACTTGTTTGATGAAATTCACATTTTCACCACACAACAGCACAGACGAACACATGTGCTTACGTGCATCATACAACTTTTCAAACAATTATCCAGAATCCAGTGCCAGTGGCCAGTGTGGTCAAGGTCAATTGTGTCACAGTCGTTTTTTTATATATAAACGCCTGTTTGAAGAGACTATGCCCATCTTTGATCGACGTCCTTGAGTAAAATAGAAAACACAAAATATATCTCATAAAAACAGTAGTAGTCAGACTTTTACGATAGTAAATTTTTTTAATAATTATTATCTTAAAATTTTCATATTTTTATGGATGAACAATGGAATTTTGATAAAATAAAATTAACATAACCACATACCATGGAATACAAATAACTACTAATAGTAATCGAAAAGATTTTTAATGTAGCAACATTTATGGAAAGCGCACATGTAAAAAAACTCATTTGGGAAACAAAATGGACGGTGTCTAAATGGCGTTTGTCGTATTTGTTAGTGATGTGAGTTATTATGCTTAGTTGGGCATTTAATCACAATAATACGGAGGAC
This sequence comes from Spodoptera littoralis, assembly GCA_902850265.1. NCBI lineage: Eukaryota > Metazoa > Arthropoda > Insecta > Lepidoptera > Noctuidae > Spodoptera > Spodoptera littoralis. The sequence continues at coordinate 8,402,004 of LR824536.2, read as the reverse complement.
ATACTGTGAAAGTTAATTTAGCCGTTATATTATACTTTAAACGGTGATCTTTCATTGAAAATTTTATGGACCTACATTTTTGGAGTATGGTATCCATTTTGTGATCAACTTGTTGTGTGGCGTTTATCGTAAGTATTGTCTACATTATTTCTCATAATATAATTCTGAGTATTTCATTATGTTTAATATAAAATAAAATCTGCTTCTTTGGGATAGCACGTTCTATGTGGGCAAAGGAATAACGATGATACATTACAAGTATTGTAACTACATAACAATCTATCGTACCTATGTGTTTTAGGTTTATGTAGTAAGTAGGTTTATATAAAATGATGGTGTCTTCTCAGTGTCGTCCTAGATATAAAATTATGCTTCTAGATAAGTACGATTATTTTAAATTAGTACTCATTGTAATCCTTGTATAAGCTCAATAATTTACGTCTTATATACCTATTAAATATGTAATTATTAAATTTTAAATGTCCTTTGCAATGATGGATTTGATTTTGATATAATATAATTACATATAAAAATAATTCATTTTGACCTGTCGATAGGCAGTAGATAATTGTTGTAGATTGTTTACTAATTTTATAGACATGAAGTGTATTTTTAAGTTATTTTTATTGATTACAATCTTAAAAATGTTCAGTTGTAGTTTAAAACAAGTTCATAATATATTAACTAATGCATTATATACAAGCCATTGGAGGAGCCTGTGTCCAACAGTGGATGGGAATGGGCTCATGATGGTGATGAAGAAAATATAGGTACTTTCTTTTGACTTGTTTCATTGTTCTGTTTTTTATTTAATTTTATATAAATTTTTCAGTAAATCACTGACAATTTATCTATATATTATATAAATAAATTGTTTAATGTTTTAAATAAATATTAAAATCGTAACAGTCCAGTAAAGGTCAATAAAAAGATAATGCTTCAGTTTCTGCTGAAAAGGTAATAGTATTAAACAATTTATCTGTAATGACATTTCTAAAAAAATTGGCAAACTAGGTGAATATTTTATTCCTAAAAGTTTTTAATAATTTAACTCTAGACAACTAGGTACTCTGGCGCAGTTTTAGCCTCTACTCGGCTCCATAAGTACACTATCCAACACAAAAATAATTATTCAAATCTGGTCATTTGTTTCAGAGATTAGCACATTCAAACAAACAAATAAAATCTCAGCTTTATTTATTAGTAGGTTTGGAGTATAGGTTAATGAGATGATGTAGAAAGCCTACTGTCAAATGGACTTACAACTTAGTCCTGACTTCTTGGTAATAGGGATTTTAGGGTATAAGGGTTCCTAACATTTGGGTATGGGAAACTTAAAAATGTGTGACTACATTATACTTTTTATTTTACAAAGATGTAGGCAGCAATGCACATATTTAATGTAATTTTATTCGATTTACACCAGTTACGTATTAGGTATGTAATAGGTGTTGCCTTTTCCTGGAATCCGTAACTCCAGGTTCGAGGGTACCACAAAGAATACTAGAAAACTAAAAACACTCAAATATACTTTGTTCACCCAGCGAGAACATACATATATCTTAGCTTCAATATTTATTGTGTTACACCCAAAACCTATCGAGCAATGAGTCAGTCAAATATAAAATGCAAATATTATATTATTATATAAAGAATTTTTTTTTTATATTTTGTACCATATGGTATAATAATTTACGACAGTTCTTAAAGGACATTATTTTTGAACACATGTATCATAGTCATAATCAGTTAAACAAGTCTTACAATCTTGTATAATATTTTTTTTCCATTATATTCATTACTAGCTTTTACCCGCGGCTTCGCTCGCGTCACAAAAGTATAAAAAGCCAATGTGTCATATGACACACATGACACATCTATACCAATATTTATGTTTTCCCTCGGGAATATCAAATTTTTCATGGATAAAAAATACCCTATTATTTAATCCGGACTTCTAACTTTACGTCTGCAAAATTTTAAAGCAATAGATTTAGTAGTTACGGCGTCAAAGTGGAACAAACAAACAAACTCACTTTCCGATTTATAATATAAAGTAAGGATTGATAAGCCTATAATCTAGGTATGAGTTTTTGGTGCAGATATTTTCTAAATACAAGTTTTATTTTTTATAACTAAACGTGATAGAAATTTAATAAAACATTGTACCTTTTGTATTAAGTTTATGACTTTTATTATAAAAATTATTAATTAAGTAGCTGTGATTTAGTTCGTCTACAATATGAATTTTAGAACAACATTTTTTGTTTCAATTTCCAAAACAAAAGTAGCCTAAGCTACTTCTTAGTCCATCACTATCGGCCAATAAGTCTTGTAAAATCGATCCAGCCATTCGAAAGATTAGCCAGTTCAAACAGACAGACAAAAATTGTAAAAAGTGTTATTTTGGTATGTATTTCGTATGTATATTCATATGTATGTAGTAAAAAGCGGTTATATTAATATTACAAACATATATTTCAATTTTATTTGTATACATGTATAAATATTGTTCTAACAATAACTTAATGGTTGCTATATTGAAAGTGTATGTTTTGTTAGTTTTCCTAAACAAATAAATAATAATATACTGTGGAACTGATACACAAAAAGTATTTCATGATAGGTATTTGACTAATTGATATTGTTTTGTTATTTTTCTTATGATTACAATTAATTTATGATTGAAATCCTGCTGGAATTACTTTGGAGATGCGGGTTTTTTGTTTGAAGAGTAGAAAATTATTGTCAACTATGAAGATTGCTGTGTAACTGAAAGGGAGAAGTTGTAGCGCTATATGTTTTTGGTAAAGTCATAAGCGTATAGCTTTTCCCCTTGGTTATGCAAGCTAGTATCATCATAAAGAAGATATGAAGAAAAGAAAATTTGAAGATATGTATTGTTTGTAAAATAAAATTTTACACAAAATGAAATCTGTGTGAAATAGTTACAGATGAGTAACTACTAAAACACTATTTTGACTGCTGGACAAATATCTAAAAGAATATTTGTGTTAATACATAGATTATTTTGAACATACTAATTAGATAGAAATTCCTTTCTTGAATCTAGTAAATTGGCTATTTAGAGCAGTGTCAAATAAAATAGTAGTCTAGTGTAGAGGAACAATATTTAGGTATGTTTGTTATCAAAGTTTAAGTATCTTCTTGTTCTTTTATATTAAATAAATTTTAAACTTGATCTAAAAATGATATGTTAATGTTAGTAATTAATAGATCTATACTGTTAAGGATGCTTTTACAAAAGAGCATGAGGCATTTAAAGCGAATTGAAATTAAACAACAATTTGCACAACATTTATATTATTTTATTGTATTTTATACAACAATCATCTGTTGTGGTTTTTTTTTTTTTGTATAGGTACAATCAGCTAAATATTACAGCTATATTGTTAAATTTAACTTTAACACCACATTATACTTTTGAAGCATTGTAACAATTCAGTTATAAATTGTCATACCTAATTCCTCAGGCATATTTTTGTTTTCTTTTTGTGGTTATATCTAAAGTGTAAAATACTTATCAAAACACTCAAAATTCTCTTAATTGAATTGATGTAATGAACACTATGGAATTGAAAAATTTTTTAGTTCAAGAATTGTTTCTAATTCACATTTGTCATAGCACAAAAATACTATGGTCAAATGGTCTTTTTAATCACATTCTTGTAATTTTTATTCATAACACTAAGACCATGTTCAGTTCATATGGTAACAAGTCGTAAGCGCGCGTTATCAAGACGTGTGCTTAACGCTACCCATATGAACATGGCCTAATGTTCAAATACTCGAAAGTCAGTAAATTTTTAAATTCTCCAAATTTGAGTAGATATTTCAGTATTCAGGCATAAGAAATTATTAAGTTGGATTAAAAGACCAACTTTTAGAAGTTAACTTATAGAAGTTACAGATATTTATTTAGTAACACTATTAGAAATACAGACAAATAGGTAGTAATTATATGATACTAGGTTCTCCTGCAGTAAAAAGTAGCCTATGTGTATTCTAGATCATAATATAGGTATTCCGGTTCTCGATTTTATTCTGACTCCTTCCACTGTTTTGACGTGCGTGAATTAGTAACAAACACACACACAAAGTCACAAACTGTCGCAAATTATGATATTAGCACGATCAAATGCTGTTCACAAATGAAAGCGAAAACTTTTTATTTGCAGGATAAAATGGATGTACCCAATGTTAATTGGATACTTGAAGGTAAAAAAACTATAATTCACTCTTAATAGAGTGATGGACTCATATAATTTATTTGATGATGGAAGCGGTATGTTGGAAGGACTCACTGATCTTGGTGGATCAGACAGCTTTGCTGGTGGAGCGTCGGCTGGGGTAACTGGAGGTGACAACAAAGATACACCTGATAACAGGTAAGGAGTAGGGAAATAATAACACATCATTATTATTTTGATTTATGACTTAATATTCATTGTGGAGCTTTAGTTACAGACAACCATATAATCAAAATCCTGTACCGCAAGAATCATCAATTCAGAAGCTGGCTTCGTTCGGAGGGCCTCCTGCAGGCAGTGCTCAACCAGTACCTAATCCTGGTACAGGGCCCCCTGCGCCAGATTACCATGAATATGGAAGCTACCCACCACGACCTCGTTTGCCTCAACCACCGCACGGCCCATTGCATCCATCACATCATGTGCATCCTACACATTCATACCCAGGATATCACCCAGACCCAATGTATGCCATGCCTGAACAACCAGGTAAATCAATCATATATGTTATTATTCTTCATGTATAATAATATAATTACGTATTTTCATAATTATTTTTTATTTCAAGTATTTTTACCAATTTCAAAAATAGGTTAAATAAGGTTTTACTATTAAGATATTGTTGTTTCCTTAAATAATTGTGACATGTGTATTATACATCAGATTGGTACAAATTTTAGGTATTGGAGAAATGGGTGTATGGTCTGGTCCGCCTGGTCCTAACAGATACTCTCCTATTACTCCAGGCTACAGACATAGCTATGAACACCAACAAAAAATGCATCAATATCCTTCTCAACAGGTAAGTCAGTTTTTATATCTAGTATGTCTTTAATGAGAGACATTGTAGTGATTATCTACAGTCCTCGGCCATGTTATTAGATTCACCTTCATTTCTAAATATGAATATGAACAAGATGTGTTTACATTCATCTACATTCAGTTTTTATATCTAAACCTATTACTGTGATATATTTTTATAAAGAAAATTTAGTATGTTTTACTGGTTTATATTTATTCTTCAAATAAAAAATTGAAAGAATATGGAAGTGTTAGTGGAAGTGTTATTCGTTTCGAAGATGAGCGAACAAACAATAATTTTAATATTACGCATAGTTATAAGAATTCATTAACACTGTAATTCCATATTTGAAAATAAATAGAAATACAAAATTTCCAAAAAAAAAAACATATATATGGCTATAAAATTGCCATAAAATTATAAAATTCTTAGAGTGCATTAATTGCATGCATGATTACTTCGATTAAGTAATACAAATAATTAATAGATGAAAAAAGATATCGTTTTAAAATTTCATAGGTAGACTTATTATACCACTATTTAAATTTATAGTAGGTACTGAATATAAACACTGTAAACTCGTCTAACTGAATTACATATTAAAAAGAAACAAGAATTCGTCTAATTGTATGGTCAGATACTTTAAGTATTATACATTATTATGACAGGCATACAGATACTAAGTATTATACAGTATTATGACAGGCATAGAATGATAAAGATGGATGTTATTCAAATATAATAAGATATAACAATACTTATACTTTTTTTCAACAGGGTGGTGGTATAGGAAGTCTGCAAGCTCAAAATGGATCATACATACCAAGACAACCCCATTTTCCACAACCAACATCACAACAAATATATGGGCAGCAGCAGGTAATATCAACTTCATTAATTTTTCTTGCTATATTTTAGTTCCCAACTAAATGATGAGATTGGGTTGAATTACATTTTAATATGTATGCTATTTGCACCTTGTCAGGAATAATAATTACTTTTTAATTTTAAGAATATAATTCTGAATAACTTATCACTCCGCAAATTTTCGATCCTAGAGATGGACACTAAGGCCTTCAAATAGGATATTTGACATAATTTCAAAAACTGTTTCACATTATTTAGTAATGACTACGCGATCTATAAATATGAGTTATTTTCAAATCTCATAAGAATTAACTGTAAAATATCTAATTAAACACTGATAATTTGATTAACCTACATACGTAAACGGTTCTCCATGCAAGATGGCACCACACTACCTTATAACGTCACATACTTATCAACAAGTAAATCTGCATCAAAAATCTATTGTCAATAAATTTTATCATTCTGCGATTTAAGTCTAATAATAATTGGCTTTATATAAATAACCTCTTTAAAACAGTTTCCGACGAAAATACCAAAACATTAGCAAAACGCTCTAGACGGACATACATCAGATGCAGACCAGATTGGCGATGTATTAAAGATGGTCCAAATTAAAACTACCCTTAACCAACGAGCATGCATGAAAAGATTGATGACTGTTCATATTAAACCTTTCGTGAGAAATACTAATTAATAATTTCGGCTTACCCACGTAACTGACTAATAACACACGTCTCGTCTTTCAAAAGCCTACAATAATTTGACTATTGTAATCGAATTATTGTGAACTATATGAACTATGGATCCGAGACGTGGTCTCTCACTTGGTTGCAGCGTGATACGGAAAAGGTTTTTTTTCTCGCGAAATGGAATCAAAAATGTGAAGATCCGCAAATAGACAAGTCACCGACATGACCCAGTGGATCATCAACACGCTATAAATTCCCACTGCTGAGCAAAGCCTCTTCTAACACGGAGAAGGTTTGAGCATTAATCACCACGCTTGCTCAATGCACGTTGGTGATTTCAAACTTATAATTAGAAATTATAAGCCTAGGTTTCTTCACGATGTTTTCCTTCACCGTTTGTCAGTGGTGTCTGAATAATCTTAGAAAGTACATATAACTCGGAAAATGTCACATTGGTACTTGCCGTTGGTAGGTTTCGATCCCGCACCCTCATGCATGAGAAGTGGGCGTCTTAAACCTCCGGGACACCGCGACTCAGTGGATAAGCAAGATGAAATGGCAGTGGGCAGGCCACATAATTCGGAAAACTGACGGCTGCTGGGGCAATCGCAGCGTAGGACGTCCACCCCCAAGGTGGTTTCTATTTACATACAAACACTAAAAGCCTCCTTTCGGAACAGATAAATCCGAAACTAGGCGATTCGCAAAAGAAATTCCTTAGCGTTATGATTAGCGGGTCAGCGGTTCCATATAGGCGTAAAGATTCAAAGGGATCAAGCTATTAAAGATTTTTTAGTGAGATGGTGATTGCATTTCCCAGTTACCACTAAACGATAATTTTGTTTGAAACGGCATATAAAAAATTAATAAATTATTATGTTTTTGTTTTACTCACGTCACTGTTTGACGATAAACTCGACTCGTTTCAAGCCATGCTAGAGACTCATATTTAATTATTTATGAGGAGCATTCCGCGACCTGCGCTGTGGTGACTGTCACGCTGCTACTTCATAATAATTAATTTAGTAGGTATGTCTCACGAAAGTTTTAATGTAAAAAAAAGAAATTATAAACTAGTGTGATTATTTGCTGCCTCGTTAGCCGAGTGGTCGCAAGTGCGACTACCGGGCAAGGGGTCTCGGGTTCGATTCCTTGGTCGGGCAAAGTACTACTGGGTTCTTAAATAAATTCTCAGTGGTAGCACGAAATCTGGAATTGTGCCGGGTATATGGCTATAGACTCACCCCCTATGACATGGGACACTTAACATAAGTAGTGAAAAGTGGGTGTTACATTGTACAGTGGCATTAAGTTCTGTAATGTGCACCTCTGCCTATCCCTTCGGGGATAAGACGTGATGTTGTTGTTGTTATGTGATTATTTATTTATATGTTGTTCTATTGTTTTTAGTAATATCTTGTTGTGTTGATTTACCAGTTTTCTAATAGTTTCTTTGTCTTTTCCAGAACTATCCAAATTACACGCAGATGCATCCACCAGCTGGTTCTAGAATTAGTCAGCATCCTACTTATCATCAGCAAATGGATGTAAATCCTCATCAGTATGGGATACCTCATGGTCAACAAAGCCATGGACCAATTCCGCCGCATCAATCTCATCAGAGTATGGGAGGCCATTCTGGTGGCATGACACCAGGAATTCAAAATCACCCAAATGTGCACCTTCATCATCCTGGGGCTCCGCCGCTACATCATGTACCTCGTCAGTCACCAGTACCACCGTCTTCTGTAGCGCCTTCTCATTCTTCCGTGCCGACACAAATGCCTTACGCGTCGCCTCATCACTCAATGACTTATCAATCTCATCAAATACAGCATCCTTTAGATGTAAATGTTTCAAATCAGTATGGTAATGTCAAACCTGCAGGGATAGAAACTGGAAGCCCACAATATCGCCCACCGTTCCCTCAGCTATCTCCTCAAATGTCGCCTAGATCTCAAATATCACCCCGACAGCAATCTCAATCCCAATTATCTCCTCGGCCAGTTATGTCGCCTGTAAAAGGTCCTAGTGCTTCACCACATGGTGCTCGCAATATGGTTCCTTCGCCAGTGTCTACAGGTACGCCATCTACACCTGGATCTTCGTTCCCTTCACAAAATACTCTCCAAGCATTGGAGCAAATGGTGTTACCATCTGGAACTGATTACCCTTACCAACGTAATCCATCATCTCCAGCAGTTACACACGTTGTTTCTTCACCATCACAGTGGAATCCAAGCAAAATTCCTCCTACGAGTAGTTTAGCGCAAATTGATAATAATGAACAGTGTACCAAGTCGTCTGAACCTGCAACTTTAACACCGGCGCTAAAATCTGATTTGAACAAAAATGTACCACTAGGTAATACAAGTACCGAATTGAAATCTATTGAGAAACCAGAAACGGAAAGTGCCCGGCTAGGCGAAACCATTCCTGCGTCTCGCACTTTTCTACCACCATCTAATGCAGGTGGCAATATTAAAGAAAATGTTCCTGTTGTTGCTTCAACAAGTAACAGTACATTAAATACCTGTAACAATTCGTCCGTCGCTGGAGAAACTACAGAAATTATAGAAAAACATCTACCTCATACAGATGGTAAAATAGATGCTACTGCATCTAGAGAAGATGAAAATATGGATACGAATTTACAAAAAATATATAACAACGACCAAAAATTGGAGTCTAAGCCGAAAATGGTGGAAACTCCCAATACATCAGAAATTAAAGCTTCACCTCACTCGACGGCCCTGCCTCTGCCTGCAATGACAAACACAAATTCGACTGTTAGTGATATTTCAAATGCGAACATCTCAATCAGTGCAATTAGCATCTATGACTAACACTAACACTGCTAGTCAGTATGAGAATATGAATGTTAGTAGGAATTCAGGATTTCCGACAAATAACATTCAAAATGTTTCAGCAAATATCTCTAATGCGACACAAGGACTATCAACAAATATAACTACCAGCATTCAGTCTTCTACTCACACCAGTGCTACACATAACGTTTCTTCTACTTTTCAAAACGTTCCTACCACTGTCACGCAAACAGTACCTAATGCTCAAATGAATTTACCAGCAATGCCACATGCTAACACTGTCACTTCCAGTGTACCAGTTCATAACCAGCAAAGTAATTTAACATTGATCCCTTCACTGCCAGGAAATATTCCACCAAATATCTCTAATGTACCCAGTAACATGCCACCAATTGGACAGTCCAATGTGCAAACTAATATTCCTAATGTTCCTGTAGGATTACCTATGAACGTTTCAAATATGCATGCACCACCAATACAACCGAATCAACCTCCGATTATTTCAAATATGCCTCACAATATTAATCAAAGTATGTTGATGATGGGCCCAAATTCAATTCCTCACCCTAATATTCCCAACATATATCCAGCAACTCATCAACAAGAGCGCATATCATTACAACAACAAATACAAGATATTTACTGTTTGCCACCTTCTAATGAAAATCAAGAGAAAGTGAGATGTCTTCAAGAACGACTAGCTTTAATTCAGCAGCACGAATCCACCGAGAAATGTAATGGGGGACCAAATTGTACGTTACAAAACCCTGTATACGGAACAAAAATGGTAGAAAGTCCTCAAGTAACAAGTACCACAGGTCGTGGTCGTGGCAAAGGGCCAGCCAAACCCAGAAAACCTAGAGCAAAGAAAGAGAAGTTTGTGGCCCCAGTACAACCATTGGATCAGTTACCTGTATCTGAGGATTGTGTAACGGCTGGAACTGGTTTACAAAATACTTCAGAACTTGACTTAGAGTTGAATGAAGATATAAGTAACCTAGACAGCAGCGCTATTTCAATCGATGAACTAAATGGTGGTAAAGTGAGAAAGCAAAGAGGTCCTAGGAAAAATAAGGAACGAAAACCTCGAACTCCGAAAGAACCTAAAGTTAAAGAGTTAGGCGATAAACCAGTAAAGGAACGAAAAAAAAGAGAACCAAAAGATCCAAATGCTCCTAAAAAGAAAAGGAATTTGAAAAAAGATGCTATAGAGATACAGGCAGACACGACCACCAATTATGAGATACTAGAAACTGACAAAGATAATGCAAACGAAACCCCGAGTCATACAAATATTGAAACTCCCAATGTATCAAAAAATATTTCTGAACTCTCATTAGACGAGTCGAATGTTACTGATTTTGATGATATCCCTGTATCCAAAATAGCCATTAAAGACTTGTTAGAAGAAGCTGAAGCTAAACGCGAGCAAGACGATGATATGGATTCAATAACACAGAAAAGGAAGTCGAAAAAACGGGCATCAGCTGGTGGAAGTTGCAAAAAGTTGACCCTTAGGAGATCTCTAGGTGGAAGAAGAAAGAAACGTGGTGGTCTTATTCCTGATTCGGATGGTGAACCAGATGACATGATGTCCACTCCTCCTCCGTCTCCACCACCAGAAGGTGACGACAGTTTAAAAAGAAGGTCTGCTAGAAATACACAGCGTAAAAAATATACTGATGATGTCATGTTACGATTATCTGATGATGAATTTACTATGGCCACTCCTAAGCTTGAGAAAGAATGTAAGTCTGAAGATATAGATACCAAAGATATTAGCAGATCTGAGGGTGTACCTAAACCTAACTATATTTATGTGAATACTACCGAAGAAGATGCAATGATAGTTCAACACGTTTTAGCATGCCGTATGGGGAAACGAGAATTTAAAGTAGAACCATCGACAAGTGAAAGCATACCAAAATTAGAACCTGGTAATGAACCAAGTGCTAAAGATTCTAATGATGAAACCCAAACAACGGTTTCTGGTCTAGATACAAAAGATGATGATGTAAAACCTACGACAAGCCACGAAATCCAAAAAGAAATTGAAGAAAATATTGGCGAACAACAAATGTCCTCGCAAGAAGGTTCCTCTAAAGTGGAAGTAAATGTGGATGTCAATAAAGATAACCAAGAAGTTAAAAATGTAAAGCCGGTTATGGTGGATGTCGAAGAATATTTTGTGAAATATAGAAACTTTTCATATTTACATTGTGAATGGAAGACTGAAGAAGAACTGTACAAGGGCGATAAAAGAATATTTTCAAAAATTAAAAGATTTAAGCAAAAACAAGCACAACAGATGAATATTTTTGAACTGTTGGATGAAGAACCTTTTAATCCTGATTATGTTGAAGTAGAGAGAATTTTAGATATGTCAGAAAATCAAGACCCTGCAAATAATACAGTTGTAAAACATTATTTAGTAAAATGGAAAAGTCTGCAATATGAAGACAGTACATGGGAGTTGGAAGAAGACATTGATGTTGATAAAATAAGACAGTTTAAGGTCTTTAGTGAAATACCAACAAAAGACAAGTGGAAATTCAAGAAGCGACCATCTGCAGATCAATGGGTCCAGTTAAAGGAATCTCCTTTGTACAAAGGTGGAAACACATTAAGGCCTTATCAACTGGAAGGCCTTAACTGGCTATTGTTTTCTTGGCATAATAATCGCAATTGCATATTAGCTGATGAAATGGGCTTAGGAAAAACGATACAAAGTTTAACATTTGTAAATTCAGTCTGGGAGTATGGTATTAGAGGACCTTTCCTTATCATCGCTCCTCTATCTACTATTCCAAATTGGCAAAGAGAATTTGAAGGTTGGACTGAAATGAATGTGGTTGTGTATCATGGTTCACAACAGAGTAAAAGTATGCTGCAAGAATATGAATTTTACTATAAAAATGAACAAGGAGAGCCAATTAAAGAAATAACTAAATTTAATGTGCTTATAACAACATTTGAAATTATTGTTACCGACTTTCAAGAATTAAAATCGTTTAACTGGAGAATATGTGTTATCGATGAAGCTCATAGACTGAAAAATCGCAATTGTAAGTTATTAGAAGGCCTGCGACAGCTACACTTAGAACACAGGGTGTTGTTATCTGGTACTCCGCTGCAGAACAATGTAAATGAACTGTTTTCCCTGTTAAATTTCCTTGAACCTTCACAATTTTCTAGTAGCGATGCATTCCTAAATGAATTTGGCCAACTTAAAACAGAATCTGAAGTATTGAAGTTGCAGGCTCTACTAAAACCTATGATGTTAAGAAGGTTGAAAGAAGATGTCGAAAAAACGTTGGCTCCCAAAGAAGAAACGATAATCGAAGTGGAGTTGACAAACATACAGAAAAAATATTATAGAGCAATACTTGAGAGAAATTTCAGTTTTCTGCAAAAGGGTACAGCGTCGGCTGCGAATATTCCCAATTTAATGAATACCATGATGGAACTGAGAAAGTGTTGCATACATCCTTATTTATTAAATGGAGCAGAAGACCAAATACAATTTGATTACAAACAAGCCAATGGAGAAGATAAACAAGCATATTACAAGGCACTAATTGATTCATCTGGTAAAATGGTGCTGGTTGATAAATTACTGCCTAAATTAAAAGCTGGTGGTCATAGAGTTTTGATATTTAGTCAAATGGTTAGATGCTTGGACATTTTGGAAGATTATCTTGTATTTAGAAAATACCCGTACGAAAGAATTGATGGAAGAATTAGAGGGAATTTAAGACAAGAAGCTATTGATAGATTTTCTAAACCAGACTCAGATAGGTTTGTGTTTTTACTTTGCACAAAAGCAGGTGGTTTAGGAATTAATTTGACAGCTGCCGATACGGTTATAATTTATGATAGTGATTGGAATCCACAGAATGATTTACAAGCACAAGCTAGATGCCATCGTATTGGTCAACAAAAAATGGTTAAAATATATAGACTGATATGTCGTAATAGTTATGAAAGAGAAATGTTTGATAAAGCATCTTTAAAGCTTGGATTAGATAAAGCAATATTGCAAAGTATGAATACAACCCAAGGAAAAGAAACTGGTATTAAACAATTGTCAAAAAAAGAAATTGAGGACTTACTTAAAAAGGGTGCTTATGGAGCTGTAATGGATGAAGACAATGCTGGTGACAAATTTTGTGAAGAAGATATTGAAATGATATTAGCTCGTAGAACCCAAGTTATTCAAATGGAATCTGAAAAGGGATCAACATTTTCTAAAGCCAGTTTTGCTGCAGCAGATCAAAGATCGGATATTGACATAAGAGATCCTGATTTTTGGAATAAATGGGCCAAAAAGGCAGAAATTGATACCACAGAGAAAAAGGAAGACGAAGATTTGATAGTTACAGAACCAAGAAAACGAACAGTTATTAAAAGGTATGGGCATGACGATGGTCCTATGGAAATGTCTGATATGGAGGTTACACCTGATTCTGATGAGGATGAAGAAGGTGAGAAATGTATTATTCTATATACTTTAATCATGAATGATATCAAAACAACATTCAAAATGTTGTTTTTGATGAAAAATCTTTGGTATCACAGTTAAAAAAATGTTTCTTATGATTAGTATATTGTCATTTAACAAAATGAATCAATTAGTAATTGTGTTTCAGGAATAAGCTTAAGAAGTAAAAGAAAGAAAGAAAAGCTTGGCAAAAAGGGTCGCAGATATGCTAGTGATGATTACATTCCAAGACATGAAGGTGTTCCTGTGGATGAGGAGGTTGTTTATGGATCATGGACAAGATCAGAATGCTTTAAAATTGAAAGAGGTCTACTAACTTTTGGGTAAGTTTTTTGTATTCAAAACCTATGAAAAATTTTCTTCTCCTTTGAATTTTTTTTTAAGAAATGCCCTTAATAATTTTTTTAGAGTACGCCCTCATTCTTAACAACTGTGAGCGTCGACCACCCAGAGTCAAATGTTAACTTAAAAATTCGCCAAAAATAATTTAACTATTATGTGTTTATTCACCACGTCTTATTTTTAATTAGTATCTATTTTAAACTAAAAAAAGCATTAGTCATGGCTGCGCGACTTTTCAACTTTCGCCGCAAAGAATTATAATGTGTGTTTTTATCGTGTTATAGAAGGCATACAGCGGTATTTTGCTTCATCCATATTTTGGTCCATCCACGTACAGCGCTGTTCCGCGTAATGAGCGTTTAGCGTCGAACGCGGCAGAACGGCTGTACGCGGATGGTCCCCGATTTCTTGTCAACGATTAAATTAATACACTAAAATTATTAAATTAAATTCTAATGCTGGAATACTGAAACGTTACTCAATTTTAAGTCGTGCTTAAATATCGTGCTGTGTCTGTCATTTTACAAAGAATTTGTAGAGACAGAACTATAAAACTATATTAGTATAATGTATGTACACATAGTTTCGGTATTTTATTATTACTTAAAAACTGGTTAATTTAGACATCTGACGTTAGAGCGAGCATCCCACGTCGTCATCAACACCTTCTTTAATTATTTAAGTAATAGCTTGGTCATAATGGTATTAAAATTATCTGTTCAGGAAATAGGTTTAATTTTCTTAAACGTACTTTTTTATTTTAGATGGGCGAGGTGGGAAGAAATAGTAGAAAAAAATCAATTCCGAAAAGGATGGTCTATACCTGTTATTGAAGATTGTGCGCGCATAATAGTAAGTGATTTGTCTTTATTTAAACTGAACAAAAATAAAACTATACATAAAGACTGGGGCCTCGTAGCATAGGTCTATCTTAAGGACGTCTCAAAGTGAGATTTACTGTTAAATGTTTTACATATTAAAATATAGTAATATTAACTTATTTATTGTTTTTAAATGATGATTTGCCATGCTAATACCGAGAAAGTTTAAGACTTTCACTGAGTTTAAATCTATTTCTGATTATTTCACACAATTGATGTGAATATAAAGGAATCTAAATATTATTGAAATGTATCAAATTAAAATGTTGTTTCTTTAACAGGTTTTGTATTGTTTACGACATTACAAAGGTGATGAGAAAATTAGGAATTTCATATGGGATCTAATTGAACCTTGTGAAAATGGAGAAGTAACAATCTCTCGGAATCACAGTGGGTTGCACAACCCAGTGCCCCGTGGAAGAAACGCAAAAAAGAAAAATAGACCAAAGGATTTGCCTAAATCTAATGATCTCCAAAAATGGGAGGATTCCAATCATTGGAGTTCAACTGAAAAATATGACTGTGAATTATATCTAGAAAACAGCTACAAAAAGCATTTGTTTAGACATGCTAATAAGTAAGTATACCAACATTTTTTGTATTAAATAAGAAAAATGACCCAACTCAAGAGCTTTCTTATAAAGATGCCATTTGATTGCGTGTATGGTTTAACAAAAGAGGCAATATTTCTTTTTAACTTACGACAATATTTTTTCAGGGTATTGCTACGAGTACGTATGATGTATTACATTAAGCATGAAGTTATTGGAGACTACGCCACCCAAATTGAGAGCGGAGTTCATGCCAGGTAAAACTTTGACAATTATTAAGTTAACTACTTTTATTTACTTTGATACGTTCTCTGACATTCGTCAGGTGCAATCCACAGTACAATACAGGTTTTATCGCGTTCTTGTCATAAAGTATACGTCAGATTATTAATTTGTAGCGCTTTTATACTTATATCTTACCATTTTTCACCTTTCTTAGAATATAGTGTTTTTATGAAACATTTTTGCTAAATGACTGCTAAACTTGATGTTGCTTTTTCTGGTGTAGTTCCTTAGGTATGCGGGTTCCTCGGGGTGTGGATAGTACACCTCCACGGCTATGGTGGGACAGTGAATGTGACGTCTCCTTACTTGTGGGAACATACGTCCATGGTTACGAAAATTATTTGGCAATGCGATCCGATCCACAGCTTTGCTTTGTGGATAAACTAGGTCCACCTGATGATGCTGAATGTACAGATATTAAGTAAGTATCATTAATATTTTAACTATAATTATTCCAATTAATTTTTGTAGTGTTACCTCTTTCTGCCCTAATGCTTTATTCTGTTATGCTAGCATATAAACATATCAGCTTTTCTCCACATTGTATTTAGTTATTACTTTTAAATATTTTAAAATACAACCGTGACAGAAATCTCGGTTGTGATGCATCACAGATGATACTAAATACATCTATCTAAGTGAATAGTGAAAAATTTACCTATTTTCATGCCTCATTTTGAACGATAAGTCATATCTACCCCAAATATCAGTGAAATGTATGTAGGTACATATATTTTAAGAAAAATTATTAAAATATGTCATTTCTGATAAAACATGATCTAAACTTTTTGGGCGAAACGTCAGTAACCTGATATAAGAAAGACAAGGTAGAGAATGCCATTGGAATTAAGTCTGCACATGTACAGTTGATACAGAATTACAGGGTCGACCTAAATCTTTTAAAAGTGGTAGTATGCATCATTCCTGACCAATTTCGCTAAGGAACCCCACATCCCAAACTTAACCGTTCTCAAGATTAAGCCTTTTATAAAAATTCCATATTTTTGTCAATTGCCCTATTTTTTGTATTTTGTTTCTCAGATTTGTACTGTTTTATGCTATTTTTGTGTAGAAGATTAGTTGCTTTATTATTTAATAAATTGATATATTTGATAAATATTGAAATATTTGATAAATGGACAAAATTGTGTTGGATACTATGAGGAAGGTTATAATAATTCGTGCAATAGGAGTGAAGAGAGGAAGGTGAGGGGCAGTGTGGTAGGAGATGAAGACTGTACAGATGACGTATCGAGTGGAGCAGGTGCGACATCGCCAGCAGCCTCTCCTCGGCCTGACGATGACAGCACCCAGAGCAGCAGTGGCGGCCATCTATGGCCCTCCATGCAAGATCTCAATACAAGACTCCGGAGGCTAATTACTGCATATCAAAGAAATTACAAACGTGAAGAACTAAAAATGCAACAGAGAGCTAAGGTGCGTAATATCTCATCTTACACTTACTACATACAACTGAAGAGTTTGTTGAACGCGCTAATCGATTAAACTACCTGATATAATAAAAAAAATCTTTTTGCGTTTGATTAGTAGTCCATTTATCAAAGAAGGCTATAGGATATAACACACCACACTGCGAGCAACAGTAGCCGAGCAGAGCTGGTGAAACCGCATGGGAGTAGCTAGTAGTAAATAAATTATAAATTGTGATTTAAGGGAATATTGCTTACTTAAAGTCTATATTGATGATAATCTTGGAGTCTTGTGGATTTTGGTGTTTCGCTTGTAATTCTCGTAAATATAATTCTTTGTCTATATTTCTCATCTCTTTCATTAGTAACAAACACATTAACAGAACAATAAGTCAGTTAGTCACGCGCCCTGCTAAACAAAATTAAATTTGCTGCAGGCTGCTGGCCCGTTCGGTTATGATTTTGACTAAAACCCATATTTGTAACCTTTTACTTATGGTCTTTCAGTTCAGAAAAGATACACTCTAGGGTTTTTTGTCATCACCCTTTTTGGTTATGACAATTTTTACTGTAGTACATAGTTGCAGTAAAAAAGCTTGTAATGATATGATTATTAAGTAAGAATTTCGTTCAGAAGATGGAGCGACGGGAACGCATGGATCAACTAGCCAGAGATGAAGTTTCGCAATGGCGCTGGACACGTGCAGATGAAGAAGCATTCCGCCGCACAGTTGCTTCATACGGAGTTGAGTTCGATCCAACCACCAAAAGTCTTCGTTGGAGTCGATTTAGAATGCTTGCACGATTGGACACTAAAACCGATGATGCTTTAACAGATTATTTAAAAGCATTTATGGCTATGTGCAAACGCCAGTGTGGACTCTCTGTGGGAGAAGCTGAGCTGCCAACTAGGGCAGATTTAAAGGCAGAACCTATAGGTGAAGAAAGAGCTATTGCTACTCTTGAGAGGTAATAATATCTTTATATATTTTGGCCAAAGGATATAAATTTTACCAAGTTGGCTAATATGCTATTTTGTGATTATTCTATTCTTAGTTATTAGTAACTAGCTTTTACCCGCGGCTTTGCTCGCGTCACCTATGTGACATGTAACGATATACACAGCGCCATCTATAACAATACTTTGTTTTCCCTCGGAAATATCAACTTTTCCGGGATAAAAAGTACCCTATTATTTAATCCGGACTTCTAACTTTACGTCTGCAAAAAATCAAAGCAATTGGTTTAGTAGTTACGGCGTGAAAGCGGAACAAACAAACAAACTCACTTTCCGATTTATAATATTAGTAAGAGTAAGGATTAGGATCGTGAGTGCAAACATAATGTGTGTTTCCTTGAACGCGCTAATCTCAGAAAGTAATGGTTCAATTTGAAAATACTCAATTAATTTATCAAGGAAGGCTACTATAGGCTATTTATACATCACGCTATAATGAATAGGAGTCGAGCAGTGCGGGTGAACCACGATAATACAAAGAAAATGTTACCTGTGGGAATCTAACCCGCGATACATTGCACAGCAAAATTTGCCCAGCCATTGCGTCGAACATAGTTATTGACATTGATTAGGTGCTGCCTAGTAAAGGGTCACTAGTTTTATATCAAGATTCTGAAACTTACGATGCTTTAAACAGAATTGATCTTCTACGGGTGTTACGCGAAGAAGTAGCTCCACATCCAGCATTAGATACACGGTTGGCTCTATGTGAACGATCTCCGGATACTCCACCGTGGTGGCAGCCAGCTCGACACGACAAACTATTGGTACTAGGTGTTTGCAAGTGAGTTTAAATTTTTATTTAACTGTTCATAACATGCCATATTTTACGTTCAAACAGTAAACTTTTTTCATACTTTTAATATATTATTTTTAAATTTAATTTAATGTCTACACATCCTAACACAATGCGATGTTGTCATAGTATTATTATACACATATATCAGGTTGAACTAACAGTAGATTCTAAACTTAAAACTACTTTTATGCATTTCACTTGAAAATATCAACTTTTTCTATCTAAAACTTTATTAATATTTTTATAGTTCTAACAACAGGAGCATATTGACCTTTATTTAAATAATGATAAAACTTACTTTTCTCAGGCATGGTTTGGGTGATACATATAATAAGCTGTTTTGTGACCCTAAAATGCCATTCGCCGATTGCGCCAGCAAATGGTACGCGAGTCATAAAAGCGGGTCAAAGAGCGACGCACAGAAGATATCTTCCGATGAAGATGACGCGCCAGGTTCAGAAGAGACCGCTGGAGAAACACGTATGTCACTGAGACGAAGTAAGAGAACGTCTAATAACTGCGACCGGATGAACGAAGACGACACGGACGCTCTCTCTGAACTCGAGACCCTCGCCAAGCTTGGGCGCACCGACGAGACACTGCGCCCCGACTGGTTCTCCGAGCGCGCACTGGAGACCCGACTGCATCACATCGCGCATGCCGTGCAGAACCGGGAGTGGCCCGTCGCTGCCAAGCCCGAGCCCGCTGACGCCAAGCACGCCGCTAAACGACACATCGCCATCGACGTGGAGACCGACCGCGCCAAGCTGCACGCGCTGCTGTCGTCGCCCGCCGCAGCCCACTCGGGCGCGGCGCCTGGCCTGGCGGCGCCTGGCCTAGCGGCCCCCGGCCTGGCTACGGCTGACAGCGCGGCGCCGCCGCCCGCGCACCAGCGCCTGCCCGCGCCGGCGGCGGCCGCGGCGCCCGTGGACCTGTCGGCGCCGCTTGACCTCAGCGACGTGCACGACTTCTCCGTTGGCCGCCGCACGCCTCTGTCGGACTCTGCGCCTTCAGCCGGGCCGTCTCGCAGTCGCCTCGATGATACTCTTTCGAGACTCATGAAAAGGAAAAATGTGGTGAGTAGAGTAATTATTTATTTCTAACAAACTTCATAAAACAAAATTACATAAATTATTTTAGTTCTTTCTTACGTAAGTTGTAACATAAAATTAAATCACTGGAGTTAACAAGATGATTAGATATAAAGATCTGGATGACCGAGCTTTGCTAGGTGTTCTTATTAATACATAATTTTTTTTTGAAAAAAAAAAAAAGGAAATATGTAGAGGAAAAGAACAAAAAAATTAATAAATTAGATGACAGAAAAATTTAAAGATACATTCCGTCCGAGGTTTGAACTCGAAAGTCGTGCATAGCGTCTGCTCTTCCTACTAAGCTATCGTCATGGCGAAATTTAACTTCGTATTAGGATCTTTATTCAATGAAAACACGGACAAAACGAAATTTTGACATTTTCTGAAAATGAAACCTAGCCAAATCTATTTATCGCGCCCAAAATGTTCCCTATATACAAAATCTCGAGATAATCGATGGACCCGTTTCCGAGATCGATGATATCCAGGTTTACAAGATAAGTCGACCTAAATCCTTTAAGGGATGATAGTATCCAGCATTCTTGACCGATTTGACTAAGGAATTCCATATCCCAAACTTAATCGTTCTCAAGATATTGGCCTTTGATATTATACCGTATCGGAATACTGAAGAACCGTAAATATTTTATCGTACATCTGCAGCACGTCGCCCATCACATCTCATGTGGGTCAAATCTAGACTTCTAGCTGGCCACAGAGGTCCACCTTTTCCGATCCACTTATTAGAATTACATGGCGTGCTATTTTGATAATGTACTAATGAGTTCTTATGCACTTTAGAACTGCTTTTTGCAATGGTTCACCAGGCATTTTATGTTTTAAACATTTTATTTCTTTGTAAAACTATTGTATACAATACATAATACATACAACATATATAACAAAGACAAAACCATTTTACTTCAGGACGAAAACTAAATAGATTTCACGGTGTATTAATTTATATTAAAGATCTCACAACTAAGTTAAATTTTTACGCTTACTATTGTATCTCTCTGCATCACTCAACTCAAGAGAATACCACTAGGCATTAAGTCCGCCATTGTATATTGTGCAATGTACAATGTAGTGTAAAATAAATAAATACACCACACATACCTAATATTTTATTTGGAACAAAATTGATATGCATAATATAACCCTGTTTAATAGAACAAAATATTTTTCAGCCTGCACCAGAGCAAATTGTTGGAAAAGAAAAGAAAAGGAAAAAATTGGATGAAATAGTACTGGGTCTGTCAGCAGCTAAATGTAAGAGTCCCACTGCTTCAACAGACAGTCTGCGAGGACGAGCGACCACTGTGCTGCCCGACGTCACGGTCACACCAGCCGCTCCTCCTACGTCATCAGCAGCATCTTCAGCCCAGAAACCATTTTCGGTTACAGTGACTAACGTCCCATCGCCACAGGCTTCTTCTAAAGAGTTGTCGTCATTTTTGCAACAGTCTTTGGAACAGAGTAAGGTATCTAAAACTCCAGCTGTACCTCCAATGAAATCTTATTCTCATGAAGCTAAGGTAAATAAATGGTTAGCCGAGCAGGCCAGCGTTGATACGCGTCGACGTGGTATTCCACCCCGGCTTGCTCCTGAGGAACATGTGCCTGTTGTCCATCGTGTTACAGGCAAACGAATTGTCGGCCCCAAAGCACCTCAACTCAAACATCTAGCGCAATGGATTGCTGAAAACCCTATGTACGACATAGACTCAAAGTGGACAGAAGGTATTAAAGAACATATTAAGTTACCTCAAGATGTTCGCAGTCAAAGACACTCACCGATGCAAGCTACTAGTGGAATTAATGAACGCAAAAAAGGACGGCCACCCACACTTGATTCTGCATCCCCTAATGTTTTGTCTTCAAATTCACACATGAATCAAAGTTTGGCTGGTTTGAATCCTGCTATTTTGGCAAGTCTATCTAGCCTTAGTGCATTTGACCCTAAAACGTTAGCTGCAACACTTTCAAATTTAACAGGATTTGATCCTAAATTATTAAATACATTTGATCCAAAATTGCTTTCTAGTTTAGGCAGTTTTGATCCAAAAAATAATCCACTGCTAAATTCTTTCAACAGTATGCCAAATTTATTAGGTAATATAGCCGGTGGAAATATATTTGCTAACTTAGCTGGATTAGGACTTCCTGGTTTTTCATCTCTGGACTTGAATAATTTAACAGGATCTACTGTTTCGAGTGATAGTAAATCAAAATCTCGAAAAACTACAGAAAGTGGAAATCCATCCAGCTCTAAATCAAGTAACTCACAGTTTCCATTTGTTTTCCCAAATCCAAATATGCTGTACCCACAACTGGGGCTGAGCGGCTTAAATCCATTTGGGATGCATTCTGGTATGTCGTCAGCATACGATGCTTTAGGATTATTGAGTAATAATATAGCAGCCAGTTCAGGTGCTTCTACATTACAAGCTCCAAGTCACAGCACTTCACGTAGCGCTGCTAAAACAACTACACCGCGATCATCTACTATAGTGACGAACTCTGCCACCTCTCGTCAGCAAAAAGTTTCTGACCGACAGCAGTCGAGTCAATTACCGCAAATACATTTACCACCGGATCCCTATCTTCTAGAATCTCTATCAAAACAATCCTTAAATTATGAAACATTAATGAGACCAGAAAAGAGGTCCCGGGACAGCGATGGTCACGAAACAATAGCAACAGATCTCTCTAAGACAGATAAGAAAAAGCTACCATATGATGCTCTAAGGTCACAAGTACCTCCAGAGTTTGCAGCTGTCCAGGAAAAGTTACTAAAGGGTGATAAAAAAGATATCGATATAAGTAAAATGCTGTTAGAACAAATGGCATCTGGAGCTCTTAGCGCCAGTCTTGTTAGTTCTACAGTGTCTAAAAAGGCTAAAGACGATAAAGATGGTTCTGATAAATTAATAAAAAATTCTTCAGAATATGGTTCTCGAACATTAATTACTGAAGATGGAGCATCAAGTCAATCCTTGGCTCACAAGAGGTCACATGAAGAAGTTATGAATGAACCTGAAAACTTAGCATTATCGTCAACAGAGTTAAATCCTTCGAAAAAATTGAAAGACAATTCTAGCGAAAAAAAAGCTTTAGAGAAGCAACCCGATCACTCCACACACACTGGGGAAATGGATCTTGAAGATTTAATAGCACCTTCAACTGTAATAAAAACCGGAATGAAAACGGATTTTGACATTAATAATCCAAAAATGCCAGTTACAGAAATGATATCACCGAATTTAGGAAAAGATGATAAGTCACTATCAAAACAGACCACTTCATATTCTGATGAGTCTTCTGTACTCAATCAAGAAAATACTTTGACTGAGGAAGGTACTGCTAAAGTAGAAAGTGAAATGAAAGATAACTGTTCCAATGACGATGATCCTAATATCGGAGATTTGTCCACTTATGAGGGGGGACGTAGATGCAATAAAAAGAAAATCCGTAAGTCGTCGGAAGAGATACCGCCAACATGTCCACGTCGTGAATTGAGATCAAGCTCTGGACGTCAATCGACGGAGTCAATTAACACAAACCATTAATAATGAATCTGTCTACAAAATGCTTAAAGCATTCATCGTGATTAAAGATTTTATAAAAAAGTATAGCTGTGTTGTAATGAATGTTACCGGCTGTGGCTCTTCTTGGTAATTGTATCTATTTATGACGAAGTTTTCATACAACTTGCCATTTCTAAAATCACATTGTTTCCATTTTTCCAATTCCATCAATTTCTATACTAGGATATTCTTATTTAAAATCTTTTCTAATAACAGAAGACTGGATATGCCACATTAACGCATCCACAGTTATACTCTTAACATTAACATCAGAAGCATGATGCTACATTTATGTATTTAGAACAAATTAAATGTGACGTTAGAGTTATCCCCATTCATTATGGATAACAAAAGCGTGAAGAATAATTGTGGCTTAGAATTTCATAATGTAGTTTATACGATAAACTATTAATTGACACTTAGAGATCTCTTGCAAATACTGTAGCTCAGTTTCCTTTTGACTACTATTTGTTTTATAAGTAAGTTAGAATTGTCGAGTAAATATTGAATCATTAATTATTGAGTGAAATTGTGTTAAAATTATTCCTGGTTTTTATTATTCTCATTTTTATGTAGTTATTATTGTAAGTTTTAAGTCAAACACTGAATGTGATAAAATTATTTATTACATGTATTCTTATTATTTTACACTGCTTTATTGATGAAATGTATTATATAAATATGTGACAAATCATAAATAAACATAGAACTTAAAATATCACTTTTATTTCTATGACTATATTATACTTGAAGTTCTTTATTGCATTCCTCAATGCAGATACAGATCTTGTAATATTATAGGAGTAACAATCGAGGACCTTGTCGGGCACAGTATCGTAATTAAATTTATAATCGTCACAAATTAATGTAAACTCTGTCTGTCAGTAGCATTCTCAAATAGTGTGCGTTACCCAGGCCAGATGTCGAAAATGGTCATTTGGATCTTATAGATAATTAGTTGTCCGGATTCTGTAATTGTTGCGCACATTTTTAAATTTGTTGCGCTTATAGTTTTTTAACCTTTTCGCCGCCAACAACTTCTATAGAAGTTCAGGATTTTCGTGCCGTCCACGCCACTACTTCTATAGAAGTTCATTGTATCTACCTACTATAAAAAATACATTTACGATACATAAAACATTTGTTTCTTTGTAATTTTGTAATATGGACACGACGAACTATTTTTTCTCATGCAAAACAGACTATTTTCTGTTTTAAAAAGGTAAAACATAAAAGGTTTCAAATAATTTTATATCCCGCACGCCAACGACTTCATATCAAGTAGGCCAGTGATGTGACGCGTAAGGAGCATTCATTAGAATCTTTATTTACTATAATATTTGTTTTCTTTTCCATCCAATAGTTTTTTGAATTCTATGAATAAAAAGAAATTCCGGTCAGTAAATAACGTATTACAATGCGTTTCAAAATTAATGTACATCTACCTATCAAATCATTTCATTAAAATTAATTATTATGTACTGAGGGTTTTCGATATTGCTAGACCCATCTCTACGTAATGGCAAGATGTCGAGTGACACTAGCGCCGTCAACTTCAATAGAAGTAAACCTGTGACGTCGTAAGCGCTTAGGCGTCAAGGTCATTGTGTCATAGTTCCGGGCGACTTATTATTATAAGCTCATAATTAATCGCACGGCCTATACCTATAATTATTTTCATGATTATGAAATATCCAAATGATTGAGTCATTTTGATTCGATTACAAACTGTTTGGGTCGCGAAAAATTTGTGATCGACTCAGGTCTATATTTGTTCGCCGACACAGCTAAAAGTTTGCGAAACCGAGAGCCGCAACGAATAGGTATTTTATGACTACCTAATATCCATCAAACGTGCCAGTTTTTCATTTGCATTAAATGAAAAATAAGCTATTAAAGTTTAGTACATCTGTATTAAAATAGTTACTTACCATCCATTTCCAAAACTACACATATGTTGCCACTTTTAATCACTACAAACAATGTTCCTGATCGTGACCTGACGTTAGATTTTAAATGTAAACTAAAACCAAAAGCAAACCAAACTCGATAGAAAGAAAGAAAAGCATAGACAACTATTCCTTACGAAATGTATCGTGCTTTGAACGCCAATGACTTGATATGAAGTAAACAGACTACGTTATGAAATGAATAGTGAAGTGGCTAATGTTACGAATTATTATTATTATCTCTAGCAACTCTATGCATGTATCTTCATCTCTGATAACGGATACCCATTTTTCTTAGTATAAATGTTCATAAAATAAAACAAATTACCATTATAACTTAACAGTTTGTATTTTTAATTGTAAATTTGAGTACCAATTTAAATTTACACATATTTTTTTTCATTATCGACATGATGTTACCGCCATCCCTACTTTCGTACTATACATTTATTATACATTTATACGTTGGCGTACGGCGACACATCGTGTTTAGTATAGCTGGGCGGCGAAAAGGTTAATTATTTCACAAAAACATTTCCTGCTGGGGTAACGTTACTCCAGCCAGACTCCAGGAATATTTAAATAATTACTAGCTATAAAATTAGTTGTCTAGATGAAGTAAATGTTGCGCCTTGTTTTGTATTTGTTCTTTCATCGGTTGCGAAGTTATTCGAGATTTTGCTGGGGTAACGTTTCTGAGTTTGCTAGATCTTTGAAATGGTTAAGCGGATTCTTATTATATTTGGTACATGGCTTCTTATTAATTAGTTCAAATTTGTTGTGCAATAAAAAAACCAAAATATTAAATAGCTTAAAAGTTATTTCGTTAAATATAAAAACACGTAAATTGGTTTCCAGCACTCTCAATAGGAGCTCTAAAGACTTACTTTAAACGTTATTTAAAAGCTTGTGACTGCCTTCAAATGTATATGAAGTTTCATTAGCATCCTGTAAGTATTAAACAAGTTATGATGATATTGAGTTCTTCACGAGCACGGCCTTGATGCGCGCGGTGTTATTTGGCCACTGGATTGGATAATTGAACTGAATGTTATGTCAATAATTCGTTGTTTAGTTCAGTTATACATCAGTAAAATTTCAGCTCAGTACATTGGATAATTAATGAGATAATACGATTAAAGTCATTATGAAGAGAATGATCGTGGTAATCCGACCAAGTTTAGGTGGTTACGAAAAAGCGAAAACGCAGAACATTATACTATCTTTTAAAATGTTTAGTATTATACACTTTACAATTCACAATGCACTTATTTCAGTTATTACGCCAGAAGGAGTTGTTCCAATATTAAACTTCGCTGTATTTTTTCTTTTATATTGAGAGTACATCAATATTATACATTTTAAAGATTACATTATTCAATCAGTCTCAGCACAGTCTAATATTTATATTATTCTTGTATTTTTATATTTTTGGAATGATTTAGATAAGTTACTACGTATCATTTCGGTATCAGGCCAAGGAATAAGAACTTTGAGTACTCTACTCAGCATGGGGCACATATTGTTAAAATAATTCGAACATGTCTGCCTATTATTTATACCAAACAAAACATCAATGGCTCTAAATGACATACCTATTTTGTTTAATTTTTACCATTGTCTAAATAACCCTCTCTCTCAAAGATAACATTTTCTTGTTTGTTGGAGCATTTAAGGCTAACTCACTAACACAAGTCACCAATGTTTCTAAAAGTTCAATTGATTGAATACCCGTAAAAGTAAACATAACATAACATCACGCCTTTTTATCCCCGAAGGGGTAGGCAGAGGTGCACATTATACCACTGTACAATGTAACACCCACTTTTCACTATTTATGTTATGAGTCCCATGTAATAGGGGGTGAGCCTATTGCCATATACCGGGCACAATTCCAGACTCCGTGCTACTACTGAGGATATTTAAAAACCCAGTAATACTTTGCCCGACCCGGGAATCGAACCCGAGACCCCTTGCCCGGCAGTCGCACTTACGACCACTCGGCCAACGAGGCAGTAGTAAAAGTAAATAAATACTTATCACTGCTGAGTAAATCTGAGAGGGTTAATTGCTTTACAGCTGATCTTTCCTCTTTCCATACAGGAAGAAAATTTATTTGATTCATAATTTTGTCTTTTGGACATAAGTGAATACTTTGTCCTGAATCTCCGTAAGTTCATTGAGGAACGCGACAATATTTTATGTTTTTGCTTTTATTAAAAACAGGTATATGTACATACATAATCAAATGGATCACGATTACATAATCGTGATCCATTTGATTATGTTTAAACCTCAACGCGAAAGACAAATGTCGTTCTTAGACAATTTCTAAATTTCGCCGCTAGAGGCGCGGATAATCTTTGCATCGCTAATAGTGTGTGGTGTCCGCTAGTGGGCAATCTTAGGGAATTAGTCCCTAAGATTGCCCACTTTGCCCATCTGGTGGGCAAAATACAGTAGCCGCCATTAAAATACATAGCGAAGGGGTGGCAGGTATAAAGGGGACGTTAAGAGCAATAATAAATTGGCTATGTATATGTATATACTATTATATAAGGCTGGTGAGTGTTGAATAGTCTATTTATCGAGGAAGGCTTTATTTTTGATGGGCGAACCCGCCCGGGTGTGGCGAGATAGTGTCAGACTCTTACTGACTAAAAACCACCCCGTTCCTACACCTGCACTTTGAGCCGGAGCCCCGGCAACCCGTTAAGTCTTTCGCGGCTCCGTATCGGCATCAGCCCTATTGGGTCCAGACTTCAGTCTTCAAGTCAACAGACTTCAAAAAAAGAACTAAATTCGATTGCATTTTTTTTGTTTGTTACTCGATTTCTCAAAGACGCCTAGACCGATTTCAAAAATTCTTTTTTATTTGAGAGGATAAACTCGTACGCATGCGTACTTATAGCTTACACATCCACTGATACGCGAGAAGTCGATGCCACAAATTCATAACAAAATATAACTTAGGTAATGGTCACAGGTACCTATATGATTTTTTTAAACTATCCTTAGTTTAGTTGTAGTAGAAGGAAAGAAAACCAGTGTATTTACACCGTATAGGTAATATATCAGGGCGCATAATAAAATTGTAAACAGCTTAATAATTTTAGGTAGGTATCTATTAAGGTTATAATAAACTTGTGGCACCGACTTCTCACATATCAGTGGGTGTGTAAGCTATAAGTACGTATGACCAATAATAGTTATGGTTAGCTTTTTAGTTTTTACTTTTCGTCAGTTTTTATAAACGCAGATTTTATGTTTGTTAGCCTCACTAAAACTCGAAAACGCCTGGACCGATTTATCTTCTTTTTGTCTAGAATTATTTGTAAGTGTTGGGAAGGTGATGAAAAGAAAATGTTTCAGGTGGTATGTACCACCTTATCCTTATATCCTTTTATCTGTTGAAACACCGGCTCCCGGTATAAAACACATTATACCCGCAACTTTCAACAGATAAGAGGGTATAAACCCACTGTTCACATAGCTGAAGGCTGTATAATTGAGCTGCTTTTCTGCAGCCCCCTATTTTACCATTAATTACTTGTTTCATACTTTTTATAGACCATCTACCCCTCAAACTTTTATATATTGGAATTTGTTTTAATAACTGAAAGAAATAAGAAAAAAATTGTTGCTGAAGATTACCTTTCGATAACTCACCAACAAACAGAGGTACACCACCCTGTTCCATAGCGATGGCCCATTATGCCTCCACGTCTAACATATTTTTTTAATACTAACAAAAGATATATTCTTGGTAAGAGCGATTTTATTCAATAATTGTTAACATTTACCTTTATTAGGTTTCATGAACATTTGAAATTTGATTAAAAGACATTAAAATTAATATTTTTTGTTAAAAATAAAAGCGTGACTCTGGGTGCAGGTTGATTGATAACAGATGTAAAATGGTCGATTATTAGCGAAAAGACTAAGCCTCTGGTGCACATTTTTTTGTATTTGTTGGTGCATCGTGCCTTGCGACCCAGTTATACCTCCCTTCGCTGACTTAATTTATGCTTTTATAAACCAAATCTAAACTAATTTTATTTTATTATATTCTATACATCAATTAGTTTTCCGGAGCAACAGTTACAAGGATAAAAGTTCTTAAACTCAATATTTTTCTTATTGATATCAATTAAAGAGTTATTCTTAAGATTGGCGAGTAAGGTCATTACCCTTTCCATATCAATACGTTTCGACTCGGTTACGAAATAGGACGATAATTCTTTATCTTCAGCAAAACGAATAAGAAGGCCACTAAGTTCGTCTAATTCACTTGAGTTTTCCACATTCCTGTTGAAAAACTTTCAACTGCGCACTTCTTTCTTCGTCGCGCCGTTTTAACAAACTTCTCTGTTGTTGATATAATGCTACATATTCACAAATGGTATCGGTTTCGTTTTGGAGCTGTAAAATTATATGTTCCAATCTGTGCTTTTCATCAGATAAGTCTGCAACCTCGGCCATTATCTTGAGGAAACGGTCCTGAAGTTTGACCATCGCGTCTGCTCGCTGGAGGCTATTAGTGTGTTCATTTCTTTCATCTGTTTCATGCAGTAACTGTTTGCAGTCTGTATCTGTTTCAGTATGTGCATCTGATCCACTAACTATATTTACTTCCGGAATTGGGTTCTCTACTTCCGAGGCTCTTGTGTTTACGTTTCTATCAGAATTCATTAAATCGTCACATCGCTTTTGAATTTCTCGATAGTTCGATTGCAATCTCATCATCTCTTCATCTTTGGCTTTCAATTTAATTTGCATATCTTTTGCTTTTTCTTCTACTTCTGATAATTTAATGGTAAGTTCTCTGTTCAGATACTTCTCAGCCGTAATTTTCTCTGTTAGTTCCAATTTATCTTTACTCTAAAAATTTAATGCTTTATTAATAGTAACTGTATTATTTAATGAACTATAAAGAAAATATAATATAACTAGATGAAGATGACTGATTACACGCAGAAGTTGAAGGCCGATCATTGCAAAAATCTACAAATCGGGTGTTAAATCTAATGTCATGAGCTTTTTTTATGCTTTGCTAGCATATTAATTATACTCGATTTAATTTCCTAAGAAAGGTAGTGTCACGCCTGGTATTTGAACTTACTGGGGTTGTAGTGATTATATATGTTACAAATATACAAGTGTTTCAAAACTCAACGATATAACTAAACACAGTGATATGTCAGTGTAGGTATGTCACAGTCTTCTTAACACTGCACCGGAAATAGTAAAAAATTTGGTAATGCTCGTTATAGGACACTATGGATACAATATAGGGTCACCCATAAAATACATAACATGAAATTTCATGATGTTTTGTCCCTTTCCCAGTCCTTGTCGCAGTTGGTCACATTTGTGAGACTCTCAAGCGTGACATATTTCAAAGTTACGCAAAGAAATTATTGAATGAAAACAGCGGTTCCAATATCAGTTTTAATTCGCGCGTGACTTAGGAGTAGACGTCGCGAGTGGTAGATAAAAAATTGGTATCTTACACATATTCACACAGATATAGTTGCACACATGTGTCTCTAGAAGTATGGAACAAATGGGTCATAGAGGAGGTCATTATCTATCTTTTTGCTCTGGGAATAGGGGTCCGATTCTTGACGGTTCAAAAGTTATGACTAGTTTTAGTTTTATTCACTTATTTTCCAATTTGTTAAAGATGCGAACTCAGCCAAAATAAATATCAGAGGTATCACTGTTATTTTTATTTTTAGACTTTCTACAAAAGTGGACTTTTCTTAACGCCATATTTTTACTCCATAAAAAGACATGCACTAAAAAATACATTAATTTACACATTACAGTGTCGTTAGTTCCAGTTAAATAAAAAAATATTACTCGTAGGTATTATTATTTGGCATAATTATCTCGAAGTAAATAGGGTGAATACATAAACAGACTGCACAGTTGGCACGGTGGCTGGATAACCGGCTGCCGCGCTACGTGTAGCGGGTTCGATTCCCACACGGAGTAACATCATTAAATTATTGTTTCGGGTCGGGGTGTAGTTTATGTGCATTTGTATGTTTTTGTAAACGCACCCACGAACAACGTTTAAAAAAATAACAGCTCCTTGATAAAATTTGAACAGTATCTGCAAAAGAATCAAAGAGACAGGTAGAGATATAACAAGACGCGAAAGGGTTTAAGTAAAATCAATTTAAGAATTATATTACAGTAAATATTTGAATTGGCACTGGATACAATCTATTTTTAGAAAAAGCTCAATTTAATGTCAAGGAAGTCAGTATTGTAAAACCTATGCGATAAATCAGTAAAATATCTCCTGATAGTTCTTAACAGTCATTTCGCAAAAAGTTTAAGTAACTATTTGGCTGCTTTGTTTTTATCGTGTCAAGTGGTCTTAATGCGACAGCTTAATAGGAGGTCTTGTGTTGGATTCCCTGGTTGGCCTAAGAATGTACTACAGTTTTTAGTTTTTAGAAAGTTCTTAACTTCGTCGAGAGGGGTTTTGTGCTCATATTTAGGGTAATACGTTGTTGAGCTTCTTATATGGAAATATAATTATGATAGTTGTTACTCAACTATCACCTGTCAAGAGATTTAACAGCTGCTTAGAGTTGATCAGCCTTTCAGATACCATAGTTTATTCACAGTAGCGTTAAACAGAAGTCAAAAAAGCTTATTTTTAGGCACACTTTGTAATAAAAGTGACAAATAGTTTCAAGTTCGATCATGAAGGCGGAAATATAGAGGTTAGTTTTCCGGGAGTGTTGAAAATTGGCAATTTTGGAGATTTTTAAGTGTTTTTTTTTTCGATTTACATTTTGCAATCTTGGAAAAATGGCGGCCAAAATCATTTTTTTATCATATCTCTTTTTCTGTGCATTTTACGAAAAAAATTATGTACAAAATTAAACTAAGTATTTACTTTTTTCTACAATTTATGTCTAGATTTGGCGCCAGAACACCGAAAAGTACATCGCAGTGAGCATTTAGCAGGATATTTAATTTCAACACCACGTGGACAACGCGGCGCGTTTCTTTAATACTGTAATCCTTTATAGTGCCTTGTGCTCATAAATGATTGTGATACGCACTTTCGTATTGCAAATAGGCCGACAGGCGATTTCGTATTGGGCACCCATCGATATGTCATGGCCTTTTTTTAAACGAAAATGCTTGTAATGATTAATGCTAAATCGCATCGCAAATAATCCGGGCAAAAATTGCGAATTTTTCACGCTCCACATTTTTTCACGTATGTATAAATTGTGCTTTTACAGTTATTACTTTTGTTATTTTTTTCTTGTCTCTAATGACTTCCGAGTCTTCAATATACAGTGTTGTCGAATATAATAGTCAAAGTACTTTAAGTTTATAGAAATGAAACAACTAAGTATATAGAAAAATACTAAGTATATAGAAATGAAACAACTATGAAGTATTTCTCATCTATAGATTCACTTATTATATATCAATACAAGTGACCATGACAAAAGCCTAGAAGAAGCAGGGGTTGTCAGTACCTGTGGCGTTTTTCAAAATACTACATAATCTAATTATTTATATTTGCATGTATGTAAAAATAAATTTCTTATTGCGTTATATGTACAGAAGAATCTTATTGATCATTTATTTTTTTAATGAAAGTTATAGGTATGGATTTAAAACAAAATCTAATTCATTTATAAAGTCATCTGTTTAGTACTTACTTAATAATTATCAAAATCTAAATTTAGATACTGCTTTATATTGAAATCATAATTTATGAAAATAGTTTGAATTTATTTAAATAAAATAAATGTTGTGCACTTCTACTTCCATGAACCCCTTTTTTTCTAATGCAGAAGTGAATGGATGGAATGTTGATTTTTGTAATGATCAGCCTTTTACCCCCTGGCCACAGCCAAGCGCGGCGCGAATTGCGGCGCGACGAGCGGTGAGCGGGGAAAACAAATGGTAGACAACGTATGAAGTATGCCACAGCTAACGGCGACGCGAATTGCGGAGCGACCTGCGGCGCGAAAAGCGTCGCGCGGCATACGGCGGCGACGGGCGGCGCGGTGTGCGAGTGAAACAAATGCACTAGGGAGTATCGAGGCGGCCACAGCCAGAGCGGCGTATGCAGCGGCAGCGAGGGGACGAATTTGTGTTCGCGCGAACAGAATAAATTGTTTTGAAAATTTCGCTCCGCATCAAATGGATACCGAAAAACTTATTAGTGAGATATTGATAGTTAGATTAGATAGTTTGGATAGTTCCTATATTTGTGATAAAGCGTGTGAAATTCGCCAAGGTTTTTCATTTTTTCATTAACTGGGTGCGTTCCAATTTTAGAGTTAATGATATCCTGAGCTAAAAACGCATTAGTCTCAAGACAATATCGTGCCACTTTTGATAGGGCCATTATAAATAATACTGAGTACATCCACCGCTGACGCCGCCGCGGTCGCAACTAGTCGAGCTGTGGCATACCAACGCAAATCGCGTCGCCCGCCGCGCCTCCCGTCGCACCGCGCGCCGCACCGCTAGAAGCTGTGGCCAGGGCCTTAGAAACCGGGCATAAGTCTATTTAATTCATTTAGATCTAAATCTTGAACTTTAAAGGATATTACCATTTTGACAAATGCATCTTCCAAACGCTGAATATCTTGCTTCAATTGCTTATTTTGTTCAGTAGCTCTTTGAGCTGCAACTTTATCACTTGTCATATCAGCATTTAACTTGGAAAGGCTAATGTTATCGTGATTACATTCAACTTCCTTTACGTCTGAGAGTTCCTGAACTTTGGCAACACTTTCTGCATACTGATTTTGAAGACATTCATGCTTTGTTTTCAATGCGTTAAGATCATCCTGTAAGAATTTAATTCCAAATTATACAATGAAACTATAGAAAAATATAAATAACTAAAATATTTACACCATAAAATTACCTGAAAAAAATATAAATATAATGTTTTACCTAAAAATAATAATTAGAATGAGGAAAACTTTTGATGCCCTAAGAGGACCTTTTTCATTTTAACTTTAAATTAATTTAATTGTTCCTATTCAAATATATACCCGTGTGTATTTTTGTTCTTTTAGATTCCGGACGTGAGCTCCTAACATAAAATTGCTTTTAGAATAGCAAGTATTGTCAAGTACATAGTATTGTAATACACCTAACTAGCTGTTGCTCGTGACTTCGTCCGCGTAGAATAATTACTACTTAATGATAAAAATTGTTGCACCGAATCTCTCTAAAATAAGTTAAGTGGTTAAGAGATGGAGAGTCCCGGGGCTTTAACGAATAGTTCCCGTGGGACTTCTGTGATAATAAAAACTATTATACATACATCGTGTACATACCAAGTCTCAAATTATCGTTTTACCGAATGTAAGTCAATAAGATTCAATGATTTATAAAAATTATCATCACCTATTTTATCCCCTTTTTTTAAGGGTAAAATCATCGAATGACTGTTCTCGCCTGGGTAAGGCGGGAGGGAGTATCAGACTCTTACTGATTAAAAACCACTCCGTTCCTTCTGCTGCACTCGAGCCGGAGCCCCGGTAACCCGTTAAGTTCTCCGCGACTCCGAATCGGCATCGGCCCTGTTGGGGGATCTGTGGTGGTCTGATGGCTCTTTGAGGTGCGCGGAAGGCGACGCGCCGTACGCTCGGGATTTTATCCCCTTAGGGTTGGAATTCATTAAAATCCTTTCTTAGGACACGTCTACGTCATAACATCTACCTGCGTGCCGAATTTCAAGCCGATCGGTGTAAAACTGACAAAGATTCATACAAACATTCATCCTCTATTTTATGGCGGGTGCAAGCTCATTGTCAAAGTTGACATTTCGCACAACGCTGTCAAGTGTACTTGTGGTTGACAAGGTAGACTTACTTCTAGTCATGATAGTTGAAGGTATGGATGAAAATAAAGAAATGGTATCATCACCCGTGGAATCGGCAATAGCTTCTTCGGTGTAAGCCCGCCTGGTCAACTCACAACAACCAGCTGTAACCTGTTTTTTGGTGGGAGCCCGCTTGCTCAACTCCACACCACCGATGGTTCGCATGCTGTGGCATCCAGCACCGGCTCCAGATGCGCCCCGGCGACCCCCGGGAAGCGGCCGCAAATTATATTCTCTTTTACTCATCTCTCCATGTTGGGTTACCCTTGCCTTGTTAGCCGCGTAAGTTTTTATTCGCCTTGGATTCGCTACTTAAAAAATATTTTGAGAGTGGCGAAATCCTCTATGATACACACTCAATCTTGTACTGTGGGGCGGTAGCTGCTTGTCGAGTGGCTAACGTCAGATTCCCAAATCTTGACGCAGCAGTCCGACCAAAACCAGTAGTACCTGCCTGGCAGTAAAGGATAGAGCGTCGTATCAGTGAGGCCAGGGTACTCATTGGCAAACTATCCTGCTTTAGGGAGGGAAATACTCGCCCTAGAGTGATGCGCTTTGTAAGACGTGCATTTGTGGGGACTGAAATCAGTCCTCATGAATACCTGTCACGTGTTACAGAGCGCATCGACTTCCTGAAGCAGAAAGTTTATGCATGGGCAAACCGTATCAGACTTTGCCCATGCATAAACTTTCTGCTTTTATACTCAGAATCGCATGTTCCAAAGAGATCAGAGGTGGGTATACAGAGATTGGGAACGATCCAACCAAGATGTGGCTGACGGGAGGCGACCGGATGATGCCACTAACACATTTTGGCGCATCTAGTCGGTGCCTGTTAGCCACACAGAAGGTGACTGGATGTTTGATGTTAAGCGAAGGTGTTAGACTATACCAGAGATGGAGGAGGTAGTAATCACCTCCTCTGATGTAGCCAGTGCAGCCTGTTCGGTCCCGAATTGGAAATCACCGGGGCCGGACAGACTGCACAATTTCTGGATTAAATGGCTCAGGAGTTCACACGTTCGCTTAGCATTACAATTACACTTCCAGGTAGCTTTGGAAACTGGGTCGTTACCACAATTTCTAACAACAGGAGTTACCCACTTGCTCCATAAATCAGGTAGTTCCACTGAGCCCAAAAATTATAGACCAATCACATGTCTACCAACGGTCTATAAACTTCTTACAATCCATTTTGAGGACAAAAATAACAAAACATATTAAAAAAAATTCCATCATGTCGGTATCTCAAAATGGATGTAGGGAGGGGTCTCGTAGAATTAAGGAGCTACTCCTCATTGATATGGTTGTTAGCCAACAGGTTCGTCGGTCCCGAAAAGATTTGTCTACATGCTGGATAGACTACAAAAAGCATAATATGATTCTGTGCCACATACATGGCTCCTGAAGGTGCTGGAGTTGTATAAAATAGATGCAAGTCTACGCGCCTTGGAGGCAGTGGAGCACCGTGCTTTGCTATCCGAGATGTAGACAAATCCAAGGGAATGAAGAACCTGTAAGGATAGTACGAGGAATATTCCAGGGTGACAGCCTGAGCCCACTATGGTTCTGCTTGGCCTTGAATCCTCTAAGTACTCTACTGGAGGATTCAGGGCTAGGCTATTCTTTGCGGAGAAGGGGTCTAGTTATATCCTACTTACTTTGCATGGATGACCTCAAGTTGTTTGCTCCAAACAAGAAACAATTGATGGAACTACTGAATATAACTGAAAAATATAGTAGTTCCATCAGAATGGAGTTTGGAGTGGACAAGTGTGCGGTCATGCATGTAAAGCGAGGAGGGATTGTGGAATCTGAGGGACTAGAACTCTCAGATTTCACAAAGCTGAGATCACTCTCTACAAACGATACATACAAGTACCTGGGTATGTCAGAAGGATTAGGCATTAATGGACCGGACATGAAGCAATCGTTACAGGAGCGCTTCTTTGGCCGCCTGAATAAGGTACTGAAAAGTTCCTTATCAGGCGGAAACAAGGTGCGAGCCTTTAACGGTTGGGTCATGCCAGTCCTAATGTATTCTTTTGGTATACTCAAGTGGACACAGACTGAACTTGACACCCTGGATAGACGAGTCCGGACCCTGCTGACTGCAAATCGCATCTCGTTCGTCGGTCATGAGGTTGTACATCCCGCGGAAGTGTGGTCGAGGCTTATTAAATGCTAAGACCCTTCACAACCGTGAGGTGTGCAGCCTCAGGGAATATTTCCTGAAAGTCAACGAGGGTATGCATCGAGAAGTAGCAGCGACAATGATTCACTCCGCTATCCTTGGCCATAGAGAACTGACGCAAACCTGTGGTACTGAGCGTCAATGATCGCAAGGAGGTATGGCATAGCAAGGAGCTCCACGGACGCTTCTTCCGGGCCCTTTATGGGCCCAGTGTAGTTTTCTAGCGTCCGTGTCTTGGCTACGATTCAGTAATCTCTTTGGAGAAACTGAAGGATTTGTAAACTACCGGAAATATACCTCGTGTGTTCATAAGTTTTGAGACAAATTAAAAGTTGCATATCTTTTTAAATAATAAACTTATATTTATAAAAACAATAACAAACATTAAGTAGATAGTAAGTAAAAATTAAATATAATTATTATTCAAAATGACCACCCCTGTTTTTAATACATGCCCTTAGACGATTTGGCCAGTCATCAATGGCGGCACGAATCTTTTCCAGAGTAATTCGCTTCGCTTCTCGGACAAGAGCTCGCTTAAGTGACTCCAAGTTTGGGTGGGACTTTCGGCAGGCTCTGAGCTCTAATTCGGTCCATAGAGAATAATCCAGCGGGTTGAGGTCGGGGCTGGAGGAGGGCCATTCGTTCGCCGCAATGAAGGCCGGCACATTTTCCTTCAGCCAAGCTTGGGTGGTTTTAGCCTTATGGGATGGCGCCGAGTCTTGCTGGAAAACCCAATACTTGTTATGGAATAGGGTATTAGACAGGGGTTTCACAACAGTCTCTAGAATGTAACTTTGATAATTTTTGGCTTTCACCTTGACGCCTTGTTGGCAGAAATGAAGCTGAGTGACACCTTCGTACGAAACTCCCCACCATACCATATCACTAGCCGGATGATGAGTACGCGAGACATTCCGTGCTGAAGGTGGGACATCCTTGCTACTTTTGGCATACACTTTATTGTTTTGTCGATTGAACTTTTCTTCGACGGTAAAGATTTTCTCGTCGGAGAAGAGTATCTTCTTCGCATCGTGTCTCCTAAGCAGTATTGGACAACGTTCGCGTCGCAATTGACGAAGGCGATCGTTTAAAAAGTGTACTTTTCTACGGCTATACGCCTTAACCTTGAGATCATATTTCAGTATTCTGTTGACTGAAACGCGCGAAATATTGGTCTGCAGAGCGAGTTTCTTCTGAGTGCGACATGGATTTCGGCGAAGTCGCTTTTGGATGATTTTAATGTTCGCAGGCGTCCTCACAGAGCGTGGACGACCACTTCTTTGCCGATCATGTAAAGAACTTGTCTCCTGGTATCGTTTAATAGTGTAATACACGAAGTTACGGCTCACACCAAAACTTTTCAGTTCTCGGAAAATGTCCATAGGTTTTCTTCCCACCTAATAATGAAATGACGGTCGCACGTAATTCTTTTGTTCCCTCCATTACGAGAAAATTTAAATAAAATAATCCGAAATCATGGATATTAAAAGTTAACATTCCAAATTCAAAATTAGAAAAAGAAATATACAGCAGCCAGTAATTTTTATTTTATTTTTATAAGCAAAAAGTTTGTCTCAAAACTTATGAACACACGAGGTATAATTAAGAATGGGACGGTTGACATATTTCGGGCATGTCATAGTCCTGGTGAATCCATTAGACATATTATTTCTGGTTGTGGTCGTTTGGCTAACAGTGAATATTTGCATAGGCATAATCAAGGAGTCAAGATCATCCATCAGCAACTTGCTTTGCACTATCGACTTGTTGAGTCTGAGGTACCGTACTACAAGTATGTGCCCGACCCAGTTCTGGAAAATGACCATATCACGTTGTACTGGGACCGGTCTATCATCACTGACAGGACTATTATAGCCAACAAACTTGATATAGTAGTGATAGACCGACAAGTGCGCCGCACGATGATAATCGATATCACTATTCCTCATGATGAGAACCTCGTGAAAGCTGAAAAAGATAAACAAATCAAATATCTTGATTTGGCTCACGAGGTTGTCGACATGTGGAATGTAGATTCGGCTATCATTGTGCCGATAGTCGTGTCGGCCAATGGGTTAATCCCTAATAGCCTCGACAACCACCTTAGGAGGCTAGCGTTAGGCAGTTGGGTCAAGGGCCTGATACAGAAGGCAGTTCTCCTTGAAACGGCGCGCATTGTGAGGAGGTTTCTGTTTCTGGAGCCCTAACCACCGGTAGCTTGGACCATGCTCCCACTACTGGTCGGCTCCTATTTTTATATTGTTAAATATTATTTTTTATACTGTAGTATTTAAAAATGTAACTTTAGAGAAATTTTAAATAAATATATGGAAATAATAAAATAATAATCCTTACTAATATTATAAATCGGAAAGTGAGTTTGTTTGTTCCGCTTTCACGCCGTAACTACTAAACCGATTGCTTTGAATTTTTGCAGACGTAAAGTTAGAAATCTGGATTAAATAATAGGGTACTTTTTATCCCGGAAATGATATTCTCGAGGGAAAACAAAAGTATTGGTATAGATGGCGCTGTGTGTATTGGTATATGTCACATAGGCTACTTTTTATCCTTTTGTGACGCGAGCGAAGCCGCGGGTAAAAGTTAGTTATATATATAGAAGATGGAAGATAGATTACTCACCAGAGCTTTTACCAAATTATCTTGTAGATCCTTGATGGTTGTAGTAGTACGATCCACTTCAAAGTTTTTTTTATCTACGTTATAATTCTGTATCCTAATTTCCATGTCACTTATTTGTTCAATTAAACTGTTCTCTCTGTTTGACAAATTTTCAACATTTCGTACAAGTTCCTCATTTTTTCTAACTAATGAGCTTAATTGTTCATTTAATTCAGCAACATAGTGTTCATAATGTGCGTTAATTTGATCCCTCTCTTTTTGCAAAGAAGTCAATTGCTGCTCTAAATAGGATATTTTTTGTGACATAGCTTGTGTTTTCTCATCATTTACAGGTTTTTCAGCTGGTAGTGTAACTGGTGAGCCATTAGTTAGTTGTTGCAACTGCAAGTGTATGACATCATATTGACTTTGAAGGTTTATTAATTGCTTATGGAGGGAATCACTTTCTGCCTCTTTAGAATGTAAAACACTTTTTGTAAATTCTAGTTGTTCAGCCAAATTACTATTTTCCTCGGATAAAGTTAACTGAAGAGAACTAAGTTCATTAAGTTTTGCATTTTTTATAGTTATTTCCTCTGTTGCTTTTATATATTTTTCATTGATATTATTAATTTCATGTTCCAACTCTTTAAGTTTTTGATTGCATATTTTATAATCATTTACTACCAAAGCATTTTTTTGTTCCAGTTGTTCTAATGATGATTGTAAGTGATGAACTTGTAATTCTAGGTTTCTTTTATTTGAAATCAAAATCTCAGTGATATTTAAATCAGGTTCTGGTATTATGGTATTTTCAGTTATATCAGATTTTTTTAAATCTGTCTGTCTGTTTTTTAAGTCTGCATTTGAGATGGTAGATGACAAATAGTTATTTCCATTTGCTTCAAAATCAGGGTTTTGTATTTCTTGTGTGCTCTGTATGATTTCAGGGACTTCCTCATCATTTTTGACCACTGTTTTCAGGGACTCATTGTCATTTATTATTAAACAGGCTTCAGATTTTTCAGATTTATATATGTCCTCTTTTTGACCACCAATTAATTTCTTATCTTGGTGATCTTTAAGCTGAAACATTTATTTAAATAATTATTATGAATAATCTATTTCTGGTATTGTACAAACTATCAATAAACTTTGAGGCTGTGAAATTCAAATAGTTCGGCTACAGGCAACAACAACAGAAAAATCTTTCATTATTTTGTGAGATGTAACAGTAAAACATTATTTTCTAAAAATACTAATTACTATTGCAACTGTAATGTAGGCAAGTTAACTGAGGCCTTAGTACGAGTTTGTTTTATGTTTAAAGTATTCGAAACGAGAACGCGTTCGGCGCACTGATTGGCCGGCGCCAATGAAGCAACCAATCAGAGCGCCGAATGCGTACTCGTTACGATACGAAGAAACTCGTGTTTTTATATATTCCATGGTCCATTGGGTGAGTTGGGACCTTCAATGGAATAGAAAAAACTAGGGGGCGTGTGATGTAGGCGTGGCACGCGTGTCATAAGTACGGTAATTTGTTAAGACAAATTACGTTCGCGCGCGTGTATAACATGCGCGCGGAGGCACGTCGCCGGGGCGAAACTCCGCTGCCGCGCCAGATAAGTGCGTGGCGGG
The DNA here is from genome assembly GCA_902850265.1 of Spodoptera littoralis. Classification (NCBI taxonomy): domain Eukaryota; kingdom Metazoa; phylum Arthropoda; class Insecta; order Lepidoptera; family Noctuidae; genus Spodoptera; species Spodoptera littoralis. The sequence continues at coordinate 8,359,752 of LR824536.2, read as the reverse complement.
ATGAGCTCCGGCGCGATCTCATGGCGGAATGGCAGCAACGACTGTCGCAACCGAGGGCTGGGCTCGCTGCCATTGCAGCGGTAAGTCCCCTCTTTGAGGAGTGGCTTGAGAGACGCTACGGCGTCCTCACCTACCGCCTGACGCAGGTCCTCACCGGACATGGAAGTTTCGGGAGGTACCTGTGTCTGATGGGGCGGGAGGAAACGCCCGGGTGTCATCACTGCGAGGACCACCCTGAGGACACGGTGGAACACACTGTTGCGGAATGCCCTGCGTGGGCTGAGCACCGCCGTGCCCTCAGGGAAGTGATCGGCGATGGAGACCTCTCGCGTCCGGGCCTAGTTCAGGCCATGATGCGGAGCGAGGGGGACTGGGATGCCGTCTCCTCCTTTTGCGAAGCAGTCATGCTGGCTAAGGAGGAGGCGGGACGCGCGAGGCAGCGAAGCGCTGCCTCCTCGCAACCCAGCCATCGCGAAGGACACACCGGGCGTCGGGGATCGCGGGACGATCCCCGGCCACCGTAAGCGCGGGCCTGCGGACGGCGAGCATGGGTGGCTCCCCGTCCGACCAGAAACAGACCCGAGCGTACGGCGCGTCGCGTTCCGCGCGCGCCTCAAAGAGCCATCAGACCACCACAGATGGGGCCCAATAGGGCCGATGCCGATTCGGAGTCGCGGAGAACCTAACGGGTAACCGGGGCTCCGGCTCGACGTGCAGGAGAAGGAACGGGGTGGTTTTTAGTCAGTAAGAGTCTGACACTCCCTTCCGCCTCACCCAGGCGGGAGCAGTCATTCGATGATTTTCCCCCCTTAAAAAAAAAAAAAAAAAAGACAAATTACGTAAAGTCACGCGTTTCGAAATACATTTTATTACGTAACTATGCTGTGTTGTGTTATTTTGGCAAGCAAAAATAGAAGTAATGCAATCAATGATGTGTCAATACAGATTTTATACATGTATATCGACATCGATTTTGATATGATGGCCTTACACACATGAAAGTTATTATAAGAGGTTTATCCGATTGCAAACTTTAAAGCAAAAATGGACATCAGTAGATTTTTAATTTGCACAATATTTATTTATAGGTTTCCTAGAGATGGTGCATTAAAGAAAAACAGATAGATGCAAGAGGTAGAATTAATTGGATGCCATCTATAATTATTGTCTAGCAAAATATGGCCGCAACACTTTGGAAGACAATTTTTTTAAGGATATAGTTACCGGAGTTTATGTATGTATATTCTTAAATCGTAAACGTATGCACATTAAGCACGTTAAGTAAGTATTATTATTTGTTTAAAGTTTAATTGGAAAATAAAAATTCTTAGAGGTTGCGTATCTGTTGAAGTGTTGATATCAATAATGTAATTAAACGCACAATGACCGAACTGCACCTACTCGAACACAAAAAATATTGACTTATGACGTGATTGTTACCTTATCTGTATTGAAATAAAATCCTACATAATATGTTTAATAATAATTGTGACTATGGCTGGTTTTGACTAAAATTGAAACGACAAATCAAATTATTATATTATGATTATTACTTCATTGGTCTCCAATGAAATAATAATCATATTAAATAATAACACGGTACACACACACACCAACAGACTTATGATAAAACTAGACTTTCATTTATTCAATTTCACTATTGATACATATTACTCCTGTATGATATAAAAGAGCGGCGCCTCCTGGTACAGGCATATATATATATGCTTAAAAGGGGACGCCACCAAGTGTGTAACTTTGTATTAACGTGTAATAACGAAATAAACATTTTTGATTTTATTTAGATTTTTTGATTGGTGTAGGTTTGGCACAGTGGTTCCCGTAGTTAGTTAAAGAGTGGGGGACAAACGGCGACGCGTGTTCTAATACAAATCAGGAACTATTTCCTTTCTAGCGTTCTTTATATGTTCTGTGATCATAATAAATATTAATAAAAAAATATATATATGACAGAAATCAATGAGTAAAATAATCAACATTCTGTAAATTTCACCTTAATATACACTTAAGTATGTTATTAAGGTGATAATAAAACTAAAAATCTTAAAATATTGTTACAATCTTGTACTTATTGGTTAATTTACTTATTAGAGTAGAAACAACTATTTTGTTTAATAATGATTATATACAGAGTTATTGGTAAAACATGACTCTCAGGACTATGTTACTAACATAGAACACTCTAAATGTGACGAAGTCTGCACAGCAAACGAAAGCGTCTATTGTAGTAAAATGGTGAGGGGAGCGGGGTCAGGGCGGCAGGGGTGCTTGCACTTGACCTATTTACGGGGAATCCCTCAGACTGTCGTTTGCTTTGATGCGCATGCGTCGGCGTCGTCATGTCGTGTAATAGATTTCGGTAGTGCGGACGAAATTATCTTTACATGATAGCATATCGATATTCCAATATCGAGTACACGGAATTGTTACAGAAAACTGAAAGGTCATTAGTAGTTTGTTTTTATTATGGTCTTTAGTGTGGAGGTACCATAAAAAATAAAGGTTATTTCCATATCTAATGTCAGATTTTAGATATCCTTTGGCTTTTGCTTAAAAAAGCGGGAATCGTAACGAAGAAAGTTATTAACCCAAAAGTATTATTACTAGAACAGTGCGCGGCAAGCCTAGGTATGTTGGTATGGCACAATACGAGTTGAAATGTGTTAGATTATTTTTTTTAAGGGGGGAAAATCATCGAATGACTGCTTCCGCCTGGGTGAGGCGGAAGAGAGTGTCAGAGTCTTACTGACTAAAACCCACCCCGTTCCTTCTCCTGCACGTCGAGCCAGAGCCCCGGTTACCCGTTAGGTTCTCCGCGACAAATGGGTTAGATAGGACAACAAAATCATCAAAATTTGTTTTCGATAAATGTTTAACATTTTGTAAAATAAAAATCATAGAACAAAAGTCGTTAATAATAGTAATATGGTAATGTTAATGTTAGTGTTGGTAACAGTTAAAGTTAGTAACATAGTCCTGAGAGGACATAAGTGTTCTACCGATAACCGTGTATTATTTCAGTTATTACATAAAATTGGTGTTTCAACACAGTTAATCAATCAGTAAGGATCAAGTGCCCCAGACAAGTGCAGAAAATGTTATAGAGTTAAAATGAAGTCCATTATATGATTCTTGCCATACCTAATCACTTATTCATTGAAACATAAATTATACTTAATAGTAATCAGAAACCAAGATATGCAAAATATATATTTTTTTGGAACCTATTGAGTATAAGCCAACGAATATTAATTTAGATATCTATGTTCAGAATTTATTGCAGCTTAGTCTTAATTTATTATACGGTGATTTAATCTAAAGATTAAATAGCAAAATGGCTACATAATTGTTAATAAATTTTTGACTAAGAGGCAATTATTGTAAAAACTAAAACTTTAGCAAGTTTTACTGAATTGACTCAAAATAATTGACATAGATTACCTTTTTTCGTGCTAGCGCCAATTTAGCTGCGCGATCTTCCATAATTAACAACGGTAATAGCGCTTCTATTGAATTATTACATGTAAAACAAAAAAGCCATTAAACTATGAAATAATTTATTATCTTAAGTAGCATTTTGGAATTAAATAAGAATGAAAACTGAAATGACAGGAAATACCGATGATTCCCAATCGCCACATAAACAGTTTCAGGCAGGTAATTATTCTGTCAACAGTGTCAGATGTCATTTTTCAGTCAGTAGGCGATGCAAAGATTATAACTAGCGCCTCTTCACTTCTCGACACTGGCAGTATAGTCGACAAAATCATATTAGAAACTCGCCTAAAAGAAACTAGCGCCTCTAGTGTCAAAATTGTAAAGCTGTCTAAGAACGACACTGTCAGTTTTTGTATATTTACGTCACAGAAAAGTTAGATACTAATCCAACTATTTAGTTTTTGATGCCAACATAGCTTTGTTTGGGCTCGCTGCCATTGCAGCGGTAAGTCCCCTCTTTGAGGAGTGGCTTGAGAGACGCTACGGCGTCCTCACCTACCGCCTGACGCAGGTCCTCACCGGACATGGAAGTTTCGGGAGGTACCTGTGTCTGATGGGGCGGGAGGAAACGCCCGGGTGTCATCACTGCGAGGACCACCCCACAGACCTACTATAATATGGACCAGAAATACCTACAAAATACGCGTGCATACCTACTAGAAACCGAGGCCTAAAAATGGCTGCCATTGCTAGGGAAGTACTATAGTCAAAACCAAAAAGTATCGATATCGATAGCAGAGTTTTATACATTAAAAATCTTCTGGTACTTTGGTTTTTTTTTAAAGGTACAAATAATCGAACGACTTCAAGCCACTTCTGACGCAGCACTTCATTTTTAGGGAATTTGTGGAAATAAAATAAAACATAAAAATTATTTCAGTTTTGTACATTTAGTGGTACAAATCATAGACTGAACTAAATGAAAGTACCTACTGTATGAAGAATTGATATTATTATGTTATGGTACTATCCCTATTTTTATTTCTATTCTGTAAGATTTATTTTCAAAATGGTCTCTTCAGACCCTTTATTTTGATACTCTACTCTACTGGACTCTATAACATACAAACTAAAAATATGTTAGTTTCTTATCGATATGTTAAATAAAATACATCACTATTTGTAAATTGTCATTTGTATTGTAAACAAAACTTAAACAAATTTAGCAAATGAAGTTAGTTATCATAAACAAATTTAATGTACATTTGGGGGCTTTTATTCTATATATAAAACAAGGCTAGATAAACAATAAAACTAATAGTATGATAAAGTTTTTTCTTAAAATACGGCTACTAACCTGTGCATAGTCAAATGAGGTTGATTGGGGTTTTTCCTTGCCCCACACTGAATTATTGAACAAGTAGACATATTAAATATGCACCACTAGACACTCACAGCACAAAACAAATAAGTTGGGAGCGTTTTTATTGTTAAAAATCGCAATCCAAATCTAATGTTGTTGTTCGCTTGACACCTGATGTACTACAAAACTATGCGGCCTAAAGATGGCGGCTGGCACGCGAGGTAGGTACCTTGTCAGAAATGTAGAAATGTTGCCAGGCAGAGAATAAACAAACAACATGACGTCTCTTTCTTCAAATGAGGAAACTCATTAATTAAAAAGAGACAAAGTGTGGTTTCATATTTCTATATCGATTTGATATATATTTGTATAAGCAAATAAGCTATAGATCATTACTTCTGGTCCATATTATAGAGGTCTGTGGACCACCCTGAGGACACGGTGGAACACACTGTTGCGGAATGCCCTGCGTGGGCTGAGCACCGCCGTGCCCTCAGGGAAGTGATCGGCGATGGAGACCTCTCGCGTCCGGGCCTAGTTCAGGCCATGATGCGGAGCGAGGGGGACTGGGATGCCGTCTCCTCCTTTTGCGAAGCAGTCATGCTGGCTAAGGAGGAGGCGGGATGCGTGAGGCAGCGAAGCGCTGCCTCCTCGCAACCCAGCCATCGCGAAGGACACACCGGGCGTCGGGGATCGCGGGACGATCTCCGGCCACCGTAAGCGCGGGCCTGCGGACGGCGAGCATGGGTGGCTCCCCGTCCGACCAGAAACAGACCCGAGCGTACGGCGCGTCGCGTTCCGCGCGCGCCTCATAGAGCCATCAGACCACCACAGATGGGGCCCAATAGGGCCGATGCCGATTCGGAGTCGCGGAGAACCTAACGGGTAACCGGGGCTCCGGCTCGACGTGCAGGAGAAGGAACGGGGTGGTTTTTAGTCAGTAAGAGTCTGACACTCCCTTCCGCCTCACCCAGGCGGGAGCAGTCATTCGATGATTTTCCCCCCTTAAAAAAAAAAAAAAAAAAACATAGCTTTGTTATTATTATTATTTTTAATTTTTTTAAGGTTTAAATATTTTAGTTCATAGTTATTTATATTTTAAGTTGTATCTATTTTCATTTAGTAATAGTTAATATTAATTTTATTTATCTACATATTCGATAATGATTTATGTACTTTTATCCAAATCCAAACTAATATTATAAATGTGAAAGTAACTCTGTCTGTCTGTCTGTACATACACAGACACTACTGAACCGATTTTTGTGAAATTTTGTACAGACATAGTTTGGAACTTGAGAAAAAACATAGGATAGTTTTTATTACAAAAAAAAATATTCCGGACATACAACGAAAAAATGTAAATAAATAGTAAAAATATAATATAATATAACTTTTAGTACAAAGAAAAAGCTCTAACGGAGTACGGATAATTCTATTAATACTATATGTCGAGTTGGTGATCGCGCAATGGTGTCGATACACGAATTCGGTTCATGATATTGTTTTTATTCATCGGAAAAGAGTAAATAAATAGTAAAAAGGTATGAAAAAAATAATATCAATATAATACAACTTTTAGTACAAAGAAAATGCACGAACGGAGTATGGATAAATGGATAAATAATCCGAGTTGTCACTATGCTCAACAGATGGCGGTGGAATCGAATTAGATTGCGCTATGGTTTGTTACACGCATTTGGTTGGATATCGGCCGAGCGCTTCAGTACTGTCGTGCAAATGTGGATTGATCATTTCGTAAATCTAAAATTAGTTCTGTTGTAATAGAAGATTATAAGGTTTATTTCTTGGGATGTTGGGTTGGAATGCCTAGTTGTTGTATAATGTATGTTTAGTTTGATCTCGAATATTAGTAGATAGATACTAAAATTGTATGTCTAAATTGATTTTAATTCTTATATTAAGTAGATCGTTCATTTAAAAATAATTATGTTTTAAGATTGGTTTGGTTTAGGGATGGACATAAAAAAATACATCGATGTTTTTTTCGATGTAATGCATCGTTTGGTTACATCGATGGTAATCCGATGTATTGAGAAATACATCGATGTTTCTTAAACATCGATTGTTTTAGCTTAGGCATTAATTAAAACAAAAACATGTATTATGAAAATCAGAAAACATATGTAGGTATTAAAATTCAAAATCACAGAGGCAACACATTTTTTTTTCAATGCTATGTAAAAACAACAGTTTGTTTAATCTCTTTCCCTTTAAGCGGTTTCTTTGTTCCGTCATAACCAGCCCTGTCTGTGAAAAAAGTCTTTCAGAAGGGACTGACGTACTCATTCGTTAGCCGAGTGGTCCCAAGTGCGACTGCCGGGCAAGGAGTCTCGGGTTCGTATCCCAGGTAGGGCAAAGTATTACTGGGTTTTTAAAAATCTCAGTAGTATCACGGAGTCTGGAAATGTGCCCGGTATATGGCGATAGGCTCAACCCCTATTACATGGGACTCATAACATAAATAGTGAAAAGTGGGTGTTACATTGTACAGTGGCATTAAGTGCCGAAATGTGCACCTCTGCCCACCCCTTCGGGGATAAAAAGGCGTGATGTTATGTCTCTAAATATAAAGGTTATAATTTTTGTACATCTTTCTCACTTTCTTTTTTTCAATGATTTTGGAAAAAGTTGATTACCACGATTAAAACAGCCTGGTACTTAGTGGCATATGAGAAAAAACCTAATAATTCTGATTGAGAATCACGATTATGTAAGAAATTGACAGTTGTCAGTCAAACCATCGACGATGTGCCATCTGACGGAATAAATACGCAGTGTGGATCCCCATTTGCGTATTCGATGTATCGAATGAAAAACATCGATATGTATTCAATGTTGAAGTATTAACAATATGTGTCCCATTCTAAGTAGAGTACTTAAACTTGTTATTCCTTAGCCTGAACCGGAAAGATGCGTAGTAACTTACCTAAATCATTCCGAAAATATAAAAATACAAGAATAATATTAGACTGTGCTGAAACTGACTGACTGATGCTGTGATTAAAAAATGTTAATGTTTAAAATGTAGAATATCGAAGTACTCTCAATATAATTAACATTAAAGTGAAGTTTGCCGAGTGGTCGCAAGTGCTACTACCGGACAAGGGGTCTCGGGTTCGATTCCCGGGTCGGTCAAAGTACTACTGGGTTTTAAAAAAATTCTCAGTAGTAGCACGGAGTCTGGAATTGTGCCTGGTATATGGCAATAAGTTCATCCCCTATTACGTACGAAAATTGTCAGAGTCGTTTATAGACAGCTTCGCAATTTAGACTCTAGAGGCGCTAGTTATAGTCTTTGCATAGTTTGCATCGCCAAAAGAAACACCCACCTATCGTGATGTATCGTGTTACGACACTGATATGATAATATATATATCAATGTGTTACGAGTCTTCGGCCCGGTATTTTTTACTTTTTACCGGCTTCAAAAAAAGGAGGAGGTACTATGTCTCCTTTCTTATTCTTCTGTTTCAATTTTTCAAGTCTTATATTTTTATCACTTCCACTGTCACATCTTGATTGTCTTTTTTTTTATTTATGCTGCATCGTGCCTGGTGCTAAATAAATGTTTTTCTTTCTTTTCTTTCTTCTTTCTATGTTCGTCTGATTGTTTTTTTTTTTTAGTTATACTCTATGATTTTAGCCTTACAAGTTTTGGTTGACAGTTTAAAAAAAAAACCTTTCAATTTTGACATTGTAATGATATAGATCTTTCATCATTCTATTTTCAATGTGATGATTGTGACTATTCGCTCTTTAGTTTCATTTCAATCATGATGTGATTTTTTTATCGGGTGACACAGTTAAGTAATTCCAGAAAAAGAACCTCTAAAATGAAAGATACGAAAGAAAGGACAATGTCTGGTAGCAGCACCATGCTAAGTAATGACTACACGGCTGCTTTCAGTTCTATAAATGAAAGACCGGTAGATGATATTTCCTTAGAATTTTTTTACAAACCACATACGATTACTTTGCTGGCAGTATCTATTGCTTCAGTAATATACACAGCGTTTGTAAGGTATATCACAGTTTTTTAGCATTACTTTTAATTCAACTATTACGATAATTTTGTGATGTAACCACTCACTTGTGATATCAAAACTTGTGATTTCTAAATTAATTTATTTGTTTATTGTACTACATAAGTTATGTTTACGCACCACAAAATTGTGTTGAATCAAAGAAAACTGGACAGTGCGTTTTTTGGGTTAAAGAAAATCTATGTGGTTGACTCAGAAGTAATATGATGACCATAATATGATGTGATTACAGTGGGAACATAAATCTAGTTCAGTGTCAACTGGAGATAATAATGTTAACCACTAGATTGAATTGCAAATACTATTGCAATAAATGCTGCACTGAGTTTATTACTTATGATTACGTCTTGAGAAACATGTTCTAATAATTCATTTATTATCTGTAATTAAGAGTAGTTTTCTTATACTTTCAGAGATGAATCCAGCATTCAAGACAATATATGGTCAGGAATATGCTGTGTAGTTTTCTTTTTCCTCATAGTATCTGTTCTAACATTCCCTAATGGACCATTCACACGACCACATCCAGCCGTCTGGAGAATTGTATTTGGCACATCAGTTCTATACTTACTGGCACTGTTGTTTCTATTGTTTCAAAGTTATTCTACTGTTTATGAAATAATGTATTGGATTGATCCAAATTTGCGCAACTTTCATATTGATATGGACAAGGTAAGCTAGTAATAAATGTACCTTATAATTTTTAATTGATCAACTTATGAAATGATATTTAGATTTATTATGTAGATATTTTATAATCTCAAAGACACATTAATGATATTGTTTAGACAAGTATAAATGATTACTAATTCAATACAATAGTTTATTCAGATTCTAATAGTATTGCATTATCATAATCTACTAACCTCATTCTAAATACTTGTTATGTACGTTAGATTTGGTACATTATTATCTAATCTTCCCTTGAAACAAATGAAATAATGCCCTGTTTCTATTTATTTATTACCAAAATGTACATTTATAATCCACATTTTAAAGCATTTTAGAATATGTTATCTTTATTTTTTCAGGAGTATGCAGTCAATTGCTCGGATATAAGTTTGACAAAAATCTGGTCTCATGTTGATGTGTTTGCCTGGGGACACTTTTTGGGATGGCTGTTTAAAGCTATACTATTTAGACATGCAGGATTATTGTGGGCTATTTCTATAATGTGGGAAATTACTGAAATAGCATTTGCACATTTGCTTCCAAATTTCTTAGAATGCTGGTGGGATTCTGTTATATTGGATGTTTTAGTTTGTAATGGTCTAGGAATATGGTGTGGACTCAAAATATGTAAAGCCTTAGAAATGAGAGAATACAAATGGGTCAGTATAAGGTAAGTTACTTTCTACTAATTTTACTAATGCGAAAGTTTGTGAGGATGTATGTATGTAATTCTTTCATGAAAAAACTACTGGATTGATTTTCATGAAAGGAGAAGTCGATTAAAATCATTCATGTGTTATTTATAAGGCCATAAGCAAGAGGTAAAGGTAAGGCAGAATATCACATTTTGTTTTGCCGGACAAACATTTTTTTTTTGTTTCTATGTAGTAACAACTACTGAAAATGATGTAGAATTAAGGTAAAGAATTAAATTTACGAGAATTACACGCAAACCTTCTGAACCTCTAAAATTTTCCATTGCATGACAGCAAGAATAACAATAACGAAATACATCATCATAATATTATAATAATATATCCTATGTATGAATAATAATAAATATTATGTTGCCTACTTTTCTACAATAAGTTTTAGCGGTTTAATGCTAGCACATTTCGCAAACCAAAATTGGTACTTATTGAAAATGTTGCAAATGTCCAGACTTCGGTTGATGGTGTGACACACCTTTAATATTACATACCCGATTTATACAAATGTAATAATACAGTTATACTTACATATTATATGTATGTATATCATAATCATATTTTTTATGTATGTACAGTGATACATATTCATGTATCACTATACATACATAAAAAATATGATTAAATAAACAACAATTTTGAAACAAAGTAGAGGTTGGTGCTGTTTCAAGGGTGCATTAATATCTGATCATTGTAGTCATAGGTTTGGACCCATTTGGACTCTTCTGTCATGCAATCAGTAACAGTTTGACTGTGACTATTCCAGGGATATATCATCGACTACTGGTAAAATAAAGCGTGCAATACTGCAATTCACACCTGTGCAATGGACACCAGTCCGGTGGTTAGACCCTACAAGCACTTATATGCGATTCTGTGCATTGAGTCAGTTGGTTGTGTTTTGGCAAATTTCTGAGTTAAATACATTTTTCCTGAAACACATATTTGAGATGCCACCCTCGCATCCTCTAGTCATCGCTCGACTTTGTCTTATAGGAGTAATTGTAGCTCCATCTGTAAGGTAACAAACTTTTGAATTTTAACATACATTCATATCTATTTCTTTGTGCTTATGTTTCGATTTTCATTGAATTACATAGATGAAACATCTACATCTAATTTTAAATACAATTTGTTTAATTTTTATATTAATAATGACTTATTAAGTGTATGGATGTGGTTTCAGGCAATATTACACATATGTTACTGATCCCAATTGCAAGCGTGTTGGTACCCAGTGTTGGGTATACGGAGCCATTATGGTGACTGAATCTATGCTGTGCATTAAGAATGGCAAAGAACTTTTTGGTCAAGCTCAAGTGTGCAATGTGATTGTATGGCTAGTCATTCAAATTTTAGTATCAATTGGCTGTGTGTATGGTGTAGTGCTGTATCATAGATATTTTGAGGTGAGTAAATATTGTACAAGTGATAAAACTCTGTTCTTCAAAGCAGTAGTTGCTCATGATCTAATCAGGGTACAGTACCATACAGTTCTATGATTTAATTATACAAGTAGATAATGATGATTTTAAAAATATAAAAAGCTTAACAGAAGAAATCCAAGCTACCGGTCGGTCAGGGCTCCAGAGAGAGTAATTTCCGGACAATATGCGCCGTGTCCAGAAGAATCTACTGCTTTCGGCGTAAGACCTTTGACCCAACCATCCTACGCTAGCCTACCCAGACCTAAAAATCATTGTTATTAATGTTTTATTATTTTCCTTTCACAGCCAAATAGCGACTCAAATGCAGAAAGTCCAAAAAAAGTTGACTAAAAATTTGTAAGTATTAAATTTTAATAAAATCTCTATAAAAATTTTATTATAATTATGTTTTGCAAGCAAACTAATTTTGAATGTAACAATAATTATCAATAATATATTAAAGACCCACAATTTACCAATGTATGTAGTATATTCGAAATTTATAGTATTTTCGATTAAACCATCACCAGGTAATAAAGAAATCGTGACGAGTTGTAGCCTGGCTTTGTATGATCTTTCTACATATTTAGCAGTCTGTCAGTACTGATATTTCTCGAACAAAATCTGTTCCTGGTGTCGGGGTTTTGCTTGTAATTACTTATCTGTATTCTTCATTTCTTTCATTAGTAACAAAACAATTAGTCAGTGACGCGCCCAGCTATACAAAATTGTAATATGCTTCATGGCCTGGGGGCTTCCTCTTGAATCGAATTCCGATTTATTGACATATTGATATTGTAAAATTTCGTATTCTTAAGTTGCAACACTACCACCCATTGCATTCGTGTTGAATGGATACCGAATTAACTAAATGGTATTGAGTTTACAACTTTACATTCCATTTTCTAAATGCGGTTTTAACAACGAAGATTGGGTAGTATTATATTATTGGGTAGTATCATAATTGACATTAAATAATTATTGAGATTTTATTGTATTAAAATGCTATTGAGATTGGTTTGAAGAGTAAGCGCCCTGTTCGGTTATGGTTTGGCCACATTTCGGTTCGGTATGGCCACAGAACATAATGTTCTGTGGTTTTGGCCAAACCTAAAAGCGTATTTGCGACCTCTTTCTTATGGTCTAAATATTATTTTTAATGATCTTTAATTTCTGCAAACTAAAAATGTGATTGTATATATAATAATGAATTTTATAATTTCATTTCAGAGTCGATGTTGAACAGAAGATTTTATTTAGTTAAATACTGCGATGACTATACCCATTGATATCCATGCATCAATGCTGCAGTTGCAGCGTGCTCAGTGAATCCTTGTGTTAGTGAGTGTATGTTGTTTTAATTGCCTGGCTTTCTGTGATGGATTGTAGGTATGTAAGTCTACTTTGGTAAAGATGTGATTTTACAGTGACGTATAGATTTGTAAAAGTAATGTAAACGGCCAAAAGAAAGCCCACTTGCTACTTCCTATTGTTAAAGTAATGATTAATCCTGTTTGTACCCCAAATGTTTATTTCGAATAATATAAGAATGATTGCATGTTTAACATACTAGCCATAAAAAATGTAGTTCCCGTTATCTGTATTCCCGACCCACCATATTAAGCATATGTTAATATCTTTTTATATGTACCAAAGTGCACGTACATGTGTACGTTTGTAATTTGTCGGCAGAGCGCTTACATCAATAATTATACAGATGTCCCTGAAGTCCCCAAACGATACCAGGCAATCTACAAAGTTACAACTGTTAGGTATCAGAAAAATATAAAAATTCTAAGTACAGTCAGTGATTTGTGTGACAGTATTTTAATTCTTGTGGCTACAAATTTTTACTTTTTTATATGTATCCTGAAATCCTGAATAATGCTTCAGTAATATGGAATCTTAAATTCTGCTCCAACGGGTTTAGTTTGGAATATCCAATTAATATTCACAATACATTCACCTTACTGAGATTATACTGAAAAAACAAAAACAAACGAAAAGTAAAAACTAAAAAGCAAAATATAACTATTATTGGTCATTAGTGTCCGACCGAAACTAGTTTTACGACCGAAACCGAAAACGAATTTCGGCAACGGTGTCTATTTCGGCCGAAACCGAAACTTCCTTACGAGGCTCATATTTTAAGGGAAAAATAAAGAAAACGTTATTACAATCAGTCAGTCTTTATTGTCTTCTCTTTAAATCACATAGATTCGCAAGTGGTTGCATGTGCGACTGCCGGGCAAGGGGTCTCGGGTTCGATTCCCGGGTCGGGCAAAATAATATTGGGTTTTTAAAAATTCTCTGTAGTAGCACGGAGTCTGGGATTGTGCCAAAGTCAAAGCCAGTATATGGCAATAGGCTCACCCCCTTATTACATGGGAATGGGACTCATAACATAAATAGTGAAAAGGGGTGGGTGTTACATTGTACAGTGGCCATAGTGTACACCGCTGCCTACCCGTTCGGGGATAAAAGGCGTGATGATGTTATGTTATGTTATTTCTCTTTAAATCACATCGTTATTAATATCACAATCACAATAGGTATAAGTAGTTACTTAATATTTAAGTAATAAAATAAACAAATATAAATCACTTTTATCTTTAGAACAAATAAACTTAAACATCTTTCTTATAAACTCAGTTTGACACTTTTTATGACCCTTTAGTCAAAAAAAAAGGAAAAAGACTAAACGGCTATATTATTACCTACTATAAATTAAGTATAAACTATGATTCTAATCACAAGAGGCGACGATTAGTGAAGTAACCACATAAATACTAATAAATAAGAAATACCAACATGAAATGATTAGTAAACTAATTAAAAACTTCAATTAATCTGTAATAGTTAACTAATTCACTCATGCAACGCGAACATGATCGATAACAGCGCGGAAACTCCCGAATGCACATTCGATTTCGGTCATAGTTTCGGCAAGTTTGCCGCCGAAAACGAAACTAAATCGAAACTCGTGTTTTTACCGAAACTCAACCGAAACCGAACATTCGGTCGGACACTATTGGCCATACGTACTTACATATAGCTTACACACCAACTGATAGGTGAGAAGTCGGTGCCATAACAATTGTGTACAATCCACATCGGTGCAAAGTTTTCATGAATACATATTATTTAAGCTCAAACACCAGGTAGCTACTATTAACCATTGTTCTCTTAGCTATCATACTACTTCATCATTGAACATTTAGTGACAACCACACCACACCTAGGTGTAAAGTTTTCATCAATACAAATTAATCAAACCTAAACACAAGATAGCTACTGGTAACCACTGAGAAGTTCCCTCAACTATGGTACTACTTCATCATCAGACCCTTATTAGCAATCACATACCACCTAGGTATAAAGTCCTCATCAATACAAATTAATCAACCCCAAACACAAGATAGCTACTGTTAACCGTTGAAGAGTTCCCTCAACTATGGTAGTACTTCATCATCAGACCCTTATTGGAAATCACATACCACCTAGGTATAAAGTCCTCATCAATACAAATTAATCAAACACAAACACAATGTAGCTACTGTTCATCGTTGAGGAGTTCCCTCAACTATGGTAGTACTTCATCATCAGACCCTTATTGGCAATCACATACCACCTAGGTATAAAGTCCTCATCAATACAAATTAATCAAACACAATGTAGCTACTGTTAACCGTTGAGGAGTTCCCTCAACTGCCTATCGGCTCCATCATCAGATCAGCTCCAGACCTTTATCAGATTGTAGTGGTTTTAAATACTTAACGAAAAAATTAATAAATGCGCTAGTCTCCCCTATAATTTTTAAAACCTCCCCTCGGTTTCCCTGGGATTCCATCATCAGATCCTGACTTCATGACAATGGGACCAAATGTTGTCATTTGGTTGTCAAACCTACCCTTTCAAACAAAACAGAATTATTGAAATCGGTCCAGGCGTCTTCGAGTAATCGAGTAACAAACATAAAAAAAATACAGTCGAATTGAGAACCTCCTCATTTTTTTTCTTTTTTTGAAGTCGATTAAAAAAATAGTAGGTAACGCTAGTATCTAATGGCAAGTTACGGAATTCTAAAATGGTATACCACATACTGCATTGTCTAAGTTACTTCTTAAATTCGACACAATTATTTTTTAACCAAACTCTGTTACCAACAACCTCGTACCCAGTATCCAGCATTTGCCACGCATATCTCGCATTGCTAAACAATGAAACATGTTATAAATTGTGTGTGTGTGTAATTTCGCTCCCAACACGTGTAAGATAAAGTTCAGATAAAAAAGTAAAGATTTTTAGCAACAGGAGTTAAGACTGTAACAGATATACCTTTGTGAATAATAAATTATATCTTTTCCGATTGCTTGGTATCATTTGACCTTGTTCGACTTCAGGGACACCCTGTATAATACAATGTGCCAGTTTGTCTGAAGTGTTAGCGCAATTGCCGAATAGTCAAAATACGATTACTTCTATAGTAGAATGTGTGTCGAATATTTCTAACTTAGTAAAATATAGATTATGTGTGTTTGTATATTATGTCCTTTCTAGGAAATTTTGTGAGTCCTACTGAACTATAAGTAGTTTACGATGCTGTTAATTAATAGGCAGCCAATATTCCAGATATTGTGTTCTATGTGATAATGTGATAAATTTCTTGCACGACAGTGGATGCAATGTGACGGATATCGGTATAAGTACATAGCTATCTACTTTTATACCTAAATTACAATCTGTAAATTCTATAAAAATTTAATAATAATTTTATCCGATTATGTCAATGCCCATCTTGGAATATTTTTCTATTCATAGCAAAGTCCTGAAGAACTTGCAATAATAACTACAAGTTGTGATAGTTCCAATTCCAAGGACAACTGACAAAATATATATATTTATTCTAATGTATATGTTACATATTAGTTAAGAAGTTATAGTTAGCAAATTTCTTTTGTCTATCCTGTGTTCCACGGGTTCATTGTAGCTCCACTGTTTCTAAGTACAAAACAGAGACAAACATAATTCGACTTAATTAAATCTGTTAACTTCAAAGGAGATGTAGGCTTATTTACCTATTTACGATGAAGGTCTTGTCTTATGTAGTGATTTTTATGGGATATCTAATTATATTTAATTTTAGTTAGTGAAAAAGACCATGCAAATATGTTAGTCAGAACAGTTTTAGTAAGAACTTATTTTCGTCATCTAAAACATCATCATATTGAAATACGTGTTTGCCTCTACTCCCAGTTGCCACCATTGATTTTGTTACCTTTTAGGATAAATGGGTACAATAATTCCAACTGACATGTATAACACATAACTATTTTCTCGGTTGTAGCCAGTGTCTTTGACACCATGTTCACAAATGAGAAAAAAATCTGACTATTGTCCGTGGGACCTTACGACACAATGATTGCAACATATGTATATTTTGTATAGGTTCGAGAACATATTAATCATATTATGTATAATAAAGTTACTTACCAAACCTGATTTAATTTTAAACTAGTTTCGCCTAGGCTAAACTAGTTCAAGGCGAGGAACCCCGTTAGATCAGTGGTGGGATGAGCTCCAGCGCGATCTTAAGGCGAATGGGAAGCAACGACTGTAGCAGCTGAGGGCTGGGCTCGCTGTTATTGCAGGCTAAGTCCCCTCATTGAAGAGTGGCTCAAGAAACGCCACGATGTTCTCACCTTACCCCTGACTTAGGTACTTACCGGACACAAAAGTTTCCGGAAATACCGGTTTCGTATTCAGCGGGAGGAAACGCCCTGGTGTCATCATTGCGAGAACCACCCGAGCCCGGACATGATAGAGCATACGGTGGCGGTGTGCCCTGCATGGGCTGAGTACCGCCGTGTCCTCAGGGATATGGTCGGCGATGGTGGCTTCCTGCGTCCAGCTATGGTTTTGGCCATGTTGCGGAACGAAGGGAAACAGTCATGCTAGCTAAGGAGGAGGTGGAGTGCGTGAGAAGGATCCTCACGCCCGAGGCACGGAGTTCCGGCCATCGGGGAAATGGCAAGTATGGGTCTGCGGACGGCGAACAAGAGCCATCAGACTACCATGCTGGGACCCAGTACCTAGTGCAAAGTGGGGCTGATGCTCGATCCAGCTCCTGTGGTTTTTAGTCGGTAAGAGTCTCTATCGCCTCAACCAAGGCGGAAGAATTAATTAACACGTGGTATGCCACGTGAACGTTGATCTACGCGAGACACAATGTGTTTTCTGATTTCTTGTATACGAGTCAAGAGATTAAAAACAGGTTTGAAGTAACCTAAGGAATGAAATACACGACGGAAACTATAGTCAGTAAGCGAACTATAGCTTTCTCTAGATACCTATAGCTGGTTACAACTAGGAGAATATGTGATTTACCTACTGGTAACAGATGCGATTATGTTTCCCACTTATCCTTAGGGGTGGCAACTGGGAATAGACTTGCGTTTGCGGCTCAAGTACTCAAAGTATTATTCAAGTGTTATTTCAGATGACGTGAACATTAAGAGGTATGCTAAACCACTGTTTAGTTATTTAATTTTAGCCAAATAATATTTATTCAACCAAAAACTATGTAATTTCTAAGGTATATTGATTAGTAGCTACTTTACTTTAAATCTTAGCCCTATAGGGATGGCGATGGAGACCTCTCGCGTCCTGGCTTAGTGCAGGTCATGATGCGGAGCGAGGGGGACTGAAATGCCGTCTCCTCCTTTTGCGAAGCAGTTAAGCTAGTTAACCCCTCGAGCGTCCTTATGAGCATCCGGTGGATCATAAAAAAAAAATGCTCCATGCTGCTTTCTCTTTTATAAAATCTATTATTAATGTTTTGTTTTTATTTTGACTGTATTTGTTTTATTTTTATTGTAATGATCCTTATTTTGAGTGCCAATGGCCAAATAAATGCATTTTCTTGCATGCATAAGGATAAGGAAATGCATAATGAACGCGGACGCTCGACGGGTTAAGGAGGAGGCGGGACACGTGTAAGCATAAGTGCAGGCCTGCGGACGGCGAGTATCGGTGGCTCCCCATCCGACCAGAAACAGACCCGAGCGTATGGCGCGTCGCGTCGCGTTCCGCGCGCGCCTCGAAAGAGCCATCAGACCACTATGGATGGGGCCCAACAGGACTGATGCCGATTCGGAGTCGCGGAGAACCTAACGGGTTACCGAGGCACCATCTCGACGCGCAGGAGAAGGAACGGGATAGTTTTTAGTCAGTAAGAGTCTGACACTCCCTCCCGCCTCACCCAGGCGGGAACAGTCATACGATGATTTTTCCCCCCCTAAAAAACCCTATTGGGATGATGACGGGGTATGATAATTAAAAATCTATTAATGTTCCTTTTCACCAAGCTCTGTAAAAACTCAGTTACACGTAACCTAAGTTTAAAGTAACCTAAGTTCTGTGTTCTGTTTTTTCTGTACTGAGTTCCGTGTAAACTAGTTTCTGTTTGTAGCGGTGAAATGTAAAATGAAGCTGTAACTTCGTTTAAACGCTTTAAATTCGATTAGACGCTTCAAATCAGTTTTGTTAGGTGTAATCGTTATCAGTTTCGTTGGTGAAAAGGGACCTTAGTCCGTCAGGTAATTGAAAAATATTAGACACTTATTATTTTTTATTTTGTTGTCTATGAAAACAATACTTGGATAAAATAAGTGGGAGCGAAAACGTCATTTTTAAGTATACAAAATTACTCTAGAAGTAGGGTTGCCAACAACACTATAATAACGTAAATATCCTATTTTATTTTCGGTAATCATACTTTATACTTTTACATACAAATACTTTATTTCCAACCTTTACCACGATGCGTGGAATGCATTGTACTTAACTATTGAGCGGTATTTATAAGTTAAAAAAGATTATGGTAAACGATTTATAATTCATCATCATCATTCAGCCTATAAGTTCAATTAAATCGTTACTTGCTTCTTGCTCCTACCATTAACTCTTCTCTGCATCACCCAAAGGTCAGACTAGGAGAAAATGCCTGCGGCATTAAGTCCGCCTTGTGTACACTTTGTGTATGAAGCATTAATAAAAAAGTTGGAGTTTCTTGCTCGTTCCTCTCCATAGAAATCTACACCTTGAATAAACAAATAGCTTCACTTTTAATTTTATGTTGACATTCAAAAGTGCCTTTCTGGTCTAATTGAAATAAATGATTTTGAGTTGACTTTGACTTTGAAGTGCCCACTACTGATCAACGTCTCTTCTCACATGGATAAGTTTTGAACATTAATTACCATGCTTTCTCATTGCGGGTTGGCGATTTCAAACTTATTAGAAATTATAAGTCGCAAGTTTCCTCTCGATGTTTTCCTTCACCGTTTGTATATAACTCTGAAAAAGTCACATAGGTACTTGCTGTTGGTAGGTTTCAAACTCGCACCCTCATGTATGAGAAGCGGGCGTCTTAACCTCCGGGCCATCATGACAATCATCTATAATTTAGATGATTGTCATGATGATTAGATGAAGATTAGATGTCATTATCCACGAAATTGTATAAAAATTGTAGGATTTTTTTGTATAAGTAATTAAAGAAACTATAGGTATCTTTTTTCACGGGGAAAATCATTCAAAAAAGTGTAAATTAACGGCATAATTTAATGCTTGATAATGACGATTATTTCCGAAACTGAAAAAATTTAAACATATTTTTTTAAACGATTTTTTTTTTATTTGGCAACCCTGCCTAGAAGTCACTTCACGCGACATTTCCAATCAATCATCGTGGAAAGTATTTGTTTTTGTACGAAAATAAAAATATGTATGTACGGTTAGTGGCGATAGGGAGTCTCATACAAATAATACTAATGGTTCGATTTGATGCAGTGACGATCCCTTTAGTTGGTATATTGTGCACGACGACCTACATTTACATTTTTTTTTTAAACTGTCAAACACCAACCGGTCTCCGGTGAACGCAACCTATTGTTCTTTAATTGTGTCTATAATGACGGTACTCAACGAGTTAAGGGGGGAAAATCATCGTACGACTGCTCCCACCTGGGTGAGGCGGAAGGGAGTGTCTTACTGACTAAAAACCACCCCGTTCCTTCTCCTGCACGTCGAGCCGGAGCCCAGGTTACCCGTTAGGTTCTCCGCGACTCCGAATCGGCATCGGTTCTATTGGGCCCCATCTGTGGTGGTCTAATGGCTCTTTGAGGCGCGCGCGGAACGCGACGAGCCGTACGCTCGGGTCTGTTTCTGGTCGGACGGGGAGCCACCCATGCTCGCCGTCCGCAGGCCCGCGCTTACGGTGACCGGAGATCGTCCCGCGATCCCCGACGCCCGGTGTGTCCTTCGCGTTGGCTGGGTTGCGAAGAGGCACCGCTTCGCTGCCTCACGCGTCCCGCCTCCTCCTTAGCTAGCATGACTGCTTCGCAAAAGGAGGAGACGGCATCCCAGTCCCCCTCGCTCCGCATCATGGCCTGCACTAGGCCCGGACGCGAGAGGTCACCATCGCCGATCACTTCTCTGAGGGCACGGCGGTGCTCAGCCCACGCAGGGCATTCCACTACAGTGTGTTCCACCGTGTCCTCAGGCCGGTCCTCGCAGTGATGACACCCGGGCATTTCCTCCCGTCAGACACAGGTACCTCCCGAAACTTCCATGTCCGGTGACAACCTGCGTCAGGCGGTAGGTGAGGACGCCGTAGCGTCTCTCAAGCCACTCCTCAAAGAGGGGACTTACCGCTGCAATGGCAGCGAACCCAGCCCTCGGTTGCGACAGTCGTTGTCGCCATCGCGCCGGAGCTCATCCCGCCACGCACTTATCTGGCGCGGCAGCGGAGTTTCGCCCCGGCGACGTGCCTCCGCGCGCATGCGATATACGCACGCGAGCACCTTCGCCTCCAGATCCCACGGCGGTAAACCGGCAAGGAGGTTCGCCGACTCCCCAGAGATCGTGCGGTATCCGCGGATCGCCATGACTCTCTGTGCCATAAGCAGCGCCCGAGCGGGCCGACGCAGCAGGTTCGGCGCCCAAACAGGGGCGCCGTAGACGGCCATGGACCGCACATCTCTCGCCGGTTCCACTCGCCCCGGTGACCGGGGTAGATGACGGACCTGTCCGTCAGGTATGCCTCGATTACACGACGGAGGTAGGTAGGCACCCGATGATATCGGAGTGCCTCCAAGATGCAGCTCCAGGGCAGGTAGTTGAAGGCGTTGGCGATGTCAAGAGACACCGCCACTACGACCTTGCCCCTGGACACTGCAGTCCCCGTCGTCCGGTCCCTAACGCGCATGATGGCGTCCACCGTGGAGCGCCCTCTGCGGAAGCCAAACTGGCCTTCCGATAGGTCCGGCCCAATGTCCGTCAGGTGCGCGACGAGGCGGTTCGAAATTATTCTTTCAAAGACTTTCCCCACCTCTTCGAGCAGCACTATGGGCCGGTATGCGGACGGAGAGTCCGCAGGGCGCCCCGTCTTCCGCACGAAGACCAGTTTTCCCGCTTTCCAGAGCAGCGGGAACTGGCCTCTCTCCAAGCATGCGCTGTAGAGACCGATTAATCGAGCCCCGATAGCCTCTGAGGCCAGGACCTATGCTTTGCCATGTAAGCCGTCGGGTCCTGGGGCGGTGTTCTTGGCGCCCATCCGGCGCACCGCCGCTCTCAGTTCTGCCTCGGTCACCTTCGGGAAGATGTCGTCGTCGTCGTCGCTATAGCCCGCGGCGGGCACCGCAGGGGGCGGAGTCATATACGGAGGGGTGTAGCCCCTCCACAGTCTGGGGAACAGGGCGCCAATCACCTCCTCTAAGACTTCTGGCCGGAGACTGAGTGAGCGGGGGAGCCCAAGGTCTGAGCTTGTCGCTTACCATCCGGTGCGTCCCCACGGGTCTCTGTTCAGAGTCCCCAGCATCTCTCGGCGGGCCTCCTCCTTGACCCGCAATATTTCCACCTTGAGGAGGGCCTTCGCCGCCCTGTATCCCTCGTACAACTCCGCGTCTCTCGCCTCCGCATTCGGAGGTTGTTATCTCGCTATAATGCTATAACTAAGCGAAGTGACTTACAATTTTCTAGAGGTACCTACCTCGCTACCTACCTACAGACGTTCACTAGGTACCTACTTATACCTTTGATATAAGTAGGTACCTACCTACTGTAGTTTAAATGAAAGCAGGAACTACGAAAATGTTTAATATATTTTGCACATAATCTGTACAATGCCGACTTTATTAAACAGATCTAGTAAATGGAGATATCCTTAACTGACAGGCTACTCGGACTTGCACTTTTTCATATTTCGAAACTACAAATGTTTATGGTAACAAGCACAGGTTTACTAAAACTGGCTACTAGGTCCTGAGACCTAGAAGTTGTTTGAAAATCACCGAGACAGTAATCCCTAAGCCTCGAAATGCAGTCTATTTCCAGTTGTAACCACTGGCTTTGTAACCATTGAGGATAAATCTGAACAAAGATTCTAACTGCCAACTGTTAGTAACAGTGTTATGACATATATTTTCTGTAGCTATTGTTTTTGTCACCAGTGACAAATTAGAAAAAAAAACGTCCCGACTGTCGCCGGTGGGACGATTTTATAATAAATGTTATAGAATAGAGGTAGGCGAGTTGTTTATAGCAGCTTTCATTTTTATTTATTTATTACATATTATATCCTTGTCTTTTCAGAATTTATTTCTCATATGTCTATAGTTTGTCTATTTAACAATGTCGACGAATGTTTGAGGAACTAACAATGTTAAAACTCTGGCGCCCTCATTGATTTTCATTAATAAATAGACTAACTGTACCTGTTTAGTACTTATTAGACCCGTCTTAACATAATATGTTTGACGCACCAGGATTTTCTACATTTCAGTTTATTATTAGGTATATTACGAGTATGTGGAATAAGTTCTGTGAATTAAATTGACTTGGTATATTTATGTGCGTTAAATAATTGAATATGCAATTTCGATAAAAAAGAAAAACACGTAATAATTTCCAAACGATTGCAGGTATAACTTATATGATATGTTTATCTAAAGAATTACACGTTGGTGTATTTCTATTCTGTAAGATATCAATTTATCAATTCGAACTCTCGAACTGTACTTGATCCCACTTTCGCCCGTCATTAGTCGATGTTATTCTCACTACCCATTGGTATGTCATTACATAGCGGACCGCAATCGAGCTCATTTGAGAGTTCGAATTGAAACCTATTTTTCAAAATAGCCTAGCTGGGCGTTATTCACACTAATTTTCCTACCTATTCTATTGCTGTCGGCTGTAAAAAAACGCTGTAATACCATCTAAGCGATGACGGAATAATGGTACCATGTGAGGAGTCAAGTAACAAACAATCATCTATACGTCTACGTAGTGTCTTGTCTTGTATTTGTATTTTAGAGTAAGTGGTGGAGAAAAATGGCAGTTTATTAATTTGTTCTCCTTTTTTGTTGTATATCCAGAAGTCGTGTTTTAATTTAAATCCATTTAGTGGTAAACTTTTCTAATAATATATAATTACGTTTGTCTTATGTCGCAATAGATATAATGGAATATATAAATCTGTCTTCTTAATTATGGTGACGAATATTTGAGGAACTAACAACATAAAAACTATGGCAACACTCAATTAAAGTACCTACCTACCTACATTAAATGTCATCAGCTGTAATAGAGTTTGTTTTGCTAATTAGGTACTTTTTTTTCAAGGGTTGAAATACATGAGTTGAGTCATCGAAATACTTCTCCCGCCTGGGTGAGAAGGGAGGGAGTGTCAGACTCTTACTGACTAAAAACCATTCCATTCCTACTCTTGCACTTCGAGCCGGAGCCTCGGCAACCCGTTAAGTTCTCCGCGGCTCCGTATCGGCATCAGTCCTAATAAACGAATGGCGGAACGCGACGCGCCGCACGCTCGGGTCTGGTCGGGCGGCGAGGCACCCATGGTCGCCGTCCGCAGGCCCGCACTTACGGTGGCCGGAAATCGTTACCCGGCTAATAAGGTACCTACTAGATGGAAATTTAATTGAATAAAACTTAGAAGTTTATTAAACATGCAGAAGAACAATTTGGAGTGGAGCTCGACCAATTGTAATTCAAGTATAAGTGATCTTCAATAGAACAGAAGCTGGCCAAATTTTATCAAATTAATATTATGTTTTCGCTCAAACAGTTGCTATGGCGTGGGAATCTTATTACTGTCTATATTTTATCTGCCAGGAGTGAAAAACCTACAAAATAAACGATTTTGTGTCTGAAGTTGGACTGTTTACATTGCACATTTATTTATAAGTAGGTTAGTTTTGGATTTTATTTAGTTGGTGGTTACGACCTATGGGGCCCACATTGATTTTCATAATACTATACTGATATAGTACTGATGATGATACTAAACCTACCTACTACCTAATTTGTAGAGATGTGCCGATCATGACTTTCGCCGACTAGCCGACTAGCCGATTAATCTTGCCATGCCTATACCTACTACTCCTTTTTTCTATTTTGTATTTCCATGGAAATACAGAACCAGTGGGACCAGCGTTTTTTCCAAATTAGTAGAGATGTTCCGACTAGTCGGTAAAGCCGATTATCCGGCCACCATTGTAGTCGTCGATTAGTCGGCGACTAATACTATACTAAGTATAGATAACATTTATTAGGAAAATAAATATGCCCTTTTTGAAATTGCACATTCAATTATTTTATTCTTACAGTGTGTTAAATTCTTAATGTTACCAAGGTGTATACATGTGTATACTAGAACGAGCGCTTTGGTCATCTGTTGTGTTGACTAGGTACTCAAAGCAATGTTTTGTTACATGTGATATAATCTGTTTTCTTCAAAACTTTTACTGATCTGTGGCAAATAAATATTTTCTCTTTTAAATTATTTTGTGGACCTTTCCTTTTTCTCTCTGCTTGGCTGTTCAGTAACTGTCAATTCGAACTTTCGAAGTGAGCTCGATGACATTCTCACTCGACATTGGTCGAGATTATTCTTACAACCAATGACAAGGCGGACCACGATCGAGTTCACTTCGATCTTTCGAATTGGATGTTACAGAATAGCCTAGCTGCTAGCGAAATAAAAACCTACCAGCCATGAGGCCTAATTCGCATATCTATTTATTTAGGTATCATTTAAATGCTGTTAGTTAAGTTGTTGTACCTATAATCCGATAATTAAGAGTAGAAAATATAGGGGTTACCTGGAAAGTTTTCCGAAGGTTTTGAAAATCTTGTAGATTTTGATGTGATGGAAATCGAAAAGTCGATTTCCATTTTGTACTGTTGTACGTGTGCCGCTCGAGCCGCCATCTTGGAAAAAATGGCAGCTGAACACTATTTTTATCCAATATATCTTTTCCTGTGCATTTTCCGAGAAAACCGTTGACTACAAAATTAAACCGGGTAGGTACTCAAAATTTTCTACAATTAATGTCTAAACAGCTTTTTTATACTTAATATAAGTAGTCAGACTCTTACTGACTAAAAACCACCCCGTTCCTTCTCCTGCACGTCGAGCCGGAGCCCCGGTAACCCGTTATGTTCTCCGCGACTCCGAATCGGCATCGGCCCTCTTGGGCCCCATCCGTGGTGGTCTGATGGCTCTTTGAGGCGCGCGTGGAACGCGACGCGCCGTACGCTCGGGTCTGTTTCTGGTCGGACCGGGGGCCACCCATTCTCGCCGTCCGTCCACAGGCCCGCGCTTACGGTGGCCGCAGATCGTCCCGCGATCCCCGACGCCCGGTGTGTTCTTCGCGGTGGCTGGGTTGCTAGGAAGCAGCGCTTCGCTGCCTTACGCGTCCCGCCTCCTTCTTAGCTAGCATAACTGCTTCGCTCCGCATCATGACCTGCACTAGGCCCTAGAGGTCGCCATCGCCGATCACTTCCCCGAGGGCACGGCGGTGCTCAGCCCACGCAGGGCATTCCACAACAGTGTGTTCCACCGTGTCCTCCTCCTCCAGGGCGATCCTCGCAGTGATGACACCCGGGCGTTTCCTCCCGCCCTATGAGACACAGGTACCTCCTGAAACTTCCATGTCCGGTGAGGACCTGCGTCAGGCGGTAGGTAACGTCTCTCAAGCCACTCGAACTCAAGTCAACTCAAGAAATCAAACGCGCAATTAAGTAAGTAAAAGTGAAACAGACACATTAAATAATGTGATATATGTTCGGAAGCGTGCCTTCATTTGTGTGGAACGCGAAGGTGGACTTTTGCAACAGTTATATGTGGATAAGTAGGTAGGGAGTGTGTAAATAACTGTAAATACGATACAATTGTTGTAAATAAGATTATTAACTTTAAAATACGCTAAGTTACAGTTTATCGTTATTTTATATTAATTTAAATAAAAATAAATAAAAAAATACGATTCTTACGCTAACTTGACAGTGTAAAGCCTGTTTTAAGTGTGATGGGGAAGTATAACGTCTTATTTACCTACATCAGCTTTTCCAAAGAATGCCGTACCTGGTAAGTAATTGCACTTAAAACACTTGTTACCCTGCCTATCTAGTTATTGACTATCTAGTAGATTAGTTATTGACGAACTAGTCAGCTGATTTCGATTTTCATTCTCAGTAGGTACCTACACGTGGAAAGAGATAGCAATTGTTTTCATTGACTAAGCGACGCATCGCGCGTAATTTGTGAACCATATTATGCAGAATAGAGTCATGTTTACTAAATTTCTTTTTAATTAACTGGTCCGGAGTACAAAATTTCTTCACTATTGTAATCTGTAAACATAACACTATACTCCGTCTGTTTAGGTAGTTAACTATTTGTAAACAAACCATAAAAAGAGTTCTTTATAGTTGACATTTCCATGATTCAAAATACTTCATAAGAAAATAAAATTGTTTCCGTTTTTACGACAGTTTTCTCTATTAAATGTTATGTTTCTGTTCCTTTTCACTTATTTCTTAGTAAATATTATATATATCTGCTTGAGGATATTAATTTAATAACATTTATTAAATAATACAATATTTCATTACAATAGACACCATAAAGAGCCTAAAATCCCAGGTATCCAAAACTTTTCTTTAAGAACGAAGCAAAATAATGTTATCAAATTAAAGAGTACAACTAAGATGTAGCGCGACAATGAAAGTAGCGTGTATTACGTTTAGTCGGTTAATCAGGCGCCATTGACAGCTCTCTCGTCGTTTGCGCTCGCGTTCCTATTTTGTTGAATTTATCTTGTTTCTTTGTTTTGTTTTCGTTATTAAGTTATTCAAGTTTAGGTTATTCATCGTTTGTAATTAATGTGTTCAAATATTTTGAAGAAACTTGGCCCAAAGACACATATCCGTACAAGAAAGAAATCCGTACATCAGATTCAGAATAGTTTCTATTTAAACATGATAATGAAATAGACCCATAGGCAAGGCTCTTGTACGATTTAGGCATTTGTAGTTGTGTTGTGTGTATGACAAATGAACGAGTTTAAAGTGAATTTGGTTAAAATTAAAACACGAGAAATATTTGAAGTAATAGTAGGTTAAGTATCTCTGTGTCACGTGGTTTTCTTTGTTTACCTTTAGTTAATTACCTAAACAGATGGACTATACCTCCCATTAAAGCCGTGGCAGATAATTTATAATAAAACACGATTAATAAAGATACCTATTTTTTATTTGTAATAATTTATAACGTAACATTTATTCTGATAATTCGTATAAAGAATACATCATTAATAATAGAATATTAAAGCATTGCATGACATTACTTCCATTAACGTTTAGCATGTAATAATAAACTTAGGTAGGTATACCTATTAATTATTAATTTGTAACTATTAATTATGTTTTTTGGCTTACTCACGTAATTGTCTGATGAGGAATTCGACTACTTTCAAGCCATTCAAGAGGCTGATATTCATTATAAGCATTTCGCGACACAACGCGGCGACTGCGGCGCAGCTAATTACGTACGTAATTAAACCGAAAAACATATTAATAATAATTAATTTAGTATGTCTCACGAAAGTTATATAATACAAAGGACAGTCCGAACAAAATGTATGGACTCTGGGCCCAACCTTCAATAGCAACATGCTATACGCTGTTGGATAGGGCTCAGGCGCGTAGCTAGCACCGTATCAGCCGTATCAATTATACGGTATTAAATATAAACCCCAACATGCGTAACCAAAAATAAATAAAAACTTGCCAATTTTTTAATTAATTTCAGAAATCACAAAAGTCACAATGAGTTCTAAGTTTTCCCACGTAAAGCATGCATTCAAAAATGTGTAGACCTTAAGAATGTACAATGATGTACAACTTTTTCAAAATTCATCTTGGAAAAATGGCGGCAATAACAGCCTTTTACAATATTTTTTAACTATATTATATTTTTTACCAACGTTTACCTACTATAAATTAATCAATTGTGAGAGGCCCCCAAACGAAACAATTATTTAGGACCCCCCTAATGCACGCTACTTCACTGATAGGGCTTCTAAAATAAAACAATAGTTGCTAATATACTTCCTGAAGTCATTTCAATCCAAGGTATTCTTTAAGCATATTATACAAGATTTTTATATTATCGTTATAGATGTTCTACTTGGATCTAGAGGAGCTCATTACTGAATAATAATACGCCAACGAGTCGATCCCCTAGGTTAAGCTATGTGCCAAGGTCAATCTTTGGATGGGTGGCAATTTAAACTGTCAAACACCAAGTGGTCACCGGTGACCGCAACCTATTGTTCTATAATTGTGTTTATAATGACGGTAGTCGACGAGTTAAACTGCCTTCTTCGTAGGCACTCGTTTAAGTAGGACGAATGTAAACAATGAGTTTTAGTATGTTTGTCTTACAATTAAGTGTATAAGATCATAATTTCCTTAGCTCGAGAACATTTTCTTAGCAAATTATTAAGTTTGTGCAAATAAGTTTAAAACACCACCAAGTAGTAATAGAATGAAACCTATTGCAAAGAAAGAGAATATGCCCAAACAATATAGAAAAATAAATCACGAGCGAATTGAGGTTTAGTAAAAAATTGTGAGCGTTAGTAGAAAAAAATCAGTTTATCGGGATTAGCGGAAGAACAAAAGAACTGGTCCGGGGTACGAAATTTCTTTACAATTGTAATCTGTAAACATAACACTACCTCCCATTAAAGCCGTGGCTGATAATTATAGAGCACCTTATATAACCGCAAAGTTTAATAAATTGCTTCCTTGTGCGTAGGTACTGCCAAGGAGTGGAATTCTTTGCCAGTCTGTATTTCTTTTTATAAATTTTTACGTTAAATTTTCATATGAAAATGAGATTTTTTCAATGTTAGGAAAATAAAAGAATGAAAATTAACATATTTCACAAAAAGAAAATTGTATTTTTTGGGAACATAAAAAAGTATGTCACCAAAAGTCGCAAAAAGGTGAGGAAGATAAAAATGAAAAACCAAAAAACCAGTATTTTGATTTTTGTGTAAATTTAACTAAAAATCACTATAAATAAATAACTAAAAATTTTGTGTAAATTTTGTTGATAAGTTTAATTTTTCTCCTCCCTTTGCAGTGGGTTACATTCTACTACCTTACCTACTATTTATTTGACAATGCTTCCGACCGTTAATGATATTACCTACTGTGGTCTACATAGGCACTAAAACTACTGAATTTTGACCATAGTAGTAATACAAAGTTTTATTCTGCATAAGAATAAAATCTATAGAGGGGTATCTTATTTCTATTGTGAGGTGGGCCCATCATTACCCATTGTCCTTTGTGGCGGTATTGTAATGTATGTCGAGAGCAAAATATCTATAATTCCTAATCATGTATATTGCATGTAAATATAATAAATATTATATTTAAAATAGGCATCACTTTATTATTAATATCAAAATAGCTATATATTGTCAAAAGTCAAGCTAGGTAGGTACCACGTGAACTTGTGCAGTGTATAAATTTTTATCAAATACCTAGGTAAGTTAATGAGAACATTAGAAAATACATAGGAAGAATCCTATGCACTTTAACAGAAATTATTATTATCACAATATTACCTAATTTAACACATTTAGATGTGGCCAGGTAGATAGTAAATAAATGCATTAGTACGTTCAACAGTACAAATATGAATCTCGTAGGTACATAATTAGTTATTTTTGAATTTAAATAATAATATATAAATGTGGACCGTCACAAACCTAACTATAATATTATTATACATTAATGTAAGTATATCATATTATAGCTAGCTATCACAGACTGAGCTATAATATAAAATATATTTTTTTCATTTAATTAAGGTATAGAAAAGGCGAAGCGTAGTTTTATATTGGTAGTGGTAGTAATGGTGATTAATTAAGTTTTATAATGATTTATTTGGTTTTGATTATTTTTGTTATGATACTATTTATTGATTTGTCGTTTATTATCGGACACTTTCCAAATGCTAATACTTGCTCCTTACCAGTGACTGTCTTGACAATATCGAAAAAAAAATGTATACCTATTCAAAATATTCGTTTAACAATTGTGACTTTTCTTTTGGCATTCATCTGAAACGATGTCAGTCCAATTAAGCAGGACATAGATACCACTAACCCCTCCAAAAATGTTATTTACAAATACAATTCATTTTACACCACTTCACATCGCGGTGCTCTGGCGCCAAATTTTTTTACAAAAAGCAGTCTTGACACAACTAAATTATAGGAAATTGTGACTATTATATAATTGTATTAAACTCCCAGTAAAGCTAATGCTGGAATACTGAAACGTTACTCAATTTTAAGACGTGCTTAAATATCATGCTGTCTCTGTCATTTTACAAAGAATTTGTAGAGATAGAACTATACTTAAGCGCGACTTAAATTGATAGAACTATACTTAAGCGCGACTTAAAATTGAGTAACGTTTCAGTATTCGGGCATAAGTCTTGGAGGTGGAAAATTGTAACACGAACATGGAGGTTGGTTCACAATGAACCGGATATGAAATGGAAATATTTCGGATTTTATTTGAGTAAATGTATGTTCATTTATTTACTTTATTAATTGTTATATGATAACGCATAACAACTCAGAACAAAATTAAATGTATCCAAAACAAGAAGAAGCCATTTAGTCCACATTTGATATGGCGTAAATAGTTACACCTTACACTAATATGCATTGTTGATTACATTTTCCCCCGCGGCAAAACAACTTGCCATAAGGACCACTTTCAATGTATAAAGTGAAAACAATAAAATAAAAATATAATATTTGTTTTAGTTTAAAAAAACATGTAAATACGCACATGAAACACTTAGATTTATTGTCGTACTTAATGCTGTCTGGTAGACGTCAATTTGTAGACACTATTCGCATCGCACGTGCCACCCGACGAGAAATATTACTTCAAGAATTACGTATGGCGTGACGTTTTGATAATATACTATGAGTTCGCTTTTTGCAACAGTTATATGTTTAAAAAAATATTTTACACATTAAATTACATTTTACTTTGAGACGAAAACGAAATAGATTTCACGGCTATTACAACTAGGTGTGTGGTCACGTAAAACTTTGTATTGAAAATCTGTGATAATAATATATACATTAATATATTATATAAACCCTGCTATAAATAACCTTACTAATATTATAAATCAGAAAGTGAGTTTGTTTGTTTGTTCCGTTTTCACGCCATAACTACTAAACTGATTGCTTTGAAATTTTGCAGACCTAAAGTTAGAAGTCCGGATTAAATAATAGGGTACTTTTTAACCCGGCAAAATTTAATATTCCCGAGGGAAAACAAAAGCATTGGTATAGATGGCGCTGTGCGTATTGGTATATATTGTCTACTTTTTATCCTTTAGTGAAGCGAGCGAAGCTGCGGGTAAAAGCTAGTATTAATATATATTATAGCTAGTTCTGTGATGGCCTCGATGGTTACCTAGGTACCTAATTGAACTATCTACTGAATTACTAGTTTACGAAATCTATCTTTTTGTCAGTTGCCGTGGATTCCTGTTACGGTTTGGTATCATTGACTTGTTAAGTTTATTGTAAATGTACTCTCAAATATTTTTGTGCAGCTTATGTTTTTTTGCTATGGACTTGAGTATAGGTACTTTACTGTGTTTGCATAAATATCTGAAGTTTTGGCAATATGAGTAGGTCAAGGATACGTAGTTTAAAGAATCCAAATCATTTTTGCTACATCTGTGATGAATCTATTGACTATAGACAGTTTAACAATCAACAAGATCCTAATTTAAAATTAAAATATTATGGAACGCACTACAAGTATCAATCAACCTCATCAATCCCTCATAGATAGAGGTTTTCTTCGTAATAAAAGAACGCTATTAGGATTTCTCGAATACAAATATGGTTTCTGACTACTGCTGGTCATCGATACGGCATTTTCCTAAGTAATAAAATAATACTAATAAAATAATACTAATACATATTATGTGCAAATAGATAATTATAAATATAGGTTATTTGCCAAGTACATGCGTAGATAGATAAAACTTAAAACTAGCTGTTAAAAACTACTAGTAGATTTAGTACAAATATGCTATAACATAAGTAGGTAGTCAACAACAGCTAACATAATTCCGGCAACAGATTTACTGTAAACTAGTGCTATCTATTTGTTAAAATCAAATACTAGTTTATATAACATTTAGTAAACCAGGCCACAATTAGATATTCATTACAAAAAGGATTTTTATTTTGGCGTCACAAAAAACTGATCATAGCTCTAACCATGTCATAATAAAAATTATCTACACTTAGTGCCTACATAGATGCATTTATTATGTACAATTTACAATTAATGTTTAGTTACATCACTCTACTAGCAGGCCAGTTTAACCAGATTTACATGACATTGGCACAATCCATACTATGTAGTTTTTATTACGCTTTACGACTGCAAGAACCAGAGATAAACATAGGTCATTTCCTAAGCCAATTATTTGTTTCTAATAGTATGAATTTTGGTTAATATCTACGAATAAAACATATATTTTTTAAACATATTAAAACTGTCAATACTGCCGGCTTATTTAATGGTAGGTACTATCTATTGTTAGAGCTATGACCAAATGATGTGTAAGTAATATCTAGAGTCGATATTGTAACAGATTCTGTACCTGTATCCTCCGCGACCGCGAATTCAATTCCTACTGGTCTGACGTTATGTTTACGAACGGATTGTAATAATAAGGCACTGCGTTGTCAAAGTTACATTCAGGCCGTAATAACATCAAATGGACTAACTCATCATTGAGATATGTCCACTTTATTGCTCTTGGCTTTAAAGACAGATTCGACTACTATCATACATAGGTACTAGCAATCTTAAAAATAAGCACTTTATTATTATTATTATATATTAATATGTTATCGCTTTTATCTTAGCAAAATATTAAACCTATTATTATTAATTGATTCAGTAGATGTGGACGAGTGTTTTACGTGTATAAAAAAATTATACCTCTCAGGAATAGGTTGATAATATTATTATTCTAGGACCTTTTCTGTGCCCATTTCATATCGTCAGCTCGTGGTTTACAACCAGTGACTGCTTCGATTATAGTCTCTAGTGTAGACCAGAAATGAAGCATTTCTAAAGGCCAATTAAGCCAGCCCGTTGTGATGCAAAAGTAAGTCTCGTGCGGCGCTACGTGATGTATGCGATGATGACGACGTGGCAATACTATGTGCCATTCTTGTAACCAAACTACCCACATTGGTAGTCCAAAATATGTATGAGACCATTTATGTATCTGAAAATATAATGTTTAGTAGGTATATTGTTAAACTCATTGTTAAAAAAAATCTTTCTTATGTAATAAAAAAAACTATTCAGTAAATATTTAATAATTATTACATACCTGATTAGTCATTGCAACAAAGATACAGCATAAGTACCAATATGCAATCCAGTGAAATTGGGCATTAATATTTTCATCGTCGTACGTGAGAAGTTGCCATACAATTCTTGCTAAGACCGGTATAGTTATAGCGAAATTATCACCGTTGGTCTCGATAAAATCATGACGAGTTATTGATGTAGGATCGATGTGATGTTCACGAAATGGGCGTAAGAAATTCTGTAACAGGTAAATAAAATTCTTGTTATAAATTGCAACATGAAATTATATTAATAAATAACTAAGTTTAGAATATTCAAATTATTTCAGATCATTAATAATTGGGTACAGCTTCCTTAGTCAAAAGTAAATTATGTATTTCAACTCCAATATAATAAAACAAAAACTAAATAATTAATTTTTACTATAATTCATTATTTTGTTATTGCTATATCTACCTACTACTTTTTTATTTTTTCTAGATAATTAACATAGGTACGTTGCGATTTCAATAGATAATTCATATGAATTTGACTAGTTGTCAAGTACCGTTTTTGCCACCGTTTTGTTACCTTTAAAAGTGTGATTTCCGGGATAAAAACTATCATAGTGTCCTTTTCCATGTCTCCCAACTATCGTTGTACCAACTTAATTCAAATTGGTTTAGTGACATAAAAAATGAGGTAAATTGACATCAAGTTTCGGGAGGAACCTGTGTCTGATGAGGCGGGAGGAAACGCCCGGCTGTTATCACTGCGAGGACCGCCCTGAGAACACGGTGGAACACACAGTGGGGGAAATGCCCGGCGTGGGCTAAGCACCGCCGTGCCCTCGGGGTCGGGGACGTGATGGAGACCTCTCGCAACCGGACCTAGTGTGGGTCATGATGCGGAGCGAGGGGGACTGGGATGCAGTTTTCTCCTTTTGCGTAACAGTCATGCTAGCTAAGGAGGAGGCGGGACGCGTGAGGCAGCGAAGCGCTGCCTCCTCGCAACCCAGCCTTCGCGAAGAACACTCCGGGCGTCGGGGATCGCGGGACGATCTCCGGCCACCGTAAGCGCGGGCCTGCGGACGGCGAGCATGGGTGGTTCCCCGTCCGACTAGAACCAGACCTAAGCGTACGGCGCGTCTCGTTCCGCGCGCGCCTCAAAGAGCCATCAGAACGCTACGGATGGGACCCAATAGGGTTGACGCCGATACGGAGCCGCGGAGGTTTTTAGTCAGTAAGAGTCTGACACTCGGCTCACACAGGCGGGAAGGGATTCGATGATTTTTCCCTTTAAAAAAAAAGTATAGTAGCCAGGAGCCACAATTGTTGATTTTTTTATGGGATAAACCGGTAAACGATCGGACGGATTACGGACGGATCGGATGGTACGCAATCGGCGTCGCCCATGGACACTTGGAACATCAGAGGCGTTACAAGTGCGTTACCGGCCTTTTGGGGTTAGGAATTTTAAGGATTGTTGGGTATTCAGATTTACCTGCCTTTTCATACCATGCCACGCTACACCATAATACGAATGAAGGTGTCAACAAAATATTGTAAGTATCATTACAAAAAAGTAGGAAGAGTAAGAAGGTCCGCCAAATTACTAGATTTTCCGTTAATATGACGTGAAAGTTGTAGGATTCAAGATGCAGAAGTAATAGAACTTCGAAGATTCATCACACATTCATAAACTCATTGCTGCTCTCAAGGTGCTAAAAAATGATTGTTACTCCTAAAAATAAGTAGGTATTTCCGCCTGAAATAACGACCTTTGGCAGAAATTGGATTTGTGAATTGGTCTTTTCCAAGGTATATTCTACGGTTGTAGCAAATGTCACCAGAATTGATTTAGAGTTAAATATTGATTTCCGTGGTTGGTATGGTAAAGATGTTTCTTTAAAACCTTGAGTTTCTCCCTCTGGTACCTAACAGTTTGATCTACCGAATGGAAAATACAGAACTTTGCTATTGTAACTAAGAAAGAAAGTGGCGATAGTAGTGCGTCGATACTTGGGAAACCTACAATTTAGGTACACACATAATGTACTCAGATTAAATAGACTGATTAAACGGTGATCAATACATGTATGTATTTGATAAGATAGCGATAAAATAAAAACGTGAGAAGTAGAATTTACCTGCACTTGTTTTTTCATATTTTATTGGTTATATAGATTGTAGGTATTTATCATACATTTAGTATCTATACAATATACATATTATATTAAAACTGTAGGAGTGTAAATTCTGTACATTGAAAATATTAAACAAAGTACTTAGTAAGCATGTTTATACTTTAATATCCTGGGCAACATTGGGTACGTTTTATACCGAAAAAGTATATACACGAAAAAACAAACTTAATTGTGCGGCTCAATCACGAAACTTTCAGTAGTAGCACGGAGTCTAAAAATATGCTCGGTATATGTATAGCAATAGGCTCACCCCCTACTACATGGGACTTATAACATAAATAATGAAGAATGGGTGTTACATTATACAGTGGCATTAAGTGCCGTAATGTACACCCCTACTTACTCCTTTGGGGATAAAAGGCGTGATGTTACAAAAACGCATATATAAGTTTGACGAATGTTAGCTGGCCTGCAGTGGACTTTACGCTGTATATGTAGAGCCGATTGTTGGAATTAGCTTGAACCGATATTATAAATGTGAAAATATGTGATTTTGTGTGGATGTTTGATACTCAATCACATCAAAATGGCTGAAGGGACCAGGATGAAATTTGGAATAGAGATAGATTATGGTCTGAAGTAATACATAGGCTACTTATTAGTTAATGGTTTACTTATTAGCGTATAGAATTAAGCTGATGGCAGAAGCAAGTTTCGAATAATGTGATACTTGTTAAATGCATCAATAGGGTAGTAGGCCTAAATTTTATTTTATCGTCAGTCTGGTAGATTAATTTAAAACATTAGACACGTATTTTTTCTTTTCTCACAAAATTAAATACTTTCGGCGATATAATAATCTGAAATATCGTGTGACGTCGCGCGTCGACGCGCTACATTTTGTAGCACTTAGTGACGTAACGACCTCCCGCTCCTAAAGGTGGCAATGTGGCAAATGCAAAACTGACAAGCATAACCGAGCACCGATGCACCGATAACTGTACAGTTTGATCACATACACGCTAGGGCTTGCCTGTCGGTTAAGCATGCACGGCTAAAACCATCATGCAAAACCTAGCGTGTATGGCCTCCTTAAACTTAACTCCATTTTATCTATATAAGTATTGTGACTACGACGAGAAAATAAAAAAATAGGTACGTAGGTAACTGACTGATTGGGGATATTCGCCGGTAACCTCACTCACACGACGAAACACAACGCAAGTGTTGTTTCATGTCGGTTGTATGGTGAGGTCGTTTTATCACTCCGATCGAGCCGGCCCGGCTCACCCGGCCGGTTCAGGAAACTTGTATTGATGCCCGATTGATATGCGGTTTTGTCCGAACAATAAAAGACAGGAAGACGATAAACCGCGAAGTGGTGGGGACACGAAGTCGGATTAGTTTCTAGTTCGCGTTAACAAGTCACTTAATAGGGTATTCTCATCTATCAACAATAAATTATAACGTTATGTTATTTGTATAGTTTAAAAGGTGAGGATTTTTTTTTTAAAAAAACGTTGCCCCACACTAGGATTTTCTCCTGTGTCGTGGGTGCGTTTACAAACATACAAGTTCACATAACACAATGACACCCAGACCCGAAACAACAATTTGTGGATCACACAAAGTGTTGTCCCGTGCGGGAATCGAACCCGCGACACGTTGCACGGCAGCCGGTTGCCCAGCCACCGCATCAACCGTGCAGTCAACAATTAAAAAAATGTTGTTGTTCCATAAAAAGATAGGATTAAATTTAGATTTCAAAGTTAAAATCAAAGGTTTATTATCTGTATGTCACGTGACCAAAAACGCTGTCCGCCATCATTTTCTTGAGAGTGACGTCGGAAGCGCATCAAAATATTTTATATTAAACAATAGCATTCTTGTCAAGTCAAATTTTAACTACTTTTTCTGTTTAATAAATGAAATTTTTGTGTAGAATTCTTGCAATTTAATGTAACACACCAACGATACGGGTTATTGAAACTCATCTTTATATTATAAATACAATAAAATCACAACGCAATCAAATTGTTTACAAAATGTAAGACTTGGCCGTTTGACGTTTCAATATTTTCGTGCTATTGATGTCACCAAAATGGTGGTCCGTGTTTTGGCGCGTATATTTTACGACAAATTTTTGATTTTATTTTTCGGCATAAAGCGGTCATATTTTGCTGAAATAATAATTATATTTGATAATAAGACATTTACGAACATTAATAAAAAATCAAAAAGTAGGAGAATAGTCTATTGTAAATTTGCCAAAAAGTTAGTTTTGTTAAACAGTGTAGGTACCTATTTGCCAGACTATTCTGTAATTCTAACTTTCGAAGTGACCTCGATCACATTCCCGACCGTTAGTGATCGAGATTACTCTAACAACTAATGACATGGCTAACCGTCATCAACCTCACTTCGAAAATTCGTATTGAATGTTGCAGAATAGCCTAGCCGAAGACGCGCACCTCCATTAAGGTTACTGTAGGTATGTAATTTCTGCTTATGAAACTGCTCAACAGTAAAAAAATAACGTCGAATTGTAACCTTACACTTATAAATAGGTTAATATTAAAATATGTGTGGTGATGGTGACACGCGTGATTGATGATTAGGTATTATAGAAGTAACTACTTACGTGCAAAAGCCAAGATAACAGAGCCCTGGCAAAAATACATTTTATGAAACTCGTCGCAAGTTTCAATTAAGCCTTTGACTGTCGACAGAAAACTGCTGAAGGCAAATCCTCCGCTAACGTAGGTCACCGGTGACCTACGCGGCGGTTAACGTGTTAACAAGGTATTTAGAATTGCGAATTGCGAACATTTACAGTTGCGAAATTGAAACCTGTGACACTTTATATAGGTAGCACAAATTATGTATAGAAGCTAAGTATACTAGACATTATAGTTAACCTTTTAACCGCCAGTGTCTTAGTCGTGAGATAAATCTTAGCTTAACGCTGACAGCACTGCATGGCACGTCTTTGCTTTTTTAACGTGGCGGTCAAAAGGTTGTGATATTGAGGATACATAAATGATACTATACATTTTAATAACTAAACATGCAAGTCCTATTATGTTAATATGTATGGGCTGTGGTTGGTGGGGATGCCTTTGTCTGAGACATGATAATTATAAATAGGTGTAGGTACGTACAATATAGGTATAGATGTTTTATACAGGAACCATTATTAATTATTTAAACAGTTTGAATTTATATGGAAAAATGTATGTTGTGCACACATGCTTCTATGAACCTCTTTTGTCTAATACAGATGTGCATGGACTATATGGGTTTTATGAGGAAAATTTGAATTTCAGCCCTACTACCAAATATCTTATCTATCAAAGAATGGATCAATTGAGAAATAGTCTGTAATGAATGACGAAGGCAAGCAAATGGAAATATGTTTGCAGGTATAGTACAAATGAATCAAACAATCACTAAAGGATCTTGTAAAGACAATTATTACTTTGCCTATAACAGGTAGATCAACTGCTCCCCAAGTGTCTGCAGCCCAATGCACTACGCCTGAAGCAAAATCTGCTGTTAGAACACCAGAAATTGCTGCTAATAATAATGAGGCATCCGCTTGTATATGTCTGGCCATGAGAACACCAGCACAGACACACAACGTGCAACATACCACCACACAGACCCATTCTTGTAGTCTTTTGCCTGTTAAAACAAAAAAAATATTCTGATTTGGTTCTAGTTTAGATAAATTTAATTTAACATCCATGCTACCTGAATCTGGTTTAAGAGCTTATAGTGAATCAACACTTACATTCTTATTTGCAAAATTTTTATTTTATGAATTCACTTTCACAAACCTTTACATTACTTAAATAATGTAGGTAAGTACTGTAATTAACAACAATGTTTCGGAATATACTGAACATGTATACTTGCATATCATTTATCATATTGCAGTTGTAGAGCACAAATACTCAACATAAAGATAAATATTTCTACCAAGTATTTTCAAACAATATACCTCTAGAGACGTAAATCAGAAATAGCTAAAACTATTTCTGATCCAAGAATATTAATTACTTGTAACCTATTCAAGCGCGATTCCGCCCGCTCTGCTCGTCTCCTATTAATCGCAGACCGCAATGTAACTTTGTCCAAGTTATATGTATATTTTAAGATTATTTAGATACCACTGACAAACAGTGAAGACAAACGTCGTGAGGAAACTTGGACTTATAATATAGAATAAAAAATCTGAAATAGCCAACCTGCAATGAGCAAACGTGGTGATTAATGCTAAAACCTTCTCTTTGTGAGAAGAGGCTTTGCTCAGCAGTGGGTACTTATAGACAAATGATGTGAAGTACAGAAATAATTATTATTCTATTCGAATCAGTAGTTGCGAAGATTAGTGTTTTCAAACAAACAAACTCTTCAGCTGTAGGTATATAAAAAAGTAGTAGGATTTTTTTTTAAATATGTCTCCGGAATATGCTTTACTGTTACAAAAAAAAAAATATTATGACACTTTTTGTGCATTTTTTATAAAAAAATCTACATTTCCTAAGCTTTCCAATGAGGTATAAAACATCAGCATACCTTGACTAATTCTAATAATATTAGTCTAACAATGGACCAAGGTAGTACAATAACAAATTTTATCCTAAATTAAGTTCTATAACACAAATTTCACCAAAATCTTATAAAATGTTTTCTTGTCGTGTAAGTGTTTTAATCGTTAAACAGTGTAAAAAAAAAGTTGTTTAGAGCGTACAGAGTCGAAATAATTTTGTATTGTTAAAAAATGAAGTGCTCTTATACTTATGAATGTAAGTGTATATGTCGTAGGATAATTTGATATTTCGAATCTTCGCGGAAATCCTAGAGGTTTTGCGAAAACGCGGATAATTAGACATAGGCGAAAAATTATCAAATCTTACTGGACAAAGTCAGGATTTTTGCGAAAATACTCGTTACTATAGTAAGATTTGATGTGCTCAACACTGATTGGCTACAATTTTGGTGGCTGGCTTCTAATTGGTTCCTAGTTTAGGTGAGAAAGAAAAATTGATTTTTATAAACCTTTTATTGAAAATTTTAGTATGTATGTTGTTTTCTACTGACAATAGGAGATCTCAGTCGTTGTAAAAAAAAAATGATCCAATTTTCGGGTGTAATCCATAAATTGGATGAAACTGGTCGTTTAAGACGACGAAAAAACATTTAAGACGTCAACCAATCAGAGACGATCTCTTATTGAACGCGCTGACCGACCAACCAGCGTTCTTATTTCATAACAGCCAGCGTTTCGTTTCGCAATCTTACTATAGTAACGAGTATTTTCGCAAAAATCCTGACTTTGTCCAGTAAGATTTGATAATTTTTCGCCTATGTCTAATTATCCGCGTTTTCGCAAAACCCCTAGGATTTCCGCGAAGATTCGAAATATCAAATTATCCTACGACATATACATATTTATCGCACCTAATACTACTAACTACTAAGTATTTATTGTACTTACCTATGAAATGTGTGTAATAATAATGTGTATGAATAAAATAAAGGTATAATTTTCAATTAAAAGAGTCGTAAACACAACTCCATATTAAAATCAATAAAATGTCATCAAGACTCAAGGACAAGTTTGTTGAAACACATAGATATATTAAAAAGGAGATGTGGTATGGAGTACAAAATGTATGCAAAACCGTTGAAGCCACAAAAAATTACCCCTCCATAAAACTTGACTGATTTTGATCGCACGGTTGGCGCTGTGGTTAAGCAACTGGCTACCGCGCAACGTGTCACGGGTTCGATTCCCACACGGAACCACCCTGTGTGATCCATAGATAGTTGTTCCGGGTCTGGGTGTCGTGTATATGAACTTGTATGTTTGTAAACGCACCCACGACACAGGAGAAAATCCTTATATATTAGGTCTTTACTTATTAAATTGCTGTACGGCAGTACTGGCCATTACAAATCAAAATAATTTTTGTTTGTCTAATGTCGATATACCCAAACGTCACTCAATTTTAAGTCGCGTGTATTGTTCTGTCACTATAAATTCTTTGTAAAATGACAGAGATGTCACGATATTTAAGTACTAAAATTAAGTACTTAAGTAGCCTTTCAGTATTCGGGCGTAAGAATTCTAATTTTATTTTAAACGATGTTTTTTTTCCAAAACTAGTCTTGTGTTGACTGCCTCTTTGGCCAAGTGGTCGTAAGTGCGACTGCCGGGCAATGGGTCTCGGGTTCGATTCCCGGGTCGGGCAAAGTATTACTGGGTTTTTAAATATTCTCAATAGTAGCACGGAGTCTGGAATTGTGCCCGGTATATATAGCAATAGGCTCACCCCCTATTACATGGGACTCATAACATAAATAGTGAAAAGTGGGTGTTACATTGTACAGTGGTATAATGTGCACCTCTGCCTACCCTTTCGGGGATAAAAGGCGTGATGTTATGTTATGTTATGTGTAGTCATTTGTTTATCGATTATTAGCTGACCCGGCGAACTTCGTACCGCCTAACAGTCAATTAATGTCGTGTTACCTTTTAGCTGAACTAATTTAGGCTTTGATGAACGTATGATACATATACGGCAATGATACAATATATATATGAACATTGATACATATATAAAAGTATTTTATTATTATGAACAATACATACAGAAAGAGAATACAAATAAAGATTAAGTAAGTAGGTACTTCAATAACAATTGACCACGAGAAAAAATTTCAAATTGAAGCCACAAATAGTCAATGATAGGCCCTGTGATTTGTTGATCGTCATGGCGAAGGCAAGACGAATCGGGAATTGAATTCGTTTAAATTCAAAGGGCATATTCGTTGGGATCATCGGAATCCTTGGAATAAGAACTTCCTTACCTTTCAAAACAAACAAATTTAATCTTTGCAACCAAATTTAAAGAGGACCTGAACTTTCGAGACAGTAGACAATAGTTTAGATCATATACTACTATTGTGAACAGTGCACTTTTTAACCTTTGTAATAAATCTTTAAAAAATCAT
Source organism: Spodoptera littoralis (assembly GCA_902850265.1). NCBI lineage: Eukaryota > Metazoa > Arthropoda > Insecta > Lepidoptera > Noctuidae > Spodoptera > Spodoptera littoralis. The sequence continues at coordinate 8,316,082 of LR824536.2, read as the reverse complement.
TGACAACATAAAAAACATTTATGTTTTCGTTAACCTATAAAATAAATTTTAGAAATAAAGCCTGACCGGAAAAAATAAAAACCTCGCCATATTGCAGAATTATTCAAACTAATTTTCGTCATACATTTTGATAGAAGATTGACAGTTAAAACACGAAAGCGACCTTCTGACTTCTTTTATTATATTTCTGGTCGGGCTGTACATTAGTTTAGATCGTTGCTACTCCTGCCCTTGGAGGCGGAGCCCCGGGAACCCGTTAAGTTCTCCGCGGCTCCGTGTCGGCATCAGCCCTATTGGACCCCATCCGTGGTGGTCTGATGGCTCTTTGAGACGCGCGCTCGTCAGGTGGTATGTGAGGAAGCCGCTACGTCTTTCAAGCCAGTCCTCAAAGAGGGGACTCAAAGACCCATCAGACCACCAAAGTAGGGCCGAGTAGAGATGATACCCGAAATAGAATCTTTATTTCAGGCTCAGAGCTCATAAATGGTTAGTAACATCATCAATTACAATTACAATTATTATACAATCAGATTTCAATTAAAAAAACAAATGATAAATGTCATTGAAAAATAAAAATGTATGTAAAATTGAAATTGAATTAAACTAAAATAAAGTAAAAACAATAATAATAATAATGTAATGGAGCCTTGGAAAAATTAACAGATGCTAGGGCTCCGACTCGAAGAGCAGGAGTAGGAATGAGGTTTTAAGTCAGTAAGAGTCTGACACTCCTTCTCGCCTCACCCTAGGCGGGAGATTATACCTCGTGTGTTCATAAGTTTTGAGACAAACTTTTTGCTTATAAAAATAAAATAAAAATTACTGGCTGCTGTATATTTCTTTTTCTAATTTTGAATTTGGAATGTTAACTTTTAATATCTATGATTTCGGATTATTTTATTTAAATTTTCTCGTAATGGAGGGAACAAAAGAATTACGTGCGACCGTCATTTCATTATTTAAGGTGGGAAGAAAACCTATGGACATTTTCCGAGAACTGAAAAGTTTTGGTGTGAGCCGTAACTTCGTGTATTACACTATTAAACGATACCAGGAGACAAGTTCTTTACATGATCGGCAAAGAAGTGGTCGTCCACGCTCTGTGAGGACGCCTGCGAACATTAAAATCATCCGAGAGCGACTTCGCCGAAATCCATGTCGCACTCAGAAGAAACTCGCTCTGCAGACCCAATATTTCGCGCGTTTCAGTTAACAGAATACTGAAATATGATCTTAAGGTTAAGGCGTATAGCCGTAGAAAAGTACACTTTTTAAACGATCGCCTTCGTCAATTGCGACGCGAACGTTGTCCAATACTGCTTAGGAGACACGATGCGAGGAAGATACTCTTCACCGACGAGAAAATCTTTACCGTCGAAGAAAATTTCAATCGACAAAACAATAAAGTGTATGCCAAAAGTAGCAAGGATGTCCCACCTTCAGCACGGAATGTCTCGCGTACTCATCATCCGGCTAGTGTCATGGTATGGTGGGGAGTTTCGTACGAAGGTGTCACTCAGCTTCATTTCTGCCAACAAGGCGTCAAGGTGAAAGCCAAAAATTATCAAAGTGACATTCTAGAGACTGTTGTGAAACCCCTGTCTAATACCCTATTCCATAACAAGTATTGGGTTTTCCAGCAAGACTCGGCGCCATCCCATAAGGCTAAAACCACCCAAGCTTGGCTGAAGGAAAATGTGCCGCCGGCCTTCATTGCGGCGAACGAATGGCCCTCCTCCAGCCCCGACCTCAACCCGCTGGATTATTCTCTATGGACCGAATTAGAGCTCAGAGCCTGCCGAAAGTCCCACCCAAACTTGGATTCACTTAAGCGAGCTCTTGTCCGAGAAGCGAAGCGAATTCCTCTGGAAAAGATTCGTGCCGCCATTGATGACTGGCCAAATCGTCTAAGGGCATGTATTAAAAACAGGGGTGGTCATTTTGAATAATAATTATATTTAATTTTTACTTACTATCTACTTAATGTTTGTTATTGTTTTTATAAATATAAGTTTATTATTTAAAATGATATGCAACTTTTAATTTGTCTCAAAACTTATGAAAACACGAGGTAAGTTTATTATTTAAAAAGATATGCAACTTTTAATTTGTCTCAAAACTTATGAACACACGAGGTAGAGGTCTTGGAGCCCCCCATAGGCGATGATGGTGGCCACTGGAGTGGTTTTAGTGAGGGAGGAATCCCATATTCCCTAGTAAAAAGCTAAGCGGGAGGAGTCATTGCATAATTTTCCCCTCTTAAAAAAAGCAGGAAGAGCAGGCTTGGTGACAAATTCTAGGTACTTTGCCGTCACCACACTGCTTGTAACTTTGCTGATCACCTGTGGCCTTAGGGCTCGTACACAAAACTGCGATGCGATGCAAATTTGCAACGTAAAAAATTACGATGCGAATTTATGCGATGCGATTTCGTGCGACGTCTCCCAGGGTGACAATTTCTTAGACGACCGTCAACCGTACTAAACGTATTTTAAATTGAAAAATAGGTCGTGACATGGATCGTAAAAAGAAGTGTGGACTTCTGTTATTGCTTCGGAGATGCAGGAAAAAGAAACAAAGATTTTGGGAGGATAAGATTTTGATGCGCGATGCGAATCGTTCGCACATTTTTACGATGCGACGTCGCATTCCAGTTTTGTATACGAGCCCTTAGTACGAGTTTATTTTACGTTAAGTAATCGAAACGATACTGCGTTCGACGCTATGATTGGTTGGTTCCAGGGCCGGATTTAGGGGGGGCAACCGGGGCGAAAGCCCCGGGGCCTCCACAATAGAGACTTCGGATAAAAAATCTTTCAAATTTCAACTAGTAAACCTAGTAAACATCTTTTCTTTGATATTTTTTTTTCGCTTTTATTTTTACCTTCAGCCTAAAGTACTTTATACATACATGATTATTTGATTATATTAATTTTAAATATTAACAGAAACAGAAATCATTGATCTATATTTGTTCACTCCAATCAGGCAATCAGTGAAATATCAAAATCTCAAATGGCTCTGATAAGCACTTCCAATTTACTACCCATCTTGTACCCCAATGGCTCAATGGTTCAGTGGGATGGTACTTGCCCGCAACCTCGGAGGTTGGCTATTCGATTCCGTGTCTCAACCATAAAAAAAATCAATTGCAGTATGTGAACAATTGGTATTCTTCAATTCTTAAACCTGCTTAATAATATTCTTGTGAAACACATAAAGTTGCATGATGCCCAGTTCGGTTTTAGAGCTGGCCTTTCTACTGAGAGTGCCATTGTGTGTCTTAAGCAGACTGTCAGGTACTATACGGACAGGGGGACGCCGGTATACGCGTGCTTCCTGGATTTGTCAAAAGCTTTTGACTGTGTTAGATATGACAAATTGTGGGGCAAACTGGCGAGTGCGGGTGTACCGGTGGAAGTTACAGCGTTGCTGAAGGGCTGGTATGGTTGTCAGAAAAATCAGGTGAGGTGGGGAGAAGTCTTGTCGGAAGCTTATGGCATGGAGTGTGGTGTGAGACAGGGAGGACTCACCTCTCCTCTGCTGTTTAACCTGTACATAAACGACTTGATCGGCGAACTCAGTGATACACATACAGGGTGTCATATTGATGACGTTTGTGTCAGTAATTTAAGTTACGCGGACGATATGGTGTTGCTGGGGCCGTCGGTGGGCGATCAGGAAGTTGGTGGCTATCTGCGGGACATATGCAGTGGAGCATGGACTGAAATATAATGCAAAAAAGAGCGAAATCATGATATTTAAAAGTAAAAAAAACGCTCCATTTCATGTTCCGCCAATTATGTTGAACGGGGTGGCTCTAGGGATGGTGGCTAGCTTCAGGTACCTAGGACATATTCTCACTGAAGATTTGACGGATGATGCTGATTTGGAAAGAGAACGAAGGGCATTGGCGGTGCGGGTAATATGATCGTTCGGAGATTTGCGCGTTGCTCGGTGGAAGTAAAAATACTTCGTTTAAGGCATACTGCCAATCTTTTTACGCAAGTAGCTTATGGTTGAGTCATACTCGGCGGGCCGCGGATGTCATTAGAGTCCAGTACAACAATGTGTTTAGGATGCTGTTGCGGCTGCCTCGGTACTGCAGTGCTTCTGCTATGTTTGCAGAGGCGCGCACTGATGGCTTTCATGCAATTATGCGGAAGAAAGTCGCTTCTATTTTCATGCGTGTGAGGGGCAGTAGCAACGGCATCCTGAAGATGATTGCTTCACGGGCGGATTGCCCAATCCAGCGGAGATGGATGGATATCGTGTTGGGGCTGTAGACGTCGGTAATCTCTCGATCTCTGTACGGTCCAATCACGCATAGCGGGTATCGTGTCTGATTCTCCAATGGTTTTGATTATATTGTTACTTTTGACATTGTTGAGTTTTATGTTTTATTGATAGTGTGACTTTTATATTTTGTTGTATTCCTTAATTTAAATTTTATTGCTTGGTTGTTAGTTATTTTCTTCATCAATTATTATTATTCTGGCTGTATGGACTTTGTCTGACATTAAATGATTTTATTATTATTATTTTTATTATTAAACTCGAAATCTGTCAAGCGTCCTCGAAATCTATCGAGCATCCTCGATCGTTTTCGAGCGTCCTCGAAATCTATCGAGCATCCTCGATCGTTTTCGAGCGTCCTCGAAATCTATCGGGCGTCCTCGAAATCTATCGAGCGCCCTCGAAATCAATCGAGCGTCCTCGATTGTTTTCGAGCGTCCTCGAAATCTATCGAGAGTCCTCGATCGTTTTCGAGCGTCCTCGATTGTTTTCGAGCGTCCTCGATTGTTTTCGAGCGTCCTCGAAATCTATAGGGCGTCCTCGATCGTTTTCGAGCATCCTCGATTGTTTTCGAGCGTCCTCGAAATCTATCGAGAGTCCTCGATCGTTTTCGAGCGTCCTCGATTGTTTTCGAGCGTCCTCGAAATCTATCGAGAGTCCTCGATCGTTTTCGAGCGTCCTCGAAATCAATCGAGCGTCCTCGAAATCTATCGAGAGTTCTCGATCGTTTTCGAGCGTCCTCGAAATCTATCGAGCGTCCTCGAAATCTATCGAGCGCCCTCGAAATCAATCGAGCGTCCTCGATTGTTTTCGAGCGTCCTCGAAATCTATAGGGCGTTCTCGATCGTTTTCGAGCAACCTCGATTGCTTTCGAGCGTCCTCGAAATCTATCGAGAGTCCTCGATCGTTTTCGAGCGTCCTCGATTGTTTTCGAGCGTCCTCGAAATCTATCGAGCGTCCTCGAAATCTATCGAGAGTTCTCGATTGTTTTCGAGCGTCCTCGAAATCAATCGAGCGTCCTCGATTGTTTTCGAGCGTCCTCGATCGTTTTCGAGCATCCTCGATTGTTTTCGAGCGTCCTCGAAATCTATCGAGAGTCCTCAATCGTTTTCGAGCGTCCTCGAAATCTATCGAGAGTCCTCGATCGTTTTCGAGCGTCCTCGAAATCTATCGAGCGTCCTCGAAATCAATCAAGCGTCCTCGATCGTTTTCGAGCGTCCTCGAAATCTATCGAGCGCCCTCGAAATCAATCGAGCGTCCTCGATTGTTTTCGAGCGTCCTCGAAATCTATCGAGTCCTCGATCGTTTTCGAGCGTCCTCGATTGTTTCCGAGCGTCCTCGAAATCTATCGAGAGTCCTCAATCGTTTTCGAGCGTCCTCGAAATCTATCGAGCGTCCTCGAAATCAATCGAGCGTCCTCGAACGTTTTCGAGCGTCCTCGAAATCAAGCGAGCGTCCTCGATCTCAATCTGGAAAATAATTTGGGGCAAGGGGGCCTCCACTCCTTTGTTGCCACGAGGCCTCTGGACCCCTAAATCCGGCCCTGGTTGGTTCATTGGAGCCGCCCAATCAGAGCGCCGGCGCCGAACGAGTATTCGTTTTGATTACTTTAAACGTAAAACAAACTCGTACTATCGAGTTCTCTCTCCGGTGCCATTTGGATGTCGATACAGAGATGCTCTATTCTTTATAAACCCGTAACTAAATATTCATTTTGAATTGTGAAAATGATTTTTTTTGTAAACACCGACCCAACCCACAGTACCACCAACTGTAGAACGAGAATGTAGGACATCTCTGCTTAAGAGAAGGCCGATCCTGTTAGTCCTTAAAAATATTGTTATTGTTCATTGTTAGTTACGCAATTTTTTTTTAATTTTTACTATTACAGCATATGACTACATAACTCCTTGTGTATTCATATGCTGAGTTTGTGTTGTTTTAAATTAACTAATAATAATTAAAGCCTCTAGCACTCTAGAAAAAGTGCAACGGGCAATTCAATTTAAATAATATTTATCTAACTTAACCACTTTTGCTCATTCTCAGGACACCACAGAGGTAACTGAATCTGTAAGGTTTCATATCTCCTATAATATCATGGTTGGCTACAAGTTCTTCATTTCAAAATTAATTTAAAACCAATTGCCATAATATGGGATCACATTTCATAGATTTCTAAACATCATACACAATATTTGTTATAAAATCCTTCCTTAAAGTTGACACTAATATCACTACTATCTTTTTTTTTAGAATAAACCAATAATTTTAGACTGAATCACATTCCTTACTATTGAAAACTAACCCATTACAAATATATTTTATTATAATAGGTTTTTTTTTCACATTGGAACAGTTAAAAACATTGTTGTTAATTAGACATGTAAGTGTTAAGTCACCTTTATATAAATGAAATAAAATAAAAATAATATAAGTTCAATAAAGTATGAAAAAACAAATTGTGTGACTGACCTGGACTATAAAGTTCAGCTAGTTCCTGAGCTCCACGGTGCCGGGGACCCCATCGAGGCTGTCTATCTACCAAACTTGGTAACTGCGTATTAGCATTAGGGTCATCTTCAGACATAGAATGCTCAAGAATTTGTCTTTCAGTCTTAACTGGCGCCAGCAAAGTTGTAGCCATAGTACTAGCATAATCGAAATGTTCACAACTTAAGCCACTAAGACCATCCCTTTTAGCACACGGAGGTATGGGTAACGGCAAAGCCATACTTTGGTTGCCAATGACAATAGGGAACTGAAACAATCCAAATGGTTTAAAAATTTTTTTTTCCTTTACCTAATTAATGCTTTGCCAACCTGAATACCAATAGTATTGAAGGCAAAAATACAGTTTTATGCTGAAATTAATAAATGTAACACATTTCACGAATATTTTAAATTAAATCCTTACAGAATCACTTCATTAATGTAATGAAAAAACAGAACAATGATGATTGTACTTCTCGGTCCAATCTAAATAACTAATGAATGAAGTAATGAACATTTCAACAATGAAGAAATGTCAATGCACGTATCTATGCTGTCAAAGCTAAGTTATGTCAAAAGTCAATTTATGTGACATTTTAAGTTTTTTTTTTAATTTTTACCTCGAGACGGTACCCTGGGAGGCGATGCGGATACAGTATTAAATGATTTCATATTTTTAAAAAACGAACTTCATAATATTGGCCTTGACCTAAATTATTCCAAGTGTGAGATATTTTTAGATGACTCTACCGACAGACAGATCATATCAAAATTTATTACTTTTGCGCGTAATATCTCGGTTGTTGATAAATGTTCACTTCGCCTCCTAGGCGCGCGTGTTCGACTCTTTTCCAAGTTTTAAAGAAGAAAAAATTCAAAATTATTCTGTCGTTTCAGAAAAACCATATCACATTAGAATGCATTCGTTTTAAACTATTATTCGATTTTGTTGTCCCAAATTTATGTACGCTAGAAAAAGCTAGTAAGCTTTTAGCCGCGGCTTCGCTCGCGTCACAAAAGGATAAAAAGAAGCCTATGTGACATATACTAATACATACAGCGCTATCTATACCAATACTTTGGTTTTCCCCCAGTAGTTAATATCAATTTTCTGGGATAAAAAGTCCCATATTATTTAATCCAAACTTCTAACTTTACGTCTGCAAAAATTTAAAGCAATCGGTTTAGTAGTTACGGCGTGAAAGCGGAACAAACAAACAAACAAACGCACTTTCCAATGTATAATATTAGTAAAGACTATCTCGACCGACCTCTGGTCTGCACCCCTATTTAGGAAAAATTTGACCAAATCATTAGGCGAACTTTGTCCTTAATTTTGAATGTGGCTCTTGATGACCGAGCTTGGACACAAGCTACTCTGCCTGTCCGCATGGGTGGGTTTGGCGTCCGTAAAATTTCCAGTGTAAGCCCATACCGGCTTTTATATCTTCCGCCTGGTTTTTCTCAATCACTGGTTAATTTTGATGTACCAAGTTTAATGGAGGCTGTGAATGCTTGGAAAATCGCTTGCCCAAATATTGACCCTCCATCAAATCACTCTCCCAGAGACAATGGGATGAGCCGTTCTGCAGAAAAGGGAGCGAAAATCTCTTAAACTCCTCTTGTTCAACTGCAAAGAGAGCTCGCCTTTTGACTGTGGGTGAGTGGGAGTCTGGGTTATGGCTTCTTGCTTTACCTTCGTCTAATCTAGGTACTTTGTTGGACGACACCACGTTCCGCGCTGCAATTTGTTTAAGGTTTGGAGCTTCATTTTGTTCACCTCATCGTTGTCGTTGTGGTGAAGATGTCTGAACAGCCTTGGACACCACGGCTTCTCATGTAGCCGTAGTGCGGGCCATTTTGCTCGACACCCAAGTATTAATAACATAATTCGTCGAGCTCTTGCCTGCGTTGGCGTGCCAGCTACTTTAGAAATTAATGGCTTGGTTCGCGACGATGGCAAGAGACCCGACGGTATGGTATCATTATACCCTTGGAAGATGGGTAGGGCTTTAGTATGGGACGCCACTTGCGTTGATACTCTGGCGCCATCCCATCTTTCAAGCTCAGTGTATCGAGCCGGTGCTGCCGCTGCTGCTGCCGGGAACCTCAAACGGCGAAAGTATAATAGCCTGATTGGCAATTATGCTTTCGAACCGTTTGGGGTTGAAACTTTAGGGCCGTGGGGCCAAGTGCACATCTTCTTTACAAAGATATTGTAAGGAGGATGGTTGACACTTCAGGTGATCGAAGGGCTGGCTACTACCTTGGACAAAGGTTAAGCATTCAACGTGGCAATGCTGCCAGTCTTTTGGACACCCTACCTCACGGTAAACCTTACTACACGACAGGCCGTAGTGTCCAAGGCTGTTGACATCTTCACCACAACTACAAAGATAAGGTGAGCAAAATGAAGTTCCGATTCTTAGACAAATGTCAATTTGAATACAAAGATGGTTCTTTCTCAAAATGCATACCTATATTTTTTACAAGCGGTTGAATAAAAAAAACATACAGCCGAATTGATAAGGTCCTCTTTTTTGGGAAGTCGGTTAAATAGTGAACATTTTCTAGAAATATACATAATATCCATCAAACCGTGTGTGTGTGATGATGAATGTCCTTGGATGCACCCTTATATTGTATACCTGACTTGCCATAAATACAAAGTTTATTTATTCACTAGGATAGGTAGTGTATTACACCACTTATCTGATGTCGATTATTCGATTCGATTACTTAGTCGATGTCGTGCGGTGTGTGACGCTAACTTTAGAAATGTACCTTAGGTAAAACTCCAGAGTAGTCTGCGAAATTTAAATTTTCGTAAGTGTTTTGCAATTTACAGCTCAATACTATGATGATAAAATATATATGTACCTATGCGATAGTGTATGTATTTTTTACGATACAATATCTGTTAAAACCCTCTACATAGCTTCGCAATTTAGTGAAGTTCTACAATGTACAAATGTACCATTTTAGTAAAAGTCTTGACGTTGTATAACTTTATTTTCTATGGTAAGTACATCCTGCACCCTGTGTAGCTCTAACCATAGAAAATGTGATACCGATTAGCGATTCGGATTACCGCTTCTGGCGCACTACGACACACGGTTCGTTTCGTCGTCGTCGACATACTGAGTATACATATTTTTAATAATTTAGGTACATACATAGTGGTATTTATCGTATATATAATATATATTTTTAAACACTCGAGTAAAAATGATAAATACTTACTCAGTAAAATATTGTGTTACCTATGTATTATGTAAGCATACCTACTTTTAAAATAAATACTTTTGTTTGCAATATTAATTACTTACTCGGTATTTACCTATGCGTTTTCAGTATTTATCCGAAAAATTGGCCACATACCTACATTTGTAAGCAATACATTTCCGACAATACATACTAGACATATGTAGTGTGTCTCTAACCCTAATAAGTGAATGAATACCTATATTGTATCTACATACTTATTACATTACATTGTTTTTTTTGTGTATTTGTCTGCATGGGTGCCCACTGAAAATCAGTGCTGGGTGACTTGTATGCCTGGCTTACACTGAGTGGGTGACCCTTTTAGCATAGGCATGTTGTCAGCGCCTCTCTTCTAATTCTTCTGTTTTAATTTTTCAACCCAATGTTTTTATTACTTCCACTGTCACACCTTTATTGTCTTTTTTATATTTTATTTGTGCTGCATCGTGCCTGGTGCTGAATAAATGTTTTTTCTTTCTTTTTTTCTTTCTATATGAAATCAATCTCAGACTACGCCACGATAATTTTATGTAGGTTCTTCTGCCTATCTACTTTACGAACTCGAATACTGATGATATACTATATTTACTGGGTTATCTGTGTCTATAGGTAGGTAGTGTAGCGGTGTACCAACATTCGGATGGCAACATACTTCGCTTCTTCAGTTTCTATTTCAAAGCTAAAAATATATGTGCGCATGCGCAATATCTCACACTATTCATAATACGGCACAATAATGTAAGGAGGCAATATTTTTATTAACAATAGATTTCTTAGAAATTATTAGCAGTTCATTGAATAAAATTAAATACAAACTTAATAAACACACTTGTGAAGTCTCGCGTAATCAGTGCAGACTCAACTAAGTACTGATTTTCAGAGGTAAGTTACTACAGAGTACCTTCCTAATTATATATTTAAAATACATTTCAGTGCATAACTTTTTGTAGATAAATAGGTAATTAAGTACCTACCTAACCTAGTACTTAAATAGGTCTGCGTACATTTTAATAAGAATATTAAGCTACCTGCACTCATCACTCATCACTGCGAGGACCGCCTTGAGGACACGGTGGAACACACAGTGGGAGGATGCCCTGCGTGGGCTGAGCACCGCCGTGCCCTCAGGGAAGTGATCGGCGATGGCGACCTCTCGCGTCCGGGCCTAGTGCAGGCCATGATGCGGAGCGAGGGGGACTGGGATGCCGTCTCCTCCTTTTGCGAAGCAGTCATGCTAGCTAAGGAGGAGGCGGGACGCGTGAGGCAGCGAAGCGCTGCCTCCTCGCAACCCAGCCATCGCGAAGGACACACCGGGCGTCGGGGATCGCGGGACGATCTCCGGCCACCGTAAGCGCGGGCCTGCGGACGGCGAGCATGGGTGGCTCCCCGTCCGACCAGAAACAGACCCGAGCGTACGGCGCGTCGCGTTCCGCGCGCGCCTCAAAGAGCCATCAGACCACCACAGATGGGGCCCAATAGGGCCGATGCCGATTCGGAGTCGCGGAGAACCTAACGGGTAACCGGGGCTCCGGCTCGACGTGCAGGAGAAGGAACGGGGTGGTTTTTAGTCAGTAAGAGTCTGACACTCCCTTCCGCCTCACCCAGGCGGGAGCAGTCATTCGATGATTTTCCCCCCTTAAAAAAAAAAAATACACCTGTTCTTATTAGTTGACTTATAATCGTGTACAGAACGGAATTATAAAAGTCACAGAATAGTCTAGGTACAAAAGTGATGCATACGTGTAAATACACTTGTAAAAAACTGGTCCAGGATAATCGCCTACAAGAAATAATTAGGTATAAGACCACTATAATTATTATGCGTTAAGAACCGAAAACAAGTGTGTTTACTTTCGTAGGTAATTAGTTCTTTTGCTCATTGCGAGCTTCGATATCGAATTGTATTACAAAATCCAGGAGTAGCAAAGGGGCGGTATTTAGTCAGTAAGAGTCACTCTCTTTGCCTCACCCGCTCACCCAAAGCGGAAGAAGTCATTGGATGATATTTCCCCCCCTCCCCCCAAATGAATTCATACTTACCTTATAGGTACTTACATACCAATACTAATATACAAACTGTCCCTAAATTCGACGTTCAATTGGCACCAGGACATCGGCAAGGTTTCATTTCAATAGATAGCTTTAACAAAAATATAAAAATTTCTCCGCGTGGGAAGAGGCCTTTGAGGCTAAGCAGCGCATTTATGGGCTGTAATGGCTGTTAGGCTATTCTGTAAGATGTCAATTCGAACTCTCGAAGTGAGGATGACCGCATTCTCGCCCGTCATTGGTCGAGATTATTCTCACAAACATGACAAAGCGGACCGCGATCGAGAGTCCGATTTGACATCTTACAGAATAGCCTAGCTGATAGTAAATAATACCTTTCTGCCCACCACTTAGCTATAAGTAGGCACCTAGGTATATTACAAGTTACTTTATTTAATTTGTTTTTTTTTTCAGGTGAATATGTCACGATACAAGCAGCCTAAGAAGTTGGAGACGCTAGCATTAAGCGGTCTGGGGGATTGGATAGCACAACAAGCTGAACAACAGATGCTACCAATTGTAATGCTTTCGCAACGTGACACCAACGAAGCTCAATCAGCTCTAACACGTAATATTGATAAAATTCGAGAATATTTAGACATTAACGTTCCTTGGATGCTTCACGACTTATTGGTAAATCAAACTATTAGAGCACTATCAGAACTGCTTGAAAAGACCAAGCAATCATTGGGATTTAGACGCAACATGGGGAAATTCGTCAGTCAAATGAATGTAATTATAAGAATGGCTGAAGTGCTTTTTACAAAAAATTTAACGATCGTGTCAATTGATACTATTCCAAAGATGTTGCGTTCAGTATTTTACTCTAAATTATATATGCTTAACGGACTAGTCTCCCTAAACTTAGGGTCATTATCCGGAGGTTGGAAAACGGCAGACATGGAAGATGCCATTATTAAATCATTAAAAGAGCTACATCGCTTAAAATGTTTAACTATGAATTATGATTGTACAAATAACATACTACAATGCATCGTAGATAATTGCCATCTTCTAGAAAAATTAGACGTCTCTTGTTCAAAATGTATTACAAACGACAGTATGGATATTGTTGCGAAAATAAAAAAATTAAGAAGCATCCAGCTATACAGAACTTTTGTGACTATGGAAGGTTTTATAAAGTTGCTTTTGAAGTGCAAAAACATCGAAGATATAGGTAGATGTGACGAGATAGGCAAGATTTTAGAGCACATTGATCTTAATTATTCAGATGGCATAACATTTCATTTAAAGACTTATGTTAGTCGCTATGCAACAAATAATCAATTACAGTTAGCTGTTCAAATGTGTCCCTATATAAGAAGCATGACTGTTTTTCACAACACTTTACAAAGTGATCTAATGGTTCTAATAGGTTTACAAGACCTCAGAGAGCTTAAGTTGTTGTCATGCGACTTTTATGCAGATCAAATAAAGCAAGTTCTTCAAGTCAAAGGTTGTAATCTTGTTCATCTACACTTAGAACATGTCGATCAAATTGATTTAAATGCTCTTATGTATATAAGTCAAATGTGCCCTTTTTTAGAAAGTCTTACTTTATATAATTGCACACTTATACAGCATACGTCCTTATTTACAAAAAAATTAGAAATTGAACCCTTTCGTAATCTTAAAAAAATTACTTTCGTGTCCACGTGTACAGAAGAACAATTACTATTCATTCTCACTAATTGCGTGAATGTACAATTCATTCATATAGGGACGGCAATACAACTTACCGATGACGTAATGTTTAAAATTTTAGACAAAAATCCACTGATTTATTTGAAAGAATTACGTATAATGCAATCTGACTACTTATCAATGATATCTGTAGACAGAATTATTCAAAGTTGTATGAGTTTGGAAATATTGGTGGAGTTAGAGAGTTGGTCTCTCTTGACTGAAAATGATCGTGAACATATCAGAAACTATATCAAGATAAACAATTATAATATAGACACGGCTCCAATTAGAAGATATGACGCTTAAAACCTATATTAATGTACTGCAAATTACACATTACACACACATAGGAACTTGCTATAATAATTTTCTTGTATGTACCACGTAAAACCTAAAATAACTGCCATTGCAAAAACCAAACTTCGAAAGCGTGTACGAATTCATATTACATTATCAAAACATAACGCCATGTTATTCTCGAAGGGGTATTTCTCGTGGAGTGGGAAAAAATTATCTCCGATCTTCATCATAGACGAGCAAAAGCTAGTAGACAGATATTTTACAAAATGATGTAATTGGCTTCCATTCGAAATAAAAGAACGATCATGAACTCGCCTATAACATCGATCTGACGACACGTAACTATAACGTTTTCCACGTTACGGCAATGTTTGCAGTGTTAGCACACGATTGACATGATGAATGCCGTCACCGCGCCGCTGTCTGACCATGGCCTGGCATAAGCCAGTGCTGCTGGGTGCGAGAGATTGTCGCCGCTGATCGCTTCCCTGAGAATAGGATTGACTGCACGGTTGGTGAGGTGGCTGAGCAACTGGCTGCCGCGCAATGTGGCGCGGGTTCGATTCCCGCACAGTACAACTCTTTGTGTGATTAGCGGATTGTTGAACTTGTGTTTGTAAACGCACCAACGACACAGGAGAAAATCCTTATGTGGGGAAAAATGTTCAAAACAATAAGAGAAAGATTCTGTGGTGCTCAGCCCAAGTAGAGCACACCTCGACTGTATGTTCCGGCTGGTCACACTAGGGGGTTTCTTGCAACAGGTATCGTCCGCAAAGCGTGAAAGGCTCGGACGCCGTGGCATCTCACTAGCCACTCCTCCAAGAGAGCTCTTACCGCTGCTATAACGGCTACTCTGTTGCAACAGTCGTTACTTACTGAGATTAGATAGCAGCGGGCTCAGCGCGACTCATAGTATACTGTATAACTGGAATGCGACGTCAGCGCGGTGACGGCTTCGTATGCAGGAAAGCTAGCGGGGCATGTTACCATACTGTTGCGTTTCAGTTAGTGTGCAGTAAGGAGTTTCATCCAAATAATACAAAATGGCTGTTACGATCGAAATCACATAAGAATCACACCTGAACCTAGAACACAAGTCGAAAAGTTATTCCATACAGAAAACCCCAACATGTTATGCAGCAGCCAGTTGGCAAGTCACTGTCTCAAACAAGTAGTACACGAATTGCAAAATGTATGTAATTAGATGTATTGTACTTATTTAATAATAATGTAAAAAGGTATGTTAGATATTAGCATGTTTATTAAAGCTTCATTATGAAATAATTACATTATTTATTGTATCAATTACTATGATCCATAGATTTTTCTATTTCCTTATTATTAGGTACTAATGCAAACATATATACCGGATATATTCCATTTGGAAAGTTAGCTTGTTTACATTGCTTAATTCTTTTCAAATTACATTTCTTAAATATTTTAATATATTGTTTAAAAGATCTTGTAACTGATGAATCAGTAGAATCCTTTTCAACTTTCCCAGAAGAAGTAACATTTTCCTTTACAACTATTATCCCATTAGCGGATAGTGAATCTCTGAAAAAAAATAATTTAATATATTTATTTGCAATTTCAAATATTTTAGTACATAACACACATAAAGATTAAAAAATTGTATACACCTGCATCGTTTGAGATAAGCTTCTAAATCTTCATCAGTGAGGTACCCTAGTACCCACTGATTCCAAATAACATCATATTTTCTTACAGGAACAAACTCTTGTAAACCGACTTTGTACAGTGTGCCCAGTTTTGATGCAACTTCACCCACATATTCTTTAATAGAATTAATAAATTTTTCATCTGGTTCAACCACATCAACTGATTCAAAATGTGGTATTAATAAATATTTTGTTATTCTACCAATTCCAGCACCACAGTCTAGTGCAACATTATTTAAAGGAGCATTCTCTGAGGAAAGTAAAGACTTCAGGAAAAGCTCAGATCCTTCTATATCCGCATTTGAAATAAATCCAAATCCCCCGAGTACTCCATCGACCGTAGGCGGTATATCTGCCCAATATTGTAAAGATTTTTTGTAATTTATACTGAAGACTTCATTGTTATCATTCATGCTAACAGACTGAAACAATAATTAAGAACATGTAAGTTTTAGAATGAAAAGACAACCGTTAATAGCATTCATTTCATAAGACAAGAGTAAGGTACAATATTCACCTATAATAGATAGTTTTCATAAAAAATTGACAAAGATAATACTTAAGTTTAACAGCCACGCCACGCCGGTCTCTAATATTTATTTTTCAAGGTATTAAAATAATAGGTCAGCAGAAAAAAATATTTTGAATGTAAAATTAAAATACTATACGACAGCAATCACGAATAGCTTTTATTCGATATTTTTAAAGAATGCGAGAAACGATACGATTGTAGAAGACAGAAGCAGACACAGGATACCTATTTTTTATTTTTTTATATAGGTCCGTTACCTTACGTTGACGTTGACAGCTAACAGCAATGACATCTCATTGGCAATTTTACATTCTCTTTGTACCACAGACCTACTATAATATGGACCAGAAATACCTTCAAAATACGCGTGCATACCTACTAGAAACCGAGGCCTAAAAATGGCTGACATTGCTAGGGAAGTACTGTAGTCAAAACCAAAAAGTATCGATATCGATAGCAGAGTTTTATACATTAAAAGTCTTCTGGTACTTTGGGTTTTTTTTAAGGTACAAATCATCGAATGACTTCAAGCCACTTCTGACGCAGCACTTCATTTTTAGGGAATCTGTGAAAATAAAAAAAAAACAAAAATTATTTCAGTTTTGTACATTTAGTGGTACAAATCATAGACTGAACTAAATGAAAGTACCTACTGTATGAAGAATTGATATTATTATGTTTAGGTACTATCCCTATTTTTATTTCTATTCTGTAAGATTTATTTTCAAAATGGTCTCTTCAGACCCTTTATTTTGATACTCTACTCTACTGGACTCCATAACATACAAACTAAAAATATGTTAGTTTCTTATCGATTTGTTATTAAAAAAACAAATGACAAACAAAAAGTAAAAACTAAAAAGGAAAAAAAAAACTATTAGTGGTCATACGTACTTATAGCTTACACACCCAAGGATAGGTTAGAAGTCGGTGCCACAAGTTTTAAACCTACCTACCTAATTATTATATATTCATTAAAACCTTAATAGATACCTAACATTATTGAGCTGTTTACAATTTTATTATGGATTATACAAGCTGTGACTTTTGTCTACTTTATATTTTATTGTGGGTTTGTGGCACCGACTTCTAACCTATCAGTGGGTGTGTAAGCTATAAGTACCTATGACCACTAATAGTTTTTTTTTTCCTTTTTAGTTTTTACTTTTTGTTTGTCATTTGTTTTTGAAGTCGGTTTTTTTAAACGCAGTTTTTTAATTTTATTTTATACTTTTTAGTTTAGTACTTTGATATATTATATTATACAAAACCCACATGGATGCAAAGTTTTCATCAATACAAATTATGCAAGTTCAAACACCGGGTGGGTACTCTTAACCATTGAGGAGTCCCTTAGCTATCATACTACTTCGTCATTGGACCTTTAATGACCATCCCCCCCCCCCCCATCTAGGTGTAAAGTCCTCATCAATATAAATTTATCAAACCTAACACAAAATAGCTACTGTTAACCGTTAAGGAGTTCCCTCAACTATCGTACTACTTCATCATCAGACCCTTATTGTCAATTACACCCCACTCAGGTGTAAAGTCCTCATCAATACAAATTATCAAACAAACACAAAGTAGCTACTGTTAACCGTTGAGGAGTTCCCTCAACTATCGTACTACTTCATCATCAGACCCTTATTGACAATTACACCCCACTCAGTGTAAAGTCCTCATCAATACAAATTAATCAAGTTCAAACACCGGTGGGTACTCTTAACCATTGAGGAGTCCATTAGCTATCATACTACTTCGTCATTGACCTTTAATGACCATCACACCCCCCCCCCATCTAGGTAAAGTCCTCATCAATATAAATTAATCAACCTAAACACAAATAGCTACTGTTAACCGTTAGGAGTTCCCTCAACTATCGTACTACTTCATCATCAGACCCTTATTGTCAATTACACCCTACTCAGGTGTAAAGTCCTCATCAATACAAATTAATCAAACCCAAACACAAGGTAGCTACTGTTAACCGTTAAGGAGTTCCCTCAACTATCGTACTACTTCATCATCAGATCCTTATTGTCAATTACACCCCACTCAGGTGTAAAGTCCTCATCAATACAAATTAATCAAACCCAAACACAAAGTAGCTACTGTTAACCGTTGAGGAGTTCCCTCAACTATCGTACTACTTCATCATCAGACCCTTATTGACAATTACACCCCACTCAGGTGTAAAGTCCTCATCAATACAAATTAATCAAACCCAAACACAAGGTAGCTACTGTTAACCGTTGAGGAGTTCCCTCAACTATCGTACTACTTCATCATCAGACCCTTATTGACAATTACACCCCACTCAGGTGTAAAGTCCTCATCAATACAAATTAATCAAACCCAAACACAAAGTAGCTACTGTTAACCGTTGAGGAGTTCCCTCAACTATCGTACTACTTCATCATCAGACCCTTATTGACAATTACACCCCACTCAGGTGTAAAGTCCTCATCAATACAAATTAATCAAACCCAAACACAGGTAGCTACTGTTAACCGTTGAGGAGTTCCCTCAACTGGCTCTCGGCTCCATCATCAGATCGGCTCCAGACCTTTATCAGATTGTAGTGGTTTTTAATACTTAATGAAAAAATTAACAAATGCCCTAGTCATAGTCACCCCTATAATTTTTAAAAGGTTCCCTCGGTTTCCCTGGTCTTCCATCATCAGATCCTGATTTCCTTATCATGGGACCATTCTGGAACTATCTCCTTTCTAACAAAAAAAGAATTTTCAAAATCGGTTTATAAACAACGGAGATATCGGCGAACAAACATAAAAAAAAAAAGCATATATACGGTCGAATTGAGAATCTCCTCCTTTTTTTGAAGTCGGTTAAAAACAAGGCTAGATAAACAAGAAAACTAATAGTATGATAAAGTTTTTTCTTAAAATACGGCTACTAACCTGTGCATAGTCAAATGAGGTTGATTGGGGTTTTTCCTTGCCCCACACTGAATTATTGAACAAGTAGACATATTAAATACGCACCACTAGACACTCACAGCACAAAACAATTAAATTGGGAGCGTTTTTATTGTTAAAAATCGCAATCCAAATCTAATGTTGTTGTTCGCTTGACACCTGATGTACTACAAAACTATCCGGCCTAAAGATGGCGGCTGGCACGCGAGGTAGGTACCTTGTCAGAAATGTAGAAATGTTGCCAGGCAGAGAATAAACAAACAACATGACGTCTCTTTCTTCAAACGAGGTTACTCATTGATTAAAAAGAGACAAAGTGTGGTTTCATATTTCTATGTCGATTTGATATATATTTGTATAAGCAAATAAGCTATAGATCATTACTTCTGGTCCATATTATAGTAGGTCTGTGCTAGAAACCGAGGCCTAAAAATGGCTGCCATTGCTAAGGAAGTACTGTAGTCAAAACCAAAAAGTATCGATATCGATAGCAGAGCTTTATACATTAAAAATCTTCTGGTACTTTGGATGTTTTTTTTAAGGTACAAATCATCGAATGACTTCTCGCGCTCTGGGTAGAGCGGGCGAGCACGTAAGACTTTTACTGGCTAAAACCATACATGTGTTCTTCAGTGACAGTTGCCCTTTGTGTTTTAGGACTACACCATCCTTTTCAAAAATTACCCGCGGACCTAGCAAGCGGGCTTCGCCCGTGCTGGGCCCGTACGGCTTGCAGACATTTAAAAATTGAAGCGCATGGATTACATGTTGTTGACGATTGAGCTCGGTTCGGTTAATTACCAGATGGCCCATTGTTCGACGTTCACTAGCCTGAACCATGGCCCGGCATGAAAGGTCATTGTCATCTATTGCTTTCACGAGGACACGGCGATACTCTGCCCAAACGGGGACATGGGACAACTCTACCGGTCTCCTGTCGGTGCATAGTCCACACAACGGTGGCATCGGGGCGTTTCTTCCACCTGTATCCGATACAGGAACTTAAGCGCTTGTGTGCTCGTAAAAATAAATGGTTTCAAAAATACCAGTATGTGTTGTAATTGCTGTTATCAGCTGTTGTTGACATTATATACATTATTGTTTTATGAGTAGGAACACAAGCACTAAAGTTGCTAGCGGCTAACTTCACGCCTGCCATCATTCCTGAATTGAACGTACAGTAGCAAAAAAGGGACGTGGGCCCTGAGTCCCCGCTAGGTTCCCACAACATAGCACTTTTGTATGGGACTGCGGTCGCGACCACTTTACGCAATTTAGGAAAAATACTAAAACTGGGTTAAAAGAATAAAACAACACAGGAAGCTCTGGTCAGCCGGTGGCCTGTGTTGCTCTATGGTCATAAGGTATTAAAACTACAAAGTATTTTGAAAAATGCACAGTTATTTACCTATAATAAATCATCAATCAGGTCAAAACCAATTGCTTAATTTCAATGAGATAATAAGACACACTTTTGAAAACTAAAACAGATACTGAGCTTAATTTTATAAAAATTAAAAGTGGCCGTGAAATTTATCTAAGAGGCCGGCGAGCGACACTCGAAACTGTAAGTTAACGCGCATTCAAAATTCGTTTGCGGAATATTGCTTTACTCAGAAACACGAGTAATTTCATGACGCACACACGACATTTGCTTGCAGCGATAGCACTAATTATACTGAATATTAAGAAACATTTTTTAAAATTCCGTGATACCCAAAATTGATAAATGAAAACTAAATTTACTTTCAATTTGATTTTGGTAATTTGAATCTTGACATAATAAGCTGTTTGCACGTAAAGATAATTAGAAAAATGTAGTATATAATAGAGAAAAAACCAAATGAAAACATGTAATTTACGCTATAGTTAAGATATATTGTACTCTGACTCCCTTTCTGGTACAACAGTAAAACCTGAACATCGATATTATTCATTACGAAACAACGTTAATTTATTAAAATAGTTTCTGAAGGATAGTTTTTCACCTAATTTTCTTCCAAAATATATAAATCGGATGTCTGTAAAAGTTTTGATAATACTATAAGTAGTGTCGTGATCTAGGTTCAAGACAAAATAAATTTTCGCTATCGTAGTGCTCTACCAAAAACTTAAATATATATAAATAGTATAGTTCTGGTTTACATTTGATAGTGAGACATTGTTTAATCAAATTTTCCGATCTTTTTATAATAATTATGACACTGTTAGATGAATAAACCAACCCGCCCCTTGATTTGAAATAAATAAGGCTCTTTTTATTTTTTGGACCACACAACAATGACAAGCATAGGTCGCATTTGATGGTTTTTGACAATTTTCGTGTGACGAAGCCTGATATTTACTCCAATACACTATCATTATAACTACCAACATCTTGCGTCAAAAGTTCTACATAACAATCATACAGTTCGCTGTGATCTTCTTCAATTTCTATGAATTGTCATCCGCTTCGCTCCAGTTGACTCGACTGAGGTCGGAAAGATCATCCTCTCAAATTCAAATTCAAATTCTTTTATTGCATATCATATGTACAATTGGTGTTACATGAGGTATAGTATCAACATGAAACCCGGCTAGGGCACGGCAACATATGGAGCAAAATATAATCTAATTAAACTACTATCAATACTTATTATATTATAACATAAGAAATGTTTTTTTCATTAAACATTAAAATATTATCTTTATTTTATTATAATAATTATGTGTTTACATAAATTTCTTAATAATGTATAGGTATTATTGTATGTAGTATATGTATTATTATATTTAATATGATTTTTTATTGAGTCGGTATGCATTGAGTGTTAAGTTTTGCTGGTTTGGTCATCAAAAAACTCATTAAGGGTGTAGTAACTCTCAATCAAATCCAAAGCGGTAGGTTGTGACAACATCTCTCGATGCATGATTGTTACCATTCTAGATCACCTCCTACCAGCAATAACCCATGTCATCAACTTTTCCCTTTATTCCGGTACTTTCCCTTCCCTCTGGCGTAGAGCCTTTGTCCGTCCGCTCCCTGAAGCCTCTTCTCCCACCCTTCCCTCTCAATTCCGTCCAATATCCATACTCCCATTCCTGTCCAAGGTGCTCGAGGCCTGTGTTCATAAACAGCTCTCTAATTACATATATCGGAATTCACTGATTAGTCCTCTACAATCTGGTTTCAGACCTAGCCACAGCACTACTTCCGCCCTCCTTAAAGTGACTGGCGATATTAGAACCGGCTTTGAGGATACTAAAGTCACAGTCCTGGTTTTGGTTGACTTCTCGAATGCCTTCAATATGGTCAGTCACGACATCCTGTTGGCTATCCTATCCCACCTTATGGTCTCGGGCGAGTCACTGGAATGGTTCTCTTCTTATCTTCGGGAGCGTCAGCAGGCGGTCAAGCACGGTGATAATTCATCTAACTGGCGCGAATTAAAGGCTGGCGTTCCTCAAGGCGGTATACTGTCACCTCTCTTATTTTCCATCTTTATTAATCTCATCACTTCCGAGCTTCGGTGTGCGAACCATCTATATGCGGATGACTTGCAGATTTACTGTCAGACCAGCTTCGACGGATTGCCGTATGCCATCTCAAAAATTAACAACGACTTATCCGCTATTAATAATTGGTCGGTAAGGTTCGGCATTGCGGTAAACCCCAAGAAGTGTCAGGCGATTGTGATAGGAAGTTCTCGTTCTCTGAGTAAGGTTGACATTGCATCTCTACCCGCTGTCCTTTTCGACGGTGCGATCGTTCCGTTTACTAGCGACGTCAAAGACCTCGGTTTACATATTGACAGCAATCTTAACTGGCATGCACGGGTCATTAGTGTGAGCAAAAAGGTGACTGGATCGCTGCGGGCTCTTTATCGCGTTAAAAACTTGCTCCCGTCCGACACCAAGGCAATGCTGGTACGGCCCTGTTGTTCCCTATTATAGATTATGCTGATGTGTGTTATTATGACCTGAATGCAGATCTCCGATTCGTTTTCAACCTGCGTAGATATGATCATGTTTCTGCATACCGATTGCAATTAAAGTGGTTGCCCATACGACAGCGCAGGGAACTAAGGGCGCTAACCACTCTTTTCTCTGTTCTTGACTCGCCTCATTCGCCTCATTATCTGTCCTTTCACTTCCAATATACATGCGCAAACCACAGCAAATATCTTCGCTCTTCTAATAATCGCCTCCTCCAATGTCCAACACATCGTACTAAATTTCTTCATTCCTCCTTTTTTATTCAGTCTATTCTTCTGTGGAATGCGCTCTCTCCCGATATCAGGATGGTGCCCAGTCGTTTGTCATTCAAGCGGAAGGTGCGGGAGCTACTTTTGAAGAGATTGGCAGAGTCGTAACTATCAATATACTATGTATAGTTATGTTACGTCTTAGTAGTATATGTAATATAATTGTGTAAGTTTATTGTTATGTCATATACATGTAAGTTTATATAGGAATTTATTTTATGTAAGTCTATACTATCCTTTTTTTATGCATTTCTGTTGAGTCTTGAATACGCTTGCTTCTTGCATCGACCATTGTTTTTGTCTCTGCATCACCCAAAGGTCTGGCTGGAGGAGAATGCCCTAGGCATTAAGCCCACCTTGTACATTAGTATGTGCATGAAGTCTTTTAAAATAAATAAAATAAAATTGTTTCTTGTCTGTTAAGTCATTAAGTGATTCGATGGGATTTTTACTTGAACAAGTCAAAATGTTGACTTGCTCCAAAGGCACACAATCTTCAATACCACCGTCTCTGATTTCTGCCCTAACTAAAAGTCTTTTGTACGCCGCCCGCAATTGTACAGCATTCGATTTGTTATTAAATCCACCTCTCGCCCTAATTTCCGAAAAAAACAACTCTAAATGATCTTGGCTTATTTTGTACATAAATTGTAAGTATTTTTTTTGCTCTACAATATTCTCATACATTCTTAAAGCGCTCTTGATATCCACGATTAAGCCAATAAAACTGGTTTTCCGACGGGATTCAACCAATAATTCCCCTGGCGGAAGCTTTAGCAAGCGCAAATAGTCTATAGCACTCATAAATAGCGCTCGTATAAAGCCAATGTTTTAAAACATCAAACACGTCATTGATTAAATTTATAAAATTGACTGTGCCATCACATTCTTCGAACTCCTTGAGCTTCAGTACGGTTTTGCAGAACATTAATGCATCCGCAACGGAATTACTGAGAAGTTGTGTCGCGAGCCTTACTTTCATTTTTTGTTTTTCGAAAAAAATGTGCGCCTTTGAAATTTTTGTCCCCAGATGAAGGCCTTGGTTTTCTTGTAATTTTAAAAGTTTTTCTAAGTAGCTAAACTCGATTTTTCTACCAGACGGGTCTTGAAAGACCCCTAATTCACCTAATGTGTTACATATTAACTTTACTGCATGACACGGGTCAATAAAGGCGTGGATCACATTATTCTGGCTACTTACAAATGTTGTGCGTTCCTGGCTTCTAGAAACGTCGCAGCCAAGTAATGAGTACATACTAAAATTCGCTGCCGGCCCATCACAAGTTACAGATACAACTATACACCCCGTATCTTCCGTTAATTTAATAGCAGTTTCCACAAGAAGGCATTTTTGTTCTCCAGTTACCGATGTCACAAAAAAATATCCTATAGGCAATTTCCATGATCCATTTATACATGTCAAAAGAAGTACCAGACACTGACTGGCTTCTTCTGAAGAATCCCAGGAGTCTACGTTGTGACCGTATTCGACACGTCCATGATATTTTAGGGACTTTGGATCCCATATCAAGCCCTTTCTAATAGTCATTTCATCTACTGATAGCGCACACAACACTTTTTGCGAGCCGCTCTGGTGCACCTTTTTTTTAAGGTGTCGAATGCTTCTTGGGTAAACCCAGGTTCGGCATTAACGTTCTGGTACCATTTCGTCAAGGTACGGGGATGAGGCAAACACGTGTTATAAACTCTTCTTATATAGTCGTAGGCTTTTGGGGATACAAAGTGTAATGTTAGTGCAAATTTTCTTATTTCTTCAGAGTACTTTCTTTCCAAAGGCAGGCCTTTGGACTTAGAAATTTGCCGTTTAAGAAAATCTTGTGAACCTGCACAGTCTTGTAACAAAATTGATTGCTCCGTGTTTATAATTACTTTGTTTTTTAAATCTATAATAATGTCTTGCATACTTGATATCTTTTTGCCTTAGCAACGAATTTTCTCATTCAATCTCTTAATTTTTCTTTCCTGTCTATAGCATATTTTTTGCATTTTAAGAATAACAGATGGCTGATGATGTACCTGCAAATAAAATATTTATAACTACGAATGGAGCGGAACAAAAAAAAATGAACTTTCAAGTATAATTGAAAGTAAAGTATTACTATTTTTCATGAAAACTAAAGTGGCTGTAACAAATAAATTATACCAGCCAAATTTTTTCTAAATCTATTTCCTACCAAAGAGAATTAAAATAAAGCCATTTAAAGCAGAACAGTTCTTGTTACATAAAAAAAAAAAATTTAGTCGACCATTGTTATTTTGCCGCGTGCTAATGGTTCGCCATCGCTGGCCTAGTACTACCCGATTAAACAGACGGTAACACGGTCACAGAACAAAACATCGTGCTCATCTCACAAACATTTTTCTTGGGCTGGGAACCGAACTCACGACTTCCAGCATAAGTCAGGGCCACTGACCACTAATCTGGTGGTCTTTCAAGATTTGTATTATAGTTTCTTTGTTTTTTTTAATGAAAAATTATGTATTATTTTATCATTTTGTAAGAGGCCTTAGTTGCCTATGGGGGTCTAACCTAAATTGTAAGTAAATAATAATTATTTAATTATAAGTTAAAAATAATGCCTGTTAGACTTTGCCACAACTGCACTTTTCACTATTCATGAGCACTTAGATGTCAAATTAGAAAAATTTTAGCAACTTACGGTATCGCTTCCTCAGAAGTCAAAGATTTGGGTTCAATCTGGAAAAGCAAAATTAAAACAGACACCATGAATGCCATCATCTTATTTTTTCCAAATCAAATGTTGGTTGTAAAAACACTTACCTCCTTATAAATCTTATCCAGGTGTTTCACTGGTAAGGATGGTTGAGTGTTCATGGAGGATGCCTGTTCTTCTAGATGTTTCACTGGTAAGGTTGGTTGAGGTACCATGGAGGACGACTGTTCTTCGACATTTTGGATTTCACGCAGAACCAGTCCTTGTGTTGTTTTTGAAGGCTGAAAGTATTTTTTTTTATTATTATTATTAATCGAAATGATTATTAATATCTCATATTTTTTACTACTAGAGATAAACATCAAATTGTGTACAGGTATTTAATAATATTAAATTTGATAAACAATGATAGTAAAGTACTGGACGAATCGACAGGCTGATCGGGAAATTAAAAACAATATAATGTTGATTATTTCACTTACTACAAGGTGGATTGACGGTACTGCATCATCACGCAGCCTTATAACATCAAGGGTTCTATTGAAGTTGAAGAATGATACTGCAAAGTGTAATGAACATATACCTGGCGCTTTAAGTCCAGGTTTGGTATTTTCCGTCCCAATGACTTCAAGCCACTTCTGACGCAGCACTTCATTTTTAGGGAATCTGTGAAAATAAAAAAAAAACATAAAAATTATTTCAGTTTTGTACATTTAGTGGTACAAATCATAGACTGAACTAAATGAAAGTACCTACTGTATGAAGAATTGATATTATTATGTTTTGGTACTATCCCTATTTTTATTTCTATTCTGTAAGATTTATTTTCAAAATGGTCTCTTCAGACCCTTTATTTTGATACTCTACTCAACTGGACTCCATAACATACAAACTAAAAATATGTTAGTTTCTTATCGATATGTTATTAAATAAAATACATCACTATTGTAAATCGTCATTTGTATAGTTAACAAAACATAAAACAAATTTAGCAAATGATGTTAGTTATCATAAAAAAATTTAATGTACATTTGGTGGCTTTTATTGTATATATAAAACAAGGCTAGATCAACAAGAAAACTAATAGTATGATAAAGTTTTTTCAGTATAATAATATAGGTTAGATTTGACGTGGTGTTTCACTTTTTATCAGTAAGAAATATGTCGAATAATGAATGGTTGCTAATGACATGAAATAAAACTGCAGTAAAATGAGAATAAAACTACCTGATAAAAATTATTATTGATAGGCAAAGTCGAAGCGAAGTATAGATTTACTGTGTGGACATTTCTGAACTTTCTGACGTAACAATGACATTTAATAATTTTAAAACTTGCAACACCAACACTTACGCAGTTTGATTCTTTTCTTTACGTCAAAAACGCCAGTCGAGACGTTTTCAAAATGGTTTGTGAATATTTTTCTCATCTTTTATATTATGATCCATCACGATTGTGTAAAAAGTTATAGTTATGGAATCTGCTTCTAGGTGTTTCGTTTAATCCCATCAATAATTTATTTTGTGTTCATATGCGGACAAAAGTTAAAATTAAACCGGTCCATACACATGAAATATTTTGATCTGAAATGTTTTGGTCTTTATTATTACGATTGTGTTCTTATTGTCTCAAGCGCAGCAAGAAAATGTAGTGCCCTCTTATTTATCATAGTAAAAAAATTAAGTGGAGTGATGCGACCAATCTAACCATTGATATGGGTTACTTTGCAGGGTAAGGTTAAGTGCTCCGAGTTACGCACGAAAGACAAAAAGGAGCTGTTCAAGCAGCTCGAAGAGTTGAAAACAGAGCTGACAAATTTGCGTGTCGCCAAAGTAACTGGTGGAGTGGCGTCCAAACTATCCAAAATGTAAGTTGTTTTATTTACTACACATTCTGTTATAGAAAATTATTCAGTTTTTAATAGTTTCGACTGCTTCCACTAAATATCTGTTCCTGTAAAGGATAGTGGTTTCAGGTTCAGATTTTGAACTATGTTCAATAGGACGATATTTAATTTAATTTTTACTGTTGTTATGTATCTATCGTGTAATGAACTTAAAATTTTTGAGATTTTTTATGCATACTTTTCTGTTCAATATTTTGTACATTTCTCAATTCTCCATTTTCCCAACTCTTCTAATGATAAGTATCATCAGATCTTTGTGTAAGAAGTGGTAGAACCTTTAGGATAGTACATTTATCAAGTTATATTGTTATAATTTAGTATTTTTAACATAATATTATGGTAAGATACACTAATGTTCCACTCTCCATATCTGATGTTAACATATTACTCACTTCTTTCTCTTTCATACCAGTTTTCACTCTGCATCCATCTTTTGATTGGTAGACCACTTTTCTCATTATTCCACATTTAAATAAAAGAATAATTTTAAATCCAACATCCAAGTGAAAGTGTTATTGATTTTATGTTTATATTAATGTTGGTAGCACTATTATGTGTTTAATTTTAACACTTAGTTATGATATAATTGGTATTGTTTTAGACGGGTGGTGAGGAAGGCGATTGCCCGCGTTTACATTGTGTACCACCAGAAAATGAAGGTCAACCTCCGAAATCACTATAAAAACAAGAAGTACAAGCCTTTGGACTTGAGGACCAAGAAGACTCGTGCTATGCGCAAGGCCCTTACAAAGCACGAAGCTAAAATTAAGACCAGGAAAGAAATCAGAAAGAAATCTCTTTTCCCTCCTCGTGTTTATGCTGTTAAGGCTTAAATAAAAAATTTAGTATAAAGTTGCATATATTTTTTTTATTTAAACTGTTACTTAGTAAGATTTATGGTTGATTTGTAGAGGTTTTGTCTGTTAATTTAAAATTTAATTTAATTTTCATTCCATCAAAACATTTTTAAATGGATATAGACCAATTTTGGTTCACCCACTCTGCTCGGTGCTTGTTGATTGTAACATGATGTTTTATAGCCTATAAATAAGCCAGTCAACACATTATACTAACATAAGTCAGTTCATAACTAAGATAAGTCCACATTATACTAACTACTGTGCAGTTTCATCTGCTCAGCCCGGCTCCTAATAATTGTAGATATTTTATAGCATTCCATGATATTTGGTCAAACCCCAATAAAACATGGAGATTAGCAGTTTTTAACCTGTTCAAGCTTTATACAGGTTGTTTGGCGCATGGACTGGTGCAATTTTTTCAGGAATTTCTACCCACAAACCCCGAAGTTTTCCTGAAATGTCTGTTGTTTGTAGGTCTAGTGGTCCAAATTAAATTTTATTGTATACACCAAAGTACCTTAACTCGTCAAAACAAAATAGGGCCCACACCATCGATCATTTAGTATATTTGTCTTGAAAGCTATTTATTACTAAAATAAAGCATTTGATTATGTAGGTAGTCAACATGTTCATATTAGTAATTACTTATGTTTCAGACAAAAGCTTATCATCCACAGCCAATAAATGCCTACTGCTGAGCAAAGGTCCTTCTCACGGGGAAGGTTAACACCACAAAAACTTAGAATTAGAAATTGTAAGCCCATGTTTCCTCATGATATTTTTCTTCACCGTTTGTCAGACGTGTCTAAATAATCTTAGAAAGTACAAATAAGTCGCGAACCCGCACTTTTATGAATGAGAAGCGGGCATCTTAAACCTTTGGGCCTGCAGACGGTAAGCATGGGTGACTCCCCGTCCGACCAGAAACAGACCCAAGCGTACAGCGCGTCGCGTTCCACGCGCGCTTCATAGACCCATCAGACCAGCACAAATGGGGCCCAACAGGGCCGATGCCGATTCGGAGTCGCGGAGAACCTAACGGGTTACCGGTGCTCTGGCTCGACGTGCAGGAGAAGGAACGGGATGGTTTTTAGTCAGTAAGAGTCGAAGTCGAGTCGAATGTAAAAAAGGTTGAGTAGGTACCAATGTGCCAAACTATGTAATGCTGTAATTTCTGATCCCATCAAAAACATTCTGTTAAAAACTAGCCAAGTTTTGATGGAGCTGCTAGTTTATCGCTAAAAAGTAGGTAATGAAATATAACAAATTTGTGCCAAGTCTAAGGTTCCTTATTGCGATTTCTTTATTATTATAGTTAACTAGCTGACCCGGCAAACGTTGTTTTGTCATTTAGATAATTTCGTAGAAGGGTGAAAATTGAGGATTGTATGTATTTTCGTATGTTGTATTTGTATTGTATCATAAAAAAATAGAAATTAAACAATTAAAAAAAAAAATTAGTGGACTACCCTTAACATTTAGGAGGAAGAAAAATAGATGTTGGCCGATTCTCATAGATACCGAATAAGCACAAAAAATTCATTAAAATCGGTCAAGCCGTTTCGGAGGAGTATGGCAACGAAAACTGTGACACGAGAATTTTATATATTAGATGTTATGTGACTTTGCAAATGGAACATATTAAATAAAAGGAAACTAAAAGAAATACTCTTTACAGAGAGATACGTAGTGTAGTCTGTGACGTAGTGTAGTAGAGACACTGACAGCAGCTGTCACTGTCTCAACTGCTTTTTTATGCCCGGTTTTGCTATGATTTTGTTTACATCTATGAACTTTCGCATACATCTACCTGTAATAGCTTTCTGTATTATTTTGATGGTGTAAATAGATATTTTTAGCTGTTTATCGTAGATTATTTTACATTTTGTTTTGGCTTCTGAACAGGAAACACTTCACGAAATATTTTTAAACGCTGTTTCAATTGTTGGTTACAATTTGATGAAGCAACAATTAACAAAATGTTTACTACATTTATTTTTATGCTATTGTATTCTCTGAATTTTACATGTGTTTATTCTGATGATAAAACTGGTTTCATTCTGTACTGTCCTTGCATGGGTAAGTTAATGTATTAGCTGTACTTCGTTTTGAATAAGTTGAAGTACATTCAACGAGCGAACTGCCAGTAAAATTGCTGTGAATCCTTGATGTAAATTCCAGGATTGTGGATTATTATCACATTTTTATTATTAATATTTACACTGCTCGCTTCTTTTATTTCATCTTATATCTTATGCTCCTGCTTACTTTATTATATAAAGCTGAAGAATTTATTTTATTAACGCGGTACCTAGTGTCTGGAACTACTGATCTTAATGAATTATTCTTTTTGTATTGGATAGTGTGTTTATTAAGGAAGGTTATCTTACTCTGACTATTATTATAAATGTTTTGAGTTTGTGTGTAGGTTTGGTACTTAATCATGTCAAAACGGCTAAAGAGATCAGGTTGAAATTTGGAACACTACTTTTTATCTCATGAGAATGAAGGCCAGGCTGAGGGCAGCTATCTATTCAACACAAATAGAATTATTCAATTCGACTCAGTAGTTCTAGAGATAGGTGTTTTCAAACAAACTCTTCAGCTTTATAATATTAAGTAATAACTATGTAGAATTACAGATAGATTGTCTGGATAACAATGCAAAAATATTTTTATCTAATCATGATGTTTCTTTTCTATTATTTATATTTTGGCTCATTGGGTTAACATTTCGGGGCAAAGAATGGGTTTGGAAAGTTGTATTGTTATAACATAAATTTATTGAAATATTTTCAGGAAGATTTGGTAATCAGGCAGATCACTTTTTAGGAGCATTAGCATTCAGTAAGGCTATCAACAGAACTTTGGTTCTGCCTCCATGGGTGGAATACAGATTTGGTGAACCAAGATCTATTCAAGTACCATTTGATACATACTTCAAAGTAGCAAACTTAGAAAAATATCACAATGTGATGACAATGGAGTACTTCATGAAAGATTTGGCTCCTAATATTTGGCCAAAGTTTAAAAGGATTTCTTTTTGTTACACGCAAAGAATGGGTGAACTAGAAAACAGTTGTAATGCCAAGTCTGGTAACCCATTTGGGCCTTTCTGGGATAATTTTAATATTGAGTTTGTGGACTCTGAATTTTACGGACCTTTAAATTATGATGCCCATAACAAAATAATGATAGACAAATGGAAAGATAAATATCCTTCTACAACATGGCCAGTTTTGGCTTTTACTGGTGAGTATTGTTTTAACATCATTGGCTACCTAACTAATTTGCTGGTTGCAAGCGTGACTACTATTCAAGGAGTATTAAGTTTAAGAGCAGGGTCAGCCAGTGTAAATGTAATTTTTTATGGGATAGGGCATCAAACATGCAGCCTTATCACTTCATGGTAAGCATTTTGTGCCACCCATGAATACCTGCAAGCCTGCAACACCGGACTAGTCTAGATGTTTGTGCATATTATAACTTTCGTGAGACATTCTAAATTAATTAGTTGTTATATATATAATAAATAATGAAAAATAAAAAAACGAGGAACTCGACGATATTTCCTATCCAGCAATAATAACCTATTCACCTATCTGCGAAAATTTTTACCATGGTTCGTAACAGGAACGCCTATTACGAACCATGGCCAGATATTTCGTGGAAGGCGTATGTACGCAAATTGTATTGTTTGTACATAAATTCCAGGTGCACCTGCGAGTTTTCCAGTACAAAAAGAAAATGTTCATTTACAAAAATATCTTACATGGAGTGATGATATAGCTAGCAAAGCTAGAATATTTATAAAGAAGAATATGAGTGGTGGTGCCTTTTTGGGCATACATTTAAGGAATGGACAGGATTGGGTGAAAGCATGTCAGCATGTCCAAGATAGTACTATGCTGTTTGCTGCACCTCAATGTGTTGGTTATAAAAATGAAAGAGGTCCACTTACATTGTCTATGTGCCTACCCCAGCCGTCTGAAATTATCAAGTAAGACTTTATTGTGTACTTTCTAGTTTAATAAAAATACACCTTTACCTGATCCCATCATTGACACATTGAAAAGAAAGTATGAAATTATACAAATGTTTAGTTTTCTTATTTTATTTCAACTAATTAGATAAATGCTAAATAATTTTTAGAAACATTTTATTCATAAGTACCTAGCTACTCCTACGCAGTGTCACCGCTACTTACTGCCTCCTTGGATAATAAATTACAACACAAAAATAATGATTCAATTCGAATCAGTTCTCGAGATTAGTGCTATCAAACTAATTTAAGTGTGGGAGAGCCATGGTTCGATCGGCTCGACTGGAGTGATATCACGGCCTCACAGAAAACCGACGTGAAACAACGCTTGCGGTGTTTCGTCGTGTAAATGAGGTGACCGAAGGCCCAACTAGTAACCCCCCCCCCCTCCCCAATCTCTGAATCCCGACATTTTTCCAATTTCTTAATCCCCAAAAGGTCGGTAAAGCACTTATAATGCCTCTGGTATTCCACCAAATACCACAAATGATACCGGTAGTTCGACCGCTCGTTTATCGGTTTATCCCATAAAAATCCTTCAGCTTTATAAAAATATTTTTTAAATACTAAGTATAGATAGGTAGATCTACCTCGTTGGCCGAATGGTCGTAAGTGTGACTGCCGGGCAAGGGGTCTCAGGTTCGATTCCCGGGTCGGGCAAAGTATTACTGGGTTTTTAAATATGCTCAGTTACTACTGAGAATATTTAAAAATTACGGGCACAATTCGGCACAATTCCAGACTCCGTGCTACTGCACGGAGTCTGGAAATGTGCCCGGTATATGGATATAGGCTCACCCCCTTTTACATGGGACTCATAACAGAAATAGTGAAAAGTGGGTGTTACATTGTACAGTGGTATAATGTACACCTCTGCCTACCCCTTCGGGGATAAAAGGCGTGATGTTATATTATGTTAGATAGGTAGATTATTTGCTTGTTAAACCCACTAATAATATTATTAAATTTTTAGGCAAGTAAAGAGGGCACTCAAGAAACTGGAAAATGTAAAGTTCATCTTTGTGGCATCGGATTCCAATCATATGATAAATGATTTGAACAAAGCAATACATCATTCTGAAGTTACAGCTATTAAACTACAGCCATCAAATCCACATCTAGACTTAGCTATTCTTGGCCAGGCGAATTACTTTATAGGCAATTGTGTATCATCTTACTCAGCTTTTGTAAAGAGGGAAAGAGATGCAAGAGGTTTACCATCCGAATTTTGGGCATTTCCAAACAGAAAGAAAAGTAAACATGAAGAATTGTAACATGAAACTGGATTATTTGAAATAGGTATGATGACAGGGTATGCAAATTAAAAATGTAATTAGTCCGTCAGTCGTCCGTTGTTTATGTAATAAAATGATACTCAGATATAATAATCAAATTGCTCACGGAAGTGACGTCACGCGACATTTCAAATCAATATATCTTCGAAATTATTCGTTTCCGTAAAAAAAATAAAAATACGAGTCAATGTTTTTATAACCTACCAGACGGGGATTAAAATAAAAGTTAGTCATCTACCCTATTAAGGATAATATTTATATAGACATTAACCGCTTGAATACACCGATATGAGACAATAGAAAATACATTGTCTCGCGTGGATCCACGTTTAGACAAACGACGGGTTAAAGTTAGAAAAATGTAGCGATTATTATTATGTTCTTTTAAAATATAGGTAATTATATTTTAATTTTAGTTAAGTCTCTAGTTAAGTATTACAATGTGAAATATCAATAATAAACAAAAAACAATTTCAAGCGCAAGTGATTCTTGATTTTGACCTTCATTACCAGAAAGAAAGAAGGTTCATTCCCATCTTCCCACATGTTATCCTTAAAATGGGCAAAATGGGATGGGAAACTTCGGAAAGGAAGAATTTTTTTGTCTTATTCCACATACCTCATACCATAAGTATAGTTTGAATAAAATAAAGCACGATTGTGATGATGCGATGACATAAAAAATATTTCAGGGACAAATGAAACTTTTACTTCCTATCTTCCACGAAAAAAGATGCCCATCTTAATTGGGGGAAAATATGTGTTGAGGAAGATGTGAATGAACCGAAATAATATATGTCGTTTACTGTCAGAGCAATTCATAATTGTAAATCTCTTACAAAAATATTTTCTGTACATTACTCGCTAGTGTTGCTAGTGTTGTCTGCAAACAGACATTGTCTAACTTTGGCCACTAAATTCACCATTGGGATCAAGGGGACAGGTTGTCACTTACCTTACTTAGGTATTTTAACTCTCCTTCACTCGTCCGCGCGAGGTAGATTGCGACTATAGTGCGACTTGGGGGAATGATGACGACGAGTACCTAGCCGTTGCTCAGTAAAGATGCAGGTTTTAAAAGTTTTCCTCTTTATAATATTAGTATAGATATCAATGAAACAAAAATTTACAATAATGATATATATTAAGCTAAACCAGAAAAAAAGTCTGAAGCATTTTTTATACTACTTGATGGTAAGTTATTACTCAGGTCTCTTCTTTTGTTTTGTTTATGATTAACATCTATAATCGAATCAATTGATTCAAAGTATGATATATTCCAAAATTTTACATCATTGTCATGTGAACATGAAGCAATATATTGGCCATCATGGCTAATGTCAAGACGTTCAACAGGAAGTCTATGTTGGCCCACTACACCCAGCTGACGTTGTGGGAACATGTGTGCTGCTCTCAGTACGCCATCTTCACCTGATGTAACTACTATATTTTGTGTAATAGGTACCATGCACTGGATGGCATGTTTTTGTCCAATATACTCATCACTGTGAAGTCCAAATTCTTTCCAATTAAATAAATATAATTTTCCAATTGATGAAGCTACAAGTAACTTAGTATCGGATCGAAATAGTCCTAAGCACGTTAATTCCGAATCATATTCTTCTGATGTGGTGAATATTTTACTGAAACAAGAAGAATTATTAATTGATTTATTTTGGTAGTATGAGGATAAATCAAGGAAGACATTTATTTAGTGATAAAAGTTTTGGTATGTCTGAATTTTCATATCCTTACCTTCCTTTAAGGTCAATAGAAGTGAGAACACCATCTCCACTTGCACAAACTAAATACTTCTGTGCATCATTAGTTATCATATCAGAGACATGTTCTTCACCAATTTTGATATTAAATATAGGATCTGGTTTTCTCATATCCCATAACTTGACAGTACCTCCATCATCACCTGAATTATAAAATAATTTATTAATTTCATGTCAGGAAAGCTATCAATAGCAAAGAAAAAAAGAAAGCTACCAGTAACAATTTTATTATTGTCCAGATTTACAAGTCTATATATTGGTTCATCATGTGCATTTTCATAACATCTCTTTAGTTTTTCTGTTTGAACATCTGTAGCCATTATGGTCTTATCCTGCAAATTAATATTTTAATTGAAATAGGTTAATTTATACTACATGTAAAATGGATGTATTAAACAATAAACTAGAAGTAAAATGGCGAACCAAAGTCTCAACACCCTTTACTACCCAGGAATTGAACTGACTCCTTTGTCAGTATTTAGTACGCTGTCATTTAGTCAGAGGTCATTAGGATTATAAGCCAATTCTATAGTGGAAGTATGAAAACAATACAAACTTTAGCAGTTGAATATAAGGTGGTTCCCTCATTATCAAATTCAATATCTCTACAAGCTTTGAGATGAAGTTCCAATGTGTTCAGTAGTTTTGTCTCATCATTGTTATATTCATATAATAATACATCTCCCACAATGTTTGCAATTGCTATTAAATTTCTCGATGGGTGAAGTGATATATCAACAATAAAATCTTCACATGTTATAGTTGGAGGATGATCTCGGAGTTTGTTTTTTTCAGCTTTTATTGCTTTAACAACTT
Organism: Spodoptera littoralis; assembly: GCA_902850265.1. Lineage (NCBI taxonomy): Eukaryota > Metazoa > Arthropoda > Insecta > Lepidoptera > Noctuidae > Spodoptera > Spodoptera littoralis. Next base: position 8,279,192 of record LR824536.2, on the reverse strand, counting down.
CGTCTTCATCATCATCATCATCATCTTCCTCTTCCACTTTATTTTCACTGGTTTCATCTTCACTCATTTCATTTTGGTCTGAATCTGTAAAAACAAAGTATTACACCTATATCAAAAGAGTATTTAAAATCATGATTATTTTATTAGTTTTAAACAATTTGGCAAATAAACATAGTTCATCGTGCTAGTAGATGGTGGAGGACTAGCTTCTGCCAGGTCTTCACCCGCGTTCCCGTGAAATAAATAGTATCGTACGTGTTATGTTGTTATAAATACGATACTATTCGTATGTGTTGGTACGTTAGGAATTTCATCTCAAGCCGCTTTGACTAAGAAACATACACACAAGTTTTCTTATTATTTATATTATTTGTCGAATTCAAGCCGAACTAAGGTTATCCCAGGAACAACACGCGCGCGACTTACCATCGTTATTATCTGATAAATCACCTTCACTAGAATCATTGTAGCTAGATGAATCCTCATCTGATGAGTTTTTATCAAAGCCTTTAAAGTTATTTGTCATTGCTGTTTATAATGTGTTCTGATTAAATTTTCAATTCAATTATATTTAAACAAACGCAAATAAGCGAGGATGCGCAGATTGCCCTGATGTGGATGTGACTGAACGTCAACGTGACAATTGACAATGACAGTGAAGTACTGAAGTTGCTTGGAATCAGGGTTGCCAAACTGTGGGGAATTCCCCAAACTGCGGGGAATCTCAAGTTGGTTGGGGATTTATTGGGGATTGGCATTATGTGGGGAAAATGCGGGGATTTTGACATCTTTTGGCATTTGACACAAATTGGAAAATATTTCATCGTTTATTATCGATAACAACATTTTTTTAAATCATAAAGCATGAAAGCTGTAGAGAATATGGAAGATTTGAAAAAATATGAAAATCGAGGTACATTTTGCAGCTATTGCAGATTTCTATAAGACATGCTAAGAATTTTATATGGAATTCACGTCGGACATTATTAAGATATTTGATTTCCGAGATCCTTTATTTTCTATTATATCTGTTTCAAATCCATTAGAAGCTCAACAGTTTCAAATTAAAACAATCAATATTATTTAAATAATTGATTATAGTTTTATTTTATAAAAAACTTTTGAGGGGAATTTGTGGGGAATCAGCGAATTTTTATTCCCCAATTTGGGGAATTCGATCAGGAATTTTGGGGATTTTGATGAATTAGCTTTGGCAACCCTGCTTGGAATGTGCACATAAACCACCCACAGAGTTTAACACAGATCTAGATTTGCTACCTTTAGATTTAGACAGTCTATGTAAGATACCGATGTCGCGGAGAACCTAACGGGTTATCGGGGTCACTTCAACGTGTTTTATTTGAAAAAGCAATATTTTATACACTTTCTATTTAGAGAGGATGGGAACGGCGCTTAAGCGCCTCCTACCCAACCTCGGGGGGCCAGCCGGATGTTATATGACGGGGTCGGGTGGTCCATGGCCCTCTACGACGCCCCTCTGAGGGCGCCGTAGATGCGGCGCTCCGCTCGGGCGCTGCTGACGTCACAGAGGGTCATGGCGATCCGAATGATCCGCGGATACCGCACGATGTCCGGGTAGGCGGCGAACCTCCTTGCCGGATTACCGCCGTGGGATCTAAAGGCGAAGGCACGCGTGTATTGCATGCGCGTGGAGGCACGTTGCCGGGGCGAAACTCCACTGCCGCGCCAGATTACTGTGTAGCGGGAATAGCTCCGGCGCGATCTCAAGGCAGAATGGCAGCAACAACTGTCGCAACCGAGGGCTGGGCTGGGTGCCGTCGCAACAATAAGTCCCCTCTTTGAGGAGTGGCTTGTGAGACGCTACGGCGTCCTTACCTACCACCTGACGCAGCTCCTCACCGGACATGGGAGCTTCGGGAGGTACCTGTGTCTGATAGGGCGGGAGGAAACGCCCAAGTGTCATCCGTGTGCCCTCAGGGACGTGATCGGCGAAGGCGACCTCTCGCGTCCGGCCCTTAAGCATTGTCATTCAACGTGGCAATGGTGCCAGTCTTCTGGGAACGTTCCCAACGTTCCCCTGTGATAGTGATGCGGACGAATACTTTGACGCCTAAATTAAGGGTATAATTTTTGATGTTTTCTTTTTTTTTACTTTCGTTTTACTTAATAGTTTAGTTGTAAATATTATGTAGTTATATAAATTATGTTATATGCATGTATTTCATAAACATATGATATATTACTAACTAAAATAACAGAACTTATGTACGATATGACTGATTAATAAAGAACAATCAGTCTGATTTTAAGTGACTTCAAGATATCGGTCGTTTTACAACACTAGTTGGTAGTGACAAACACACTGACAGTGACAGTAACTAACTTACAAACTGTCAATGTCAATAACGTCAATTTATTTTATGAGTCTGTCATAAACATAGTAAACATAACTGTATTTATTTTATCTGAAATAGTTTCAAAGAACGAAAGAAGATTAAATAACTAATGTGTATGCGATATCAGACAATGTTTTTTTCTAAATTAGTTGATAGTTTTTCTTGAGAATTATAAAAAAGTGAGTGGTTAACTACTGCAGTTCATTTTGTTAACTAAGTTAATTATATTGGAAAACTAATTATTCGCTGTCGGTAAGTACTTCTATCGATTTATCGAACTTGTATTATAGGGATGAAATTTTATAGACCCTAAGGATACCCACTGACCGAGATTCCAAATTAAACTACTATGTAAAATTGAAATTGCGACCGATAAGAATAGAAACCCGTTAGGATACCTAAGTACTGACCGAATAGTTGACTTTACAACTTTACACTACGAAATGATGGTGTCACCCAAAGAATTAATATCTATATGGTAAATAATATATCAAATAAAACATTTAACATTACACAACTTCTAGCTTCTTATAGGATTTTTTATATATAAATATTATTGTCAACAGCCTATTATTACTCTCCACTGCTGACCAAAGACCTCTTCTCAAACGGACAAGGGTTGAGCATTAATCAGATTAAACTTTGTCTAATCATTATAAGCCTAGGTTTCCTCACGATGTTTGTCATAGATGTTTAAATAATCTTACATATTATATAATTATAATTCTGTAAAAGTCACATTGGTACATACCGTTTGTATATTTGAACTCGCACACTCGTGTATGAAAAATGGACATCTTAAAACCTTGGCCCACAGCCCAACACCATACTGACTTTCTATGTATGCATATAAAATAAAATTACAACCTATAAGGGTTGATATACACTTGGTAGCAAAGAAATAGAGCTACTAGCTTTATTTTATTTTATGAAATCCTTTGTAATTTAAAAATATTATTTTTACATTCTCTTATTTTAACCGCTTTAATGCACCGATATGGGACACAATAGTAAATACATTGTGTCTTCATGTTTAGACACACAACGGGTTTAAGGTAACTAAATTGCCTGTTGTATGACATATGTTATCAATTAATAAAATACTTGTATCAGAAAATATTTATCAAGAAATAAAAACAAAGAAAAAATGGTAGTGGCTTCGCTTATTTGCTTTAATATATCTTAGTTATTATACAGTGGCTTAATAATAATCATGAATGAATATTGTGATAAACTAGGCAACAGTCTTACAGCCACAGTAATTTTTTTTTTTTGGAAGACACAAGGTACCCGACGTTATATCATTATACCCTTGAAAGATGGGTAGACCTTTAGTATGGGACGCCACTTGCGTGGATACTCTGGCGCCATCCCATCTTCCAAGCTAAGCGTGTCGAGCCGGTGCTGCCACTGCTGCTGAGAACCTCAAACGGCGAAAGTATAATAGCCTGATTGGCAATTATGCTTTCAAACCGTTTGGGGTTGAAACTTTAGGGCCGTAGGGCCCAAGTGCACATCTTCCTTACAAAGATATTGTAAGGAGGATGGTTGACACTTCAGGTGATCGAAGGGCTGGCTACTACCTTGGGCAAAGGTAGTAGCCATTGCCATTCAATGTGGCAATGCTGCCAGTCTTTTGGGCACCCTACCTCACGATAGCGAAAAGGAAATTTTTTTTTTATGCTTTAAGGTAGATTTTTATTATTTCCTTTAATTATTTCTATACTTGATTTATATGTTTTTAAATATTTGATTATATAAAAAAAAACATTTAAAAATATAAAAAGCAGTAGCCCACCAGTAATGGGAGAAATCCAAGCTGGTGGTCAGGGCTCCAGAGAAAGGAATTTCCGGATAATACGCGCCATGTCAGGCCCTTGACCCAACCATCTAACGCTAGCCTACTCAGATGTCAGTTGAGGCTTTTAGCAATGAGGCCATTGGCAGATACGACTATCGGCACAATGACTGCTGAATCCACATTCCACATGTCGACAATCTCATGAGCTAAATCAAGATATTCATTTGCTTTATCTTTTTCAGCTTTCATAAAATTCTCGTCATGTGGCATTGTTATATTAACTATCATTGTACGACGGCTTGGTCGATCCATCACCACAATGTCAGGTTTATTTGCAACAAGTGTCTGTAATGATAGTTCGATCCCAATACAGTGTGACATCTCCATTTTCAAGAACTGGGTCAGGCAGATATTTATAATACGGCATTTCAGATTCTATAAGTTTATATTTCCAAGCAAGTTGTTGATGAATAATCCTGGCTACAAGATTATGTCTATGCTACTTGCATATTCTCCATTAGCTAGGTGAGAACAACCCGAAATTATATGCCGGATGGATTCCCCGGGACGATGACATGCCCGACAAATGTCAACAGTTCCATCCTTTATAATATATCTTCGATAGTTGTTCGTCAACATAACTTCGTCCATAATTGCACAGACAAAACCTTCCGTTTCTCCAAATAAGTTACTGAAACGTAGCCAGGATACGGTCGCTAAGAAATCCGTATTTGGCCCATGTAAGGCCCGATAGTAGCGTCCGTGCAACTCCTTACTTTCCCACACATTCCTGCGATCATTAGTGCTTAGGTTATTATAGGTTCTCTCCCGTTCTCGTTAGCCAAGGAGAGCGAGCGGAGCGCCCTTTGTCCACAGCGACAACATCTCTATGCTTCCCCACGTCCATTTTCATACTTCCGGAGACTGCACACTTCACTATTGTGAAGGGTTTTTGCATTTAAAAAGTCTCCTCATCCCACATTTGCGTGGAATGTAGTCTCATTATCGATGATCGTGGGTGATGCATCCGATGTGCAGTCAGTAATGAACGAACTGCATTTTTATTATTATTACTTATTTTACATATTTTAGTTATTTATATTTTAAGTTGTTTATATTTATTTATTTTAAATTCTTATTAATTAAAGTACTTTTTACTAAATGATTTACAACAAAACAAAAAGATAATGTTTTGTTTTTATTTTCACTGTATTTTTTATTTGTATTGTAATGATCCTTGTTTTCGTGTGCCAATGGCCAAATAAATGCATTTTCTTTCTTTTTTTCTTCTTTCTAATAATTACCAAACTGTGCGAAGCCGGGACGGGCCGCTAGTTGTATATTATAACAATTTGTTCTACTTATTACCTAGTTATTATCGATAATTTCAATTAGTAGGTATAGTCCTATCTCTAGCCGAAAGTTAATCATGGGAGCGCTTTGAGGAAATAATTTTTAATATTTGTAATTGTTCCTCGAAGCGCTCCTTTTGGGAGCACTTGGAGGAACAAAACGGGAGCGCTTAGATGGAAGCGCTTCAAAACGGGAGCGCTACGAGGAATACCTCCTTAAAACACCACAGATGGGGTCCAGTAAGGCTGATGCCCGATCAGGAGCCGCGGAAGACTCAACTGGATGCCGGGGCTCTAGCTCGAAGCACAAATAGGAAAGGGGTAGTTTTTAATCAGTAAGAGGATGATTTTTTCTCCCTTAAAAAAACATGGCCTCATGTTTTATAGTTTCGTATACATATGTAAAGGGGCACTGGCAGGACAGGAATAACCTTTGGCTGCATTTCCACTATAAAGTTGTCTTACGCGCTATAGTGCTTATTTGGATTTTAAGAAATCGGAATCTTACGATCCCGTGAATGGAAAAACATTCACAGAATACCTACTCAAGCGATAAAAAAATAACTTGGTTATTATCTCTTACTAGCTTTTACCCGCGGCTTCGCTCGCGTCAGTGCCATCTATACAAATAATTTCGTTTTCCCTCGAGAATATCAAATTTTTCCGGGATAAAAAGTACCCTATTATTTAATCCAGATTTCTAACTTCACATCTGCAAAAAGCAATCGGTTTAGTAGTTACGGCGTGAAAGTGGAACAAACAAACAAACAAACTCACTTTCCGATTTATAATATTAGTAAGGATAATAAAATTGCCATTTTGTTCTGAACTAATACGCTTATGGTCAGGTGACCGATTGCAAATGAAAGAGAAAAAGAAATATCTTAAAATAGATTTATCAACGTTGACTCCCCTTTTTAGGGCAGCCAAACATCTTCCCCTTTCATTACGGATTGGATTAAAAAAAGGTTAAACACGTGCTTCGTCAACCATGTCATACGACGTCAATACCATTTAAGTAATAAACGTATTATAGAAACAGAAATTGAACTTATTCAAAGAACTTTTGAATTTTCTCTCCTTCTCCTTGTATTTTTATTAGGTACTAGCTTTTACCCGCGGCTTCGCTCGCGTCACAAGAGGATAAAAAGTAGCCTATGTGACATATACCAATACACACAGCGCCATCTATACCAGTACTTTTGTTTTCCCTCGGGAATATCACATTTATCCGAGATAAAAATACCCTATTATTTAATCCGGACGTCTAACTTTACGTCTTTAAAAATTCAAAGCAATCGGTTTAGTAGTTATGGCGTGAAGTGGAACAAACAAACTCACTTTCCCATTTATAATATTAGTAAAGATGTTATGCACAATGTAGATTAATTCATTGCTGAAAAGTCTGTTTACATTTAACAACACGAATTTGACTAAAAAATGGGAATTAGTTTCGAACAAGAAAATAAAATATTTGACAAAATGGACTTGCAAAAACATTGAATATTAGGTGCATTTGGGAGCAAAAAAACGGACCACTACCGTTTTTTTTCATTTTGTCGAAACCTCTTAACTTAAAACAAATATTCCTTTTACAACAAATTGCCTCTTATACGACATACTTAACCGATTAATAAAATACTTGTATCAAAAAGTATTTATCAAGAAATGAAAATGGCTCCGTTACCTACTTGAACGAGAATGTATGAAAATTATGATATATAAAGCTCTTTATAATAAAAATATAAACAATGCAACATAGAAATAATGACTTTTGTATAAGAATATCACATTTATAGTGTTTGTTACAGTTTCATCCTTTCACCACTACAAAATCCATTAATCTTAAGCCTGACACGTAAATTGAACCGCGGGCAAATAAGAACGTTGTGATTGCAATAAGAATTATGTAGGTATTGGAAATTGGAATGGACAAAAGTTACGGTATGTAGCTACGAACGAGTAATGATAACAAAAACATTAACGGAGTCCATCAAACATAAATAATTTGTGAGTTCAGTTTTAGTGTGTTACTTAGTCAACGTTTTGTCTACATTCGCCTATATTCGTATTTTGTATTAGTTTTAAGTTGGTACTTACAGTCCCTGTCTTGAAGCCTTGCAAAACATATAACGGGTCTAAAAATTAGTCGTTGCCATTCATGTTTTACTCTAGCGTTGGTAGCTACATAATAGCAGTTGGACGTCAGACATCATGGGAGGCGGGGGAAGTGGGGGGAGAGTACGACTGTACGTACTTACGTAGGTGGCGAGTTGTCGACGATCTTGCACGTGCAGTGTACACGCGACCGCGTGAGCGTGACCTACTATTGGCGCTTCGGATAAACGTTGTTTTGCTCACGTGGGGAGTACCTTGTCAGATTGTTTCCTGAACTAAGACGCAATTTCCCAGTTTTAGAATAAAATATTGATGAAGAAGTTCTTAAGTGATTACCAACCGTATTATAGTGGCAGACAATAATCAGTTTATTGATTAATTAGATAACAGTCTCTGCGTGTATTTATTATTGTGTTAAAACAACTTGTACCTATGGTTAAAGGTGCATAAACGAGTGTATGGGAATTTATAACTACAATTAATTATTTTCACCCATGTGGAGTAAGTACTAACTTTATCTGCATCAACTAAACCTTTTTAGCCCATTTCGAAAAAGAAAAAGGTTCTCAGTTTGACCTGTACTTATACGTATGTTTGTCCGGGATCATCTCATCATTAGTTTGAACCGATTTTGACGAGGTCTTTCAGAAGACCTCATCAAAATGTATTCTTAGGAATATTAATTTATAGAGTGTTATAGATACTCCTATGAGACAGAGATGGAAGTACTTAGGTAGTTAGGTACTTCATCATTTCTGGAATTGTGCCCGGTATATGGCAATAGGCTCACCCCCTATTACATGGGACTCTTAACATAAATAGTGTTCAAATAAATCTGTTAGTGGGTAATTACATTTTAACTATAACATTTTAATCTTGAGTTTATTTAAACTTTAAATTTTGACTGTTTTTAATTTGACTGTTCTTTTGGTGGTATTTTGACTGTTTTTAATTTTTAATTTTAATTTTGAATATGACTTTTTATTTTATTATGATTCTGAGTTTGTATTTAATTTTGATTATGATTTTTTTTATTTTATTATGATTATGACTTAGTATTTAATTTTGATTGTTTGAGATTTAAAAAATAACTTGAATCCTAAATACTACAATTTCAATTATACCTTTAGCTTGTATTCCATTTGATATTAATTCTATTGTATGTTAATTATATTTTTTCAATTCTCCGAATAACATGTCAAGTGTGCTCCCTCCAAAACTTATGTTGTTGTGCCCGATAGGGTTCACATTGTGTCCTAATTATGTTTACCACCTAAGTAATACATGTGAAAAGCAATAAAGTATTGAGTATTGAGTATAGTGAAAAGTGGGTGTTACATTGTACAGGAGCATAATGTGCACCTCTGCCTACCCCTTCGGGGATAAAAGGCGTAATGTTATGTTATGTGTTGGATGTAAATGAAATAGATTTTATTTAAATAAACAAGAATCCTTTATTTTTTGTTGCGTGTTAATAAGATTCCCTCATAGAAAGACAAATCATGCAATTTAATATTAACACAATACAAGGCAACAAAATATGTTTTAATAATCGTAACTACGAATACTATAAAGAACTGTGTAATGTAGTTGAATGAAAAACGTTCCAGTTCGGCACTTGGAACCCACTCTATACAGCACAGCCCATACTTCTTTTAAATATTTAGATGAACATTACATTACTTGTTAGTAACTTGTTAGTAAGAATGATTGTCCGTTTAAAGCTATCGCGAACTCCTCAACGGTATACAGTAACTATTTTGTGTAGAACTTTGCACCTATGCAGATTATAAGTGACAAAATGGATCTATGTTGCTTTCCACTGAAAATGATAAAATAATAAAATAAAAACTGACTTAAAAAACCAAAAAACTAATAACAAACAAAAAGTCAAAACTAAAAAAAAAATAACTATCATTAGTATCGATAGGTTACCCGCCCACTGAGGTTAGAAGTCGGTGCCATAAGCTCATATCATAATGGCCACAAAATTGTAAATTAGGTATCTATTAAGGTTTCATTATATTAATCACTCTGGCAATATATATATAGTAATTAATCAAACATCACAGGCGAACCCGACTTGCTGATGATGTATTGACTTGGCTCGCCAGGACTTGACGGCGTGGCGGGAGGCCTCAGTGACTCGGACAAATCTGGTTGAACCAGAATATTGCCGATGTTGCGCTCCTGACTTTTTTCTACCTCGTCCAAATCGTTTAGTTCTTCGGCAGTTAAATTAAGCTCTGAAAGTGTTATTCCCTCAGATGATGATGGTGACAGTGTTGAGATGTATTTCCGTTTTCGTTTTTCCGTATTGTTGAACAGTAGTTGCTTCACTCAATTTTTTTGTTCCTTAGCCCTACTAATTCGCCGGGGTCGTGCGGTCCATGGCCCTCTACGGCGCCCCTGTTTGGGCGCCGAACTTGTTGCGGCGTCCTGCTCGGACGCTGCTCAAGTCACAGAGGGTCATGGCGATCCGAATGATCCGCGGATACCGCACGATCGCTGGGGAGTCGGCGAACCTCCTTGCCGGATTACCGCCGTGGGATCTGGAGGCGAAGGTGCTCGCGCGCGTGTATAACATGCGCGCGGAGGCACGTCGCCGGGGTGAAACTCCGCTGCCGCGCCAGATAAGTGCGTGGCGGGATGAGCTCCGGCGCGATCTCATGGCGGAATGGCAGCAACGACTGTCGCAACCGAGGGCTGGGCTCGCTGCCATTGCAGCGGTAAGTCCCCTCTTTGAGGAGTGGCTTGAGAGACGCTACGGCGTCCTCACCTACCGCCTGACGCAGGTCCTCACCGGACATGGAAGTTTCGGGAGGTACCTGTGTCTGATGGGGCGGGAGGAAACGCCCGGGTGTCATCACTGCGAGGACCGCCCTGAGGACACGGTGGAACACACCGTAGCGGAATGCCCTGCGTGGGCTGAGCACCGCCGTGCCCTCAGGGAAGTGATCGGCGATGGCGACCACTCGCGTCCGGGCCTAGTGCAGGCCATGATGCGGAGCGAGGGGGACTGGGATGCCGTCTCCTCCTTTTGCGAAGCAGTCATGCTAGCTAAGGAGGAGGCGGGACGCGTGAGGCAGCGAAGCGCTGCCTCCTCGCAACCCAGCCATCGCGAAGGACACACCGGGCGTCGGGGATCGCGGGACGATCTCCGGCCACCGTAAGCGCGGGCCTGCGGACGGCGAGCATGGGTGGCTCCCCGTCCGACCAGAAACAGACCCGAGCGTACGGCGCGTCGCGTTCCGCGCGCGCCTCAAAGAGCCATCAGACCACCACAGATGGGGCCCAATAGGGCCGATGCCGATTCGGAGTCGCGGAGAACCTAACGGGTAACCGGGGCTCCGGCTCGACGTGCAGGAGAAGGAACGGGGTGGTTTTTAGTCAGTAAGAGTCTGACACTCCCTTCCGCCTCACCCAGGCGGGAGCAGTCATTCGATGATTTTCCCCCCTTAAAAAAAAAAAAAAAAAAAAAGCCCTACTAATTCGTATTATTCGGCTCAAATTGCATTTGATGCAATTTTTGAAGGTTTTGAGCGGTTATTGTAAAACATTCGTCGCATGTTAACAACTTTTTTGTGCACATTATATCTTTCCTTTCATACTTTTTTAATACCCTAATCGCTTGAAATATAATAATATACAGGACAACGTCTGTCGGGTCCGCTGGTACCTAATAAAATAAAATTATGATGAATTGATAACAAGGGCAATCGTCCGGTTGGTATAGAAGATGTAACATTTCGACATTGTTTCAGATACAAAATGGAATGGGTCCTTCGAAGTCCACAAATTCATAGTACATTCAGCAACCTCGGATTTCTACATGCAGATGGATATCACGTGAACGAAAACTGCAATGGTCGGTGTACATTTTCACGGTTACGTCTACTTGAGCGTACCCACAAATAAATCTGATTTCACTTGTGTATTTTTGTACGTTTCAGCTGCTTTGGAGTCTATTCTTCACAATATCCTGACAGAGGATAAATATCTACGTACATATCGTAGAAGTATAAGCTTTGGACAAAACATCAAAAAAGATTTAATACCTCTTCTAATTCATGCCAAAGAAGATGCGACTATAGAACTACTAATTAGAATACTAGTAAATCTGACAATTCCTATAGAGTGTTTACTATCTGTTGACGTCATATCTAGAAATGATTTTGGGAGACATACTATTTTTGAAATTAATAACTTGCTTGCTTCTACCAAGGTGGCTTTTACGGATCACCGTGCGACTAAAGTGGTTATAGATTTCTTAAAGAAAAACGTCGATTGCGAACAAAAATCTAAGCTAACGTCAGAGCAATGCACAAACATTAGTAACAGCCTTCTGTTACTGCGGAATATTTTACACATACCAGAGGAACCCAGTGGCCAAAGTCCTAGTTATAATGGGCCACACGCTGTACAGAATCAAATTTTATGGAATATATTTAGCCAAAGTATTGATAAAATTCTCATTAAGTTAATGATTATTCCTGATGCGGTAAGTCATGCTAAACTATATAAGTTTACTATAAGGTAAACAAACAAATTTATTTTTAATGTCTGTTAAATTACTGTCATATTTAATTTATTAAAATTTTTATTCATCTGTTTTAGACAGCATGTGTGTAAACGCTACAGTGTGCCAGTGTATACATTGCCAAGTGGGTATGCGAAAAAGTTTTAAGAGTCGAGATGTGTGTTTTGTATTTGTTTTTCCTTCCAGAATAAATGGGCAGTAACAATGGTTCAATTAATAGCATTGCTGTACAAAGACCAACATGTCGTGACCTTGCATAAACTGCTCAATTTATGGATAGAAGCTTCATTATCTGAAAGTTCAGAAGATAATGAGAGCAATACATCTCCACCAGACAGGGGTAAGTATTCTCTCGGAGAATAATGCACACATTATTTCTTTTAAGAAGAAACCATATTTAATAATAATTATATTATAAATTTGTCTTAGGTAGCGACTCGTCACCGATGTGTACTTCTGAGCCAACATCAGATTCATCAGATACGGGTGGCAGCGGCAAGAGTAATGATGATCCCAATTCTGTTAATAAGGATTGGGATGCGTCTTCTCAAATGAACAACACAAGTGAGAATGGTAATCCACCGTTTCAGACAACCGAAGAAAAAGAATCGGATAACGAAGATAAAAATAATTCAATAGAAAGTAACAACGATGAGATTGTGCAATCCGATAACGTATGCTGCATTTATGATATCTCTATGGCTAAATATTTTTTTAATATTGTGTTAACGATTATTTCATTTCAAACTGCTAATTATAGGGTCAATCAACGTCTTGCAGTGGAGGCGCTCAGACTAATAGAAGTGGCCCGACGCAACCATCAAGTAACACTGAAAAGAAAACTGTGATATCAGAAAATTCTGATTGCGGTTATGGCACACAAATCGAAAATCAAGAGTCAATATCGACGTCAAGCAATGAAGATGAGTTGCCATCAAAGAAACCTGTTCATCAAAAGCCACACAACCCCAAGCAGAGGGTAAATAACAAGGCTCGCTCAGGCGTTACCATGCAAGACAGGAAGCGGAAGAAAATTGTCAAAAGAGGCAAATCTAACATGTATGTTGAAATAATGACAGTTATTTCGGATTTAGTTTCCCTATGCTTAGTGAATTGATTTACTTAACTATTATTTTTTGTTTTTCAGAATCAACGTCCAAGGATTATCCCATAAGACGCCGACAGATGATGATATATCCAACGTTTTAAAAGAGTTCACCGTGGATTTCCTTTTGAAGGGTTATAACTCATTAGTACAGACACTTCACAACCAAATTTTGTCCAACCTTCAACTAGAAATAGACACATCGCACTTCTTTTGGTTGGTCACTTACTTTCTGAAGTTCGCTACGCAAATCGAATTGGATTTGGAAAATGTTAGCTCTGTTTTATCTATTGATATAGTTTCGTACCTAACTGCAGAAGGGGTAAATCTATGTGAACAATTTGAGTTGGCTATAAAATTAGATGGCAACGACTTAAAGCCCAATATTAGGCGACTTCATTTGGTAAGTCATTATGTTTTGTTTACTTTAAGTGAAAAAATATACATAAATCGTTAAATGATGCAGTTTTTAGAATCTAATGTGATGTAATGTGTTTTTAAAACAATACCAATATTAATGTATCCGCAGGTCGTTACGGCTATAAGGGAAATAATACAGGCCATAGATGTGTATAAAAAGTTTTCACACATTTGTAAGGAGGATCAGGAGGCACTTCTTAAATTGCAACTTAAAATGTGCGAGACTGAAGAGCTGAGGTCGCTTCTAGTCTTGCTATTGCGTCACTACAATCCGAAGTATCACTCAAAGCAATATCTCCAGGTAAAATAACATTTTTAGTGTCGATGCTCCTATAACTCTTATTACTGTCCAGTGTCGCAATGTGATCTGTATAAAAAATGATGGGGGGGGGGGGGGTAAAATTTATGGTAAACATAAAACACACAGAGAAAATGTTTTTTACATCACAATTGTAAAAGGACGCTGCAAAAGAACATGGGTTTCGACCTACAATTTTTTGTATTGTAATGGTATTGGCAACTCGATAATATTATTGACATCTACCGTAAGTTTACATACACTTTCAATTGAAATTAAGGTTCGTACCCAAGGGATACATGTAGGCCATATTACTTAGTCTTTGATGTCCATCTGTCCATCCCTCTGACTGTCGTCACTAGGCTGAAACTCATGAACTTTGACAGGTTATTTACTTTTATTGCTGCTCTAACTACTTTTTCAAACGTTGCCCAACACTAGGATTTTCACCTGTGTCGTTACTGCAACAACTGAGTACTAAAATAAAACAATATAATTATTTAATTTGTATTTTTACTAGCTTCTGCCAACGGTTTCGCCCGCGGTCTCATGGGATAAAAAGTAGCCCATGTGTGATCATCACTCTTGTTCCAAATTTCACCCCGATCCCTTCAGCTGTTTTGACGTGATTGAGTAACAAACATACACACGAACTTATAATATTGTAAAAGCCGTACTATATACATATCAGATCGTCAATATCTATTTATTTAAATCTGTTGATGGGCAATTTTTATATATGGTCCTTTATTAGTTAGAATTTAGTACCTGTTACTTAGGTAATGAGTATATGAGAAAACCTTAATTAAAAAGAAGCTAACGCTAAGTAAATTACTAGGCATGTATTGCATGTCGTATAAGATTATTTATTCAACTTATAGTTTAAGTTTTTGCGACCACTAAACCAGTCACCAATCGTGACTCGTAAAGTTTCATTATAGTTTCGGGTTTTTTTTGTGTGTATTCAATATTCTTGGTACTAATCTCAGAAGTTTGGATTTATCTATATAATGATAATTTTCTGTTTCAGGATGTCATAGTGACAAACCACATCTTACTCATGTTCCTCGACAGCGCAATGAAATTGCCGGAATACAATGGTTCCACGAACATGCTTGACCACATCAGACAGTAAGAGTTTTGTAGCATTATTAATTTTACTAGAACTCTTAGAACTATGCTCGAAAAAATCATGAAAATGTTCAAAAAGTTCCAGAGTTATCGGGGCACGTCAATTATGTAACAATGCTTGGCTTGACGGAACGTTTGAAAATTATTTTATTGAGTTACACCATTTAGGCACGATTATTGCAACGCCAGATAAATTTTAACTGAGGAATAACTTTGATTCACAATTATTCGTCCATACTAAAAACGGTCAAATGTCAATTTATTCTACAGTTCAGAAGTAACCGATGATTGAAAAATCGGCTCTTTGTCGCAGTCGTCTAGTTGAATCTATATGATTGAATAAAAATAACCCTTTATTCGGATCCAACTTAAAACTATTAGATTATTAAAACTTATTGACTTTATTTAGTTTTAGTATCTATAAAATAGCTACTACTAATTTTCTGGAGATCTGTTTGCCGGTCGGCGGTGTTAGTAGTCACCAAAAAAATTTGGCGTCAAACACCTTATATTATAGATAGAAGATTTTTTTTCAATTCAGTTTCCTATTAAATTCTTTTTTATACTTTTAATTTTATACTTTATTATCCTTACTAATATTATAAATCGGAAAGTGAGTTTGTTTGTCCACTTTCACGCCGTAACTACTAAACCGATTGCTTTGAATTTTTGCAGATGTGAAGTTAGAAGTCTGGATTAAATAATAGGGTACTTTTTATCCCGGAAAAATTTGATATTCTCGAGGGAAACCGAAATTATTGGTATAGATGGCGCTGTGTGTATTGGTATATGTCACATAGGCTACTTTATATCCTTTTGTGAAGCGAGCGAAGCCACGGGTAAAAGCTAGTTCGTAATAAAGCTCAAGAGTTTGTTTGTTTGAACGTGCTTATCTCCGGAACAGTGGTTTCATTCAGTAATCCTGTAATTTTTCAATTCGCTCTTACTGGTTTTGGTTCCGGTTGACTTGACTAAATTTCTGAATTGACGTTCAATTAAGTCATTCAATTACCGTGTTAGCCAATAAATCAAATAGCATATTAAACCAGATGACTGCGACATCTACATTTCAACTAAACTGGGTAGTTTTCAGGGTACCAAAATTAAAAATCTAATTAATCAATCAGTTACATGAAAAAATATAAGACACGTATTTTTTATTTTCTCGTATTAAGTTGCAATACTTAGATAAAATAGCGCTAAGTTTAGGAGTGGGAGGTCATTACGTCACAACGTGCTACACGCCACAGCGTGTATCGTAATTTGAAATATCGTGTGACGTTGTGACGTCGTATATATCGTCGAAAGTATTTAATTTTGTAAAAAACAATGTACCAAACGGACATTAAAATAAAATTTAAGAAACTACCCTATTATATTATTTTGTTTATTGAAAGTAATAATTTTAATGGTAAATGCTTTGGTGGACAGATTTGCTTCATCTGAAATAATGTACCAGTATGGATTACTATTGGAAGACTACGCCGGTAACGGAGAGTTCGTCAATGACTGTATATTCACCCTGATGCACCACGTCGGAGGCGAGCTTGAAAGTTTAATAACTTTATTCCAACCGAAGATCTTGAAGACTTTTACTTCTATATGGAAATCTGAATTTGAAATATGCGATGTAAGATGAAGTAACTAAAAATGTACTTGTACAACAAAATCCAGTGTGTAACAGTGTAATTTTAATTTAATACATTGTCTGTTACAGGATTGGTCGGATCTTATCGAGTATGTGATAAATACTTTTATAAAAAAACCCCATTCTCTGCAAAGTACCGCGAACTTCAGACTTGATATTGAGAATTTTGATGATGTCAAAATTGTACCAAAGCCTACAGTTAGTCCCCCAGCACAGAGCAAGCCAGATACACTTGAGGCTGACGAGAAGAAACCAACGACTAAAAGTAACACAAGCTGCGTCTCTAATGAAAAAGGAAAGGGAGAGTCCAGGTAATGTGTTTAAATTACGATTATCAAACAATTTATTTGTCCTTTAAAACCGGTTACGGAAACAAATCCTGTTATACGTTTATTTTACATATAATTTTGGATACTAATTACGACAAAACATATCCTATTAAAATGTTACAGGTGGACAGAGGATGAATTATCATCATTGAGTTGGAATTACATGCAATGCAGTGCTTTACCCGATGTAGTTGGCGAGATCATTACACTGTATAAAGAAGACGGAATCATTAAATCGAGGGATTCAGTTATAAAAGAGCTTTACACTCAAAACCTGATAAACAAAGAAGATTATGATAAGTTTGTGAAAGGTGAAAACGACAGGAATATAAAAACTGTACAAGTTATGAAAGAGATGAGAGACGATGAAATTAATAAGCTTTGTGAACAACTTACACAAGATGGGAAGTCTAAGTTCCTTGATTGGGTCCAAAAAGTATTATTGGAGACCTGCTTCGCTAAGATATATTTGGATAAACTGGCAAGAAAAAGTGAGGGTGACAATACTATAGAAGAAAATGAAACTAAGTTAAGCAAGTTGAAGAAATCTAATGATTTGCACATACTGTCTCCAGTATCGTATCACTCCCTGCGTAAGTATTGTTTATAGTGTTTTTATAATTGACTGTACTGCAAAATTACACATACGCGTAATTACGTGCACGGTTGTCGCGGTGGCTGGGTATCCGACTGCAGCGCAATGTGTAGCGGGTTCGATTCCCGCACGAAGCATCTCTGTGTGATCCACAAATTAATTATTGATCCGCGTCAGGGTGTTATGTGTATGTGAAATTGTATGTTTATAAAATAATCCACGACAAGTCCTAGTGTGAGGCAACTGCTTTTAAAGGAAAGAAAATAAATATATCTGAAGTAATTCATAATTGTATGCGTTTTGTTGTAGTTATGAATCAATCTATCCCGCTGGTGCCATGGAACTGCAAGCAGGCGTCTATTTGTAAAGATCTGAAGTTTCTGCAGCTGCTGCACAAGTTAGGATTTCACATGCCTGTGGACTCCGGCAAAGTTTTTATTCGAATACCTCATTTCTGGACCGCAGATTTTCTTTATGACGTGGCCGGAAAGATATCACCTATAGATAAATGTAAGTTTCTAAAGTTATAAAATGAGAGTTTCAAATAATTATGTATTCATTCTATAAATGATTTGACCATGATTTAGCTTACGAAATATCATGTTATATTTCAGCTAAACTCAAGTTTTCTATAAATGATATATCGGACAGTAGTATTTCAAATTCGATGCAACAAGAAAATCTGTTGTTATTGCCTGATCTCACAAAAGATATCAGTATGATAGAAAATTCTGACAATTTCTATCAGATCCATAAACAAAAACACCTAGCCACCATGGTTAATTTCACACCAATGTGAGTATATTTTGTTTTTTATATCTAGTAAATATAGTTAAGTAATCCACAATCGACACATAGCGCACAAACGTAGTTACGGGATTTGATGTACTAATTTTTGCGGTTCCCTTAATTCTTCTTCAATAGGAACATGGTATAAGATTAAATTGGTCCTGTGCTATGACCATTATGCGAAGATTTCAGAAAGGTTGATTTTTATCGCGCCTATGATGTGATGACCCTACAAATATTTTTTCTTTCAAATAAGTGTAGGAAATACTATTCATTAAAACTGCCAACCTGGATTATCTGAAACAGGTGAATGTCAGTAGTTAGTTAGGACTAAGTTTCAACCTTCAATGTTTTACAATTTAGATACTATCATCTGTCATACAAAAATAGCTGTAATTATATTATCGATGTGTTTGGACGAGGCGACAACAAATTATTATCAGCATGCTACAATTATCTCGTTTCATTTAAATCCTACAATACTATAGGCAGTTGATGCAGTTAACTGGTTTCATCTCTCTGTCATTAGAATAGGCGCATAAATAGCAGTATCTTTCCGCAACTGCATTTGGGTAATTATTTCCCGTCGTGTTTAAAAGGTCCAGATGTGCTAAAAAGCCTTACAACCTTCCCTGAAAATAGGCTATATATTATTCATGTGTAGTTTCAAATTGAACTATCATCTAATACATTGTCAAGCACCCCCTATTTAGTCAACTAGTTGTATGAAAAATAAATGGTGAATAACTTAATATGTATAAATTGTATTCTAGGCCTAGCTCCTCGTTTAATTCAGAAGGCGGTGATGTTGATAAACACAACTGGTTGGAAGTGGTGCAAAAATCACAAGAGTACAAAATAGCCTTAAACTTGGGAAGGTAAAAGGAATTGTTTATTAAGATATATTACTTAGGTATGTGTTTATATATATTAGGAACGCGTCAAACATAGAGCTAACGGCTAATCCAGTTGTGAAATAGTAATTTAGGTCTGGTCATTACCCTTGTGTACTTTTCTCATATAACTATCGTTTTTCTTTATTTTATACCTAATTAGTTGTCAAAGTATGGTTCGATTACAGGTTAAGGTTCATGAAAATATTGTTGTTCTGCCTACATACCTGCGTGTCTTTCTTGTAGTAGTATCATTAAAAGTGATGAGGAGGCGCAGTCGGACATCGTCAATCTGCAGCAGCTGCCTGTGAAGGACACGGAGGTGTCGGTTCCCCCGCTGCTGCTGGCCACGGGCCCGGTGGCCATCAGCTCGACTGCGACTGTGACGGGCGCTACCTTCCCGGCCTCCGGCCTCATGATGCCTACCATCATGAGCATCAAACAAGAAACCACACACTTCAACCTGCCTGTCCCTGATTCTGAACATTACAGGTATGATTGCCATGTGTTACCAATTACGATAGACATGCAAAACGACAAAAATGAGAAAATGTTAGTTACTTTCATGTATTTTTTAGTGTTTGCGAGACGGCATCAGTTGCTTCTGATCTCACTCGGATGTACGTGTCAGATGAGGATGAAAAGCCTGAAGTAGTACGACCTATTATTGCAGTCAACCCTATCCATGATGAAAATGATGAACTGTGCGGTGATTTAGACGACGATAATTCGGGGAAACGACCAAGAGTGAATTATTTTTCTTCGTTTTAAAATGTTTATCCACTGTTTTATTATTAACTAAAATTGTCGATCTTACATGGAAGTAAGTAATCAGAACAGGAATCGAATTTACTTGTTTTTACTTTCGTTTTCAGAATATATAGATATATGTATATATACATATATTGCGTAACTAAATATAAGATTAAATATGTAATGTGTTTTGTTTTTTTTACAAGAAAATGGAATGTCTTTCTTTGGTGGTGTAATGATTTATGTAATAAGCAAATTAGATATTTCACAACTTAATCATTGTGTAATGTTACAGTAAAAGGTGAAAGGGCTACACCTTCCTGTCACGCGTTTATTACTTTGTGCATTCCTAAGTTTTAAGAGAATTTAAATTTGTAAGAATATTATTATTGGCTAAAAATATTACCCAAATTTACCATGTCCTCATAATTTAAATGGTTATATCTACATAAATTCATTAGCGTTTACATTTTCAATTAGATGTGGTAATATTGACACTGGAAATAAATGAACATAAATATTATAACGTTTTATTTTTAATAATTTATTTCAAAATTAACAACGTTGCGCCATACACATCTAGTAACAACAATAACAAAAATATGCTTATGTACGATAACAATACTACTGTTCCAACACACTACTGTCACAAATCACACAAACATGAACATAACAATATGTACAGATATAAAGATAAAATATTATTATTTAAAGAATGCAGTCAGGTACGTTAATATTAACATCTTTGAAACATTTAATGATAATTTAAACCTGTGTGACCGCTAGGGTTCGATTTATGAATGTAGTCTTTTATTGCTTGATTATAATTTTTGGATTCAAAAGATTCAGCATCATTACCGCCTATGTTACCATAGTAGGTGTGTGATGGCCCTCCA
Source organism: Spodoptera littoralis (assembly GCA_902850265.1). Lineage (NCBI taxonomy): Eukaryota > Metazoa > Arthropoda > Insecta > Lepidoptera > Noctuidae > Spodoptera > Spodoptera littoralis. The sequence goes on along the minus strand of LR824536.2, from coordinate 8,258,146 downwards.
TACGAGCCACCAGGGGATCCTTCTGAAGACTCATCGCCGTAAGACGCAAAACCGTGATTGTGGCCCGAGTTGTCTCCATTGTAGGATTGTATTTCTGGTCCATATGAGTCATCGGAGGGTCCGTCACGAGAGTGTGCTTCTTGAACCTGGTAAGAATTTCCAGGGAAGTGGCTTTGGCCATCTTGGCTACCGAGAGCTTCGTGCGCATGTAACTTCGGTGGAGACTCAACGTGAGGAACTTTTACAATCTGTGGCACTGGCACTGGGTAGGGTTTGTTAATGTGAACAGGGTAAGGTACTTTCTCAATCACTTTCACTGGATATGGCACTGGGACCTTGACAGCTACAGTTTTGGTGATTTTGACCACTCTGACGGGTGTTTCAGGAATTTCCACAGATTCACCGAGGACTTGTAGTTCAGTTTCATAGTTTTCCACTGGTATTGTGTGACCGTGGTGTGAAGCAAACCCATAGTATGAGCAGCACAGCAATATCAATAACTTCTGTAAAAACAAAATACATATTAAGTACATACATATCTACTTAATAGTCACAAACAGTGTGTTTCTTTTTGACGAAGAACCCCGCTAGTTTTATTAATTAACCAATAGTTAAAATCATAATCAGAAACGAAATAAGAATAAGTACAAAATACTTCAGCACTTTAAATAATTAGTCACCAATAAGGTGTACCTATGTAGAAGACAAATTGCATAAGTTATTTTAAAAAGGGATATGAAACTTATGTAAGTGTTGCATTTAATCTGCAACTGTATTGTCAACTGTAATATTTTTTTTCCTAGCTGACGTAACTACTAGTGAGTGCAGAAAAGGAAGTGTTCATTACGTAAATAAATTATATAACATCGACAACTTAAGAAGCTTGATAAATAAAAAAAAACATAACAAAAATGACAGCAATCGGAGCAGTGCAACGAGAGCAATTGAATTATTTACTAACCGGTATTTCCATTGTCGTACAAGTGTGCGTCTCCGGCGCAGTTAAAAAACTACCGAATAGCGAGTCAGCTTAGTGGCTTATATATCGCACATTCTCTCTGGGCGAGAGACAGGCTTACGTTCGACGCTTTGATCGTCCAATTACTTTCTTCAGCAGTCACTTGTGTTTGTTGCAGGCTCGAGTAGTGGTCTGACTAGGCTCTCAATAATTAGGTTCCTACGACAACGTGATCGGTTACAGATACCTACTCATTTGTATAGTATCGAATTGCTTACTCAGATCCGTGGCCGTGTCATACTAAGGGTAAAATATATATGTATTTATATTAATAATTCAATGAAACCTAACCTACCTTCGCGGAAATCTTTCACCTTTTAGGTACGTGTAGGGTAACTACGTGTAGGTAGATACTTTGATTATTTTCCAATGCAAGGTTTCTTATCAAACTTTGGCAATTGACATTGATGACCTACTGTTTATGTAAGAATGGTACCTACTAAAATATTCTGGTACCTATTTCTAAATATTAGTAAGACCATCTGGTGTCCGATGGTTATTTTGGTAACTAGTAATAACTACTAATAAATAGATAGGGTGTACCTATTAATTTATTTGACATCGGCTGTAGGTACAATATTGTTCAATTGTACCCTTGTGATGGAAACACATCTGTGGTAGGTACGTTAGGTAGTGTAAAAATTATAAACTCTATATACTTTAGGTACTACTTATATAATATAAGGCTTGACAATAGATACAAACATAAACTGGAAATCTCATATTATCAAATTAAAGTAAAAAATCGCAAAGTTCTCATATGCCCTACATGAAATTAAAAAGACAACTGATTTACAAACTGCATATATATATTATGCGTATGGTTCCTGGACGCCTGGTTCACTTATGGTATAATTTTTTGAGGAAACAGTACCTACGGATGCTCATTCATTGTTTATTTTACAAAAAAAAACAAATCCGCATCATAGCCAACATACAAACCAATAGTTGCAAACCTTACTTCACAAAACATAATATTCTCACCTTAATAAATATATATATATTTTAGAATTGTGCAAGCTAGTTCGTAAATATCCAGATTGTTATAAAAAAAGAGGAGACATACAATCAAGCCACTCGCTTCGACATAAAAACAGATGGGACTTGCCTCGCTCTAACCTTAAGATGCACTCCTCTAGCCCTCTAGCCCCTATGTTATGTCGATAAAAATTTATAACAAATTACCAGAAGACTTAAAAAAAAATAGAAAAAACCAATGTATTTATGAGAAAATTAAAGCGATATTTGATTAAAAAATGTTATTACACCGTACACTAATTTCTAAATGATAAATTGACTACATAATTGACTGATTTGACAAGCTAGTCTAAGCTAAAAATTAAATAACTTAATATTACTGAAAAATAAACATTATAATATAATATAATTTAAATAAACTACACAAATAAATTACCTTATACTAACTAAACTAAATATTGCTGTTATGTAGGCTTTACAATACAATTAGGTACCCAAAACTAAATATCCTATATACTAGGTAAAGAACGACTGAGTAAAATTCATTCATTACATAATTTAGTTGTATAATACCTTTTTTTTATTAATTAAGACATCAAATTAATAGTAATCTAACAAAACGCCCTTCTTCTCTGCTACCTATCTTAAATGTTGCTGTGCCCGACATTACTAATTGTATTTTTCTAACCACCTGTATGTGTACATTATGGATGCAATAAATATTAATTTGATTGATTGATATAATTATGTATTTAGGTTCAGATTTCGTTAACTACCTACAGCTTCGCGTAAATAGTTACTTACACTTGCTTACATAGGTCTCTTCATCAAACTACCTACATACATATTATGTGGCCAATTAGAAATTGAATGTACAACTGGTCCGTGCTTATTAATAGTGTCGGTGGAATTCAATCATAGAGACAATTGTCACTTTGTCCCGCTGATCTACCTTTTTTCACGAAAATCACATTAAAATTGAATAAATTTTCGCGGAACCGAAGGCTTTATATTTGAAAGTGTTTTTTATTAAATGCATGTTATTTTACTGATTTAAAATATGGTGATAAGACAGGCCCAAATTTGTAGGAAGTCTAAAAATAAAAATTACTTTAATACCTCCTTTTTTTGTTTGTGATCAGTTCTTTGAGCACATTGGGAAATAACTGAAAAAACGAAAGCTAGTCATAACATCTGAACCGTTAAGAACCGGAACCCCATTCCCAGAGCAAAAAGTTAAGGAATGAGTACATAATCTGATTTGATCCATACTTCCAAGGACACCCTGTACTTTGATAACCATGTGTGTACTTTGAAGGTGATTGAGACCCCGTGAGTTTGTCTTGGCATACATTTCTTCTTTGTTTTTTAAAAAACGCTGCCCCACACTAGGATTTTCTCCTGTGTCGAGAGTGCGTTTACAAACATACAAGTTCACAAACACACGACACCCAGACCCGGAACAACAATCAGTGGATCACACAAAAAGTTGTTCCGTGCGGGAGTCGAACCCGCGACACGTTGCACGGCAGCCAGTTGCCCAAACACCGCGCCAACCGTTCAGTCGATTTCTCGGAGTAGGTAGTCGATTGAAATTCCGGCCTCATCTATTTAATACTTTTAAACGAGCAATTCTTGTATAGTAGGTATATGTTACAGCCAAAGTGATAAATTTGATATTATTCATAATGATTGGTACGATGCATAATAACCAAATTGCTTAATGAATGTGATAAATTAATCACTTTATCCAGATATTATAAATAACAGCAGGCTTAAGTTAACTAAAGTGATAAATAGATAGCGGTCTTAACGGCGAGTGAAGTGGCGTCTTTGAAAATGACGGCTGGATGACTAGCTGAAATGACTACGGCTCAGTCAAAATCCGCCACTGCACGAAATGTTTAACTTTTCATCATGGATTTAGTTGTAACGGTATTCGAGGGTGGTAAAACTGACGGTGCTAGTAAAATGTATATCCAAGAGGGCGGCTGCACGAAACTTTCAAATTATCGTTAAGGGTGTAGTTTTCTTGGTTTTCGAGAGTAGTAAAACGTAAGGTGCTGCCGAAATGTAAATCCAAGATGGCGGCTAATCAAACATCACGCCTTTTTATCCCCGACGGGGTAGGGAAAGGTGCACATTACGGCACTTAATGCCACTATACAATGTAACACACACTTTTCACTATTATTTATGTTATGAGTCCGTCCCATATAATGTGGGTCCCATATAAGGAGGTGAGTCTATTGCCATATACCGGGCACAATTACAGACTCCATGGCTACTACTGAAATTTTATCCAAGTTTTCGAACATATTACCTACTCATAATAGCTATTCATTGTGATTAATTCTGATTAATGAGTTTAACCAAATTCAGTATACTTATAGGTATTATGTATACCAATGGACCAATGATGAAATAATATCGAATTAATCATTTGGCTATAAAATAATATAAATCAACGTCCTCGGAAACGGCGCCATCAATTTTCTTGAAATTTTGCGTATAAGAGTTTCGGGGGTGATAAATCGATCTAGCTAGGTTTGATTTTTAGAAATTTGTCCATATTTTAATTTAATAAAAATAATCTTGTTATTAAAATAAGAATAGATAAACTAAAAATTACCAATAGCGTTTAAATAGCTTATTCGGGAAATTAGGTACCTTCCACGCAGGACATTCGGATTCAATCCGCGTCCCGAATGATTCCTTTATTTTTTTGTTTTCTATTTTATCCTTCGGTAACCTGAGTCGCCCTCGCGGAATTTGGCAGATATCCTTTTGCGGTAGGTCCCGCCAAAGTAAGCAGTTTTAATGGAGCTGATTATTTTTCTTGGGTAGCGCGCATGAACCACTACACTAACATACAGTGGACTAGCTAGTCGCTAGCACGTCTCCTATGGAGGTTGCAAATCGGCTGCCGCCGTGTGCAGGAAAGACAGCTTGGCACCTCTTCTTTTTCCAGCATCCACTTTGTCAATATGACTTAATAGGCCTAGTAAGTTATATATTGTACTAGCTTTTACCCGCGGCTTCGCACGCATCACAAAAAGATAAAAAGCCTATGTGACATATGCTAATACACATAGCGCCATCTATACCAATAATTTCGTTTTCCTGGAGAATACCAAATTTTCCGGGATAAAAAGTACCCTATTATTTAATCTAGACCTCTAATTTTACGTCTGCAAAAATTCAAAGCAATCGGTTCAGTAGTTACGGCGTTAAAGCGGAACAAACTCACTTTCCGATTTATAATATTATATATAAGGGTACTAGTTGACTCGGCAAACTTTGTACAGCATAAAACATTTCTTCACTTTTTAAACCTGCCCTGGACTACCAAAAACATTTCAAGACCAAAATTAGACAACTTGGTGCAGCTATTTACCAGATTTAGGGAGACAACAAATCATTTTGATTTATATAGATAACTTACCTTTTGAACGCCAGAGCAAAAACACATGAACCTGCCCTCAACGCCAAGCCACAAATTCCGCGCAAATTTCTACGGAAGAAATAGGGATTCCAATAGGGAATCAAATTGTTGATTTCGTGTTTCCGGTTCCGCTTTTTCTGTCATGTATTTGTGTCCTTGGCGTCCAGGGACAGTTTTCACTTGTCACTTATATGTGACATCGGCGCTCAAAAGGTTAATAGGGGTTAGGGATCAGGGATTACTCTATCTTAAACTGTCAAACACCAAGCGGTCACCGGTGACCGCAACCTATTGTTCTTTAATTGTGTCTATAAATACGGTACTCGACGAGTTAAATTAAGATAGAACAGAATGAATAAAATAAATGATGACTGTTTTGTAATTTATTAACCTTTGTGTTCAAAACATCTGTTACTAAAGACATTTACAGTTTAATAACTTATTTTCAATTAAGAAAACGTTATTAGCATTTATATTGTTTATAAAAGATTTATTAAACTTAAATTATGTGATTAAATACAGTTACAATATTGTTACACTTTCATTCTGTCAGATAGCACTCTGACTATGGATCCGGAGCCTCCAATGTTAAATGCTTTTTCGTGCCATAGCAGCAGGTGCCCACTAGATCCCTCTGTGGGACATTCAAATCCTCTGTAAATATATTTCATCAGTATATCTATGTCATCCTGACAAAGATTACCCACAGCCTCTTCAATTTGTGTAGACTTGATAGCGAGTAGCACTTTCAAAGTCAATGCCAAGGCATTGTCCTGCAAATTAAAAAATAATTCATAATAGCAAACCATAGAACAGTAGAAAGGTAAAGGAAAAAATCACACATCAACTACTTGTTAACTTTTTACCTATTTGTCTATTGAACCAAGACTTACTTTGATTTGTTGGTTGGCTGATCCTACTGGTGCATTGTTCAGAACAACCTTCAGGGCATCAATATACCGACCTGTATTGTAGAGTTAAAGAAATAATAAAATTAAATGCACACATCATTAAATTTTATTAGTTAGTGGTTCAAATCCTGAAAATATTAGATATTCAACACACTAATCAGCCCAGAATATTCATGATAGGTATGATTATACACAACAATATTTTACTAAAATTATTAAAAGAGGAAAATTCAAGCATTTTATATCGGGCAGCATAGAACCACTAAACGTGCATATTCATATACACAATCCTGCTGATAAATACGATGATTCATACGTACTAGAATGAAATAATTAAAATATAGTTAGTTATTCAACGATTTCTAGAAATATGGCATTGGTAATTTTGTTACTATTGAAATAACATGATAATGTATTAAAATGCATGTCAGTAAAAAGGATATTGATTCAATAAAGCGCAAACTTCGCCTTCATCCGGTCCAGTAGGAATCGATTGTTCTGCTTCATCTTCTTTAAAGTTATCTTCATTATATTGATCGATATCGATCTTACGAAAGGCAGAACTTGACGTGTTTTTCGCCATTTAGTCAATCGGTAGTAGACTTTCAAAACACAATTATTTAAATATCAAGACTATTGACTTAGTTAATTTGGTTGAAGTAAACCACTTACTACCGAAAATTGTCAAAACTTGGTGTCAGTGTCACACTTGATTGTCCATACTGTCTATTCTTTGGTCCCTTGTCAGTTGTCAGACATAGTGTTGCTATAAAGCCGCGTCATTTTCTAGGAGGTACTTACTCGGCTAACGATACTGAGTCCGAATCAATAAAAAAAATTGTACTTAAATATTTTTCATTTTTCTGTAAATCACGGAAATCCGTGAGTGCGAACTATACGCCACGGTCTTGTAACTAGTTTTGTAACGCGGCTTAACACACACAAACCCAAACACGTAATTGATATTATTCCTAATTTCATAAAACTCCAATTAGAAACATTACTGTCGCTTATTCTGAAATACTGTCGAAGTTAAACAATTTATATAGCCGTATTTTTAACTATTGCCCCGAAACTTTCTTTTACATTGAACCTTTATGACTTCTTTGACATGCCCCCGAGAAATGCCACGGTTTCAAATCTACACTTGTATATTGTATAATCTATGGTCAGTGCTGTCTCAAAGAGTATAAGTATCAGTACCTAGGTCCTAGGCCTAGGTATAGTTACTTTTTTTTTTTCCTCTTTGGCAAACGAGTCTCCAAAATGATCTTGTCGACTATACTGCCAGTGTCTAGGTATACTTATCATGTCGATTGTGTGTGTGTTAATTTTTTATCTGTCATTTGTCATTGTGTCATATATTGCCTTTAGTTATTGTTCCGAGTATATTGCCTTATAAGGTGTTTGTCCATTGGCGATGCAAAGAATCTAACTAGCGCATCTAGTGTCAAAATGCAATGAAGCTGTCTAAGAACGACACTGACAGTTTTCAACCATTATATATAAAAAAACGTTGCCCCACATAGGATTTTCCTGTGTCGTGGGTGCGTTTACAAACATACAAGTTCACATACACAATGACACCCAGACCATAAACAACTATTTGTGGATCACACAGTGTTGTCCCGTGCGGTAATCGAACCCGCGACACGTTGCACGGCAGCCGGTTGCCCAGCCACCGCACCAACCGTGCAGTCACATATATATAATTAAGTATATTGCAAAATTAATCAAATGTTACACTAATTATTTAATTAATAACCTTCATTACACTCAAATTCAATCCTATATCCTTTATCCACCATCACTCCATCATTAAACATTTACAATATGTTTATCAGATGCTCAGCCACCATGAGATTCATTTATGTCATTTATTACGCCAGAAGTTATTCCAATATTAAACTTTGCTGTATTGTTTTTTTTTATTTGAGAGTACGTCAATATTCTACATTTTAAAACATGTACGTTTTTCAATCAGTCTCAGCGCCACAGACTAATATTATTCTTGTATTTTTATATTTTTGGAATGATTTAAGTAAGTTAATACGTATCATTTCGGATTGAATAACAACTTTGAGTACTCTACTCAGCATGGAACACATATTATTAAAATAATTATAACATGTCTGCCTAATTATACCAAACAAAACACCAATGGCTCTAAATAACATATATTGTCGAAACACTTGGGCCATGGGGTCCCAGTGCACACTCTGTGTTTAAAGACATCGCCCGTAGGCTAATCGACTCTACACGTGACCAGAGGGCTGGCTTTTTCTTCGGACAGAAAATAAGCATTGCCATTCAACGTGGCAATGCTGCCAGTCTTCTGGGAACTTTCCCCTATGATAGTGATGCGGACGAATACTTTGACGCCTAAATTAAGGGTATAATTTTTGTTGTTTTCTTTTACTTTCTTTTTATTTAATAGTTTAGTTGTAGTTAATTTTGAGTTGTAAATATTTATGTAGTTAAATAAATTATGATATTTACTTAAATAAAAATTATTTAACATATATTGTTTAATTTTTACCATTGTCAAAATAACCCTGTCTCTCACAGATAACATTTTCTTGTTTGTTGGAGCATTAAGGCCAAACCACTAATACAAGTTGCCAATGTTTCTAAAAGTTCATTTTTTTTTTTAAAGTAAAGTTCAATTGAATGAATATCCGTAATATCAAATAAATACATATCACTGCTGAGTAAATCTGAAACGGATACTTAATTGTTTTACAGCTGATCTTTCCTCTTTCCAAACAGTAAGACAATTTATTTGATTCATAATTTTATCTTTTGGAAATAAATGAAAACTTATTCCCGAAACTCCGTAAGTATTACATTGAGGAACGCAATAATATTTTATGTAACTGTATTTTTAACAGCTTTCTGAATGTAACCGTGATCCATTTGAGTATACTCAAATGTATTAGCCCTAACTCGAAAGCAAAGTGTCGTTCTTAGACAACTTCTAAATTTCGCCGCTAGAGACGCGCGGATAAACTTTGCATTGCCCATAGAATATTGGCGGGTTGGCAGCCGATTGTACGACTGCGGCCACAGTACGACGATGGTCGTACTATGTTATTGATATAACGTCCCAACAATATGTATGAGTTTAAAAAAGTTAGACTTGCCACCATGATTGATATCGATCGGCGGGCTTAATGCGACTGAAAGGCTTGTATCTATGGTTAGGAAAAAATCAAAATAAACTGCTGCTGATATCGACAATCGACAGCTGACAGTTCTATGTGTCAAAGTGATTGCTAAATATTTTGTGGATTTCTGTGAACTAAAAAATTACTGAAAATTAATAAATTGTCATACAGCACTTTTTTCATTGTGAATTGATAAACATCATTTTTGTAACCACAATGACAATGGGTGATGAACTACCTGTTACTTCTTTAGTTTTACCCGTCCTCATACGTCCCGTTTTAACACAGGTATGTTAAAATAATGTATTGTTCTTTTACGTATTGCTTGTCTAGAGTACGTCATAGATCACAGTTAAGATGATAGCATTTAAAAGACAAGTGCATTAACGGATTATAGACTTAACACAAAAGTAGAGCAAGTAAAATTAGTTGCAAGTGGTTGTGACCAAACAGCTCTCAAATTAACATAATGGCACTTGTTGTGTAATGATACGACATTATTAGTATTTAATGATGATCCTCAATACGTGATTCATGTCATAATTTTGGCACTGTAGGAGGTAGTATGAAATTAAAAATTTGTGATTAGGAATTAAATATTTGTTGGTTTTGTAGCTGGAGAAGTATGATTTGGGTGCATCTCAAACACTTCGTGCTGCTCTTACAAAGGCAGAGGCAGCAGTGCCTGGCCTCAACTATGACCTGGTGGCAGGGATCATGAGGAGAGCTGATATACCTGTGAACATGAATGAGAGTTTGCTACGGCTTCAAGGAACCTTGACTGAAGCTGAATGTGAGTAAAATGGTGTATATTTTTTCTGGCCCTCAACTGCTTTCAGAAAACTGTTGAAGACAAATCCTCCGCTAATGTAGGTTACTGCTGTCCTATGCGGCAGTTAACATGTTACTAGAAGCTAAATGTGCGTACATTTATGTATCTTTCTTCAAATTAGTGTTACAGAAATTATTATTAGAAATTGTATTCATTTTAAAGTTTTCAATGCCTCTAATAATAAAAGTGTGGGAGTAAATGAGTTTTTGAGGATTTATTACAAACTTTGTGTCATTACTGTTGCAGGTGCAGACTTGAGATTGAACAGGACTGAGGAAGCATTCCAAGAACTGAATAAGAAGTCTACAGCCTTGAAGAAAATCCTGAGCCGAATCCCTGATGAGATTACTGACCGCAAGACTTTTTTGGAGACAATCAAGTATGTTTGTCTATTCTCTAATGGTCACATATTTAATTAAATGACACACACCCACACACACACACACAGACACACACACACGCACACACACACACGCACACACACACACGCACACACACACACACACACACACATAAATACATACAGACATACACATATTGCAAATTAAATTAAAGAACAAGTTTACAAATCCATTAAAGACCACATTTGAGGTTTTTTTAATAACAACTTATTATACTGGTTTAATTTTATTGAAATAAAGTTTAGTTTACCGTTAAATGTATACTTATTTGTTCTAATTTATGCAGTTTATATAAAACATGCAAATTACACATTTGCATATTTGGTATAAGCTGCATTATTTGAAATATAATTTGTTTGTTTACAGAGAAATTGCTTCGGCAATTAAGAAATTACTTGATGCTGTAAATGAAGTATCCACATATACACCGGGCACTGGCAAACAGGTTCTAGAGCAGAGAAAGAGAGAGTTTGTGAAGTATTCCAAGAGGTTCTCCAACACTCTGAAGGAATACTTCAAGGAGGGACAGTGAGTACACACAATTTATTAAAGCATTACTTTCCAACTGCATACACAGAAATTTGGTGAACCTATTTTTAATATAAAAAAAATCAATTCACGGGTGAATTATTTTTTATCTACTAACCTTTCTTTTCCAACTTCAAAGTTTTTTTTTTTATGGCATAAGCCGGTAAACGAGCAGACGGATCACCTGATGGAAAGCAATCGGCGTCGCCCATGGACACCTGGAACACCAGAGGCGTTACAAGTGCGTTACCGGCCATTTGGGGATTAGGAGTTTGAGGATTGTTGGGGATTCAGGGATTGGGGAAGGGGAGGAGGGTAATTGGGCCTCCGGTAACCTCACTCACACGACGAAACACAACGCAAGCGTTGCTTCACGTCGGTTTTCTGTGAGGTCGTGGTATCACTCCGGTCGAGCCGGCCCATTCATGCCGAAGCATGGCTCTCCCACACTTTATATACTACCTGCCTGTATACTTTGCAAATATTTTTCAATTATTTTGTTACAGGGCTAATGCAGTTTTTGTCAGTGCTTTATACCTGATACACCAGACCAATCAAATCTTGTACACTGTTAAAAGTAAGTCTGAGTAAAATTCTAAGGAAACAGAAAACAGTATTTTAAAATATATACATTTTAACCAATTATATTGTATTATGTAAATGATTATATTATATAACATTACTTTTGTTGTTAATAAGTTGGGCACCTTAGTATAATTTTCTGTTAATATGTTTTTGGTCCATGGGTAGGGAATTATTGTAAACAAAACATTACTATGTAAATAATAATTATATAAAAATATGAAATGCCCTTATAATAAGGTTTGGTAAAAAGGTGTGTAAGAACACTCATTTTCTAAATCTTTGATTTATTGAGAAGTACATAAAAGTAACAATCTTAATGAATGTTCTGTTGTAATGCACATATAAATCTAAAATTATAGATTGGATGATGTATTTAGATATTTCCCTTGAGAAATAAATATAGCTATTTTTTTAGTATTTAGATAAAATTGTATAGTACCAGTTTGTTTTTGCTTGTTATTACGGAAAATTAATACTGTTGAAAGTCATTCCTTGATATATTATTATCACTTAGTTTTACTTCAGTAGACCAAACATGTAGCAGCTAAGCGATAATAGATTTGGTTTGGATTAAGTACAGTTACTTATTCATAGTTCGCATAAACTTATAAATTTTATTAGACAATCTATTATCATTATTAAATTCAAAGAAAATTCTTCCGGAAATTTTGTTCTGCTAGTTACTAATCTTGTTCTGGGAGAATTTCGAGTAAAATCATAATATATATTATAAGACTTTAAATTTTCAATAATTTTGGCATAACGAGCAATTTCTATGTAGAATTGGTTATAGTTTGACCAATACCGCTGTAGACTGTATGGAGCCGAGAAAATAAGAGCATCAGTGCATAAGATTGATATTCTAATCGGATATACAGAGCGTAATAACTGATGCTTATCTCGCCCGCCGCGCGTGAATCTACTGCGCGGTATAATCCCAAATCCACGAAACTGCAAGATTTGGTAAATTCGCGCATTGTGTATTGTCTTATTAATAAATATTTCTCATTTTAACTTTCAACACAATTTCCTTATTGTATCTTATCGTTAACTTTCTTTCGAGTTGAAACATTAATAAGATTATATGGTCGCACAAGGCAGTGACTATAAAACAATGATATATTACACAATGCGCACAACCCGCACCATGACAATGTCATGTTACCTGTCGGGTACTAAGTATATAGCAGTATCGGTCAAGCTATACTTACTTTTTTTAGTCGACTTGAGTTGGTGTATTGCTATAAAATTAACATGTGGTTATTACACCTAAGTATGTTATTGTAACAATTAGGTACTTTTGTTTTATGTTCAAATGATTGTCCTAAAAATATTGTACTAGTTACTTAAATCACGTTTTTTTTTATTTCAATATGAATAAAGTGCAAGGAAATAAAAGTTATTTGTTGTTATTTCTGACATTGTTTAGCTTTAATTAATTTTGCATTATATAAGATGGTTGTTTAAGACTTAATATTACCTTAAAATCTGACATGTACTCGTTATGAGGAGAAATAGATTAAGGTAATTATTTATTAAATGACCTCAAACTCTTATTATGTTCCTTATTGCGGGTAGCCGAAGGTTTAATTAACCACCTTTTATGGTTTTATGGATGATACAATAATATTCTATGGTCATTTAATCTACATGTACTTAATTGCCAAGTTTCATGATGATATAACTAATACAAGTGCGTGTAATTCAGACCCATAAAATCTGCCTTATTACAAAAGTATTGCCGTCAAAAACATTGGATAGTGAAGATCTTAATGGCTATATAGTCGCTGAACTGGATCAAATTTCGCGGGTCTAGTGGAACTACTGTCAGTACCTACTTGTTTGAAGATAATCAGTCGCGACATTTTACACTCACAGAGCTCTGTAGAGGCTCCAGTACATTTACTGGAGGTATTCTGAAATAAGAGGTAAAATCAAATTACAATCAAAACTATTCGAGCAATGGGAGAGTACAGTGTTATTATCTTTCATATGATCTGCAAGAAGATACGGCTGACAAGGAAATGCCCTTCAGAATGGACTCACACAGTTTTCATTGCGCTTCTTAAAAAAGCTTCGTTTTTCTAAACGTTGCGACATTGGACGAATGCATTCATTCGTCAAAAACAGTATTACACCCTTTGTTTCCTGAAGGGCTACCGCAGCAGCCCGCAAAAGGCTTGCGAACGGCACATTCGCGGAGCATTCTCCAGATGTGGACGCACCCTTATCACAATCTTCCTTGATAGCGGTTTTAAGATCTTCTAAACTTGTAGCTGTGCTGGATATCGAGCCCAAACCTATTGTTTTTAGGTTTCTGAAATCTGCTCTATAGGATGCAATCGAGATCACGAGCTGACCACGGCATAGTGTGAATGCCGACTTCTTCAAAGTACTGGATGATAATAATGCGTGCCACGTGTTGTGCATTTATGCAAAAGCTTGAAGTTTTCCAATAAAACCGTCTAAAGCACAACATGGTCTGGCAAAACTCTGTCAGGTAACGTGCTATAGTCAAAGCATCTCTATTGAAAATTAACTCTGTGCATCTAGTTAAAGAAATTAAACTTAAAACATTACAGAGCACCCACAATAATTCACTGATTCACGTATGCAACACAGCAGATAACGTTCTTCCGGACATCGCGTCGCATGACATTACTGCGTCTACCAAAATTGTACAAAGTCATTCGACTCTCACCCCTGATGAGAATTGACCATTTTCTATTGACCTATCGTTCATTTAACGAGATTTTGAGAAAATTTAAGTCTGGCTTGTAGACGTTCAAGTGTAAAATATAGATAATTTATCACATATATTATTCATCATAAAGTATATCTGTATAGCTGGCGCACTGGGTGTTAAACTCTGCTTACCAAGTCTTCTTCTAACAGTGCTATCACCTATAGACTGATCTGACCTTTATGTAAGCGTACCTAGTTGAAGATCAACATCAGAGAGGAGAGGCATGGATTTTGTAAAGCTGTTTTTCCTAAAAATGTCTGTTGTCTCTTTGTGTTGCCACCCTATGCTAAGTCTTCCAGATCCAAGACATTTTCAGTACTGTATAGTCTCTAACGACCATCGATACTCTATTCGACAAGTAGTAGAGCAACAGAGATCCAACCTTATAGCCACTACATGTCAACATGTACATCAAACCTTCTTTCAGTAAATCGAAAGGGTTGCCTCAGCGTCAGAAGTACCTATTCATTATTTTTTGCTTCAATTATGTACTCAAAACTAAAACCTCAGTAAATAAACTTAACTATATTACCAAGAAATCCCGAGAAAAGTCCGTCGAACAAGGTCGTAACGTAAATCGTCAAATTATTACTTTGCAGTATTTCTGAATAAAGTATTGTCAAGGACCTTCGAGTCAATTAAAAATTGTGGTAAACTGAATGCCAAGCATCTTCTACGACCCTTGCAATAACAAACCACTGTTTGAAACAATTTATCTGTGAACTACTAGCGGATTAGTAAACAAAAACAGAATGGGCCGATTTTTTTGATGACCCTTGTGTAATATGACGTGGGCCTTTTTAATATCTTCTTATACAAATGACTACTTCATAGATAAGTACTTACTTATAATAGGTGCAGGTGCCGGTACCCACTGACTACGTCGTTGGCGCGGTAGCTAGGTAAACCGCTGCTGCGCACCGTGTCGCGGGTTCGATTCCTGCACGGAACAACTCTTTGCGTGATCCACAAATTATTATTTCCGGTCTTAATGTAGCTTTTGGCTAAATAAAATTGTATAGGTACTTATTTGTTAACGGGTAACCTACGGCACGGGAGACAATACTTAGTGTGGCGCAACGTTAAAAAAATGAGGATAAGAGACATGTCGAATTCCTACTGAAATAGTTTAGAATTTATTTAAACTGTCAAACACCAAGCGGTCACCGGTGACCGCGACCTATTGTTCTTTTATTGTGTCTATAAAACCGGTACTCGACGAGTTAATTAGGTAACGCAGTGCTATGCTTGAACTTAGATAATTTTTCATCAGGAAAAATCTGTTCAAATCTTTAAACGAAATTAATCGAGAATAGTTACTAAGTGAGAGTTCGTGGGAACAAAGCAAGGTTTTTGGCAGTTGAAGTCGGTGGCTGGTGTCAGTGAAAGAGTGGTACCTAAAATGATTTCGTGACCGCGTTTAATGGGTCATGATGCCTGCGTTGCGATTCGTCTCGTCGTGCGAGCGCGGACAATGGCTGGTCGTGCCTCCTGCCCTCGACGCCTCTTCGCTTGGCCTGCCTGTGACACTTGACACAGGAACCCGCACTTCACGACCTCCAAATATTTCCGCGTACACCTTTTTTCTCTCAGAAACGTGGACTGCCTGCCTACGCATCAATTTAGTGACCCAAGGTAAAAACGACATCATCGACTTTAAAATTAGGAATGAAAAAAGTTTCGAACAATTCAAAATGTTTTTTTAAAGAATGTACCAATACCTACTTTGAACCTACATATTTAGGGAGTTATAGTTACTAGGCTAAGTTAATATAATATCATCGAATGATGAGTAATGGTGGGTACCTGCTCACATGTGTAGAAAATAAGTTTCTCTTTTTTCAATCATTTCACCTCTAGCCCTCTTTCAAGCTCTACACTACCCATTTGGAAGGCATGAGTACCTAGGTAAGTACATATACATGTATATCGTAGCTACTTATAAGTATTTAGATTAGATTAGACATGTTTCCTTTTACGTATTTATGAGGATAGTATTTCTCCCCTAAATGATTTACCTACATTGAGAATTATATAAATATGTATAATATTAATTCTCGATATTTGTAGATTCTTGTTTACAATAGGGGTATAAAAAGAATTATAAAATAATTAGTGCAACATTTAATTTGTAAAAGGTAGGTAGATAATGCGATCTGGCGTTATTTTTGAAGTAGGTAGTCCAGACCAAACAGCAACATTGCACCTAGGTACCTACTACAAAAAACGTAAGTACTTACCTGTATATTGTGGTGCCATTCGGAACTTTCGTTTCGAAATAAATACAAACGTTAGGTACTTATTATGACACTTATCGCAACAATGAGTCAATCACAAAAATCAGTTAAAATATTCATAGCTTTAAACCGAAGGCGTAATCGATTATAACGTGGTATTCGGTCCTGCGCTGGCGCCGCACTCCCCAGATGAAAGTTTGTGATACGACACCATTTAATATACCATACTTACTTGATCGTGATTCATAGTGTCATGTTGGTTTACTTAATCTACAGATATGCGTAATTGATTTAAACATTATTACAAGATTAAATCGAACCAATGTAGAGGTAGAATTAATAAATATAGGTACCTATTTATTGTGTATAGGATCCTATGTATGTGCTTTTCTTTCTGTATTGCAATCAGGTAATTTTACTTCATTCTCATCATATTTACGAACTAATGAAGAGTTATTCTTTTTTCCTTTTTTAATAGGTAGGTAAGGTTCTATTAGTTAAAATTTTGAAACAATGTCTTATAAAAAATACCTAAGTACCTAAATAATACTTAATAGCACTCGCGTTACATATTATTTTGTATGGCATCAACACTTATATATTTAGACGTCTTTACCTGACATATTTTATACATTCTGAATTTTGGCATATTAAAGTTAGAGAGAGATCATAAAAATGACATTCGGTATAAATGTAGACAAGCAACATAAAGTTGACAAAATGTAAAATAGGACGATGAATTGGACGATCCTTTGTGTTTCCATTTATTTCCACTTACATATTAGCATCCCAGACATAAAAAAAGCTGTTTGTTGATGCAACACATTTTCAATTCATTTTCAGGAGCATCCCATAATTGTTGCACATCAATCTCCGTTCGTAGTTGCAAAAACAAAACATTTATTACTGAACATATTATGATTCGGTAACCGAAACTGTTATCATGATTTATACTGACCATTCAAATTGGTACATTATACAAAACGAAATGCATGAAAGTTCAACGACGACTCAAGTGTTTAATTCAGGACGGATGACGCTAATATTCACTCAGTATTGTTCTTACATTCGAATGATTTGTCGTCTTTTGGAATATTTCAGTGTTGTAGTTGAGATATCGCAACAACTAGAACTCTCAACTAATTTTTTCAAAGATTAGGTGCTAAAAAGATATAAAATAGTTTGAACCGAATGAGTGAACTTAAAAAACTAATGTATAATTATTCAGGACAATATTTTCCTTACGCATGTAGAAGTGAGAGCGTGTTTTGGGAATCATAGATGCATCTTCATCATTTAAAAACGGTTGTTGACTGTAAACCAGACGGGTGCATGCATAATTGATGTGTTCATGTCTAGATTTCCCGTTTAATGAATAGAAAATCTAGGGAGATATTGATAGACACCAGTAGGTATCACATAAATTTCCTTAAATGTTTTCAGGAGTTGATAAATTTCCATGTTTCAGTAGACAGATGTGTCGATGAAAAGTTTGACTGTATGGCAACAGATCTATAAATTAATGTTTAATATCTTGCCTGATACAATATTTATGGAGCATCTGCTGGCTTGCGAGGTTGACGGGGAAGGCGTCGGGGCGCGGGCGCAGTGCGGGCCAGCGTCGCATATGCAATGGCGTCTCATGCCATCGGCTGCCGATCCATGAATATACGATACACACTCCATAATGTGCTGTTTTGATGGGTCAAGTGTCTGATTCCTGTATCACAATTTACTAGCATTCGTTGTCCCTAGAATCCTTTACTTCCTGATGTTATCGCATGAAATAAGTTAGTATAAGTTAATCACGGAGTTATTCAACAAAGAAAAGATTGCGACAAAATCTTTGGTTATTTCCGAGATCTGAATTTTACAAGTTCAGAAAATGAAGAAAGACAGTAGTTAATCTATGGGTAGGTACTTAATTACTTACAATTTCGGTAGAGACAAATTCGTCTTTTGTTATTATCAGAAGTATAAATATAAGACGTAATTAAGTTATTAATAGATAAGGTATTCAGAAGTTAAAAACAAATTACTATTAACTTAATAAAAAGTGTTATTGTATGAATTGACAAGTAGTAAGAATAATAAATAATTGAACAACAGTGATGAGCATTGTTATCCTAGCAAGCGGGTTGATTTCCCAGCGCTCCCACGGGGGTCATTGGTGGGACGACATTGTGAGTGACAGTGGCTGCGCCGGCGCCGGCGGTGGCGCGGGTGCGGACGCTCGGCATCTGCTCCCTGTCGTGGGAGTGCGTGCGGAAACCGATCGCACCACCGCGCCAACAATAACACACACAAATCAACGAGCCGACCGTGGCCGCTCACCCCTCTGGAAGCTGTGGGAACCACGCAATTAATAATATCATTCGCAAATCCCCATCTAAATCTAAACAAACCGTTCTCAAGTGCGATGTGGGGTGGGATAATGGGTAAACTATTGTATACAAGTACACTGACCGGAAGCAGCTCGTCATTGTCATGCTTTATGAAACGTTATGTTAACGGGATTGCCCTTTTTACATGACGTATAGTATTTACTTACATCTACTTAGAAGAGGTACTTTCTTATTTTTTATTTTCTTATTAAATTTAGTACGACGTCGAAGTCCTTGCCTGTGATTACTTCTGACATGCGCAGGCGCACGAAACGTAGGTACGCGGATTTTTTTTTAAGGGGGGAAAACTTCGTCCTCCCGGGAAAACCCGTCCCTTCTTCTGCACGTCGAGGCGGAGCCCCGGTTATCCGTTAGGTTCTCCGCGACAGGCACACGGATTTTACGTTTAGATGTGCTAATGTTATCGAATATTTGTTTCGGGTATGGTATTTGATATTGATTGATATTTGAATGGTTCAATAGGGAAATTTAGGGAAATCCAATCCATCTTACTTACATAAGAATAACAAAAAATATTATAACCACTAGAAAGCAGTACCTATATTTACTGAGCAACATGGAGTATGTAACATTTTCAAATAATAAAAAAAACTGCCGAGTCACTATTCCACACGTCGTTACGGCGTAGACGTCACGAACGATGTAGAATATAATTGTAGAAGTAGTAATTATGATAACACGATGCAACTAATAACTGTCCTGAATATTCGGTACGACACATAACTTTTAGCAAGTTATGTTTCTGTAGCAATTGTACAAATTAAATGTTGCACTAATTTATTTTAATGACAACGATACTTTTGCCAGACACGATTCTAGGTTCTTTCTTTCTACTGGCCTCTATTAATTATTACTAAGTAGCGGCCCGCCCTAGCTTCGCGTGGTTATTATTTTCGGATTTTCCCGATGAATGTGTCGAATCTTTCTTTTATACAAACTTTGTCCTAACGATAAAAACAAATAAAATTCGGTGCAGTTATTTGTTACGCGTGTACAACATCGGCATCTCATACAACTCGCTAAGTTTATCGTGTAGGTACTTCATTTTTGGTTAGATCCAGTGCGTTGCATTGTTAGATGTTCAAGGATTCTAGCTTGTTGTAACTGTCGTTTACACATCATCAGCTTTATAAGTAGCACATGCTGACCAAATACCTCTTCTAAAACGGAGAACGTTTAAGCACTAATCACCACGCTTGCTTAATGCGGGTTGGCGATTACAAGCGTATAATTGGAAATTAATAGCCCAGGTTTCCTTACGATGTTTTCCTTTACCGTTTGCCAAAAAGTTACATTGGTAATTGCCGTTGGTAGATTTTGCGTCTGAAACCTTTGGGTCACCACGACATCTGACTTTCGTACATATAAAAATTAAACGTTTCTTTTAACCGAGTTCCAAACCCCAGCTGTCACTTGACAAAATGGAAAAGGTCTTATTTATAAAAATGGTTTAATCGACAATTTTATAATATTGTCGTTGAATTTGCTGTCCAATAAATAATATTTCATTAATACTATTATATTATCCTTATCCTTACTAATACTATAAATCGGAAAGTGAGTTTGTTTGTTTGTTTGTTCCACTTTCACGCCGTAACTACTAAACCGATTGCTTTGAATTTTTGCAGATGTGAAGTCAGAACTCTGGATTAAATAATAGGGTACTTTTTATCCCGGAAACATTTGATATTCTCGAGGGAAAACGTAATTATTGGTGTAGATGGCGCTGTGTTATATTGGTATATGTCACATGGGCTACTTTTTATCCTTTTGTGACGCGAGCGAAGCCGCGGGTAAAAGCTAGTTCTAAATAATATTTTGGTATCTGCGAGTCGTTAACACCGTCCGTCCGTGCGTAATACAATGAAGACTACTTTGGAATGGTATTACAAAAATATTAATTAATTAAATGACGTAATCTATCCCCGGTCGGTACCTTCATCGGAGGGTTGCCGACCACCACCTGACGCCCGTGATGAGCTTTGCGTGACCACAGTAAACGCGTGCGCATGTACGATATTATCATTTGTAGTTAATATTCGGAAAGTAACATGTTTCCTGGAAGGTATCTAATTTAGAACTAATCATTATAGTTAAAAGACTTTAGCAAAAACCTTAATTTATTTTAGTAGACTATCGATCTATCGACTGATGGTATCGTATCGGCATGATTTCGAAATCCAGCAATGTGGACTGGATCACTTTTGTACTTGGGTGTCAGATATTGTTTGTCTATGTTGAAGGTCATCAAAAAATTCATGAAAATTAAACTGTTAATATGACTACAGTCAGTTTTTTAGGATATTTTTAACCGACTTCCAAAAAATGAGGAGGCTCTCAATTCGACCGTATATATGCTTTTTTATGTTTGTTCGCCGATATATCCGTTATTTATTAACCGATTTTGATAATTAGTTTTTTGTTAGAAAGGAGATGAGATCCCAAAATGGTCCCATGATAAGGAAATCAGGATCTGATGATGGAAGACCAGGGAAACCGAGGGGAGTTTTAAAAATTATAGGGGCAACTATTGCATTTGTTAATTTTTTCATTAAGTATTCAAAACCACTACAATCTGAAAAAGGTCTGGAGTCGATCTGATGATGGAGCCAAGAGCCAGTCGAGGGAATTCCGGGAAAACGGTTAACAGTAGCTACCTTGTGTTTGGGATTGATTAATTTGTATTGATGAGGACTTTACACCTAGGTAGGATATAATTGTCAATAAGAGTCTGATGATGAAGTAGTATTATAGTTGAGGGAACTCCTCAGCGGTCATCAGTAGCTATGTTGTGTTTGGGTTTGATAATTTGTATTGATGAGGACTTTACACCTAGGTGGAGTGTAATTGTCAATAAGGGTCTAATGATGAAATAGTACGACAGTTGAGGGAACTCCTCGGCGGTTACCAGTACCTTGCGTTTGGGTTTGATCATTTATATATTGATTTATATGACTTTACATCTAGATGGGGGGGAGGGGACATGGTCATTAAAGGTCCAATGATGAAGTAGTATGATAGCTAAGGGAACTCATTTGACTATTTGATATTTTTTTTATTTTTTTTTTATTTATTTATTTAATATGCTTCATGCACAAAATGTACAGAAAGGTGGACTTAATGCCAATGGCATTTTCTACCAGTCTGACCTTTGGGTGATGCAGAGAAGAGTAATTGGTAGGTGCAAGAGGCAAGCAGTGTATTTATTTAACAATGAAAGATAAACTCTTATATTTCGGAGATATACATACAAAAATAAATTTAATTATAATATATAGCTACATATGAGTACAATATGCCTACATACATACATATATACATACATACATAATATATAAATATATACTTGCTTACTAGTACCCAGTGGATAGTTAGCGCGATGATTCAGCCAACCTCTTTAAGAAAAGTTCACGTACTTTATGCTTAAAAGTTAGTCGAGTTGAGACCATCCTGACATCCAGGGGGAGCGCATTCCACAGCAAAATTGCCTGTACGAAAAAAGATGAATGTAAGAAGTCAGTGCGATGAGTGGGACATTGGAGAAGACGGTTGTGAGAAGAACGAAGATTTTTACTGTGGTTTGCGGATAAGTATTGAAAGTAAGGGGATAGATAACTGGGTGAAGAAGGTGAAGAAAGAAAGGAGAATAGAGTGGTTAGCGCCCGTTGCTCCCTGCGCTGGCGTATGGGTAGCCACTTTAGTTGCAACCGATGTGCAGAAACATTATCGTATTTATGCAGGTTGAAAACGAATCGGATGCAGTTATTTAGAAGTCGGTCGAGCTTATTGAGGAGATCTGCATTCAGGTCGTAGTAGCAGACATCAGCATAATCGATGATAGGGAAAACCAAGGCTTGCACCAACATGGCCTTCGTAGCGGGAGGAAGCAAATTTTTTACGCGATACAGAACACGCAATGATCCAGTAACCCCTTTGCATACATTTGTGATTTGAGCATGCCACTTTAAATTGCAGTCAATATGCAAACCCAGATTTTTGACGTCAGTACCAAACGGAATTACTGCACCATCAAAGAGCACGGCTGGTAATGATGCTCGGTCAATCCCACCTAGCGTACGGTAGCTACCTATTATAATAGCCTGGCATTTGCCGGGATTAACTGATATACCGAATCTCTCGGACCAGTTCTTGATGGATACCAGGTCACCGTTCATCTCCGAGATCGCATCAGAGAGCCTGTCAACATTGGCCTGACAGTACAGTTGCAAATCGTCAGCGTATAGATGGTACGCACACTGAAGTTCAGAAGTAATGAGATTAATGAAGATAGAGAATAAAAGAGGTGATAGTATGCCGCCTTGAGGAACACCAGCCGTTAATTCGCGCCAACCCGATGAAATATCATCAAGCTTGACCGACTGCTGGCGGAAACCAGTTCAATGATTTGTCAGAGATCGTTAGATGGGAAAGGATGGCTAAAAGGAAGGCATTCGAGAAGTCAACTAAAACCAAAACTGTGGCTTTAGCGCTCTCGAGACTAGTTCTAATATCGCCAGTCACCTTAAGGAGAGCGGAAACCGTGCTGTGGCCTGGCCTGAAACCAGATTGAAGGGGACTTATGAGCGAATTTTTGTAAATAAAGTCAGCCAGTTGTTTGTGGCCTCAAGCACTTTGGAAAGGAAAGGAAGTATGGAGATGGGGCGGAAATGAGTGGGAAGAGAGGGATTAGAGATTTTAGGAAGAGGTCGAACAAAGGCCCTGCGCCAGAAGGATGGAAAGGTTCCTGAAAAAAGAGAAAAATTTACTATATGAGTTAATGCTGGTAAGATGTGATTTATATCTAATTTTGGACCTTTTAATTACCTTTAGGATTATTTACAAAGATTATTTCATTTAATTTCTAATTTTAAATAGACCTTATTTTAAGAATTGTTCAACCAAAATTTTTAATGTTTAATAATTTTTTATTTGACTTGTTTTATATTGTTATGTTATGATTTGGATTTTTGATATTGTATTTCTTTTGTACTTATTTTCTTGACATTTCTGTAATTTAATTTAATCTAATTTCATTCAATTGCTATAAATGTTTGTATGGGCATGATGTGATTCCTTTTAATTGAAGGATCACAAGGTTATTGTAATGTGTGGTGGATTATTTTTTTTGCATGTAAGTATATCTTTTATTGGGAGACTACATAGAGGTAAATAAAAATAAAATAAAATAAAACTTCTCAATGGTTAAGAGTAGCCGCCCGGTGTTTGAGCTTGAATAATTTGTATTGATGAAAACTTCGCATCCATATGGTTTGTGTATAATATAATTCATAATATATCAATGTACTAAACTAAAAAGTATAAAATAAATTTAAAAAACTGCGTTTAAAAAAACCGACTGCAAAAACTAAAGACAAACGAAAAGTAAAAACTAAAAAGGAAAAAAATAACTATTATTAATCATACCTACTTATAACTTACACACCCACTGATAGGTTAGAAGTCGGTGCCACAAACCCATAACAAAATATAAAGTAGTTAATGGTCACAGCTGGTCACATAATCCATAATAAAATTGTAAACAGCTTAATAATGTTAGGTATCTATTACGGTTTTAATGAATAATTTTGTTTAAAACTTGTGGCACCAACTGCTAACCTGTCAGTGTATCTTTTTTCAGTTTGAAAAATAAGTTTTTTTTAGTTTTTATGTATTATGTATCATAAAAGAATAAAACACCATTACAGCAGAATATCCTGAATAAATAAATATTCAAGGGACTTGACTGTAGCGTTACGGACCATAAGTTTTTCGATTAGATCGCGCGCGTGTGCGCAGGGCGCAACTGTCATCGGTCGCGTGCCCGCTTAATAAGCTCTTAATGAAATTAACGACTGGTGCCATATTGATGGGGATGACCAACAAAAACATAACAATTACAAATGTAGAATGTTGTTTGATACGCTACCCTCTGCTGTCGTATAAATTACTGTTAATGTTACCTGCATGCCTGTTGCACCACAGTTAAAATGAAAACGAATTATCGAATTAAATAACATGTCATTTTTGGATCGTCTTTTATATTTTGTGTTTATTTTTTTTTGTTTTTATGCAGTAAGATATGAGGGCACTAAATATGTAAATTAATTTCGTAACATTTTTAATCAGATGTAGCTTAGTCTATAATGTAGTACCTATGTAAACTGTATAACATACCTGCCCTCTTTTTTCTTATGGGATTTGTTCAGCAAATATAAGTATCAATGATAAAAATATTATCAACGAAATGTATGCACGGTATTTCCCACTGTCAGCTTATAGACGATGGAAACCACGATGGTATCACCAGATTTCCACGCTCTACATACAAATTGTGAGTACAACACCGGTGGAATATAAAGATTTCCTTTGAAAACATTATCAATAAGGGACGCACATGGGTGGTGTTTATCTATGGGTTGCTTAATGTCCCATAGTGAGTATGCGACCCCTCGCAAGACGGAGCCGGGTGACGTGAATGAACACGTGCGGTCTTGCAAACACAAGTGGGCCAGTGTTCACACCGGCTCCTTTCAGAACCTGATTAGATAAGGCGTAGCTTGGACGTAATTAACTGAAACGATTTACAAGTCGAGTGGCTATTGTCATATTCTTATGTTTCTCTCAGCGTCAACTTTCATAACGCATTTCTATTGTCTCTGAAATATCATATTTTATTTATACAGTTAGTAGAGCACAATCTCGTGTGGGGTTACAGTACAGATAATTTCCAACTTTCTTGTCGAACAAAGGTGGAAATGAACAGTTATTAAATGATTTAACTTTTACCCTTTTTCAGTGTACATGCCTACTGACTGCAGTGATAATTTCTTAGAATTCACAGAATGCCTAAGTGACATTAACGCGGTGATTGAAAATAATAGTGTCGAGTCGGTTTTTATTCTTGGTGACTTTAACGCACACCCGGGTGAACTGTTTGCGAACGAATTACTTTCGTTCTGTTCGGAGCGATTATGGTCGTGTGTTGATATGAACACTCTTCCGTCGGACACCTATACATATGTGAGCGACGCACACGGGTGCCTGCGCTGGCTTGATCACTGCGTAGTGACAGATGCCGCGCTGTCCGCTGTTCTCAGTGTGTCGGTATTGTATGACTCATATTGGTCGGACCACATACCTGTTATGTTAGAATGTAAGTTTAATAATATCAACAAGCACACTATGCTGATAAAGCAGGACCCACATGTAAACAAAGTCATCTGGGGTGAGCGTGATGTTAATCAAGTAGCTAATTATCATGATTATTGTCATTCTGAATTAAAACAAATTGATTTTCCTAGCGAATTTAGACAGTGTGCAGACAGAATGTGTAATGATACCTGCCACTTACATGTGTTAGACGATATGTACAACAACCTTGAACGTATACTAGTGACTGCTGCGCAAAACAGTTATTGTCAGAGGAATATAACGAAGCGTAGGCATGTAACTGGCTGGAATAAGTATGTGCGTGACGCTCACGAGAGGGCGCGACTTTACTATAAAATTTGGTTCATGTCTGGTAAACCTAGTTCTGGTCCGATGTTTGATAATATGAGCGAATCAAGGAAAAAATTTAAGTATAAATTAAAATGGTGTCAAGCTAATCAAAACCAAATTAAAATGGACATAATTGCTAAACACCACTCGAGCAAAGACTTTGGTAAATTCTGGAAGTCAACAAACAAGTTAAATCATAAGCCGAGCCTTCCCGTGAGCGTTGAAGGTGAACATGACCAGAGCAGTATTGCTGATCTGTTTCGGAAGCACTTCAGAGTGCAATCCCCCTTGAGCAAGGAACCGCAGTTGCTTGTGCCCGGTTCTGAGACCGTTTGCTCCGCGCGAAGCGTCACGTTTACTACGAAGCAGATTGCCACCACCATTAAGAACATGGTTAGGGGAAAATCGCCCGGGCATGACGGTCTTAGCATCGAGCACTTGCAGCATGCTGGAATTCACCTGCCACGAGTTTTGTGTTTGTTTTTAAATTTATGTCTAGGTCATTCTTATTTGCCTGAAAAACTTATGCGTACAATTGTTGTGCCGATAATTAAAAATAAAACAAGTGACTCATCTGTGTTGTCAAATTATAGACCTATTTCTCTAGCGACTATAATTGCTAAGGTGCTGGACAGTCTGCTTGTAGGCCAGCTTGATAAACACCTTAAGTTAAACGATGCTCAATTCGGGTTTCGGGCCGGCTTATCTACAGAGAGCGCCATCCTGAGCCTTAAGCAGACTGCTCAGTACTATACTGCTAGAAAAACACCAGTGTTTGCGTGCTATTTAGACTTGTCAAAAGCTTTTGACCTCGTTTCGTATACTGTGTTATGGGATAAACTGCAACAAGAGACGGATTTGCCCAAGGAAGTTATAAATATGTTTAAATTTTGGTATGCGAATCAGCGGAACCGTGTTCGCTGGGCAAACTCCTTTTCAGCTGAGTACAGGCTTGAGTGTGGGGTAAGGCAGGGCGGGTTGTCCTCGCCTGCGTTGTTTAATCTGTACATGAATAACCTGATCGATGGGCTTAGCAAAACCGGGATAGGTTGTCATATTGATGGTGTATGCATTAATAATATAAGCTATGCTGACGACATGGTTCTGCTGAGCCCATCGGTCAGGGCCTTGAGAAAACTGATTGACGTATGTGAATCTTATGCTGGGACTCATGGGCTCATATATAATGCGGCGAAGAGCGAACTTATGGTTTTCAAAGCAGGTAATAAATCTTATAACACAATCCCACCAGTTATGCTCTGTGGGAGACCTCTAAATAGAGTCGCTAATTTTAAATATCTGGGACATTGGGTCTCAGACGACTTGAAGGACAACGCTGATATTGAACGGGAGCGCAGGTCGCTGGCTGTCCGTTGTGGGATGTTGGCCCACAGGTTTGCACGCTGTACGGCTCAGGTAAAGGTGACGCTTTTCAAAGCCTACTGCCAATCCTTTTACACGTGCAGCCTGTGGGTGGACTTTACGCAGAGGGCATACGGTGGCCTGCGCACCCAATATAACAACACGTTCCGGGTGTTGATGGGGCTGCCGCGATTTTGTAGCGCGTCCGGCATGTTTGCCGACGCCGATGTTGATAGTTTCGCTACCATCATGCGTAAGAGATGCGCATCTATGCTTCGCCGGGTTCGCGACAGCCCCAACACCATTCTCGGAGCGTTGGCTGAAAGGTGGGACTCTCCGATCTTGGGGCGGTGGATACGACTGCATGCAGTCAAGTAGACATCCCCGGGTTCGGCGAGCCTCATGCTCGTATAATATATGTACTAACACTAGTTTATAAGTTCATACTGTTACTAACAATAATGTAGCTACAACAATAGTTTATAAGTTTGCATTGTCTGTCTATCGTATATGGAATTTATTCTGAAATAAATGTTTATTATTATTATTATTTCAAAGATATTTTAATTTTCTTCTCGTAAGAGAGTTTAAGAACCTTATACACGGGCCGGAGCCAAGTGTATAAGGGGAAGTTTATATAGAATAGGTGGATGATAGAGTAGATGATGTGAGGAATTTTCTAGTGATGCGGCAAGTGTTGAGGATGGTTGCTTTTTGGAGTGTGTGGAGAGTGTAGGTAGGCATGTGGAGAGTGTTGAGGCTTTGTGTGAGGGACTTAGGTACAATACCGGTGGTTGAGAGGACGATGGGGACAATGTGAACGGTTTGTGCTCTCCACTGCGTTTTAATTTCTATGGCGAGATCTTGGTATTTACTTAATTTTTCAGATATAGTAGATTGTATGTTATGTGAGTTTGGAATGGCAATATCTATCAAATATACTGTATTGTTAACTTTGTCATGTACTGTAATATCCGGTCTATTGAAGTGTATAGTTTTGTCCGTTACAATTGTTCGGTCCCAATATATTTTACAGTTTCTATTTTCTAAAATTGTTTCGGGCTTATATTTATAGTATGCGATCATTTGATCTATCAAACTATATTTATAAGCCAATTGCTGGTGTATTATAGCGGAGACTTGATCGTGCCTGTGCTTGTAGTCAGTTTGCGCGAGAGACTTACAAGCTCCAGTGATGTGCTGGATAGTTTCTGAGGCGAGATTACAGTGGCGGCATAAGTCATTTAGTTGGTTAGGATCATTCATTATACATTTTCTGTAGTTACGGGTTGCTATGATTTGATCTTGTATGGCCAGCATAAAGCCCTCGGTTTCGGGAAACAGTTCACCTCGTTTGAGCCACTCGTTCGACTTAACTTTATCGACGTGTGGTTGGCTCAAGAAGGATCGGTGTCTCCCATGAAGTGCTTTTTGTGACCATACTGCGATCTTGTCTTCATTGCTAACAATTACTTCATTTGTTTGTGTGTCTCGATTTTGCAAGTTTAGGGGTGTGAAGTTTTTATCTGTTTCTGCAATCTGTTTGTGAAGTACCGAATGTTCTGATTTACTATGGAAATAAGTTCTAAGATTTAAAATTTGTTTGTTGTGTAGGTTTTTTATATCTATTAATCCTCTTCCTCCTTCTTTGCGTGGTAACGTGAGGCGTTGTATGCATGATTTAGGATGATGTTTTCTGTGTTTGGTGAGTGTTGTGTTGATGATTTGTTGTAGTTTTCGGGTATTGGTTTTCGACCATTGTATTATTCCAAATGAATATGTGAGAATAGGTATTGCAAATGTGTTAATAGCTTTGACTGTATTCCTAGCGTTTAGATTTGTCTTCAGAATGAGATTGAGCCTATGTGTAAATTTTTTAATCAGTTCTTGTCTTATATTTTTGTGCTGTATTTGTTTGGACTGCCTAAAACCTAAATATTTATAAGTATCATTTTCCTCCATGGCTTCAATCGTTTGGCCCGTTTCAAGTGTGTAACTGTTATTCTCAAATTTCCCCTTTACTATTGACATAACTTTACACTTGTCTACTCCAAATTGCATGCCTATATCTATAGAAAATTGTTGCGTTACATCTGCTAAATGGGATAATAACATTTGGTCTGCAGCATATAGCTTTATATCGTCCATATACATGAGATGTGAAAGTGTATATTGTGTACTATTATTAGTAAGTGTGTAACCTGCATTTGTTTTGTTTAATAGATATGAAAGTGGGTTCAGTGCCATACAGAACCACAGGGGGCTCAGAGCGTCGCCCTGGAAGATGCCTCTTTTTATGTTAATTGGTTGAGTAACTATTGTAGCCGTGGGTTGATTAATTTTGAGAACAGTTTGCCAGTTTTGCATAGTGGATTGTAGAAATAATTTTATTGTTGGGTGAATTTGATATAAGTTTAATACGTGTAGCAACCAGCTGTGTGGGACAGAATCAAAAGCTTTTTGATAATCTATAAACATTGTGTGGATATCTTTTTTACTCTTAACTGCGTGGTTCATAACGACGGCGTCAATAGTGAGCTGCTCTTTACAGCCTTGGCTATATTTGCGGCAACCTTTTTGTTGTTCTGCTAGGATATCGTGTTTTGTGAGATGACTACAGATAACTTCACTGATGCAGGCTGTTAGAATTTTGTAAAATGTTTGAAGACAAGTAATAGGTCGATATTTAGCCGGGTTGATAGTGTCATTCATGTCTTTAGGTATCATGTATGTTATACCCTGAGTGATATATGATGGTAGTAAATTAGGTGCTTGAATAAATCTATTTAAGTGATTGTGTAAGTATGGATGTAAACTTGTAAATTTCTTATACCAATAGTTGTGTATATGGTCTGTACCGGGTGATTTCCAGTTTTGTGTGTGGTTGATGACATTTATGAATATATCTATGGGTATATTTTCGAATTCCATTCTCTCGTAATCTTTGTTAACCTCGTTTATCCAAGCCGCTGTATTATTATGATTGATCGGGTTTTCCCAGATACCTGCCCAGAATTCTCGGAGTGTTTCAGCGGCAGGAGGTTGTACATTTTGGGTTAAGGTGCCTGTAGATGTTAGGTTTCGATAGAAATATTTCTCATTGCTTGAGAATCTACTGTTTTCTAATTTGCGATTAGTGCATGTTTTATACCGTCTGAGCCTACTAGAGGCTGCGCTTAGCTTTTGCTTCATTGTATCCAGAAAGTGAGTGAGTTGTGTGTTGGGATTTTCATATTGTGCGTGTACTTGAAACTTTGCCTTTATGACTTCTATAGCTGTTACTAGTGTTGGACTTCTATTTCCTCTTATATATTGCGATAATCTTCCTATATTTGCCCTCAGGCTTCTTATTTTCTTTTCTAATCTGATTTGCCATTTAGGTTTTCTGGTAGTAATTGTTTGTCGTTCGGTCTGTACAGTGTATGATATTTTAGCTCCATTATGTTTTGCTGCTGTCCAGGCAGCAGAGTAAATAATAGTTTGCAATTCAGTGAAGTCAGTATCTATGTTTGCGTACTTGGGGAGAATAATATTGTTAATGTAAGTTATAATACTGGAGAATTTTCTGGATGTTTTTTGTTTAGGGATGTATGGCCTATTGGTGGGATCAGTATCAGTAAAGTGTTGATGTGCTTGTTGAAATAAATCTTCGATTTCTTGATTTATTTCTGGGTTTGTGTGTATCGTGTCAAATTGTTCTAGATGAATATCATTTAAAAAGTTGCTTTCTACGTTTGGAGAGTGTAATGTAGCATTAGTGTTTGTGTTAATATCTTGGAAGACAATATTTGTGTGCACGGGAGTGTGTGTATCAGATATGAATGGGTCTTCTGGGATGTTTGAATGTGTTATATTTGTATCGCGTATTAATTCTTCAAACTTGTTTTTTTATTTCTGCTAACCTGCTACTGGTAATATATTTGTTGTTTATAATTACTCTAACTTGGTCCGATAACCGCTGCTCGGTAACATGGGATAATTCTGGATAAGCAGTTATGAACTGTTCATGTAAGGATTTCCTGTAACCTGTTTTATTCGTTTCTAAGAGAGTGATTTTATAGTATCTTCATTATTGTTTCATTGTATTCATTAGTCCATTTCATGCGTTGACCCGGTTGTATATTATTATGTGTATTTATTGGTATTGCAAGAGTTGGTGTTGAGTGTTGTTGTGTTGTCATGGTTGTTTGCAGTTCGGCTCTAACTTGATCATAAATCTGGTCTATTGTTGTTTGCGGCAATAGTTTCTTTTGAACTATTGCTCGACGTTGGTCGCCTATGCGCTGACGGCTAGCTTCCATGAATGGAAATTGTTCTAGGAATTTTGCATGTAATGACGGAAGGTAAGCATTTTTGTCGGTTTCCATGTTAGTGAGAAGAAGATAGTTGCGTAGGATGAATTCGTTCATATCTGTCGTCCATTTCCTACGAATTGTGACAGTACTTGTGGTGGGTGCAGCTGCGTCGACAGAATTTGCCGGCTGCACAACATCCACTGACTGAACAGTTGATGATGAAGATGGCGTTGGGGAGACGCAAAATGATTGTGATGATGATGAAATAGATGGAAAAAGAGACGTGGAGGATGACGAAGAAAATTGGGAAGATTCGTCATCTAATTGAGGCATAGCCTTACATTGTTTTTTCAATTTTGATCTAGTAATCATGTGATTCCCACGAGTAGCTAGGGACCTAAAAAGTCGACCACAGCAGAGCCCTGCATTCACTGTGGCAAGGGTAAATAAAACTGGAGGTCCCCTGGTCTCCAGAGTTGGCATACTCTCGACTAAGCACCCCCTTAGCCACGCAGCCCTCAGCGTATGCAACCTTGGCTTGGGTTGTATCTCTTTTGGTCGGGCTCCTACCCCAGTCAAAATAAGACTAGGGATCAGAGCCCTTAAGCCCCACCACGTCGACAACGTAGAGATACGTCGGTGGGGTTATTATTATTATTATTAATGTTTATTTCGAAATCACGACCGTGGTAACTCTAATACTGAAAAAAATACAAAAAAAGGAACGCGCTTGACGTAATTTTATTTTATTAATTATCTTAATTTATTATTTATCTCCTATACTTTTACTTTAAATATTCTAAGGAAATTGATAACCATTAGGGTAGGGTGAGATTTTAAAAGTAAACTTGTAAGGCGAACTTCATTATTGTACTTACTACCTTGGTCCATTGTTAGTCTAATGGATTTAAGGCATTAGTCAAGGTATGCTGAAGTTTATACCTCATATGAAAGTTTAGGAAGTGTAGATGTTTTTTGTATAGGTAAAGTGCACAAGTGTCATAGTATATTTTTGTTTTAGAGAAGCATATTTCTGAGACAGACTTGAAAAAAATCTACATATATATATTCCTACCTATATTCTATGAATTTGGGATCACTGTGTCTAAAATAATGTCATTATTGTGTATTTGATGATTACAACTAGTAAATAAACTAATAGAGTAATTACTATCATCTTTTTATTATTACACACATAACATCACGCCTTTTTATCCCCGAAGGGGTAGGCAGAGGTGCACATTATACCACTGTACAATGTAACACCCACTTTTCACTATTTATGTTATGAGTCCCATGTAATAGGGGGTGAGCCTATTGCCATATACCGGGCACAATTCCAGACTCCGTGCTACTACTGAGAATATTTAAAAAACCCAGTAATACTTTGCCCGACCCGGGAATCGAACCCGAGACCCCTTGTCCGGCAGTCGCACTTACGACCACTCGGCCAACGAGGCAGTCTTTTTATTATTAATTATCTTTTTGTTTCTCCCGTATTAGAGTTACCACGGGCGTCATTTGAAATGAACACTAAAAGTTAAATATTTTAATAACTTTTCATTTCGCCTATTCCTTTGTTCGACAAAAACGTTGGAATGCGATCTAAAAATCTTAGGTACCTACCTATTCAGTTCACTTTTCATCAGTTGCGATACAACTGATGAAAAGCGAATGTTCATTGTATGTATCATTATGTGTACCTCTGCCCTCTGCCAGAGATAAACGTGACATTAAAATATAGAGACACACAAATCATTATGAAGAGATTTCTTTCAGACTAGAGATTCGTAGCTTCGTAGCCTCGAGACTCATAGAGGAATGTAGATTTCTTCTCAGGGTGCAATATGACAATACATATGTAAAGTTATCAAACTAAACATTTTTACTTACACCTTAGGTAGATGCTCAATGAAATACTCAAATAGTTGGTGAGGTAGAAGTGTTCTTGTTGCGTATGCATGCTGCTGCCCTAGGTGTTAGTTTGGGGGGCCAAGCTATATTTAAATACATAAGGGTAACACATCTGGCTCAGCGCAGTGGTCGACTAAGCGGATTCCTCACTGTACACAGTTATGTAAGTACGCACAATACAGGTGTGCTTTTTATACTAACATACACACATAACCTCACGCTTGTCTCCCATGGGGGTAGGCAGAGACTATGAACTTGTGCTCCAAGTGTTACGATCTTACATAGCTCTTTCGCTTCATCAACAGTCATCAGATCAAATTGGTATGTGCATGTGCAAGTTATTATCCTACCGTTTAATTACAATACGTATCTCAATCCCAATACTTGTTCTCGTGAGAGCATTACATTTTTAGTGCACGTTACATGAATATTCAAAAGAACAATTTATTGAATATTTGTGGTAATCGTAGTGTAACGTATTTGTAGTGCTCCATATCGTGTGAGCTTGGAGACGGATTGGGCTTGCCGCACACCTGCTTACAGCTTCCGATTGAGTACTTTGAAAGGGAGAGCCCGGCCGACAACCAGTCATCGTTATTTGGTTATTCCCTCAAACAATGTATACTGGTTTATAATTAATTCAACATAAATATGCACTAGTTTTTTATCGACCTGCTTTTGTTATCTACCGATCGATTTTGTAGAGGAGACCGAACAATCCTTTCTTCCGAGTCAACGTGATATATTGTTACCGGTTACAATTATATTGTTACATTTGGGGGTACTTCTAAATGCATTTTTTGTCAGCCTTTATTTTCCCCTGTTTCTTTATATTGCTTCCTAATAATTTATTATTCTTCACCTTCTCATGTTATTCTCATAAAGGTACGTTAAACAACTACCTATATGAGTACATATATATATGAAAAATCGGCAGAATTGCTGGTTTTATTATTAAATATTTTATCTAACTCACAGAAAACTATAGTATAAATAGTAAATTAATTTAGAAGATTATCTCACAAATGTTCATATTGGTACGAGTGTTGCCACTTAACCCAATCCAGGATGTCCTGATCTCAAGTACAGCCTACATTGCCACTGAGAGGCCGGTAGATCCCCACACTACGCATGACTATGTTGGGTTGGACAGATCACGTTGCTATGTCAATAAATCATCGGAAGTTGTCGGCAGGTGTGTTTAATGTATAATATCCTATTGCTTCACTCCACCAAAATAGTGTGTTTCATCCGTTATCGGTACAATGGCCACACTGAGGTCTTCCAAACTCAACGTGCGGTCGGCACATGTATATACCTACCTATGCAAATAAAATCAAGTTGTAGGTACCGTAGTCGCCCTTACTCGGCCTACTCCGGATGTAAGGACTTCATATACGAATCGTATTTACGTAAGAAGCGAGGGCACATACAACACGTGCTCGACATCGGCACATAGGTGTTCAGGTGAAGGGGGAGCGTACAGCTGTTTCCACAAGAGTAACATTAAACCACGCCCGCCTTGTGCAACGCCACCAGAATTAACCATCAGATTTATTGTCGTCGCTCGTACAGAAAAATATTAAAGAAATGGATTAATTCATCTGTATAAATATTTTATGAAACCATGTCTGATTTGAACTGAGCGAAATGAGCACAAATTGTACATTAGTAGGTACAATGTTTTAGTTTCAAGACATTACGTGACCTTCAATCATTGGTCGGGTTGTTGTACCTATTTTTTACGCCAGAATTTACTATCTCACACAACTTTCCTAGAATCTGATCTTGTGCATAATACTTTAGATTACTTTCATAGTCTTATAAAATACTGGAAATATATTTAAGTATTCAGAATATTTACTAATAAGTACTTGCAGCAAATACAGCTATATAATAATATTTTTTGTAATTTCACTTAACATGAGATTAATTACTAATTATAAACCTACATGAAAGTACAAAATAAGTCTCAATCATCTTTTAACCTTTTTTTATATAACTATATTGAACAGTTATAGAAAAAAAATTGTAGACGTTAAACAAACTGTGTAGCATTGTATGTGCCAGGGTGCGTTCGAGCGAAGGTGAATTTCTTCGAAAGTGAGACCATTTGCAGCGTTGCAACAACCTGCAATGCAAAGAGTCTATTGTCAGGGAGGGATCTGACACGCAGCTGCCGACTCGCACACTTCCAACGACTGTTTTTGATATTGCAAGATGAATTGTGATTATACAACAAAAATATTTGATAAGATTAGTTAGTTTTTTTTTATTTTATACTTTTCATGTATTGGGTTTGTACTTTATTTAAATTACCAATTAAGTACACTTTTCATGAAGACCTACACGATTCAGTATTTTGCGATACAGGTACTTACATTCATAAGTTATATGTTTAATTCATCTTACATTTCTTACTTATTTATATAATGTGGTACTCACTATATTAAATTTTACCTATTTTCGTGACGTTAATATAAGGCCGATGTCGTGTAAAAGATGAATGAAGGCCGTAGCGATTTTATTTTACGACTTTTTTTGCGTTCAAGAATTTATATGAAATGACTTTTATTTATTTTGTGACATAAAGAAGCGCTTGCATTGTGTCACCGTACTACCTGTGCGTCAGCACATGCCAGTTTTTGTGCGAATACTAGCTGAAGAATGCTTTGTGTGCTATGTGCCGCTATGACATACCTACTGCGCATCAAAACCATTTTGTGGAAATATAAATTACATCAGGCAGATTTTTGTTGAAACCGTGTTTTTCTGGTAGTTGCGCAAACGTCGTTAGATCCATTGCGCAGATAAGCGCGCTCGTAGCTCAGGCCCTGAACTCAGCTAACCTAATTGACAAGCGGTGCCCGCGCACGCGCACACATCATCGATCAACTTGACCACCTCACAATCGAGTTACGAAATTCACATTCGTCTAGATATTGATCCTGTACAATTACCGTAACAGCTGGAGCTGGACTAGTTCCATTACGAGGAAGTTTAAAGGCATTTAGGTAATGTTTTGTTGCAAACAGATAACGGCAATTAGGTATTGTGTGTATATCTAACATAGAGGGTAATTCTAAGACTGCTGCATGTGCGAATGTAAGTAAATAATAATTTAAAAATGTCGTGCTTACTTGACGTGAAATTAAGTATTTTGAATTTTTCCCCATTAGGTATGGTATATAATATGATATATATGTACGAATGTATTAATATATTTTATGTGCCTGAATTTCAAACGTGTAAGTATGGCGTAAAACTGGACCAAAACAGTAATAAACAAGCATCAAAATATTTTATTATTAGAGTTTATGGTAGCAACTTATTGCAAACACTTACTTGTACATCTAACTGGGCACCAATTCTTGGTAGCGACGACATAAACTCAATAATAGCAGAATTTATTATTTATTACGATAGTTATAGGACTAGTTATAGGACTGGCCTCTATTTCCGCAATTTTGCACGGATTACAAACAATGGAACAAGTGGCTAGGGTGGAGCAAGTCCAAACGTTAGCTCGTTTAAATCTGCTACAAGCGCTACGAGATGGCGCGTGCTCATGCCAGCCGTGAACGAGCGCTCGCGACGCTACGATTGTAATTTTTTTCACAATCCACGTCAATGGCTCAGCTGGCTCTTTGGCGCAGTTTTACAACAGGCAAATTTATCTAGCTTGTTGTAAAACTGATTCTCTGAATTGCCTAGACCGCATACTATTAGCATGAAATGATACATTATGATTCATTAATGTAGACAGATGTGGTCTAGAAAAAATTTATCTTCAAATACATCAATTATTTACACATGGACTGTAAACACCTTCTGCAGAAAAATAACGGCTGTTTTCCTGCTTTTATTTGTAGATAAAGATTACACATGAACTGATATTTGGTAATGCAGATTTACAGGTGTTCTTTCAAAATCAACTTGGGAGATTTCTGAGACGCATTTATTGATTGTTGAGTTTGTGACTCGTATTTCGAAGAACTATCGGTATAATTACAATAAATATCAATACCCACGGTGCTTAATAAACAGCGCAGTCGAATGCCTCTCAAGTCAAAACTGGAGAGTTATGTCAATATATCTTATTAGCACAAAGCACTGGATGACATGTCGCTCGTCGCGCCCGACTGAGGAACAATCGGCAAGCGGCGCCCGCGCACCGATCTGATCTGTACTCCTGCGCAGCTGTGCAAGTCAAGGGCGAAATGACGAGAAGACGGACATGATTATTTTTCAACATAGATTAGAATTTTTCAATTTATGTAGATAACCTTGCTATGTCCAATATTCGGTGGATTTTCTACGAATTTGTGGTACCTACATAGTAGTTCATTATTTTGATTCATTCAGTCTTTTTTTTGTGGGACAAGCCCGCCACATCGTCCCAAAACCGCTGCAACTCCTGTAAGCCAGGATTTACAGTAGATACAACCATGAAAACACCGGAACACTGAAATCCGGTGCGTCCCAGGGACATGAATAACTGTCTTGAATTCAGTCATAGGGATAAGATGGCCTTTAAGGACTTACAGATTTATATGTATGTCAAGCATGCCCAATCGCGACTGGGCGGAATACGATACATAAGTAACTTGTAACGGGTAGCCTATAACTTGTGGCACTCTCTTAGCGCTATGGTATTGCTTACAATCGTTTCCTGCACGCAATGCGCAATATTATACGTACATCATTATTTCTTGTTACTGACAGCGCAGATAGCTGAGTGAAGATGTTAACTGACGCGTCCTCCTTATTATATTG
This sequence comes from Spodoptera littoralis, assembly GCA_902850265.1. NCBI lineage: Eukaryota > Metazoa > Arthropoda > Insecta > Lepidoptera > Noctuidae > Spodoptera > Spodoptera littoralis. The sequence goes on along the minus strand of LR824536.2, from coordinate 8,219,046 downwards.
TTACAAACTGCACTCCATTTTACTTGTACCGTTTTTACGTAATTTAAAGTTGACAATCACTTGGTTGATGGACGTTAATCGGTGAGAAATAACTTGATAAGTCTTCTAACGAAGAATGTTGAATGGGATATAATGAGGAATATTATTTTTGCACAGTTAATGGACATTAGAAATATAAAAAGGACAATATCGGAACTTAAACAATTTAAAATATTATAATGGTAGGGTATTCGTTATTTATAGAGTTTTATTAGTTTTTACCTCTTTATGTAACTCTCAAATTTTGTAAGTTTAAACAACTTTTCTGCTTAATTTTTATTGCGGGAAAATGGCGCTGCATGCTGAGATACTCTTCAATAATATAAATTTACTGTTTTTAGTCTAATTCGTAATTCTAAACTGTCTGACTTGTCGGACGGCCAGTTCGGCTTCCGTAGAGGGCGCTCCACGGTGGACGCCATCATGCGCGTTAGGGATTGGACGACAGGGACTGCAGTGTCCAGGGGTAAGGTCGTTGTGGCGGTGTCTTTGGACATCGCCAACGCTTTCAACTCCCTGCCCTGGAGCTGCATTTTGGAGGCACTCTCATATCATCGGGTGCCTACCTATCTCCGTCGAGTAATCGAGGCCTACCTGACTGACAGATCCGTCAGTTACCCCGGTCACCGGGGCGAGTGGAACCGGCGAGAGATGTCACGAGGTGTTTCACAGGGATCGGTTTTGGGGCCGCTCCTGTGGAACATCGGTTATGACTGGGTGCTGCGCACCGACCTTCCGAACGGTGTTAGCATCATATGCTACGCGAGTTGGGGCGCTCCACAAGTCAGAGGCCATGTGTTTTCATGGCCGCGGGAACGCGCCAACTCCGGGTGGGTCCCAAATAACGACGTTCAAGCGCATCCTCCCCAACCTCGGGGGGCCAAACGCCTCCTGCCGGAGGTTATACGCCGGGGTCGTGCGGTCCATGGCCCTCTACGGCGCCCCTGTGTGAGCGCCGAACTTGATGCGGCGGCCCGCTCGGGCGCTGCTCATGTCACAGAGGGTCATGGCGATCCAAATGATCCGCGGATACCGCACGATCTCCAGGGAGGCGGCGAACCTCCTTGCCGTATTACCGCCGTGGGATCTGTAGGTGAAGGTGCTCGCGCGCGTGTATCGCATGCGCGCGGAGGCACGTCGCCGGGGGAAACTCCGCTGCCGCGCCAGGTAAGTGCGTGGCGGGATGAGCTCCGGCGCAATCTCATGGCGGAATGACAGCAGCGACTGTCGCAACCGAGGGCTGGGCTCGCTGCCATTGCAGCGGTAAGTCCCCTCTTTGAGGAGTGGCTTGAGAGACGCTACAGCGTCCTCACCTACCGCCTGACGCAGGTCCTCATCGGACATGGAAGTTTCGGAAAGTGCCCTCAGGGAAGTGATCGGTGATGGCGACCTCTCGCGTCCGGGCCTAGTGCAGGCCATGAGCGCCTCAATGAGCGATCAGACTACCACAGATGGGGCCCAACAGGGCTGATGCCGATTCGGAGTCGCGGAGAACCTAACGGGTAACCGGGGCTCCGGCTCGACGTGCAGGAGAAAGAACGGGGTGGTTTTTAGTCAGTAAGAGTCTGACACTCCCTCCCGCCTCACCCAGACGGGAGCAGTCATTCGATGATTATAAGGTATCTATAATCTATTCGCTGGTATGATATGATGTCGATTGGGCACTGTTGGTACTGAATCTTAGCTCTGACTGTAAAACTGGTATTCGAGTACTTTAGTATATTAGGAGGATTCCCTAGCTTACGATAGACACTGCAGGTTGATCACTTAAATATTTTTAGTCTAGCTAGTCTACCCCTCGTTGAGAATCATGATTGAAATTTAAGTTTTGAACGGAAATAATTAATAAGATGCAATACTAGAAGATACTCAGTGCACCTACGTGCGCGAAGAGGAAATACTTATGCAATAATGCATTAGAATTTATAATGTCTAGATAATTTTGAACGTGCAGTGCAGGTTTAGTACTCAAACAAGAATCGCAAGTGATCGCTGTGAGTACCTAACAGGTAACTACAGTAGTAGGAACATGACTAATGAACTGATTACGCTTCAGGCGTCTCGCCAGAAAACGTTGGGCGTCAGTAAGTATTCATTGATCGAGGCTATCAGATTCATTCATAGCGCATTTGTCTGTTCGGCGTTCATTCCGTGATGTTAATTGCATGACGCTAGTGACGTTACTGGTTGGTATTGGATCAGCTATCGACAGATATCGGCTGTAAACACGTCGTCTATATCGCAACAATCTATTTATAATCACTGGCCGGCGAGACCACTGTGTGTTAAATGTCTGATATTTACGATTACGGGCCGAGACGCCGGCCCTAGTGCAGTTGGTCTAGTTTAAAATTAAAGATATCGATACTTTTACTAATTTATATTATTAATAATAATATTTATCTTCACGTTATCATATTATACTACTGTGGTGTGACTGTCATGTTTAAGAACTATATTGCAATGTTTGACCCTTTAATTTTTTTTTTTAAGCCGTTGCCCCACACTAGGATTATTTCCTGTGTCGTGGGTGCGTTTACAAACATACAAGTTCACATACACATGACACCCAGACCCGAAACAACAATTTGTGGTTCATACAAAGTGTTGTTCCGTGCGGGAATCGAAGCCGGGACACGTTGTGCGGCAGCCAGTTGCCCAGCCACCGCACCAACCGTGCAGTCAAAGTTAAAAATGACAACGCTGAGGAATAAATGTATTTCTGATTACTTTTTCTTTAACAGTAGATGCTAAAATATTGATGTTCGATCGTTGAAGTCTTTTTAACGGAGATAAATTGATGGATCATAATATTGTTTAGAACATTGGTAACAACGTGTTGCGGTATGTAATTAGCGGTTGTCTCTCATTATATGCGCGGTAGAAGCTATCGACATGATTGTTAGGTGAGGCACTAATCTGGGAACGATTAGCGTAGCCGCGGCCGCGGTACGGCGAGGCGGCGCGCGCACGTGCGCAGCCAGCCGGTGAGTAAGCTCGCGCTCCCACTTTACACAGATAAGTTTGTTTATCAAAGGAAACTTTTATAGTATCAAACACTTTAATACCACCTCCTATGATACAAATTCGGTTGACTTGTGCTTGTGACATATGCAAATATTAAGTTGTCGCTGCACTGGCCCTTAGCACAACTATCTCTAGACTGTCACGCAAACAAAATCCAAGTAAACAACTGTTCTGAAATGTGTCTTGAGTATTGTAATTGTAATAATTGTAAGCAGTGTAGGGTAATTGACCACCTGTTTTTGTTTAATTTTACTAACACAATTACACAACATTCTTGCAAAAGCAGTGGTTATAATAAATTTATATGTAGGTTGACCGCACATTAAGCAAGTATCATGCATTATACATATATGTATTTTACTGTATGTTATGATGAGAAATCAAGAGTAAATTTTACTTTATGTGTGAATGTGTGGTAGAGTTCCTGACTGCAATGTGGGTTTAATACTTTTCTTACTACTTACTAAATGTATTACCCTCACGGTAATATATTAATGTGCAAAACTACAGAATAATTTTAATGACTCATGTACATATGTACATATATGATGTATGTATGTATCTACATGACATATGTTCGAGAATAAGCGACCCGAGGCCTGACTGTTACAGTTACATTTTATAAGGCACACAATGAATCAAAGGTTAGCAGAAAAAAAACTGCGATAGATAGACACAAAGCGCCACAGATGCGCGGCGCAGTGATACTGTCACCTGCGCGTACGCACGTGCGCCATGCCGCAACAAACACGCTGTGACGTCAGTCTTGGGTCTAACAGACAAACAGTGTTTATATGTATGTATATGTACTCACTATATTGCTATGTAGGTTTTGTATCACTCATAAGGAGAGAAAGCAAGTTTTCACACAATATTGTGTTGGGAGTTTCAGGTGTATGCAGTATGTAATTTAAAATAGCTGAATATTCATTGTTGTAACTTTATCTCCGTAATTTGAAATTTAAAAGTAAATGAAATATATATGACATAGTAGGTTTGTAACAGAATGTACTGATAATACCTAATATGTATAACATCTGAACATCATATTGTATCTATTGGAAGACACTGCATAGCTTCAAAGTTTTAGAAGATTGAGACCTCACACATATTGACTCTAATCAAAATATTGCTATAGTAAAAAATGTCACTTTTTAAACTATTAATTGGCTGAAGCACCTTGTTACATGTCTATAAGTTGAAAACACTTAAACACTCGCTGTTTCAAGTTAATTAAAGGAAAGTGGTAGTCGTTTCATGCGCCAAGTAGGTGTTATTGTAATTAACTTAGATTAACACATCAAGTTTCTCAGTCTGAGTAAGATGATTGATCTCGTCTGCAAATTAAAACGGGAAAGTTTTTTTACACTATCGTATAGGTAAATAGTTAACGAATGTAACAAAAAGTGATAAATAACGTGTAGTTCGCCTGTCGTTGTTACCTGCGCAGGCGCATTAGTGCCGCTCATCACATCGCTGTTACGACCACCCCTTCACTCCATGCGTGGTAGTCTCGATTAATTTTCATTAACCAATATCCATTTACGTTCCCTAATGAATTTAAGATGATTCTACGCTATTTTGTTACTTCCAAGTAGATTAATAAACATTTATTAATTTTTTAGGTTATATTTTTTATCGAGTGGTGTTGCATATCACATAATAAATATTAAATTAAGTTGCAGCGTGTTGTATTGTTAAATGAATTGTAAGTAGGTACCATTGTAAGAGTTTTGTGCCTTTTGTGACTTGCTTCAATTTCCTCAACGGTTAAAAGTTAAAACATGTCCTTTGTTACTGCTAGCTTGGATTAAAGAATTATATATACCCAAATCATTTTAATATTGTAGGTTCACATTCTGAGACGTGTTTAATGTAAGCGGCACCCGTTATTATAGTTTTGATCCCCTCATTAACGAACAATTTTAAATTTGAATAATAACATACAAATGAAAATATTCTCATGGGTGTACCATATTCGGAATTGCTTCATTTCAAGTTCACAGGGGAGAGCGATTAGGCTATGACAAAACACTCACTCAACTCGAACAAAAGGAAATTGCACCCATTATTATATTACACAGAGCTGCTATGATTTTGTGTCCGCAATCATTTAAGAAAAGGGGTTGAAATAAATGGCTTCCCATATAATTTGTGCAAATGGAAAGAAATCTTTAATCACGTGTAATTGTTTAATTATTCCTTTTAGTTTAAATATATATCTCTAAATAAGGTCGTACAACACTTCTAAAAAAAATTACAATATTGCAATAAATTGCAAAGAAACGTTTGAATACACAAACTTAAAGTGAAAACTAATGAATTCAAGATAACAATAGTAAAGGAGAGATACTTGGCCTTAATATTTAAATAGTTTTATCAAGTTTAATGAAATCCCTGGCGCAGTACGAATAGCAATTACCCGCCTCTTTGTCAAGCGAGATAAAGGGCTTGGCAGCGCGACACTAAATAAAAGATAGAAAGTGGCTTTATTTCACTACAAGAATAGATTCAAGGAGCTAATTTACCACTCGTTTATATCGTGCAAACTAGTTAGAATACAGTCTTGCTCTTATTGTGCTCCTTGTGGCTCTTTTTCGAGATCTAAGAAACAATGTGGTTGGTAGTTTAGTTTAGGTACTTAGTAAAGCTGCTAGTTTCTTATAGGACCATATTATAATGTTTAATGCAATTTTCAATACAGTCTCAACAGGTTGATGTAACGAACTATGTATATAATCTAAGAATCTGAATTTCACAAGCTTCTAATTGTTGTACCATCAAGCTGGATTGATGACAGAATTGAAAGGAAACTGATGGCACTTTGGGCTGCCTACTAGGAAGCATATCAAGTTTGTGTTTATTAGAAATGCCAATTTCTAGTTTGATTTAGATTTTGTAGCTATAAGTTTAATAATATAGTACAGACCTACATACCCATTATATGTTTATTTAGGCGGTGGTTCATTAATTGTAATTGGTTATTACCTACTTACGTTCGTAAAATTGTGACATGTTAACACCGCCATACATCTTGAACTTGAACATCATTAATTTATTACTAGTGGGTATGGAGTGAAGAACTATTACAATTATCTATTTACTTAGTACCTAAATATGGAAATGAAACACACGTACAAGTACGCTCTTTCCTCGCATACGCTTTACTTTCCTCATTTGTTAAATGGCAATTCTTCGGCAAAGACGTATGTACGTTGAATAGTTTATATTAATTTAGTCGAGATTGAGTTAAGTGAATGTTGGAAGCGCAGGCGGCGGCTTCGCAGCGCTACGATAAAGCCTGCGCCACGTTAGCGCTAAGTGAGCCCCGATAGCCGCTGACGAGTCAATCGCGCCCACGCAAACTGTCGCCGCCGCTGTCTTTAATAACGTACCCCAGTCGGCCAGTCTGGACCCAACCTTATAACGATTTAATTTAAACAACTTCATTGTTCTCTAAGTCTTGCAACAAAATAAGGTTTGTTGTGTCGGGTTTAAACCAAACTGCTGAAGATTTGAGCAATCTTATTCATGCCAATAATTCTTTCCGCATATTTACGGGAAAATATCCTGAAAATATCTCGCATGTTAATGGCTTAAGAATAAGGTCAACGATGAAAAAGTATAGGCAAGTTCACAAAAGCTTACTGTTAGTACCTAATTACGAAATTATTTCAAATTATAAATAAAGAAAACAGGCATGTGATCGAAAGAAAATATTCAACTGATATGGTGCACAATGGACGGCATGCGTAAATCCCAGGTGACCTTATCTGTATGTAATATCTAAAAGCAAGCGCTTAAAACTTATTCCATATTTACATGTATATTGCGACGGAGCTTAAATAATTAACTGCCTTTTAAGTTATTCTTTTAGTCTTTATTTGTGCACACAAAAGAGAAATGCAAGCGCGATTACATGTTAAATGCGCTTATGGCGGCAAAGGAGCCGCCGGGCGGGCGTAGGAGCCCTAATGCAGTGTCTATGTACGCGGATAGCTGGCGGCTATCTCCGTCGCCGCCTGCGCCCGCGCCGCCACACCGCGCACCGCTACTCACACAGAATTACAATCGATAACCCTTACGACGATGCTTCGAAGATCTTATTTAAAAGCCTCACTAATCACCCTTGCTACCTTACGAGGGCCCGAGGAAATATTGCTCTGAAAATAATTTTGTTAAGATAACCATTTCATCCGTATCTGTGACCATTTTGATAGACGAACGCACCAAAGTAATTTGAAACGATGATCAATACCTGTCATCGTCGATTTAAATGTATGAAAAATTGCAATCGTATTACATAAATATTGCGAGTGAAGCATAATACTTAGTGTCAGTCGTTAGAGCGCTAAAACAATTGAAATATAAAAGAGTGTACAACAAAACGTTTCACAACACGATGATAGGCGTAGTGTGATGGCGAAGCGAGTACCTACGTATTCATTTAATTGAAAACGGTCTGAGGATGGCGTGTAGCAATAACGCCAGAGAGCTACAATTATCTCGTCACAGTTCTGAGATCAATCAAACCATATCACGTTATTTGGGTCATTAATTACTGTAAACAGTAATTACTTTAATTATTCTCGACAGTCTTTGTGTAAAGTCGTGAAGTCGCCGCACGTCGTCGAAGGTCGATGCGGTATCTATTACAAAGAGGACTCGAGAAAGGTGATCATTCGGCTGCTTTGTTAAATGCAATAGTTTCAGAGGAGATTCATTACTATTTATTATCATTAAAACGATTTAAAAAAAAATTAATACTGTTAAGTTGTCATCTCACTAGCTGAATATTGCAATACATTTAATTCTGTTACAAAACTCAATTTTGGAAAGAACTTTACATTTTAAATTAATTACCGTAATAGAATTTTAGAATTACAAACTAAAAAGGCAATTTTCAAACTCTGCTTCACCCATTTACATTTTTTGTTCATCACACTTTTTGCCTTGGCGAGTAAACGCTAAATTGCTACCTTTTTGATTATAGAGGTATTATCATGCGCGATGCAGTAACAAGGTGCTAATTTTGATGTTTTGTTGTAACTTTCAACAGACATTTTGATAAATTGCGTGGTTGATTAGATACTTATTAAATATAGTGTTACATAAACGTTAGTGATGCTCCACAGTGCATATTTTTGCTTCACGGTGATTGCGTTAGCACGAATAAGTATTCGTATTGCGTCGTAGTTAAGTGTTAAGTCTAGTTGTATGATATACAATAAGCTAGTTCAGGCACAGTTAGGTGGTCGGTGACTCGGTGTAGACTAATGTAGAGTAAAGAACAGCAGAGGAGCGCGCGTGCGTGTTGGTTGGCGCGCTGTCAAAAGCACCCCGTCAGGTGATCTTTGGGTCCGTGACTCAACAGTTACACTAACGAACCGGTGCACGTTGCGGCGCGTGCTTCATTGTGCCGTATTATCTATCATTATCTCGGTTAGCCTAGATACAGACGTATTCAATAACGCATGTAGCAATATGAAATGTAAAACAATAAACTTTTAATAAAGAGAATGCTTACCGCAACTTCTTGTATTGAACCGGATTAATAAGTTGTGTAACTTCGATCGCTATGTCATGAAAGGTTGCTACAAGCGTAGCTGCGGGTCAATGTTAGAATGTCCGACACTTTTATCATTAATTGTTCGACAATAATTGTGCAATTTTGATACCATGTGCGACGCATTATGTTAAATGTATCATAGTTCATTGTTCCATATATTTCGACTTTCAAGTTAAATCAGTTAGTGTTGTATGTCGAGCATGGCGTGGTACAGCAAACGTTTAAGGCGCAGTAGCGGAACAATATCGTAGCAGGTGAAAATAAATCACCAACAGATTAAAGATACTCCTAGTTCGGCTAGCTAAACGGTTAAGGTTCTTGATTAATTCCATTATGTTCACTTTATGATACTTATCAACAGTTATTATGTTTCATTAGCGTTGTAAACTATCGGTGCGGTCAAAACGATCCATCAAGGTGTTAAGTAGATTCATCGGCGTTTTGAGGGCACAATGTACCATCGAGTGTGTTAGAGCCCGCACTGTAACACCTGCCACAGATATCCAATCGTAACATATGAGGCGAACATCGTTTAATCATCGCTATGGAATATACATACAGGATGAGCACTTATTAATACATGACTGTCAGCACTGATTCGATGAAAGTGTGTTAATTAGTAAAGCAATACAAATGCAGTATGCTTTTAATTGTACAATTTGAATCAACAAAACTGTTATTAGCTATAAGGGATTTTACTTAAATCTTTAAAAATTTAGTTACTCTCCTGCAGTTTGCCTGTTACTCGGTATTGATCGCAGCGTGATGTTTGATAGCCAGTCTTTTCTATAGCATTCGTCAATGTGGAATTAAAAAAACCTAAATTTGAACCACTAGTTTTCGAGATTAGCGTGTTGAAACCAACAAACTTTTTAGCGTCCTAATTAACATTATAAAGTTATAGAGTTTGTTTGTATAGTTATGATGGTATTATAAATATTATAATGACCATACACTTATGATTTTAATACTTATTATATTTACTAGATCATCCTGTACGTACTTACACTGTTTATCGACGGAACTGATGACGCGGTAAAAAGTCAACCTCACACATTATTTAGATAACTATAACCGATATTAAAATCTTTTCATATATGTTCATAGCCTACAGTTGAACTCGTCGAGTACCGGTTTTATAGACACAATTAAAGAACAATAGGTCGCGGTCACCGGTGACCGCTTGGTGTTTGACAGATTAATAAATAAAACAATAGAAATAAGTTTAGTTATTATGGCTTTAAATGTAAATCAAGTTAGTTATGTCGTGTAAAATATTAGATAATTAAAATGATTTTGATATGGTTACAAACAAAGATCAGTTTTGTCACTGAGGACACTGAGATGTGTGTATCAAATATGTGGCAAAATCCTGCGTGACTGAACTTTAGAGGAGTTGAATGCAGCGAAAGAGCGCGCGTCATGATGCGCGCAAGCGCGCTGTTTTGAAAGCTTTGCTATGCAAACTATTGCTTCAATTGTGTCTTTCTTTCGTTCATACCTGGGCTCATGTAAACGATGATCCGATACCTTCAGTCACGATCAGAAGATTAATAATATTTGGTGAAGTGTCGCAGCCGATAGCAAGACGAGCGAGGTGACTTTTTCACAACGCGCTATGTGTACCGGTACGAATAAGGAGGCTAAGTTCGGCATCACGACGTCGCTACTCAACTTTCGACTACGGCTGTCGATTAAGAATCACTTGCGACAACACCGGGTTGATCGATGTAGCCCTTGGCATTTGTGCGACATAACTGTACACTTTATAACAAACAGATGACACAGATAGTACATGGCACAGTTACGAGTGTTGCTCGATTGACACAATGTTTATATTGATTAATCATATCGCATGTACTTACAATGTACATACTTAATGAGCCGAGTCGAGGAGCCGAGGCGCACAGATTAGGAGTAGGTGAACAATCTCACATACACGCGGTACGTGGAATTCACCAAGTGCTTTTATCCAGATACCTTTTAAATCTGCAACGTGAAGGTATTTCTTGTCGTATGTAGTACGTATAAACAACCGTAAAACGGGTAGCCTCTTCTTAATAAGCTTAACATGGAACGGGTTGTGGCGACCGCACGTGGATAACCGCCGTGGCCGGCGGCACATCAAAGCAAACACTCGTTTAAGCCAATTGTGCGTGCCAGCGCGCGCGCAACTACAACGTGTAATTATACGGTTATAGGGCGCACCCCCGCTCTCCACGCGTAGCGCCCCATCACCGCGACTGATAAAAAACAAGCATCTGTTGAACCGCGGCCAGGATAACGCCTGCTGGGTCAGTAATTGACCGCCAACATTGTGTTTTCTATATTAAGTTTTTTTTGTACGCAAATGATTACGAATGAGTGAATAATCATTAAAATTGGTTTGATTACCAATTTATATAACTTTCGAAAATACACGTCATTATAATATGTTAGTAAACATTCTTGCTCTATCTATAATAATGATATTAGAAGTTTACTGGTGAGTACTGGGATCAGTTAAATTCACGCAGAGACCGTGCCATTATGAACGACTCCTGTTACTGCAGTTACAATAAGTGAAAAACATCTTCCTTTCAGTTTTCAGAGCGGATCTAGTTATTTACTTTTGTACTTACAAGGATTATTTTCGGTGCACTGCGTTAGAGATTGGAGACTAGGATATTCCAGACGGCCATAGTTTATTTTTGTTTTAGTACATTATTACTGTAAAATACGTGAAATAAAGCTGAGAGGAGTGGAAGGAGGTCATCTCACCTCCACTCCTCCTTCCACTCCTCTCAGCTCCACTCATCACGTTTGAAAATGAGTATAATAGGTACGTGTAGCTAAGACGGATGCGGGTCAAGGAAAACAAATTCAGTCCAACTGAACTACAGTAAAAGGCATGATAAATGGTTTCTCACTTGTTTTCGTAGAAACATAAATTTTATTAATTAAAAATTAATATTTGTTTTCTTAAAACTAATAAATTTTATGAATTCAAAGATTCAACGTATGTGTCTATAATTAAATCTTTTGTAATGATACGGGAAGGTTTTTTAAGAAAACACGGCTCCTACTGTAACATGATATTAATATTATTAATAGTCTAATTTAAATCAATTTCCGCCGCACGGGCTAACCCTTTTAGTGAGGGCGTTACAATCATTTATGTTTTATAATAGTGTGTAATCGCCTTATGATCTGTGGCGCTCGCACCAGCTGTGATTCTAACTGAACTCTATTTTGGTCCACCTTGATCGCTGTTATGATGTTACGGACCGTACCAAATACAATAGCCTGTTTCGATGCGCTCACCATCAAAATGCAATGTTATCATTGTGATACTTGTGTTTAACTATTCTTGTCTTCTATTTAAACTAGCTTTGATATTTTGAAATAATTTATTAGAAGGTATTTTTGCAATGAAACGGCACGATCATGAATCCTTCAAAGACATGTTACTTTGAAATAAGTACCCTTTTGGCACACTAATCCGTTTCATATTTACTCTACAAGGAGAATGTTAAGTTTACTAAACTGTTATATTGTACCAAACTACCAAGAAATGACTCAGCTCAATGAAGGTAAACCACCTAGAAGAAATCTGCACGAAAATTCTAAAACACATAAATTGCGGAGTATTTTGTTTCGTACGTCAACCTTAAGATTTACAATAATTAATTGAAAAGGTAGCGTTTTTTTTACAATGCGACGACTTTTGAGTAAGTCGTGTGAAACTCAGGGACAGCGGGACGCCGCACTACGCCGGAAGAGTGTCTCGTTGTCTTAATGTCACGTTTAAGGAAATTAACTAATAAAGTGATTTAAATCAGGTGGTACGTCTGTGGATATGGGCACCACGTGCGGCAGCCGACAATAGTTGGCTGGCCTTTGGTCCATTGTTCCGGCAGTAAAGCACGGCGCGGTGCGGGCGCGCCCCGCTCCGCGCTGCTGGCCGGCTCGCCCGCCTGGCTTGCAGGTGGTGCAAAGATCCTTGTTTTAAAATGAAAGTCGATTGTTTGTGTTTTATGATTATTATTCAGGATTTTACGCTTTTTAAAGTTCAGCTGAGAGAAATGTGTTTGCAAGAAAATAGGTATGCTCTACAATATCTATTGTTCACTTATTTGTCCAACAACAACTAACATCTTATTGAACCTGCTCCTGACAAGCTGTTTTATCCTAAATGAAACACGAATTACATATACGAAAGCATATAAATTTATTTAAAAGTTAATGACATATTTACCATATTTACCTATTTGGGGCGAATTATTAAACGACAACCTTTTATGCACCACATATAAAATGTGCAGTAGCTACATATAAGCCTAAATGTTGTAGACAAATTATTCCTTAATATAGTTTTATATTAGTGATATAATTTAGTTGGTAGTGTAATGAATTAACTACATAATATTTTGGAGCTACCGTAGCTAACGTAGCATTGTAGCACGTCGTAGCAACGTACAATAATCGCGTAATCATGTAGTTTCAGGATAAAAACAATGAAAAAATAATGAGAAGATGACACAGTAAGATCTTGGGTATCCATCTCGGTCGCCACTATTACCATCTATTACGTAGATAAACTATTAATAATTCTTGGACCATCAATCACCGTAAGGTCAAAGCTGCACGCGGAAACGGAATGTTCACTGTTAGCAGTTTTTTATGATTTGTTTTTGTGTTAGATATCATTAAGTATGGAAGTGTACCGGCCGACGTTGGTGGGCGCCGGAGTGACACGTAGCAACGGATTATTTCGACGGACTATTTATAATGTGGAGCTTGAGACGCGGATTGCGGACGATGGAATCTGCTCCTTTGTCATTGGAGCAACCTGTTCTCTCGGGTTGAAACTCACGGCGAGCACAATGTAATATAACGGGCCACCTGATTAACCGCCATTCCGGCCGCTATGCAGATATCGAGTGCCGGCGAGCCGCGCCGCACCACCGCACCGCCGCGCCGCCGATCACTGATCATATTAATTTCAAATGATAGATTGCTTTTATATTGTTAATGCCTTATTATGATAAAGATAAGAGCATATAAGTTGCTGAACTTTCTACGACTTAAAATGGAGGCGTGCGCAGTATTGTGCTTACAGATGCATCTCTTATGATCGATAAAGCACTGTGGGAACGGATCTCACAAGTGTATAGTTCTAAATACTTTTTTATATGATGCCGTATACTCATCATAACCGGTACCATTTATGTTTCCTTCTTGTGTTTTTTGCTTCGAGTTTTTCAATCGCGACACTGTAGCAGGTGAAGGGAGTACAATTTCACACGAATAACGACGGAAGGAATTGAGCTTATAGAATCATAAACCTCATCATAAACAATTCATCTTTCATAAATTTCAGTACAATAAACTAGTATTGAATACAAATACAGATTTTGGTTTACTAGTTTTCTAAAGGTATTAAATACTTACAATCCTACATTATATAATTAGTTCAAAGGTTAAGTATTGTAAATGTTTCATTACAATTTCTATCTTGTTCCACATATAAAGAGTAGACGTGACCATATTTAATCACTCGACCTTTATTGTTAGGTAACAAATAAAAAGAGCATTTCTCAGGAACGACAAAACAGGAGACGGAATCACCCTTAATCCCATTTCATCAATATGTAACACTTAAAAAAAACGGGGGCACCTTTTGCAACATCCGCTGTCAATTCTCACGAGACAGGTAGCAGCTTCCGTTGAATCTTTTATTAAACGCGCGGAGGATAATCATTACAGAGTGTGCAATGTAGGATATGGGTAACTGTACTGGTCAGGTAACATTCCCGTCTCGTGATTCAAGCGAAATGTATCACAGTTAATGAGACAAGACGAATTTTATCTGGCTCGCCGGCAGACTTGAATTGTTTTGATATCGATATGACATGCGCTTTACGTGCTGCTTTACTGATTATGACGCACAGAGGCCAAAGTTTATGCAAACGAATGTTAACTTAATATTTGTTTATTATTACAATTATATAACATAGTTGTTTTTGTTATCTGTGATGTTCAGTAATATGTATTTCAATAGGTATTTTTACATACATCGATTAATATTGAGTAATAAATAAGTACTAAAGCTTACTTAATCTCACATCTTAGAAGATTATTATTAGATCTATCTACTTAATTTTCATGAATGCAAATTTCAGGGTAGGTATTATCTACATATGAAATATGCAAAATCTTTTCAAACTGTAACAATGAAGTATTATTTATTTAAATGATATTCCGACTTTTATATTGTTGAAATGTATCTTTTAGGTATAGTGCAGTGTTATGCAAAAAATCCAGTGCATAAATTGCATAAATAATTGAGGAAGTAATGTGACAGGTCACCTTAGTTTAGAAACTGGTTCACGGCAACAAGTTGTAGTCACGCAGACGGAACGGGGAGCGCCCTGGGAGCCGGCTACGCATGTGTAGTGCGTGCATCGTGCAATGCTCACTGTTCACAAATTCGCTTTTATTGGAGCCGTGAATGATTTTATTAATAGTACATTTTTTTTGAAGAAATTAAATATAATATCGTATTTTTAATCTATCTATGTTTTTATCTTTCTGTCAATTTAAGGTTAAGCATAAATATGTGATGTAATATTATATTACAATTCTGGATAATAACTCATTCTCATATTCTACCAATATTATAATAGCGAAAGTTTTTTAGTTTGTTATTTCTTCACGTCAAAACAGCTGAAGGCATCGAAATGAAATTTGGAACAGGAGTAGGTTATGGTTTGGAATAAAATATAGGTTACTTTTTATCTCACGGGAACGCGGGTGAAGATGCTGGCAGAAGCCAGTTCTTTATAAAATTATAATTCTGTGAGTTGACTATCAGTTGAGTAATAAATATTATTTTTAATTTTTAGCCATGGCCGGGCAAAGGCCTCCCCTACCGTCCTTCCACTTCAAGTAATAAATATATTAAATAAAAAAAGAATTTTGGGCAATACACTACAGCGTGACTCAGATGATAAGTAAGTAACATGAATATTGGTCGGTCGGTGCGGCGCGGTACTTCCAACCCTCCATACATCCGCGCTCGGCGCTCGGTGATCTATTGTTTACTGAGAGAAATGAAACGAGAAAAAACGTTCCCAAACGTATCGTGAGAAATTCATCAAATGTGCTCCCAATTCACTGCTGCACGGCCGAGAATCGATAAATATGTATCAAGTTACTTCGTCGGTCATCCTGGCCTATTTGTTCGATGGCCGCCTCTGAACTTTGCCAATTTTGCATATTTTTTATACAGCTTCTTTTGAGTTTTTATTTAATGAAATTTTGGAATGGGACTACGAGTATTTGTAAAGTTTATAATTATAATTCCTATATCCTGTATTCCATTTACATAATTAAATAATTCGGAAATTATTGTTGGTATTTATTTTAAACAAAGGTACTTACTATGTATTTTAGTAATAACTAACTGTACTCTTAAACGGTACACGAACCACCCTAGTTCATTATCATATCCTATTCCGTTACTACTGTTTTTATGACTTTTTTTTGTTTTGTCTCGTCGCATAATTTGTTAGCTTTTTTTCCCTAAAAAATATACGTTTTTTTTTGTTCCGCTGCAAGTGTAGTTTTCATTACCTTTCATGGGATGTAAGACGTTTTAATGTATTCCTGAATGTCGGGACGGTTTGGAAATAAATAAAAGGAGCGCGTTTTGTTGTTTGTTTATTTTATTTGTGCGGTTGATGATTTCAAATGTGATAACGTTGTTGACTAAGGTGTTTGAGAGTAAATATTGTTGTTGTAGCAGCTAGGTATATGCCGATATGTGTGGCGTATCTGAACACTGTCAACACGGTGTCGGCGTGCTGGCGCGCGGCGACGATGTGGTGGCTGGTGTTGCGCCACGGTGCGCACGCGACGCAGCGCCGCCGCACCGCCGCCACTCGCCTGACTCATGCGCATGGATTCCTGTTTTGTACCAACTACCACTGTACTATCACCGTAACATTATGCCCAAACGATCTGCCAACGCATTGTCTTTGAACTTACTGTGCAGCGATTAATGTCAGTGTTGATTTACAGTTGTTAAAGTCTCGACGACCAGCACATTGTATACCAATCTCTGAATATTATATTCACACTGACTAAATTATATTTAGTTATTTAAAATAATTGTTCTCACTCTATTAAGACACCGTAATGAACTATAAACAAATAGTTATAAATATAACTATTATTTATCGCTGTAATTTGTTTATAAAATAGGTATTATATCAACAGCCAGTGGCCATTGCTGACGAAAAGCCTCTTCTTCCAAAGATAATGTTTGAGCATTAATCGCAATCACGCTTGCTCAACCTGGCGACTTTTGACCTTATAATTAGAAATTATAAGCCCAGGTTTCCTTACAAAGTATTCCTTCCCCGTTTGTCAGTGGTATCTAAATAATCTTAGAAAGTACATGTAACTCGGAAAAAGTCACATTGGTACATGCCGTTGGTAGGTAGTAAAACACTACTATAGTCCATCTGTTTAGGTAATTAACTAAAGGTAAACAAAGAAAACCACGTGACACAGAGATACTTAACCTATTGTTACTTCAAATATTTCTCGTGTTTTAAATTTAACTAAATTCACTTTAAAATCGTTCATTTGTCATACACACACATACAAGCACAAATGCCTAAATCGTACAAGAGCCTAGCCTATGGGTCTATTTCATTATCATGTTTAAATAGCAACTATTCTGAATCTGATGTACGGATTTCTTTCTTGTACGGATATGTGTGTTTGGCCCAAGTTTCTTCAATATATTTGAACACATTAATTACAAACGATGAATAACCTAAACTTAAATAACTTAATAACAAAAACAAAACAAAGAAACAAGATAAATTCAACAAAATAGGAACGCGAGCGCCTAAACGTAATACACGCTACTTTCATTGTCGCGCTACATCTTAGTTGTACTCTTTAATTTGACAACATT
This sequence comes from Spodoptera littoralis, assembly GCA_902850265.1. Taxonomy (NCBI): domain Eukaryota; kingdom Metazoa; phylum Arthropoda; class Insecta; order Lepidoptera; family Noctuidae; genus Spodoptera; species Spodoptera littoralis. The sequence continues at coordinate 8,201,440 of LR824536.2, read as the reverse complement.
ATTTTGCTTCGTTCTTAAAGAAGGGTTTTGGATACCTGGGATTTTAGGCTCTTTATGGTGTCTATTGTAATGAAATATTATATTATTTAATAAATATTATTAAATTAATATCCTCAAGCAGATATATATAATATTTACTAAGAAATAAGTGAAAAGGAACAGAAACATAACATTTAATAGAGAAAACTGTCGTAAAAAGGGAAACAATTTTATTTTCATGAAGTATTTTGAATCATGGAAATGTCAACTATAAAGAACTCTTTTTATGGTTTGTTTACAAATAGTTAACTACCTAAACAGACGGAGTATAGGTGTGGTAACCTATACTTAAATCTATGTACAGTGGCACATGATTTACTATTTTAGTCGTAATTAGATGCTTATTATATTATTAATTTTGTAAACTCATTAGCATGTACCTCGCCTTTACCTGTTGAGACAAAGGAAAGCAAAACTTATGAATTTGACGCCTATTTCTGAATTGAATATTGAATAATTCCATATTTCTGCTTACAACTTAAGTCACAGGATCTGTGTAATATGACTTTATCTTAGGTTCTACGCAAGTGTTCAGTTCGGTTGGTTCACAGCTGCGTCACTAATAAACAAACGCCGTCAGACAACTGTCACATTGCATGATGTAGTTACGATAACAACATAAGTACCTATCAGCTACCCTCTAGTAACCCAGTAACTGATATCTTCTGATCTGAAACCATAAGCTATTTTTTTAAAAAGCTCGATGCCTGTAATCATTGTGAATGTCATTGACTGATCAAGGAAAGGGTTGACATTCAATTAAAGCTTTGATGTGCTAAGCTTTTACCTGACTTCGTAGCGTAACTACGTCTACGGAGATAATGAACTAGCAGAACGTAGTATTGTAATCCAATCCTGCAAGCATCACCTTTCGATCGTTAACCAACCACACACAACCCACGCTTGGTGTTGCAAATGTCGGCTGTTCGTGGCCGGACCCATACGCCACGCTCGACATATTGTTTTGTTGACTAGGTATCATTTATCACCATTAAAAATAATTCGATAAACGTCGCAAGTGTTGTTAACTGGGGCGCCAGGGCGGGCGCGGCTTGCGGTGCTTGACGCGGAGAGACGCGCGCCTGCGCAGGTACTACGCCGCGCCATACTGATTTTATTGCGATCTTGATTAATATTTATGATTCAATTCTTTGTACCACTCGTGAATTACATACGACAGTACGGTTCGCACAACTCGCGCTGACCGTAATTTGATAAATTGGTTTAGGCAAACTCTTAAGTATTAGCGATTCGCAACGCATTTCCACGGGTGATGTAGGTGTTCAAGAGTTGTAAAATCAGCATGAATCATGATTAAATGTAACATTAATAACATGCAAATAAACTTATACTTAAAATTACCTTTCCTTTGGTAGATAAAGATACAATTGATTGTTTTGGCAAAGTTTAGACTTGGCATTTGAGCAGCGATCTCTGTTATGACTTATGAGAGATCTTTGGTATTTTGATTTGTTAAAGAACCTCTCGGGCTTATTGATATGAAAGTAACAATTGTCGCAGGCGGTTGCAGCAGCCCACCCACTTTGCGTCATCTGATAGAACAACTTTCTCGGTTTTTTTGTTCAAATTCAAAGGGTAATCCAATCTGACAAGCACGAATGATTTGCCACAATTGTCAATCATGCCTACTTACAAATAAATCTGAGATGCGAATAATTACCTAAATACTTATGCAAATTCTCGCACGTGGTCTTATTAGAAAGTTAGATGAAAATAGTGGGTTGTTGTGATGGACAGCCGATAGTGGAGTGTGGACATGTCCTCGATGACAACGGGGCGGTGTGCGGCCGAGTTGGACGCGGCACGGTAGCAACGCGTCTCATAAACAAACGCTCCTGTTTGACAGATACAATCAGCGCCTGCGCGCCGACGATTGTCAGCGGTCCATTCTATTGTGACAGCCACGAACTGTGCCAAAAAGAAAAGTCATTACAATTAACCGGTTACATTTTAGTACACTTATCAGTTAAGGTGTTCATCTATGTGCATGGTGCTTTCTTTCAAGTATTGACATCAATTCACGACGCGACGGCAATAATACATTATAATGTCAATTGCTGATTACGGAAAGAATTCATAGAAAGAAATCCTTAGGTACTAACACCAGATAATATTTAAAGCGTCTGTCTATAGTTGAATATGAAAAATTGGAAAGTTTTTGTTGTCTTTTTATTATTTGGGCTTTTGTTTCGGAGGTGAGGGATACTTAACAGAGAAAACATTAAAAAGAAAAGGGATTATTACGGTTTTCGGTATTTATATTTATGATTCACGGTTAACTTGATTATGCGTTGCATAACTGCATACCTACCAATGTGTACATGTGTGAATAAAATATTTAATTTTCTTTGTTGTTATGGGACATAAATATAGGCTTGCCATTTAATAAAATGCAAGATGCTGCCCTTTTAAAAAGTGTTAGGGCGATCAGCTAATTTACAAGGATTACCTATGTGGGTTTGAAATTCATATGGAACAATTGTTAATTTTTGTATGATTCAAAATTTTTTTCGCATCTGGATGGCATGTGTAGTTTAAGTGAAAAGTATTTCCAAACGCACTCACGGCATCTGAGAGAATGCTATGACAACTTGGAAAAATAGCTTTTTTATTGGTGAAAATCATCCAATTACTGCTCCCGCCTGGGTGAGCGGAAAAATAGCTTAAGTAATAATTTCTCTGTCATCCATTCCAACAAAAAATAAAAAATTTCAAAACACGTGGCTTATGCCATGTTCTTGAATGTTTATACATTGTTTAGGCCAATCAATAAACTCTGTATGTCTTTACTTTAGACTTACAAAACAAGCATACGATTTAATACCACGTCAAATTAGTGCCATGGTCGGCACTAACCAGTCAGTTATACGTTTGGCACCCGGATCCAGGAGTATAATACCTAGCTTTAATTAACCATTATTATAAACACAATGCATTTAATACCGTCGTGAATTAAAAGACTCCGTTAGTCTGTTATTTATGAATTGATCGACTTCTGTCCGGTGACGAAAGCAGACCACTTCGTGATCAACGGTGCTCCAAAATCAATGCTAAACACAGTTGTCCCAAGCTTATCTTTCCGACTGGATTGTATGAGTACCCACTTACAGTGGAATTTTAATTCGTCATGAATTCTTTGTATCTTATCTGACCTATTGAGACTGTATCAAAATATTTTATAGGTAATGAGTTTAAATTATGATTTTAAGTGTCGTGAAAATACTACTTAGCTATACCTGAGTGGCGACTTTCTCCCGAATTTATAACTAGTTTTTAAATGTTATAGGTAATAGTGTCAATTGAACGTTAAATTGCATTTTCGCAATATTTTAATCAAACACTGCCTACGTTATTCTACTGAAAAAAGAAAACTTTGTACCATTGTATAACTGTCACAACATCATCGTTGGTAAACGTTTATTTAAAAGAACAAAATGTGGTTTATTGCGAGGCCGGCGTTCGATAGACTAATAACCTGTCGCCACTTACGAGTTACGCGTTGTCGTGACCTTTGACCTATCATTCATTGCTGTTACTGTCGCTAGTAGCTACCGGCCGGTAGCGTGGGCATTGCTCGAACACAAATATACTATCTCTGTACTATCATTTGTTAACAGGATCTAAAAATAAATTGTCTTACTCCAATCTTGCCTATACAATATTTTATCATTACACCTACACGATATTATAAGTCAAATTTTAAATTTAGTTGGGAAAATTTAATAGTAAATTAATTTTGATATATTGTCTTTAACGAAACAAATAAAAGTTTTCAAAAAACGGTATATCGACGAGGATGGGATTCGAACCCACGCGTGCAGAGCACATTGGATTAGCAGTCCAACGCCTTAACCTCTCGGCCACCTCGTCTTCGATGTGTCAGACCAAATATAAGTACCCACCTAAAGAAGGTAGGCTGATGTATGAATAACAAGCTCTCCATATTCCAATATCTATCAGTGAAGTTAATGTTAATTGAATATTCCCGATGAGTAACTTCATATTTGTATATGTAAAATAAAGTAAGGCTAAATACGCCTATATGCAGATTGATATTCTATTAATATCGGTAGAGTACAATGGCAGCCGTATTCCTAAAGTACATATTTTATGGCCCTAGTCTATATTATTGCTGATCATGTGATATCCAGACAGGGTCCTTATCTTTATTGCCTTTCTATCTTTGTTCATGTTTGGTTTCTATCTATATGTCAATTTAAAATCAAAATATACGCATACAAGATGGAATCAATTGTATGGCAATTGTTTACTTTGTTTGTTATCTGCATTTCCGGAGATGTTCAAGATCATTAGTTTGTGTAATTTTATTGACGATCAGATTCGGAAAGAAATGATTTGTAATTTGTAGGTAATTAACGAATGATCAACATTCATAAACAAATTTACAATATATCTACGTAATAATTAGAAAAGACTACCTGCCTACTTTTCGTATTCACCATGATACTAATGAATCAATTTGTTTCAATTCCATCGAAGTTTTTTATAATGGTCAAAGGTAGCCACGTCCGGATCGAGTAGTTTTCTGTGTTGAACGTATGGCCTATTGTCACGTGTGTCCACATTCTCGTTGCAGTTGGCTACGCACGTACCACTGCCCTCCCGAATATTTTCTCGTAGGTGATAGAAAAAATCAACCAAGTAAAGTGTTGGGGGTTGTTCGCGCACGGTCAACAATTTACATTCCTCACGACTTAAGGTCGGCATACCGGGGTCGGGTCGATTTCTATATGTTAAGGATCATAAAAAATCGTGACAAAAGAAATCATTAAGAATTTACAGAAACCTGCGTGATATCACGGAATTGTGATAGGCTGACCATTGATATTTTGAGGAAAGGGTTATAATAGTTATTCGTTTTCAGTTGTTCTAATCAGATGAGGGCACGAGTTAAACAAATAGCTGTAGCAAGGGGGCGGTTGGTGCGCGGGCGCCGGGCGCCGGCGAGCGGTCGGGCAGGATCAGGAGGTCACGCAGCGTGCAGCGGCAGCCCGATTAGTTAGTAGTTTAGTACGACGTCGTGCACCCTCCAGCTGACTACTGGACGTACCTGACTACTGATAGACTGCATTCACTGCACAGTCGACACATTTATTTAAAGGGCAACTTCAAATAACGGTATAAAGGTACACTTTGTTTGTTGTTTTGGACAAATTCCTTTTTTGCTATATAGACATACTTATTGTAGGATTACAGTTGATCCTTAGGCCATGAAATAAATAACAATCAAGAAACAGTACGCATATTAGCTAGAATTATATAATAACCGTGAATTCTTTACCATTTATGCTATTTGGATTACCGAAATAAAATATGTAGTACGAAAACATTTTATGATTTGTAAATGTATATTCTTAGGATTTTTGATTGATTTCAAATTGAAAGTCGTCCGATTATTTTGACAACATGGTCTGTGGTTGAGTTTTTAATATCGTTGAGTACCGATACCGGTCAGAAAGCGGTTACATCAGACTATTGTCTCAGTTTATTGACTTTGCTCAGATAAGTGAGCTATTAGGCATTAGCAAGCCATTGGTTCTCGACAAATTTGGCAATACATCTGAGTCCCTGTTTCGTGAAGGATTAATGATGGGATGTCGTAGAACGCGCCTCAAGCGCAGTGTTCGTTAAACTTCGCAACTGCATATTTGAGAACCATTAAGTTCTTTCTTAACGAAAATATTTGTCATTTTTTATCGTATGTGTTTAACTCTTTGAGTACCGTCATTACAGACACAATAAAAAGTTGCGGTCACCGGTGTCCTCGCGGTGTTTGACAGTTTAACTCGTCGAGTACCGGTTTTATAGACACAATTAAAGAACAATAGGTCGCGGTCACCGGTGACCGCTTGGTGTTTGACAGTTTAAGAGCTCTTATCCCGCGGTTTCACCGTTATTTTATAATACAATTCAAAAGTAGTATATATGTAGGTATTTTTTTTTAAGGGGTCAATATCATCGAATGACTGCTCCCGCCTGGGTGGACTAAAAACCACCCCGTTCCTTCTCCTGCACGTCGCCGGAGCCCCGGTTACCCGTTAGGTTCTCCGTGACATACATATATGTAGGTATAGATGAGGTATACGTACTAAGTGGTCTACAAGTACCAGTCATTGCATTAAAACTGCAGTGCTATTCTGATAATTCTATTTGAGTCAGTAAATAATAAAGTCGACCAATATACCTACTAAAACCTCCTACTAAGTGGTACAAACACATTTCCGGAAAACCGCATCAAAATCGGTTGAGCCAACCACGAGATAATCGCGAACAAACCTACATACCTACATACAAACATATATTTAAAGATAATTAGTAATTTTTCAACCAAATTTCTTATTTTTTAAGTCGGTTAAAAA